>JAWNZC010000241.1:567500-1175000 GCA_035771165.1 Paragorgia papillata | reverse complement strand
AAGATACATTATATACAATTTTACTATTTCTGATAACTATATTTAGCTGTAAAAACATAATTATGGTACTGGCATTTAAAAACCAGTAATTTCTTTGTTGATTCTAGTAACATGGACAAAGGAATGTAACTTTGTAACTAGTTACAAAATATTTGGAGTACTAGTTACTTTCTTTTCATTGTAACTTTTATCGGCAACTATAGTTACTTTTCTAACGATGTAACTGTAACTTTAACTAGTTACAAAAATTGTGTAACTTTTACAGCACTGCAGACGAGGCGCAAAAGACAAGAAAAGCGTCTCATTTTCAAAATTGGAACCATTCGTCCTCACGGACTCAACGAAGCTTTTATTTTATTTTATAACACTTCCGAAGACGTGGTGGTTAGCTCAGCTAGTGCTAGTAGCTTTTGTGTGCATGCATGCAGTGGGCTTCTCACATTTGATATCAGAGAATCGTGCTGAACTAATGGGCTAGTGTAGTGGTTAGCTATAAGTTAAGTAGCTTAATGATGTGTGGCAAGCTTCTCATGCTAGATATCAAAGAATCATGCTGAAGATATGGCCTTGCATGGTGGTTAGCTCAGCTAGTGCTAGTAGCTTTCATGTGTGGCAGGCTTCTCGTGTTTGATATCAGAGAATCACGCTGAACAAATGCCCTTGTGTAGTGGTTATAGCTCAGCTAGTGCTAGTATAGCTTTCACGTGTGGCAGGCTTCTCGTGTTTGATATCAGAGGATCACGCTGAACAAAATGCCCTTATGTAGTGGTTATAGCTCAGCTAGTGCTAGTATAGCTTTCACGTGTGGCAGGCTTCTCGTGTTTGATATCAGAGGATCACGCTGAACAAAATGCCCTTATGTAGTGGTTATAGCTCAGCTAGTGCTAGTAGCTTTCATGTGTGGCAGGCTTCTCGTGTTTGATATCAGAGATTTGTGCTGAGCAAATGGCCTCACGTGGTGGTTAGCTACTGTACTTAGCTCAGCTATATACTGTAGTAGCTTTTGTGTACGGCAGACTTTTCATGTTTGATGTCAGACATTGTTGAGACGAAAACGGCCTGACGTGGTGGTTAACTCAGCTAGTGCCAGTAGCTTTTGTGTGCAGCAGGCTTCACACATTTGATAACAGAGAATCGTGCTGAATAAATGGCCTCGTGTGGTGGTTAGCTCAGCTAGTGCTAAGCTTTTGTGTACAGCAGGCTTCTCACGTTTGATAACAGAGAATCGTGCTAATAAATGCCCTCAGCGCGTAATGGTTAGCTCAGCTAGACTACTATAGCTAGTGTTAGTAGCTTTTGTGTGCAGCAGGCTTCTCACGTTTGATATCAGAGAACCGTGCTGAGCAAATGGCCTAGCGTGGTGGTTAGCTAGTTAAGTAGCTTTGATGTGTGGCAGGCTTCTCGCGTTAGATATCAGAGAATCATGCTGAGCATGGCCTTGCATGACAGTTAGCTCAGCTAGTGCTAGTAGCTTTCGTGTGTGACAGGCTTTTCACGTTTGATATCAGATAATCGTGCGGAGAAAATGCCCTTACGTGGTGGTTAGCTCAAATGGCCTCACATGGTGGTTAGCTGAGCTTAGTAGCTTTCGTGTGTAGCCGGAGAAAGTCAGTGGCCTCACATGGTGGTTAGCTCAGCTAGTGCAGTAGCTGTCATGTACACATGTGTACAAAGATGTTCTATAGAATCCTATAGAATATTCTATTGTAATTTGGGACTCTATGGAATATTCTATAGGATTTCTAAATCCTACATAATATTCTAAGGAACATTCTGTTCTAATAGAATGTTCTAAAGAATAATATTCTGTGGCATTTCTGAAATTCTATAGAATATTCTATGGAATCTGTCCCAATTTCTATTGAATATTCCATTAGAATATTCTAATATATTATACCTCACAGTTAAGCTGTCCAATCAGAGTTAGATTTGTACTATGTGGCAATGGTATTTTTTGATGAATTAAGCCCTACCAGACGTCAAATTTCCCACTTAAGGTCTTTGTTAAGGTTTGCAGGGTCATTTCTGTAAAGCGCTCTCAATTCGTCAGAATTTATGCCAGAAAAATAAAATAGATATCATTAGAAAGCTATTAATTTGTAGAATACAATGGTGTCTTTGATTTTGCGATAAACACAAACCATTAATAGTTGTGAATGTTTTAATTAAAACCAGAGGGCTTCACTTGGGGGCGACTCAAGTAAAAAGCGTTTTATTTTGTTCAAAATCTTTTTTTGCAGTTTAATTCCGAGATAAATTTCCAGCAAAAAGGTGTCAGCGTTTTTTTTTGATATGTCAAGTTTTGCAGAATTTATTGACGATCAAAGTTGAAAATGCTGTTTTTCGACCAACATTTAGACAAAATAAGTCATAAATTCGAAACTAGGCGATAAATAAAAAAACGCTGACACCGTTTTCCTGGAAATTTATGTTGGAAACAAACTACAAAAAAGATTGTGAACAAAATAAAACACTTTTCACTTGAGTCACCTCGAGTGAAGCCCTCTGGTTTTAATTAAAAAATTTGCAACTATTAACGGTTTGTGTTTATCGCAAAATGAAAGACACCATTGTATTCTACAAATTAATAGCTTTCTAACGATATCTATTTAATTTTTCCGGCATAAATTCTGATGAATTGAGAGTGCTTTACAGAAATGACCCTGCAAACCTTAACGAAGACCTTAAGCGTACATCACTGGGGTATTTCAAAGTTCAAACTAAAATACCCCACTTGCCTACATCACATGAAGTATTCGAAACTTGAATACCTCACTTGCCTATGTCACTGGGGTAATCAAGTTTGTGTATCACGCAAGAATCCCATGCACGAAAACCAAAACAAGGCTGTCAACAATGGCAGAACAAGAAGATATTTCAGCTGAATATTCAGATGTTGACAAGAAATTGTTAGGTTACAAGAAAATAAGAATTCAGAAACTACAAAGAAAGCAATGAAGAACACATTGAGAAGCTTTAAACAACAAACAGACAATGAAAAGCCAGACAAAAGTTAAGCTAAAATGTTTTAAGTTTTTCTGGAAAGGTTATGTTTTGGTATAATAATGTATAATATATCATTTATAGACCTTTCGCTTGGGGTATTCCACAAAAAATTACTCCTCGGGATGAAATCATCCCTTGAGGAAATGTTTTGTGAAATACCCTTCACTCCAGGTCTATAATTGATAATTATATCACGACTGAGTCGGTTTTCTTTGATGTACCGCGGTTGATAAATAAGTTATCAACCTTGCATAAATAATTGGATAAAACTTGTTGACAAGTCTTCGAAATTGATGAAACCTCATTCAAAAACCTCCTCAATCGTGATATAAGTAAGTTATACACCGAGGATGTTGGCTATATGCCAGATACAACCCTCAGGGCCTGCGGGCCCCTCAGGGTATGTATCTGGTATACAGCCTCCATCCTTGGGCATATAGCCTCCATCCTTGGGCATATAGCCTCCATCCTCGGGCATATAGCCTCCATCTTCAATGTATAACTATTACATAGCACATTTTCATGTACATGGTGCTGAGCAAATGGCCTCAGTGGTGGTTAGCTCAGCTAGTAAGCTCTTTACATTAAGTGCAGCAGGCTTTCAATCTTCTTAAAAGCCAGACGGTTGAATAACAAATGACTTCAGAAATACTAATTGCCTCCTCTTTATATCCATTTCATATTAAATTATTACTCAACTCTTTATAGCTGAAATAGAGACATACAACTCAGAGTCTCGGATCATCTTGAGTCTCGGATGCTTTTAGGCACGAATTTCAGTCGCGTGTAGAATTTTATTCCCGTGTAGAATTTTATTCGCGTCGAATATAAATTGAAACAATTTTAAAACTTCGTCTATAAAATAACGCTTGTCGCCAACTGGTGAAACAGCGAGATATATATAACTTATATACAAAAGCAAATGGGTTAATACTTACAGTGCAATAAAATTACGGTACGGTGGACATACCTTGACGTTTATTCAGATAAGGACATAACCAAAGGTTGTAACAAGTAAGCAGGCACAAGTCAAGCAGCTTTTAGTCTTAGTGAGAAAAAGGTCAATGGACCGAAGTCAGCTGGAACGAGATTGTTGATTTTATGAATTCGACGTGGCGGAACAAACGAGATGCCGCGCGCGAAACACGCGAGTCCCAAATTGCGTCGTTTTCATCTGACGTCACGGCGGCCATATTGGCACAGTGATATTGGTGTACCGAAACAATGAAAAGGCGGCCCCATATTGGTTACCATCTTTATCCAAATCAATTATCCTAATAATGGGAATTGAACTCTATTCTCCTTCAAACATTTCGTATTGTTTCACCACCCCAACGGGGCCACCGATCCTGTGAGTGAAAGCGATCCATAGCGGTAAGACGAAAGAGAAGAGAAAACCCGTTTCCTATACAAGCATCAAGAATTTCAGTTTCCGGCCCAATTATGATGCACTATGGGATATAATCAAAGGTCAAGTGAGCACCAATTAAGTCAGTGCCATTTTTGTGGCTCATGAATATTATTTGTTAACAATGGCACTGACTTAATTGATGCTCACTTGACCTTTGATACTATCCCATAGTGCATCATAATTGGGCCGGAAACTGAAATTCTTGATGCTTGTATATACCTGAGTCTTTTCCTCCTTCCTGTCTTACCGCTATAAAACTCTGGAACCAAGGGTAGTCACAGGAAATTTGTCCCCCGAAAATTTTTCCCCTGGCCTATTGCAGCCTGGCGCACACGCTACGATTTTAGTCGGACGATTTTTGGCGGCTGGTCAACCGAAAAAGATCAGCCGACTAAAGTCGTAAAAACACGCTTTACTTTATCTAATAGCGACTTTAAGGTGGCTCCATACAGTTTCTAGAAAAATGGAAAATACAAGTTAGAGCTAGAGTCCAAGACACGTGCATAAACAATTCGGAAAAAGAATAAAACTAAATGTTATGCATAGTTAAATATTCTGACAATCAAAAACTGTTACCAAACAAGCTACATACTTAACAACCGTTGAACTAATTTCATTCGAAAAAAAACTTTGGTGTCCCGCAATTTTTGTTTCATTAAAACTTTTCTTGAAGTATGAGTAATCAATAGCCTGATTTTAAAAAAATTCTGTAGAAGGAATAATTTTTTTTCCGGAAAAAATCATGTTTGTTAATTTTTAAAATCGTCCTATTGATTACTCATACTTCAAGAAAAGTTTTAATGAAAAAAAATTGGGGGTCACCAAAGTTTTTTTCGAATTAAATTAGTTTGAAAGGTAATTGGCAGCCATTTTGAAACGTCATTGTTGCCATAGCAAGAACTGTTGCTATTTATTTGGTAACAGGTTTTGTTTGTCAGACTGTTTAACTATGCATAACATTTAGTTTTATTCTTTTTCCGAATTGTTTATGCACGTGTTTTGGACTCTCAAACTTGTATTTTCCATTTTTCTAGAAACTGTATGGAGCCACCTTAAACAAAAGAATGGACCTGACGTCATCTTGAATTCGCAAAGCATTGTGGTCTATCGGGGTAAACAAGCTCAATTAAAAAGGTGATTGCGTACTGTTGAGACACAATGTGGTAATTTTTTCTTTAGAAACACTAATTCGTGGCGACAATGTCTAAATATAATCGTTGTGATATTGGTAAAAGCAACAATACTCGACGTCCAAGCATTATCACTTTCACGAATATTACAACGTTCTTATTTGGACATTGTTGCTACGAAAGTATTTATAAAGATAAATTTACATGGTTGTGTCTCAAAGCACAACTTGCTATGGTAATTATACACTTATAAGCAGCTAATGCACCTAGTCCCACATGGCCAGGATCAGTTATTGCTGAAATTAAACAACAGTGAAATATCACTTAAGTTCAGCAGTGTCTGATTTTAGCCAAGTGGGACCAGCCGTTAGTGCATTAGCCGAACATTCACACTGAGTGGAGAACTATCCACTTACAACTAACCGATCTCATTACGTCTCTGACAACTGGACTGAGCGGTTGGATAACGACTATTTACCAGTGAACAAGACTTTTTTCCTGCTTGCAAAATGAAGTCACGACGTATTGGTTTGTCTCGAAACAACAACAACAACTTCGGTAAGCACACACTTTTATTTATAATTATTAGCCTCGTTCTATGCTGTTTATTGTTTATTTTCCAACATAATCACGTCGACTACCAAACCCAAATCCCTCCTGAAGAGACCACGAGAAGGTCGTCGAAACAATTGTCGAGGGTTATATGTCCCATGTACTATATATACTGAATATTACTTACGTATCTTTAATCCTTTCTTATAATTGTTTAACTTACTCCCGTATCATATTTACACTGCGCCTTCAACCGTCGTTGCCTTCGCAAGTTAACAAAAATACAGCAAGATGCGCTTTTTGGCCTAAGGCCATATGCCGCATTCTTTGCAAATTTTATCATCTACATTATATAACCCCAGTGTCAGTCCAATTACCTACATCTTATTAAAAAGTATATATAAAATAAGTCCCACCTCTCAAACCCCGACCACAACCCCGACTTGTATAATGAATACAAGTGCTATATAACATTTCATTATTATAATGAATCTCCTCCGGAGACTGTCACACGGCTAACAACTCACTGGAAGTATGAATATTAGCGGAAATAAAAAGTGCAAAAATGCAAGATCGTGACACCCTGCAGGATTGGGGCTTTCGTTACTTGTGATTTGGTTGAATCGTTAATAATGTGACGTTCCGTTCTCTTGAATAATGTATCAAAAACTGACTTGGTTTTGCCCATATGAATGATAATTAATAATAAACGATTTATGAACTTCGTTTACTCGGTCCCACTCTGTACGGAAAAAATGCAAACCAGACCTCGGTCTAGTGTCAAGACCTTGCATGGTCTGATATTTTCCTGCACTGTTTTTGTTCTCGGTTAATGGCCGGTTTAACTTAATTTTATACTACAGACGCATTATTTGTCTGGACATATCTGGGCAAAGTTTATTGTGCGTCTTTTAATGCATTTCGAATTCCGTCTTAATTGTATAAAGACGGGCGGCATTATGCGTCCAGACGAAACGAACATAGTGCGTCGATAAAGACGAATCATATAGTTCGTCTGGACGTCTAAGAGGGTGATTACATGGACCGGGCTGGCCCTGAAGGCCACTCCAAATTAGACTTTAGTTTCCCGTCCACCCCTTCCTGAGAATTGCACGCGGGCGGGCGGCTCATTACCAAGATTATCCATTATTTAATATGTATGCAATATCCCTGAAATCTCACTTCCGGTGCGAATGTTGCCAATGTGCGCCGTCGCACATTTCTTAAATCCCAGCGGTTAATACCAATCTCGTACGCAGACCCTTGGTTAATACGAAAGAATTGCCCGCTTTTTCGCTTTCTTAGTTGATGTATATCAAAAGTTTAAACAGCAACAATTTTATATCGAATGTTACGTTGATATGCAAACAATTTATTGGTAGATTAATCAATAATGGAAACAAAAGGTCAATAATGGACAAATCACGCGCCCCTTCTAGGAGACGCGGGCGGGAAACTAATTTGGAGTGGCCTAACCGGGCTAGCTCGGTCCCGTTTAACCGGTTCTCATTTTGTTTTCTGCTCTGATTGGGACTGGCTTCGAGATTGTAACCAAGCAACTGACATGCATGCGCAATGGAAACCAGTCACGAATACAGCAGAGCCTACTTTTCTTCCTCTCTCTCAGCCGAAGAAATAAGGAAAAGAAGGCTCTGCTCGCAGGGTACAGCCTTGTTGTAGATGGGGAAAAAAGATTTTTTCAACCTTTCAGTTCGTGTTGGGTAAATACTTAAATTCTCAGACGACCTTAGTGAAATTTGTGTCCTCTGGCCCACTGTGCAAGGAAGCAAATCTGGGAGATATGAAGGGACTAGTCTGTTTTTAATCTTAAAATATAATACTTGTTTATGTAATTTCCGTCTAGTTTTCATTTCCTCCCAAGCGACTTCATGCAACAACCTGGATCTGCTTGTACCCCTCATTGCTCCTGTGACCACTCTAGCTGCTTCATATTGAACAGATTCAATTAACTCACTATCAGTTCCGCTACATCCATCCCATATGACGTCCGCATACTCCATTACTGGTCTAATTAAAGATTTATATAATTTCATTAATTATCTCTAGATACTTTAAATCGAATTCCTTTTAATAGACTAAGGCCCGTTCCAAACGCCGCTCTTCTCATGCGCCGAACCTAATGCAAATCAGCATAAACAAAGGATTTAGGTCATTATCATTAGGTTCGGCACATAAGAAGAGCGGCGTTAGTTTGGAACAGGCCTAAGCCTCTAGCTTGCTTGCTTTTTCATATATACTGAGAATATGCGGTCGCCAAGAGAGATTACTTGAGAAAGTAATTCCTAAGTGTTTATGAATATTTACTTCATTGATCGGCATATTATTATAGAAGAGCTGTGGATGTTGGCATTTATAGCGTTTGGAAGAAATAGTCATACATTTTGTTTTTTTCGGATTTATTGTCACCAACCATCGGTTGGCCCATTCGCCAATCAAGTCCAAATCATTATTAAGTTTGTCTCCCGATAGCTGTGAGTCATCAACTATATAAAAAAGTGATGTATCATCAGCATACAGTAGACTGTTTGAACTGAGGTTATCTGTGATATCATTAATAAATACCAAAAAGAGCAAGGGACCGAGAACTGAACCTTGGGGCACACCTGCTTTTATTTCAAGCCATTCAGATGATTGACCATCAATAACAACTCTTTGTTTCCTATCGGTCAGATAACTTTTTATCCAACTTAAGCCGGTTTTCCACTAGGCGACTTTTTTCACGCGAAGCGATTTTTTCTTTTGTCTCATGAGCTCAGAGCTGGAACTAATCAGAAATCTATTGAATTCGAACAAAAGAAAGTAGCTTCGCGCGAAAAAAATCGCCTAGTGAAAACCGGCTTAAGTAGTGGGTCCCTAACGCCTAAAGATTCTAACTTCCAAAGAAGACCCTTGTGCCAAACCCCAGTTTTAAATACCACATTTAGGCCATTTGAACGTTACAGCCAGGACCCGTGAAGTCTACAACAATTACATATATATAACCATTAACCAATCTGCTGTCGTACCCGACGTCAGAACAGCTGATCTGGGCTTAACACAACTTCAAAGTTCCGCCTTTGACTTTATATTGTTCAGAGCCAGAGGAATTTTGAATTTCGGCTTATATTAACTGAGGCCCCGTTTACACTAGAGCAAAAGTATCCAGATTCACACTGTTTTTCATCCTCATGGGAATAAAAAACAATGTGAATCCGAATACTTTTGCTCTAGTGTAAACGGGGCCTGAGAGATTAATTAAATAAATACAATTGTATTATAAAGAGTCTGTATCGGTGCATGTTCAGATACGACCCCTGTGGACTCCAACCCGCTTGACGTATTATGACTATACTCACGCAAGACTTTTCCCATGGGTTTTTCAACTATATAATATATATATATATATATATATGCTTAGCTTATACACACAACACATCGATGAACGCAAAAACTCAGCCAACATATAATCATTAACCCCCACCAAGCTTCTCGAAAAAGGGAAAAAGTCGTCCAGTATATATAATTAATGCATGCATGCATCGTTGAATTCCGTTCAAGCATGTAAAGAAATTTCCATCCGAGCAGAATTAAATCATATTGACTTATTGTTGACTTTCCAGATCTTTGTGATCAGGCTACTGAGTTTTGCTACGATTTTTGACGATTTTTGACACCTCATAGCGTTTCCTAACCGAAGAAGCAAGCCCGTATGAAGTAATCACCGGTAAGGGTTATAGCTTATGCAGTTTAATAACTATAATTAGAAATAACTATAGCATAGTAACTCGTGAGTGAAAATTCAGTCAAGCGATTTCCTCTGAGCGGAGTATTATTCAGAGGGTGTTTATATGGAGGCGAGCCAGTCCGGGTCCCTGTGATATTATTTCTTGTTAATTTTCATCTTTCATCATATAAACATATGACAGCCGAGCCAGCCCGCCTCGCCAAGATCTCGCTTTGTGAGACCGAGATCTCGGTTAAACCGGGCAATATGCTCGCCTACCCAGACTAAAAGCTTCGTACACGCGACAAAAATTGTTTTTATCAGCTTTTTTCGACATATTAACAATTCACAAGTTCTGCTTGTTCATGTACAGTTCATAGTTATTTAAAACAATGGGACCTCGTGTCTTATCAGAACTGATAAATTACGCAATTAGCACAACAAGCAAGCCATGAGTCGTGACCAGCCAGCTAGCTATAGGCGAGCTAGCCTTTCTCATGTAAACACAATAATAAAAATCATCTCGCAAAGCGAGCTAGCTCGGGTAATGTATAGTAACTATAATAATGTATATAAAGAAAGCATCATGCACTATATATCTGTGATTCATTGGTAAAATAATCATACAGCGGCCGAAAGGCCGTATATATATATATATAGTTTCAACCAGGGTACAATAGACATCGAAATGTACAGTGGACAGGTATTCTATATATATTATAACTCTACGGTTCCAAAATTAGGCCAAGCATTGACATGCATCAGTTCATTCTGGCGAACTGAACCATTTTCAACTCATCCATGCAATCAGTTTGCCGTAGAATTCATATAACAGTCAGGAACTGTTGAAGATTCAGGCAACGGACTTACTATACGGTGAACAGTTTAACAGTGGCTGTAATTCAAGTTTCAAGACACGTAATCACATGAACTCGATCAATATTGGTCGCAAGGTTTAGCTTAAAGATCGGACGCGAATATTTTAACTTACTTATCAAATTCTAAGTGTACATGATGAATACTTTGTTTAAGAGTTGTAAGAAACATTAGATAAGATCATGTTAACTCAGAAAAAACTGAATTTGAGCCGCTAGTGTCTAATAACTTTGATAAAACATTGATGTTTTATTAATCAATGTTTTAACAGTATTTACAAACACCTGATTAAACATTCATTTCTTTTGAATTTTCCTTATGAATTATTAAATAATTTGATAACTCCACATAACAGTTAATAGACATATTACATACCAGCGATTATATTAGTGGGCCTCCGCTTACTCAGGATTGAAATGTTCCGGGGTCGGGGTCAATACTCAGGCAGCCATCTCTATAGCCGTGGAACTTGTACTCAGATTTACAAACTCAAAACAGCATTTTTATACCGAAAAATTATTTTAGTTTACCCGCTTAAGGGAACTTACTTCAGATAAGCAGGGGCCCACACAAGGACAGGAGCAAGGGGTCCACCGGGAAATTTCTTGCAAATCAGCTCCCTCGTCCAGTCTTGATAGTATCTCTACATTCAAAACTTTCCTCAAACAAAGATACCAAACCCTGTTAAATCTTACCTTTGATATAGACATGCTGTGCACATGCATGGACACTTGCACAGGACTGTTCTTGCCACAGGGCAAAACCGTGATTCGCGTCTCGCGTGCTGTGATTTGTCGGACCGGTTTCTGGCTTAGATGCATGTCAAGAAATGGGGGGAATCGGAAGAAGAATATGAAAACAAGCCTAATGATCAATTTGGCACTCCCTCTTTTTCTTGGTGTCTTTATCTGAGTCGGAGGTTGGTTCAACGCGTCGCAGCGCTAGTTTTTTTGGGGTTTTTTTTTATCATCTTTCTATAGTTTGTTTTTGTTGATTGTTTTTTTAGGGGGGCGCCTCGCATGGGAGTAGATGACCCCCCATATAGGGACCAAAGGGATGCCGCCTCATTAATATTCAGCATCCCTCACGCATGACTCACGAATGACTCGCGCATGACGAACGCATGACTCACGAATGACTCACGCATGACGAACGCCTGTGACATGATTGGGCACGTAGGTAGAAAGAGCATGTGTACAGCAAGCTTTAACGAAATAGAGTTCTTTCCAAGGAACGAGAGATAAATTGATAGAAACACTTTATATTTTTTATCTGAAACCTCATCTGTGTGAGTATAGAGAGTTTGGAGCGATCTAAATGTCTGAATCTGCTGAGATAACTTAACTCGAATATTATCTGAATAAGCTATGAATATTATATTAGGGTAGGAACCTAGAAATCGTGAGAAGATAGAATGAGGAATCACTTTGAGAAGCCGTATATAAGAAGAACTTAACTGAGATAGTGTGAGGAATCAATTCGAAAAGCCGTGAGCTAAGGGGTTTAAAACGTATTGAACACTGGCACATAGCAACGTAAAGCTTGTATGTGAATATTATATTAGATATTTGGTTCGCTTTTGTGGTGTTTATACGTTTAAGAACTGTGCAAACTTCATCAAGTTTCGCTTTGGATGATAACTCTTAGCGCGTTGTTAGTCTAAATATATTTAATTGTAGGAGTCTACTTCGGAATATTACACAGCTTGGTTAAATAATTCGATGCTATGGTTTGGTAGCTCATAAAAAAAATATTAGACCCTTGCATGCAGAACACAAAGGAGAAAATCATTAGGAACTCATTAAATGTCACTAATGAGCAAAACACCACGCGGATTTGCATATATGGTAGAATATTTAATTGTTTTGGTGGGTTAAAGGAGGATAATAAGGGGTATAAGGAGGTATTCATGCGTGGGCATGTTCGGGCGAGAAGGTCATTAGCAGTGTTACCATAGCGAAACCGCGTTGCCGGCTCTGAGCGGCTCCGAGCCCTCGGCGCTTGGTTCCGAGAGACTCCGAGACCTAGGCTCTTGGCTCCGAGCGCCTCCGAGCGCCTCCGAGCCCTTGCCTCTTGACTCCGAGCCGTCGGCTCTTGACTCCGAGCCGTCGGCTCTTGACTCCGAGCCGTCGGCTCTTGGCTCCGAGCCCTCGGCTCTTGGCTCCGAGCCCTCGGCTCTTGGCTCCGAGATACTCCGAGCGGCTGCGGCTTCTCTTTATCTTCCTTATCTGCCTCTTATCTTCCTTTTATCTTCCTCTTATCTTTCTTATCTTCCTCTTGTCTTTCTTATCTTCCTTTATCTTCCCCTTATCTTCCTTATCTTCCCCTTATCTTCCTTTATCTTCCCCTTATCTTCCTTATCTTCTTTTATCTTCCTCTTATCTTCCCCTTATCTTCCCCTTAGTCTTCCTTTATCTTCCTTCTATCTTCCTTATCTTCTCCTTATCTTCCTTTATCTTCCCCTTATCTTCCTTTTATCTTCCTTTTATCTTCCTTTATCTTCCTTTATCTTCCTCTCATCTTCCCCTTATCTTCCTAATCTGCCTCTTATCTTCCTTTTATCTTCCTCTTATCTTCCTCTTATCTTTCTTATCTTCCTCTTATCTTTCTTATCTTTCTCTTATCTTCCATATCTTCCCCTTATCTTCCTTATCTGCCTCTCATCTTCCTTTTATCTTCCTTATCTTCCTTTATCTTCCTCTTATCTTCCCCTTATCTTCCCCTTATCTTCCTTTATCTTCCCCTTATCTTCCTTATCTTCCTTTTATGTTCCTTTTATCTTCCTTTTATCTTCCCCTTATCTTCCCCTTATCTTCCTTCTATCTTCCTTATCTTCTTTATCTTCCCCTTATCTTCCTTTTATCTTCCTTTTATCTTCCTTTATCTTCCTCTTATCTTCCCCTTATCTTCCTAATCTGAAAGAAGAAAGAAGAAAGATAAGAGGAAGATTAGGAAGATAAGGGGAAGATAAAAGGAAGATAAAGGAAGATAAAGGAAGATAAAAGGAAGATAAAAGGAAGATAAAGGAAGATAAAAAGAAGATAAGGGGAAGATAAAGGAAGATAAGGGGAAGATAAGGAAGATAAAGAAGATAAAAGGAAGATAAGGAAGATAAGAGGAAGATAAGAGGAAGATAAAAGGAAGATAAGGAAGATAAGAGGAAGATAAGAGGAAGATAAAAGGAAGATAAGAGGAAGATAAAGGAAGATAAAGAAGATAAAAGGAAGATAAGGAAGATAAGAGGAAGATAAGAGGAAGATAAAGGAAGATAAGGGGAAGATAAGGAAGATAAGGATAAGATAAAGGAAGATAACAAAGATAAGAGGAAGATAAGAAAGATAAGAGGAAGATAAAAGGAAGATAAATGGAAGATAAAGAGAAGCCGCAGCCGCTCGGAGTATCGCGGAGCCAAGAGCCGAGGGCTCGGAGTCTCTCGGAACCAAGCGCCGAGGGCTCGGAGCCGCTCAGAGGCGGCAACGCGGTTTCGCTATGGTAACACTGCTAATGACCTTCTCGCCCGAACATGCCCACGCATGAATACCTCCTCATACCCACCAAAACAATTAAATATTCTACCATATATGCAAATCCGCGTGGTGTTTTGCTCATTAGTGACATTTAATGAGTTTCTAATGGATTTTCTCCTTTGTGTTCTGCATGTAAGGGTCTGATTTTTTTTATGAGCTACCAAACCATAGCATCGAATTATTTAACCAAGCTCTGTAATATTCCGAAGTAGACTCCTACAATTAAATATATTTAGATTAACAACTCGCTAAGAATTATCATCCAAAGCGAAACTTGATGAAGTTTGCACAGTTCTTAAACGTATAAACACCACAAAAGCGAACCAAATATCTAATATAATATTCACATACAAGCTTTACGTTGCTATGTGCCAGTGTTCAATACGTTTTAAACCCCTTAGCTCACGGCTTTTCGAATTGATTCCTCACACTATCTCAGTTAAGTTCTTCTTATATACGGCTTCTCAAAGTGATTCCTCATTCTATCTTCTCACGATTTCTTCACTTATAAACAAGTTGGTTGACCATTTAGGTTCCTACCCTAATATAATATTCATAGCTTATTCAGATAATATTCGAGTTAAGTTATCTCAGCAGATTCAGACATTTAGATCGCTCCAAACTCTCTATACTCACACAGATGAGGTTTCAGATAAAAAATATAAAGTGTTTCTATCAATTTCTCTCTCGTTCCTTGGAAAGAACTCTATTTCGTTAAAGCTTGCTGTACACATGCTCTTTCTACCTACGTGCCCAATCATGTCACAGGCGTTCGTCATGCGTGAGTCATTCGTGAGTCATGCGTTCGTCATGCGCGAGTCATTCGTGAGTCATGCGTGAGTCATGCTGAATATTAATGAGGCGGCATCCCTTTGGTCCCTATATGGGGGGCGTCATCTACTCATGGGTCTTCGTAGACTTGCTCCAAGTCCGCCTCTTAGCGCTAGTTTTTGCAGGCTGGTGGAAAGGCGGGCGAGCGGAAAGGCGGGAGAGCGGAAAAGCGGGAGGAAAGAGGCGGACTTGTTTCGCTTGCAGGTTTTTGAACCTAATTAAATATTCTGGCGGGAAATCGCTGAAATGTACATCGCCCTGTTTTGACGTGTTTCGGGTTGTCGTACATGCAATGGAAAGTGGTTCTACCCCTACTAAAACGTTTTCATGAGTCTGTTTAACTCCAACTTCCAAAGATAGCACTTGCATAGCAATTTAGCCTGAATATAATTACTTCCCGAATTACGTCACCGGTCGAAAAATTCACCGGTGAATTTTGGCGCGCTGCAGGTGGGAAAAGTCCTTGTCAACGAGGAACCGAAAGGTCAAAAATGTCGAAAGGTCAAAAATGTTTGAAAAGGACTTTGAGAAGGTCTAGGGTCTTCGTGTCCCGTTTGCGCCTTCTCCCTATTGGGTACACTATTTTCCTCATTTTCTTTTAACATTTTCTTTATCTTATAACTTAGTCTTATTATTGTAGTATTTACTTTTGCTAATACCCAATAAAGTTGTTACAAAAAAAAATCAAAAAAAAATCTCAAGTCAATCCATTCCACTGCGTGGATTGACTTCAGCCATCAGTTTCGATCAGATCGAAAACTTTTAATCTTCTTCGTGTAAACACAAGTCGGAAACAACATGCGAGGTTTGACTTGAAAACTCAATCCGCTTCATGTAAACAGCGTATAAAACTCAGCTGGTTCCGCATCATGTCTTTACAACGTAAAAACTGCTTTTTCTACGTCGTTGTCAACGGAGTCATTCATGCACGACGGCGTGAAAATTCCTCTTGGGATTGTCATTTGCAAACGCTCATTGTATTTCACATAAAATTCTATTGAGTGAACAGATTCAACAGAAATGTTTGAAATTAAAGGGTAATTATTAGAGCAACAAAAATTACAAGTACACATTTTTTAATTTCTGGATGTGTTGTGGTTTAATCAAGAATGAAAATCATCCACAAAAAATGAGTTTCAGACTTATATATGTGAAAGTATGGCTAACGTATATGGTAAGGGCTAAAGTATGACAACGGACTTCACTGAGTGAATGGCAGAAAGTTTAACATAAGACACACAATCACATGAACTCGGTCAATATTGGTCTTCATAACCCCAATCATTTAGGTCAAGATGATAACTTGAAACAGGGCACATGCAGTATCTACCCGAAGGATAAAGGCAGATTTCTAGTCCTCGCATGAAGCAACTCCCAGTAACTTGTAACTTGTTATTTTTCAACGAAGCAACTTGTTATGTTTTTTTGCAACCTCAGTTAAGTTGCGTGCATACCATGAATCGTAGTCGATTACTCAGAAATGAAAAATAAATCGTATAGCTACCGAAAACACTTTTGAAGCTCTTATTGTCTCCGATACATTGTGAAAATTTGAAAGAAATCGGCCAAAACCCGTGTTCAACAAAAGTCTTTGAATACGGCAGTTTAGCTGAAATTTAAAGCTGAAGAAACAAGCCTTGGAACATTTAAATTTCGCGGGAAAACAGAGCTGCTTGCAATTTTCATCGCTAAATATCTTTATGAATTTTTCTTTAAACGAAATAAACTTTTCAAAATTCAAAACCTTTCAGCAACTTTTAATATTTAAAACACGAGCAGGAGTGTTTGATCAGATTTAAATATCGAGTGTTTTGAATGGCTTCAAAAACGATTCGTTATTGGATGTTATGTTCATTAGTATTCTTTATATAAAATTGTATGTTCATTAGTATTCTTTCTGACGTCAAGAAGTTTTATCAGGTATTAAAAAACTCATTAATAATTCATGAGGAAAACACAAAAGAAATCAATACCGTAGCAGAGGTTGTAAATCGGATACAGAATCGTCCTGATTTACATAAACTTTAGCTTCGATTTTCTCGGCTAAAATAGAGTATATCGCTAAAATAGTTGGTGAACTTGATTACTTAGATGCATTTGTATTTTAAGAAAGATACAGCATTCGCAGCCGATCTGTATCTGATTTACTACGGCTCGCCTTCAGCTCGCCTTGTAAATCAGATACAGATCGGCTGCTCATGCTGTATCTATTACTTAATTTATTATCGAGTAGGTTTTCTTTGTTCTTCCGAGGTCTTTATATCGCATAAAGACCTTGAATATAATTAGATAAGAAATGAAGAAAAAAATAAGGAAAATCTTTGTCCAAGGTGGAAAAAAAAGACAAAACTTTGTTGGAAAACCTCCTCGATAATAAATTAAGTCAGATAAATCCCTCGAACGTCGGGATGTATGCGATATAAAGCCCTCGGACGCTGCGCGTCCTCGGGTCTTTATATAGCATACATCCCTCGTTCTCGGGATTTATCTATTACTAAAACCACGGACATGGTACTGATCTCCTTTGTGTTTTCCTCGTGAATTGTTAATGAGTTAGAATGCTTAACGTTAAGCCTGTTTTCCAGTCATCGCTGAAACAGGCTTGCAGCGAGTACTTGCATCTAATTAAAAAGAACTCAGAGCGAAAAAATAAGCACTGTGAGTTCTTTTTAATTACATGCGAATACTTGCTGCGAGCTGCGAGCTGCGAGCTGCTTCGTGCGAGGACTAGAAATCTGCCTTAAATGTTTGAGCATGCACGTTGTTGTAGCCGTGTTTTCTTATAAAATCCCTGTAGTATCACGACCATTTTCATCCGCGCCAACCGGTTTGCCGTAGAATTCGTAACACCAAACCCCAATTTTTTTAAATCTTAAAAAAAATTGTAATATGTTTCTGAGAAGTTCTTCGAAAATCTTTTTTTGGATTTGGTTGAAATCCCTATCCCTGGCATCAAGTTGAAGTTAGAGCTCGGTGGTTCACGACCGCGCAAGCAAAAAACTGGGTAGAGCACAATTTGTGACGTAGATTCCGGAACGCCCGAGAAATATGATTAGCAGAGAACCATTGCAGAGAACCCGTCTTCAACGTCGTGTTGTTTATAATCCATTTCAACATGCATTCACAGGAGCAATAGGAGTGGAAGCTCTTTACAAACAGTTTAAACCTTAAGCCATAGATGAAATCGCGTGAATACTATTTGTTTACCACGTTTTTTAATCCGTCTGTGGCGGATTTTCTATCCGCACTTTTGGCTTTATAAACCTAAAGATCTTGCAACATTTCGCAATATCATGTACTCTATCCGATGACAATAAGAGTTCTGATATGAAAAACTCGGAAATGGATTTCATACTGCAGTCAATTAACTCTCGTTATAGCGGACACCCTGGGGACCGTCATTTGGTGTCTGTAATAACGAGAGTCCGCAATAGCGGGATGCGATGAAAATATCCCGATTTCAGGTTGTAAAATGTCACTACAATGTATTACTGCTTTTTTGTTTTAAAATGTCCAGTTTATTTCAATTTCTAGTTGACGTTTACTGTGATACATAAGTACACAGTACAAGTCAAAATACAAGTCAAAAATTTGTATTCAAATATTTTTTTTATTCCAAAACCAAAAATACAACGGTAACATGAATCAGTAACATAAATATGTCACTCGATAAATTAAAAAGTCATTCACTTTCATATGTCGAGAGAAAAATACGTCCAAGGTGTCCGTTGTAACGAGAGTAGAACAATAAAAATGTTTGTTGGGGACCACATGAAGTGTCCGCAATTCCGTAATAGCGAGAGTCCGTAATAGCGAGAGTTATTTCAATACATTTCATAGTAGTTTCGGCCGGGGATTTACCAACTGTCCTTAATAGCGGGGTGTCCGCAAAGCGAGAGTTGACTGTTAGATCGAAGGGAGGAAGACAAATATAGCCGAATAAAGCTGGCTACCGCTAACGATTATATTTCCAGCAACTATTACAATGAAGCTCTTTCCTTTCATATTCAGATGACCCTGACGAAGAATGGACTTCTTAGTTTCAACATATATCCCATAGATCGAAGAGCGAAAGCATCGATTAGATCGACTGTGGATGACATGTCTTGTGAGACTTCAGACTTGCGAGTTCGTGACAGTCGTGTATACGTTTTCTCCGCTAACATCTGGCGCATCAAGCTTTTTACGTTTCGCTCGTCCAATTTATTCTTAACAAGTGTGGAAATTGTCATGTGTCTTTTACAAATCGTCAGCGATCCCCATTGCTGTAAAGAGCATGCACGGTGTGTTGAAACTACAAACTGATATACGTACCAAAACTATTAACCACTAGCTACCGTAGGCGGATCGAAAGCGTTCGATTTGCTTTCTTTTTTTCTGAACAATTATTGCCCAAACAAAGCATAACATGAAGCGACGCACCTTCCTCCTTATTGCGAGTGTTGTTGCAGCGCCCTAAATCTATATATTGAGGATTTCTAAAACTGGAAAGTTGAACTTCGTGAATAATCGCATAGTGTTCCAGAATCTACGTCACAAAACGTCACAAATAGCTCTGACCCCATGCCCCATGGAAACTCGGTCGTGAACCAACATGGCCGCAGGCCGCTATTTCATGCCGATTTTCGAACTTTCAACTGAGAGTTAAGGATTTACTCAAATTCAAAAATCTTTTCAAGGAAATACTTAAAAACACTAATAATTTTTTTAAGATTAAAAAAATATTTGGGGTTATAGGGCACTTTAAGCAAGCACAACGCCAACGTCACGACGACGACCCAAGTACAATAGTATTTTTCAACCAAAACAAAGCGTTGAATAATTTGCAGTCCCAAGAGTAATCCCAACACCGTCCTCGTTGCACATACAACGTCAACTGAAGCGTTTTCACGTTTTCAAGACGACGTTTGTGGCAAGGAACAGCAAAAGTTGTTAGTTTACCTAGGCGTTAATCTATCATACGTCATGTTGTGAAGCTATGGCTGCCTCTTACAAAATACATAAAGCATACAATAATACTGTATCCTGCATGATCCATGGTTTCTTTTAAATGTAGTAACTTATTTGCCGTCGTCGTCCTAGCTTGCTTAAGGTCTCTAATACTTCAGGGACTTGATTCAGAATAGTGGTACGTAAATGTGGTGTATTTATACATTCAAATTTCAAGACACTCGATCTATATAGAAGGTTTCACGATAGTGACCGCCATTTTGCAAGCTTAGTAGGGCAAACACAATGATAAATACCTATTGGTTATATATACCATGGTGATGGGCACGAGATAACCCAATCATTTTCAATCTGCTGTGCTACGCTAAAACGCAAGAGCACAGAATTAAAACTTACGCAGAGTTTAACAGTACAGTTTAGGATTAGAGCAAGTTCTGCTTGGCTGTATGATTTACTGTCGAACCGTAGCTCTTCTGTGCTTTTTTTGTTAAAATCCAAATAGTATTGCAATTGTGCATGCCCGAGAAACTGCATATATGACGCTGATAAAGTGTCACGTCCAGCCAATCAGAACACGCAATAGACCTTTTGCACGATCACGTGAGATGTCGTTGGGTGACTACAACTACCAGAATGCTTTGCCAGTATTCTAGGGTTTTGGCTAAAAGGGATGACTCAGAGGGACCCGTCCAGTCCTTTCGCGGCTTTTCCAAAATATGTCGTCAAATATGTTTTTTCAAAAAGCTAGGAGGTAAACCAGATTTCTGTTTAGGGTTAGGGTTCATGTTGTGGTTAGGGTATCAAAAAGATTGCTAAAATCTTGAGACTCACTGAAACTTGACGACAAATTTGGGAAAAAACAAATTTGAAAAATATTTTGAAAAAGCCGCTAAAGGACTGGACGGGTCTTTTTGAGTCATCCCTTTTAGCCAAAACCCTAGAATACTGGCAAAGCATTCTGGTAGTTGTAGTCACCCAACGCCATCGCACGTCATCGTAGAAATGGCTTATTTCACCCGAAGTAACTTGTGCCATATAATAAAAATTCTTAATATTTTTTTAAGGACAGATCTTTGTTGGAACTATAGGAAGGAACCACGATGAACAAACTGCTTAAAGCGTTCACGCGAACCAAACATCTCAAACCAAGCGACTTCAAGACGACACCACTCAACCGTTGCCTATCGACAATGGATCTCGCAGCACTTGGTGTTAGCTCGACCGTCGGGACCGGCATCTACGTCCTTACTGGTGAAGTAACGCGACTCAAAGCTGGACCCTCGGTCATGCTATCATTCCTAATCGCCGGCCTAGCCTCGATGCTATGCGCTCTCTGCTACGCCGAGTTTGGCGCCAGATTTCCAAAAGCCGGTTCGGCCTACATATACAGTTATGTAACGATAGGCGAGCTGTGTGCCTTCACCATTGGTTGGAATCTGATTTTGGAGTACATCGTCGGAACGGCCGCTATGGCACGAGTATGGGGTTCCTTCTGCGACGCCTTATTTAATTATCGCATTCAGGAATTCGTTGCCAAGACAATCGGGACCATCCACGCTCCGTTGTTTGCAAAATATCCGGATTTTTTGGCCTTTTTTGCAGTCGTAGCCGTCGTTTCCGTGGTAGCGCTTGGGGTAAAACAATCTGTCGTGTTTAATTGGTTTTTTCTTATCTTGAACATCGTCGTAATTCTCTTTATCATCATAGCCGGGTTCTGCCTTGCTGACTTTAGCAATTGGTCGAATTTTTTCCCATTTGGATTTGAAGGAACGATGGCTGGTTCAGCTATTCTTTTTTATTCGTTTGTTGGTTTCGACGTGGTTGCGAGCTGCGGCGAGGAGGCGCAAACGCCAACGAAATCTATCCCAAATGCGATTATCGGTTGCTTAAGTAAGCTGGTAATGATTATTATAAATAATAACATGACTTGAGGGAAATTAGCGATTAAATTTCCCCGCCGCCGAGGGAAGATTTGTGGAGGGAAGACTTTTACAAATCTTCCCGAGGCAAAGGGGAAATTTAATCGTTCGCTAATTTCCCGAAAAGTCATGTTATTAGTTTGTAATATTATGATCGCCGAGGAAAACTTTGAGAATCTTACCGACAGGATCAGAAATTTACACGGTTGATCAGAGAAGTTGCATCTAATTTTCCCGTGCATGTTGACGAGGGAAAATATATGCAAGCGGGAAATTTAGAAGAAGACAAAAGATTTCTTTGTCTTCTAATTTTCCCTCATCAACATGCACGGGAAAATTAGAAGACAAAGGATAAATTTCCCTCTTCCATGAGCGATGAGGGAAATACGAGGTTTACATTCCCTTGGAGAACAAAAGAATCCGAGGCGATCATGGTATTATTATTATTATTATACATTTTCTCCAAATCCTTGATTATAATTGGCCAGAAAGTTGTCGTTCGATATTAAGGGCCTGTTTACAAGGAGTTAGGGTTACCCTAGCACCGGCGGGTTACCCTAGCATGGCCAGAAATCGAGGACAACATGGCGGCAAAGCATGCGCACTGAATCCCTTTTTAATTAATTCAATATGGCGTCCTTCAATAGATTTCTTAAGGAAATATAAAGAACAATCATTTTCGGTTATTTACTATTGTAAATTCCGACATGCGAACGTCCAAAACTTCACCAAATTGAACAATCGTTCAGCACTACAATTTCTATTAAGTTTGGAGCGTCCTAAATAGGTTCCCGAGCCCCTCACAAGCATACCTCTTATTTGCTGTTTAAAGTCTATTAATCTGCTATATCACTTATTTTGGAGCTCCAATTTTGGCTGCTTCTGTGTTGTTTGTCCACGATGCGAACGTCTGAATTTGCTCGGGATGAACGTTACTTTGTTTTGCGGAATTGTTCGTTCCACTTTTTCGTTGTTTAATAGGTTCCCAAAGACCTTAAAATGTACGATTTATTGCAGCCGAGTCGTTGTAATTTAATCCATCAAGCGCCGAGATAAATACTGAACTCGGCGTGAAGAAGCAATGCATTCCTCGATAATTTCGGGTTCTTGTTCCGCCATTTCTTATGGAGCTGTTGCTAGGTTGCCAGGGTCTTAACCGCTGTTATTATTATTAAATGTGACTGTGGATTCAGAAATAATAACCGAAATTTATGCGGCAATTTTTGTGAGTATGAGTGTACAGGCCTGTCTAGACGATTAAACCTTTTGTAATTTGATATTTGGGTAAGAAATGGGTCAATAAGACACTTTAGCGAATAACTCTACTTTAATTTATTGCTATAGACTTCTGTTTATAGCCGAAATGATCGATATTTAGCCATCAGAATTTTCAAATTAATATTTCCATCTAAATATGAGCCCACAGGCCACTGCCGCTGAGTGTCCTGGATTTCTAGCCATGCACCCGGCGCCCGCGGGTTACCCTAGCACCCGGGTCACGATCGGAAATCGCATAGAAAATCGGCCACTTTCATGGGGCAGTTCGCAGTCCACGTGCGTGCTGGCTCAAGTGAGTTGTCTGCCGTGTATTGATGACGTTTACACGCAAGATATTCGTTCTACGCATTCGTAGCTAATACGGGTCAGCCCGTATTTCGCGAGCCTCGACAGCCGCCATTTCCGATCGTGCAAAGCTTGCTGTACAAACTTTCGTAAGTAGTTAAACTCAGACAACTCTGCATGAGCTTTAGAGTCCAGATGGGTCTTAGACCCACAACCTTCAGAACACGGCGGACATATAGTGGGCGGGGAAACGGGCGTGCCTCCCCCCCCCCCCCTCCCCCACAGTGGCAGGATACGGACGATGATTGGGTCCGACTAATAACTCCGCGCTTCCGGTCCGCTTTTGTCGAACTCGACTGCGAAAACTTTCCAAACGAAATGGTCTCTAAAACCAACGTTTTGAATTCTATGTAAGGTCAAATTACTTAGTTTTTTTAATAATTTTGACAAAACATTTTCAAATGTAAATTAAAGAAGCGACATTGTGCCGTAGATATATAGTAGAAGATGCATATGAGTAAACCTTGCTAGGAAGGAAATTTTGAAAGCAAGAGGCGGTTGCAAAACACATATAGCCATAACGAAAAAAACACTATAAAGCACCTCAATGAAATTTACATATGTTAAAACGGTACAAATGTTCTACCTGACGCGAGATTTTCAGGTTGATATAATGGCGTTAAACGAGTGTCAAGTTTTCGGCACCTTTGACTCTGTTTCCGCACTGTTAGCGTGTCTGTCATTCTGAGCTTAATCCGGCGCGTAGTATTTGTCCTGATCATGAACGTTGACGCGAGTTTCTGTCTTTTTTCCACTTTCTTCGACCAAAGAAACAGCAACCAACAACATTTTCAGATATGCTGTCATCTGTTTCATCATATTAAATATCCGATCGACTAGACCGATCAACGGCTGAATGAAGTAAACAATCGCTAGAACCCATTCTCCTTGTATCACAGCTGTTTACTCGGGCACGCCCGCTTCCCCGCCCACTATATGTCCGCCCTGTTTCAGAATACCAGCCAATCTCGTTCCCAGAGCCCACGTTCCCCTTACCCAGCGGGCGGGAAACGAGAGGCTCTATGGGATAATCCGTTCACGCCATCACAGGATTCTTGTTATCCGGAAGAAGAGTTATATAGAGTTCACTGTGTTCATCAGCCAATGAAATATCGATGTGAAACGGATTATCCCAGAGTCTCTCGTTTCCCGGGTGGGGAACGTGGGCTCTGGGAACGAGATTGAATACTAGCCGAACGCTCTAAGGTCCTCTAAACATTGAGCCACTAGAACTCAGATGGCAGACCGCGAGATTGTTTACGATGTTTATACCCTGACGTTCCCAGGTTATTAAGGTTACATTAGATGATGAGGGTATGTCTTGGGAGATTGATTAGTGCGCTGCGAATTTTAGCGGTATGTATCTCAAATTTCCAGTGAAAAAGGGCAAATAATTGCTGATTGTGAAAATATAAATTTGATGAGTACTCATTTCAAACTTTTCCTATTTTTAACGAGTTAACGAATATACACACACTCTAAATAAATTCAAACAATAAATTTACCGTTTAACTAAACATTTTCCTGCATACCATATTTTCAATCTTGAATAATAATCGCGCAAAACCGTGTGCGTTTGTTTTATCTTTTTTAGTGGTTATTTAGATACACGGCGCCTAGTCTTTTCCGAGATCTGCGTTGGCTAAAACGACGAAGAGACCAAAAATCACTTTTAACGAGATAATATTGAAAAATCATATGGTGACCGACTAACACAAAATAGTTCATAAGCAAACTAACACTGTAACAAAATTCTATTAAAACCCGAGATTTAAAAAATCAGTTTTGTGCGCCAATTCCGTTGGCGCCACTTCCGAAAAAATCGATGGTGGAGAACTTGTTATGGACGAGGGAAGTTTAAAATAAATTCTCACGAAATTTAAATTTTCATAATCAGCAACCATTTGGCTAGCCTGCGTGCAGACTCCACCTGAATTTAATAATTAAATATCATACAGAGTCTGCGCATCGGCGGCAGAAAGCTTGTTCTGTCACGTGGGACTTTTGGAATAATTAAAATAATTTAGACGCGAGAAATTCATAATTATTCAGAATTGTGAATTATTCAGTATTATTCAGAATTCATAATTATTCAGAACAGATCGGCTAGAAGTGGAACGGCTTGGAAAATCAAGGACTTCCCATAGCCTGTGCCAGCACTAAAAAAGATCGACTTCCCCAGAAAGAATTCCTTGAGGATACGCTTCTCTCTTCATAAAGATTTCATACTTGAAAAAAGCCACAGACAACGTCAAGAGCACGTACGAAAGTTTCACCTTTGAGCTTCTCAGGATCGATATAAAACTCCATGTTTATTCCTTGGTATTAAATCGCTTTTAACATAAATTATATATAACTAATCATGAATATTTAGCGATTGACCAATCACACGCTTTCTCCGCTTTTGTGGGGAAACCCACGTGACAGAACAAGCTTTCTGCCGCCGATGCGCAGACTCTATATGATATTTAATTATTAAATTCAGGTGGAGTCTGCACGCAGGCTACCATTTGGCTTTCCCGACTGAAATTTTGAGATATATAGCCCTAAAATTTGGTGCGCAATGGCCAATTTCCCAAAACAATAAAACATATGCTTTCATGCTATGCGAATTTTTTCTGCAACTTGTCTCTACATATAGTAACTG
This sequence comes from Paragorgia papillata, assembly GCA_035771165.1. Lineage (NCBI taxonomy): Eukaryota > Metazoa > Cnidaria > Anthozoa > Scleralcyonacea > Coralliidae > Paragorgia > Paragorgia papillata. The sequence goes on along the minus strand of JAWNZC010000241.1, from coordinate 1,148,804 downwards.
TTTTATGTTTTTATTTAGTTTTTTCCTTCTTTGCTTATCTTGGGGTTGCTGCTGCGTTATCGTTGATGCTACCTTACAACGAACTCACCGAATACTCTTCAATAGCGACCGCCTTTGAAAAAAGAGGTTTCCCCGCTGGGAAATACTTTGTCGCTGTGGGTGCCACGTTTGCGTTGCTGTCTGGAATCGCCGGCCAGATTTTCCCACTGCCGCGAATTATGTACTCCATGGCAACCGATCGCGTCATATTCAGCTTTCTTGGCCGGATTAATAAGCGAACAGAAACGCCTCTCGTTGCTTGCATTATCGGTGGCCTAATCACGGCGCTGCTGGCGTTGCTATTGGATCTAATCTCTCTCGTCGAGATGCTCTCGATTGGAACGCTGCTGGCGTACACCATAGTGGCGTTGTGTGTACTATTATTGCGCTACCGACCCGGGGACGCCGGAATCCAAATAGATGGCTCAGAATGTCCTGAGGAAGCAGAACCAGACGATGACATAGAAATTACTGTTCAAGAAAACACTTCAAAAAACTCTGAAGTCGGCGACGACAACAAATTTCCAGGGGAAACAAACAATGAACGCAAGGCGAATAGAGATCAATCAGATAATATATCAAACCAAAATGATACGCGAACATTTAATCCATGGACACGATTCTATCACAGAGTAATAGGATGGCAACAAACCGAACCAACACAAGAAACTTATTCTACAGTAAAGATAGCATCATTTGTATTTGTTCTTCTTTCAATAACACTGTTAGGCTGTTTAATTTATGGATTGAATTCTTTTACGTGGATGCATCCAAGTTTTAGCATCATTGGAGTGTTTTTAGTCTTAGCGATTCTGTTTGTCGTTCAAATAATCGCTTCTCAACCGCAATCAAAGAGCGAGTTACCTTTTAAAGTTCGCCTTGTGCCTTTGGTTCCTCTTCTGTCCGTGTTCATGAATATTTATCTCATACTGATGTTGTCTCATTATACCTGGATACGGTTTAGTGTGTGGATGGTAATAGGTAAGTGCTAATGTACAATGTTAGACTAGTCAATCACGACGACAACATATTGATAACGCCTGTCTTGCAGTGTACTGTACTGCAGTACTGTACTGTATACTGTGCTGTGCTGTACTGTGCTGTGCTGTACTGTACTGTACTGTACTGTACTTATCTGCTCTCTATTCTACTGCCCTCTACTGTACTGCTCTGCTCTCTACTCCACTGCTCTCTTCTCTACTGCTCTGCTCTACACTCCACAGCTCTTCACTGCTATCCTCTGCTCTGCTTTGCACTGCATTTCTCTGTTTCTCACTGTACTGCCCTTCCCTCCGGTCTACTACACTGCTGTTTTCCACTTCTCTGCTCTCCATTGCTCTGTTTTCCACTGCTCTGTTCCGCTAGATCTCCACGGCTCTGTTCTCTACTCCTTTGCTCACCACTCCCATACTCTCCACTTCACTGCTCCTCTCTTACACTGTTCTTGACTGCTCTGCTTTCCATTGCACTGCTCTGTTCTCTACTCTGTTCTCCACTGCTCTGCTTTCCATTCTATTGTTCTGTTCTCTACTCCTCTACTCCTCTACTCTGTTATCCACTGCTCTGCTTTCCATTGTACCGCTCTGCTCTCATAATAATAATAATAATAATAATAATAATAATAATAATAATAATAATAATAATAATAATAATAATAATAATAATAATGGCATTTATTTAAACACGATAAAAACTTACGGCATAGCTGATGTGGTCGTGTATTTACATGTATGATTTAAACTAAATTAATACCTAAATAAAAGTATTAATATTACATTTTATCTTACTATCCTATCCTATTCTACTAAATATATTACAACTATAATTACTATTTCCTTATTACACGCTTAAAACTGTTAATGTCCTATATGGCTCTTGTGTTATTGTCTAAAGAATTCCATAAAACAGCAGCTTTATAGGAAATTGATTTCTTTAAGAAATCAGTTACAATTGTATTTTAAAAATAATGACTGTAGTGGAATAGGAGGGGAGTGACCGTAATAACAGTTATGTACCAGATGTAACAACCTCTGCGAGTATAACTCCTGGAGTGATTTCCACTTTGTTTGAGCAAAAACGACCTCTGTTGGCGTTTGCCAATCCAAACCGTAAATAAGTTTGGCAGCCCGTACATGTATACGCTCTAGCTCGCTAAATAGGGTTTTTCCGCATGAACCCCATATTATTAATCCATATGTAATTGAAGGTAATATAACTTTAAAATAAAAGTCAGTCTTAGCCTTGGTTGGTAAAAAGTAAAGGGACTTTAGAAGATTAAGTTTCTGTACGAACGACTTAATCAATTCTTTAACATGAATTTTCCACTTTAATTTGCTATCTATTTCAATACCTATAGACATCTAGAACACTCAACTTGTTTAATGTAACTATTTCCTAATTTAATCCCTTGTAACGGCCCCACAAAAAAACGACCTCGACTGAGTATCATAAATTCACTTTTACCAGGGTGTGGTGTCAAGAGATTATGACAGCACCAATCATATAACTTACGTAAAACTTTGTTAAGTGCTATAACAACTAAATCATGATTAGGGCCAATTACATAAATGGTGGTATCGTAAGCATACATATAAATATCCCCTTCACCGTCTTCACATATATCAGGCAAGTTGTTAGAAAACAGAGAAAACAGAACTGGGCCAAGCACCGATCCCTGAGGCACACCGTATTTTACTGGCATGGGCCGTGATTGACACCCATTTACAACCGTTACTTGCGAACGATCTCCACTCCACAGCTCTTCACTGCTATCCTCTGTTCTGCTTTGCACTGCATTTCTCTGTTTCTCACTGTACTGCTCTTCCCTCCAGTCTACTACACGGCTGTTTTCCACTTCTCTGCTCTCCACTGCTCTGTTCTCCACTACACTGTTCTGCTCTGTTCTCCACTACACTGTTCTCCACTGTTCTGCTAGATCTCCACGACTCTGTTCTCTACTCCTTTGCTCACCACTCCCATACTCTCCACTGCTTTCCACTCCACTGCTCTCTACTCGTGCTCCTCTCCTCACTTCTCTGTTCTCCACTGCTGTGTTCTCCACTGTTCTGCTAGATCTCCACCACTCTGTTCTCTACTCCTTTGCCCTCCATTCCCATGCTCCCCCACTGCTTCCCACCCCACTGCTCTCTACAGCTCCTCTCCCACCTCTCTGTTCTCCACTGCTCTGTTCTCCACTGCTCTATTCTCCACTCCTCTACTCTGTTCTCCACTGCTCTGTTCTCCACTGCTCTGTTCTCCACTCCTCTACTCTGTTCGCCACTGCTCTGCATGTTTTCTACTCCTCTGCTCTGTTCTCCACTGCTCTGCTTTCTATTGTACTGCCGGTTTTCCATTTCTATCCTCTACTCTGTTCTCCACTGCTCTGTTCTCCACTGCTCTTTTCTCTACTCCTCTACTCTGTTCTCCACTGCTCTGCTTTCTATTGTACTACCGGTTTTCCATTTCCATCCTTTGCTCTGGTCTCCACTCTTCTGCTGTGTTTTCCACTGCATTGCTCGTTTCTTCACGCTCTGCTTTCCATCGCTCTGCTTTTCACCGCCTTGTTCTGCTCTACACTGCAATGTTTTGCTTTCGAATGCACTGCTTTGCATCGCACTACTGCTTAGCCCTGCATTGCTCTACACTATTGAGTTGCTCTCACCACACCACACCACACCACACCACACCACACCACACCACACCACACCACACTAAACCACACCACACAATACAGTCTATTATACTGACAGTTTTTTGTTTGTTTTTAATTTTCAGGAATGTTGATCTATTTATTATATGGAGTAAAGCACAGCAAGCAGAATCCAGATTTTACAAAAAATATTGGCGAAGGAGTTGAATATACAAAGTTGAATGAAGAAGACAACGAAGAAAAAACTAAATCAAAGGTTCTGGATTAAGAAATCATTACTAGATGACTAAATTGTGCATAACTGTGGAAAACCCCCTGAATGTATTAAGGTAGCAATAGTGGGAAAATGCCGCCAAGATATATATAAAGCCCGTCATACACTGAAACAAGTTTCCAAAACACATTTTCGAAATTGTTTCCGAAACTTGTTTCAGAAAATAGAACAGTGTTCTAATCAGGAAAACTTGGTTTCTGAAACAAAGTTTCGGAAACTTTTCAACATGATACACTGGAAACTTTTGTTTCTGAAACCGTGTTTCGGTGACTTGTTTCGGCGGAAATTTTCTGCCGGGCGGGCTTAAAAAAAAGATTTGAGAGTGAGATTTAGAGTGTGAAACCGAAACGGCAAGTCTTTACATTTATAAAGGGGTAATTAAATTTCATCAATCGACAAAAATCTTGTTCAGCTCTGAATACAAGCTTACTACAACTACATACAGTAATTACAATATTCTTTTTACCATAGTAGCTATAGGCATGATTGAACGCAGTAGATACATGCATGTCTGGACATGCCTATTTTTCTAATGATGTATCGTAGTCACAACATAAATAACATTTTATAAATTCAAAACGCGATGAAATAAACAAAAATAAAAATGGCCGACACGTTTTTGCAGTAGGATATGTAGTTGCACGAAAACTTTACCAAAAAAAACTTTGCAAAGTTGTATACGTAAGTTTTCAAAAACGCCATTTCGGTGAAAAACTTAACTAGAAAAAACTCCGACCTGAAACGTCTTAATATAGTAAATATATTAAGTCATTTGTCTCGCAAAAATCTTATTTTTGACGTTTTCGCATATTTCAATTCGAATTTTTTTGCATTGATAGAAAATGTTTTATTTGTTACAAAATTGAAATAATTCTATTTTTATATTTTGGCATCTTTCACTATTGCTACCGTAAGTCCAAGGAAAAGTATGATAATATTTTTAAACTGTCAGATTTTGAAAAATATTTGTGCGAAAAATGGCCAGGTTGTAATGTATGGAGTGGAGTTTTAAAACGATTGAAATAATTAATACAACAGTTCTTTCAAACACACTGGTATACTACAAATATTCCAATTTTTTGCTATTGTTTTTATCGCTTTATTGTAACTTTCCTATAACAATATTTATATTAATAATACAACAATTACGTAAATGTTACTTATTTCTTAAAAAAAACAGTTCACATTTCTTTATGTAATATTTAAAACACGAGTAGGAGCGTTTTATCAGATTTAAAACACGAGCGCGTAGCGCGAGTGTTTTAGATCTGATAAAACGCGACTACGAGTGTTTTGAGTAGCTTCAAAAACGCCGACAATAGATTTGCTAATTAGGATGACATTTTATATAAAATTTCACGTTCATTAGTATTCTTTATATAAAATTTCACGTTAGTTAATATTCATTGTAGTTTTATCAGTTATAAAAGACTTACACATGATCAAATACGTGCATATTAGTGGACAATTTGGTTCATGAATATTAATGAGTTTTTGAAGTAAGACATGAGCAGCAGTGATTTATCAGATTTAAAAAACTCCTTAAAAATTCATGAACGTACTCATGAATTCATGAAAAGTAACATTTCGGTAGTTTTACATCTGATCATAGTTAATAGAACATATACATGGTTTGGAAGCTCTATTGTCGTTCAACATGAAGCATGGTCATGTTGAACTGACAATGGAGTTCCTTATATGGAAGTAAATTCTATGCACACGTGACGATGAAGCACCACAACACGTGACGATGAAGCAACTCGCTAATTAAACCCGATCGTTGCTATTGGATGACTGCTTCATTATACAGAAAATACAATACCGTGAAATTGCACAAATTTCCATAAACTTGAACAAAAACATAGAACAATCACTTTGGACGAGTTTCCAAACCATGTACATATTCTATTAACTATGATCTGATAAAACTTATTGACGTCAGATAGAACACTAATGAACATAGAATTTTATTTAAAATTGTCATCCTAATTTGCAAATAAGTCAATGAATGAATGAATGAATATCGGTAAAGCCCGACATACACTGAAACAAGTTTTCGAAACAAGTTTCCGAAACTGACATTTTCGAAAAAGTTTTAGAAACTTCTTTCAAAAAATAGACCAGTGTTCTAATCAGGGAAACTTGGCCAGTTTCTTGAAAAAAAGTTTCGGAAACTTTTCAACGTACACTGGAAACTTTTGTTTCTCAAACCGTGTTTCGGTAACTTGTTTCGGAAATTTTCTCTAGTGTATGCCGGCCTTTAGATCTGACAAAACACGCACTGCAAATTTGAATAGCTCCAAAAACGACCCAATAGGCCATTTCCCAAAAGAGCTGAAGACTGGTGACGGGTTAGAAACGCTATAGTTTCCTGTCCGAATTCGAATCGGTCTTTAGTAATTTATTCTCAGTGGTGTAGCCAAGGGGGGGGGGGGGGGCGATGGGGAAATCCGTGGAGAAACTTTAAGGGGGGGGCAGTTGTTTTAAGGCCAAGTGAGTAGACAGTGACGTGTGATATAAATATATATTCATTGCAGGCATGCATATGCTATAAATTACAATACTAATTAGAGTCGATACAAAATGCCTCCAACCTGTTTTTACATTTACGACTTGTTTATAAATGAATCTACAGATATTCTGAAGTGTATCATTCTATGTTCTGGTCGATTTCAACAAAATTATGTAATTTATGGCTTTCAGATTACTCTTAAATACTCAAAATGCAGGAAATAGTGTTTCAGAGACCCTAGAAATCCAAAATTTCCCGGGGGAGCAAGCCCCCGGACCCCCCTAGGAGACCGAGGTTTTGGCCACCCCCCCCCAACCCAATACTCTGGCTACGCCACTGTTTATTCTGGCTAACGCCAGACGATTTTATTCACCTCCGTCAAAGCCCTCGGACAGGAATGAGTACCCTGCGAGCAGAGCCTTCTTTTCCTTATTTCTTCGCTGAGAGAGAGAGGAAGAAAAGTAGGCTCTGCTGTATTCGTGTTTGGCTTCGTCCAAGATTTAGGACGAAGTAACCCGTTTAAGACCCCTTTAACCGGTTCTCGTTTTGTTTTCTGCTCTGATTGGGACTGGGTTCGAGATTGTAACCAAGCAACTGACATGTATGCGCAATGGAAACCAGTCACGAATACAGCAGAGCCTACTTTTCTTCCTCTCTCTCAGCGAAGAAATAAGGAAAAGAAGGCTCTGCTCGCAGGGTAAGGAATGAGTTAAGGTATTTGAGATAGTTTGGAGGGCCAGATTTCATGCTTGGTCGTAGCGTAAGGACAATGAAACTGTCCCTACAAACGATGCCAAGAACACCAATTCGTATAAGTTCATTGGCGTAGTAATTTTAAAGATAACGTCAGTGTCTAAGCCATGAAAATCAAAACTAATTAAGTTTATGATTTGATTCATGAATTTTTTACTGGCAGACATAAAACTACGGGCATGGTACTGATTTCCTTTTATATTAGCTAGCAATCATAGGCGTATTTGGTGGGGGAGGCGGGGGGGATTGCAACGGAAAATTCGGGCACTTTCTGCTTGGAATTTTGGGAAATTTTGATGCCGTTTATTGCTGTGAAATGTTCAAGCAAAATTCATATGACTGAAAAATACACGACTTAACTCTTTCCTGTCCGAATTGGTATTTAGTATTTTATTCTGGCTAACGCCAGACGATTTTATTCACCTCTGGGAAAACCCTCGGACAGGAATGAGTTATAAACTATCTCTCTAACTCTTTCCTGTCCAAATTGGTCATTAGTATTTTATTCTGGCAAACGCCAGACGATTTTATTCACCTCTGGGGAAGCCCTCGGACAGGAATGAGTTAAAAGTCAATATTTAACCCTAAATTTTTCGGGCAAACATTTCTGCCCCCCCCCCCCCCTCCCCAAACAGAATTGGGTTGTTACGCCTATGCTAGCAATTCAGAGTTAAATCATTACATCAATTTATATACCTGAGTAAACTTGTTTTCAGGTCATTATACGTGGAATAGTTGTTGAGAGGTCCAAAAATGTGGTAAATTGCTTGTCTATAATTAACCTCCGCAATGCAGGTTATGTATTCACCTGTGTTTCTTGTCTGTATGCCGTTTGTTTGTTTGTCGCTATATGTAGGATATCTCACAAAGTACTGCACAGGTTTTCATGAACCGGTTTTTGAGAAGATTGATCATATAGACCAAGATCCGACCCATTAAATTTGGGTTGAATTTGTGCGAGTGTGACCTTTTCAAGAGTCGTCAGCCACATCACTGTTAATTAAACCACAAAGAGTCAGTCACTTATGAAATCTACCAACAACATACAAGAACACCTTGATCAAAAGACGAAACTTTTTGTCCAACTTAGGCCAAAAGCGAAAGGAGCAAAGAACTTACAACATGTCTCACAGCCTCACTCCACCACGGCTAATAACAACTCTTTGAATAGTAGCGGAAGTAAAAAGTGCAAAAATGCAAAATCGTGACACCAAACTCATCCGCTGGCGGTGTCAGTTTCTCCCGTTTGTAATGGACTAACCACTGATCTATATAAGAGACTGGGTAGAGCATCTATTATCTGAGCGCCTTCAGAAATTGAAGCCGGAAGTTACGCCCTAATTTGTAAGCGACGCCATATTGGATGGTCCCACCATGAGGAGTGAGTTGCTATATTTTACTGTTGTGAATTCGTTGTTTTCGCATATAATCACGAAATAGACGAACAACACAAATCCATTTTGGTATTTCAAGCAACGGGACACATCATGGAACTGTGGAGGACCTAAGAACGTGAAGGGAAACTGAATCGTAAGTAAATAACTTGATATTTTGACGAAATTTCGAAGGGGACGCGGAGAGCTCCCGAAGGGTTATTTACCAAGGAAACGGGAAACCCAACATTGTAAACGGCCGGTGGTTAATAAACTGATTTGTAGGATACAAATGTGAGATAATACTGTAATTGTGGAATGTTCACAATCGAGTAGATCATTTTAAAAAGCCGAAGGACGTGTAAAATCATGGCACAGAAGATAGATTGGCTTGTAGAGTTGTGAGTAGATTTCGACAAGCAGCATATTTCTTTGGCAACATAGGAGCATGTTAATACTCTATAAGTTTGTAATACTTACAATGTTTGGTGCTTCCATAGAAGTAAACTGTAGCATGCATCATAACAAGAACGAGCCAGTTTGTTTTATTAAACTCCATGCCCAGTGTCCAAGTCATGTATTTAAGAAATTAAGTTGTCAACATTGTTTCTTATTAACAGCTGAGCTATTTTACTCCCTGTCATTTTGATGAAAAAATTGTTTGTGAGTATCTGTAAAATTGAATGTGATATTTGTATGTTATGTTGTAGGTAGTTTAAAATGAAACAACAATGAATGAAGAACAATAAAGGTGAAGCAACATGACAACTTAATACAGAATATATAAATTGAACTGTGTCATTTATAGTTTTCAAACTTTGTCAGTGATTTGATTAAAGAAAATGTTTACAATTCATGAGTGTATTTTGTCTTGTGTAGTTTGATTCTGTATAAATGTACAATATAATGATAAATTTTTAATCTGTTCTCTGGCTTCTGTATGTTATGAAAATTGTGGCAGAACTAATACTGTACTATCAGTGTGTACTATACAAGTAGATCAACAAGGCCAGTGTTTGATGTTTATATAAAGTCAAAACAAATCAAGCTAATATATATGTTAAACTTCACGATGTGGCGGATAACATTTGTAAACTGGCTAAAAAAAAAGCATCTTGGCAAAGGTATAGTCACAAAACTAATTATATTGTAAAATTAATACAAGATTTTTAGTTGTAGGCAAATGTAGGCGCAATTGCCCAAATTAGATAACCCTATATCATAGAAAATAATAAACTCATTCTGATTAATCCTGTGAATGCCAGGATAACTTATTTGAATCATTACCCCGAGTTTTCTGTGAGTGAAAATATATTGTTCAACTATAGGCACATCCACTGATCTATACAGTTGGGCACATCGCATTCTTAAATTAATTGTTTGATTCCGGTCTTTTGGCTTATGATATAATAATACCACAGCAGTTGTTCGTAGTGTAGCTTGTTCAGTTGATCAAATTTCCCGAATTCATTCGGTCCTTTAGCAGTATTTCCATATTGTGAGTAAATTCTGAATGAGAACGGCCTTCGTCTGTTCAAAGTTGTCATCAATGACACTTGGGAGTTCGCTCCATCGAACTCGCAAATTCCGTTTTCCCCCACATTTTGGGGCAAAATAACTACAATTTTTCTCTCTAAATGCTTCACGTGTCCTTTCTTCCTCGTGATAAAAAAGTTTGTCCGAACCCGAAGGAGAAAAATGTCTTAATATGCGAAAACTATAATTGTGCAACAGTAAAATATAGCGAAAGTGGGACCATCCAACATGGCGGCTGTTGCCAACTTCCGACCACTTCCGACTTCAATTTCAGACAACGGATGCTCTATCCAGTCTCTTATATAGATCAGTGGGACTAACTAATAAACAGCTTTTAACCCTTTAACAGGCAAGTTTCTGCAAGAGGTATCCAGTTGACAAGTAAAATTGTCTGGCGTTAGCCACGAGAGTAAAATATATAAGTAGGGACAAAAATGTCCGATTGCCTGTTAAAGGGTTAAGATTTAACGAAAAGGCAGACTTATTATTTACTGTTTCGATATTTTATAAGAAGTTAAAGAAAAAAATTAGCTGTTTCGTGGTTTAAGGCCTGGCCAAACGCTTTCAACATCGCATTCAACATCATTCAACATTGTTGAATGACGTTGAATAATGTTGAAAGCAAGAGTGGGCAAATGAATTAAACGGCATCGTTCAACATTCATGAATGACAATTAATTGAACGCGGGCTAACACAAAAGCTGGAATCGACAATATCCCGCATGACGCATGTCTCTGTTCAACAAAGTTGAATGAAATGTGGCCAAATGCGTTCAACACCTTTCAACATTTTGAGAACAATAGAAATGTTGAACGCGTGTTGAACGAAAATTTGAACATGTTCAAATTTCGTTCAACATCATTCAACACCATTCAACAACGTTCAACATCATTCAACAGGGGTGGCCAAACACTTTCAACATGTTGAATTCAACAATGTTGAACGATGTTGAATGAAATGTTGAAAGCGTTTGGCCAGGCCTTAGTAATGTTCGTTCTTGTTTAATTTGTAAGCAATTCTTGTTGTACCCATTTAGTCAAACTATATGCGGCAAAGTCAATAAATAACACAGAAAGTTCAAATTTCACCCTGACGTGCGGCCTTGAGCATTGTTAATCCATTCAATGTTTGGTTGAATAAACTAGTTCTAATAAATTAGCGGCATCCGTTACTTTTGGGATTAGCCGGTAGCCGTTATTTCTGAAGGCCATTTAGTTTTTGGGTCGAAAAAAGGGCTTACTATAGCAGCTAGATATTTGATATATTTATCATGCAAATAATTAATAATATTAATTACCAACTGTCACACACATATGCTTATTTTATATGGTTAAACAAGTACACGAATTTGAACTGTGTATTTAACGCCTTACATTACATGCATGCATGCACGACTTTATGTACTGTAGTTCCAGAGGCTCTCGGGGTTTGTGAACTTTGTGGCTAGAGGAATCATGTCAGCCCAATACTGTTTCAGATAAAAAGTTATATCGGTTAAATGTAACGCGTTAATTACTTGCGGGTAGCCGTTACTTTCAGAGTTCAAATTTCACCGGACAGCCTGTTAATCCACTCAATATTAAACACTACAGGTAGTAAAACACTAAAATGCAAAATTGAAATCAACTGTTTTTACTAAAAGCAACACATTATTGTGCTATAGTTAGGGTTAATTGGTTTAAAGTTGGTATTACAATAGGGTTGTAGTTGGGATTTGGGCGGATGTTTAATCGTATATTCGTATTTAGGATTCGAGATGTTTCTATGGAAATTAAGTTCGTTGTGGATTACAGCATTGAGCTGAAACAACTTTATTTATTTACTTATTTATTTATTTATTTTATTTTATTTGCCCATATGTAATTATGATATTTATGTATTTTACATGGGTTTTTTTTAGTATTGTATATAGGGCTAGGGGCCTACTAGAAATCTGTAAAGACTTTTAATTAAGACCCCTAGTTAAACAATATGTTTTATATCTACACCGGTATTTTCTAATTACAGTCATATAGTTATTTAATAGAAGAGAAAAGTAAAGGAAATTTTATCTATATTTACAATTGATAGAGAAGTGAGAAAAGAATGTTAAAGAAGATTAAGAAGCATACTATATATATATATATATATACATATATACACATTATGACCTACTGTACTAAAATCTGGCAATGCAAATTGCAATTTAAAGCATATTATGTTGCTAGACTTTGAACAAACAAAACTATTTAAATAGAAAATAGATACTAAGGAAACTGTGTTATATATTACATTGTGCAGTTGATTAATTATGTTGCATTTGTAAGAAATGTTTTTTAGTTTGCTTTTTAAAGATGTTATAGGATTTTATATTTTTTAAGTTAGGTTCCAGACCATTCCAAATATCGACTCCTTTGTTAGAAAGAGTATGTTTTACATAATTTGTTCTTTTATATGACTTATGAAGTTGTGCTGCATTTCTTGTATTATGTTGATGAATTTGATTATTTGTTACAAAATAATTTGTGAAAACGTCTGGTAAATTTTGAACATAATGGTATCGAAACATAAATAAACTAGTCAAATAATCATTAATTTTATAAATGTCTAATATTTGTAAGTCTCTAAAAATTGGTTCACTATGTTCCAAATAAGACTTAAATGTCATTAGGCGTACAATTTTTTTTTTAATATTCATTAATTTATGAATTCGTTTTTTGTATGTATTACCCCATATTAAATTTCCAGAGATTATAGATATGGATAGACTAATGCATAATAAATTAGGTTAAGAGAATTCAAATTTGTAAAATGTCGTATTTTGGCAATCACCCCAGTAGATTTAATAACTTTCTTTGATATTAAATCTAAGTGGTCATTCCATGTCAAACATTCATCAATAATAATACCTAAAAATGTTGTACTTCTAACTTGTTTAATGTTTTCATTGTTTATGGAAATTTCTATCTTTTGTTTTGGTTTTTTCTTACAAGATCTAAATAAAATAAACTTTGTTTTTGAAGTATTAATGGACAGCTTATTGGTATTTAACCAATCATCTATTTTATTAATTTCTATTTGTATAGTTCTATTTAGAGCTTTAAGGCAGTTGCTACTATAAAATATATTTGTGTCATCTGCAAATAATATAATTGAAATTATTTTACTGCAATTTTGGATATCGTTTATGTATAGAAGAAATAGAAGTGGTCCTAAAATTGATCTTTGAGGAACACCACTTGTAATTGTCATTTCTTTTTATCTTACTTGGTTGTACTTTACAATTTGTTTTCTATTCATTAAATAATTTTCAAACCATTTTTGAGATATCCTTCTTATACCATAATGTTCTAACTTTTTAATCAGAATCTTGTGGAAAATACCAATTGTGTATTCTCCTTTATCTATCGCTTTTGTACTTTTATCAACAAGGTCAATAATTTCAAGTTCAGTTGATCTGTTTTGTCTAAAACCATATTGATGTTTTGATAAAATTTTGTTTTTTTCAATGAATCTAATTAGCCTCTTATACATAAGTCTTTCTAACAATTTAGAAAAACAGGAATTTATTAGCTATTTTTGTTGGATCATTTATTATCTCTGTAGGATTATTTCCAACAAATTATTTTGGTAGTCCCTTATTTGTTTTTTGTTTATTCATAATTTCATTCAGTGTTTTCAATACCATCCTTGTATCATGTTTGTATCTTATGAGCTGTTCTTCATAGTAGTTTTTTTTGCTATGTTTATTAAATGATTTAATTTATTTTTATACTTCTTGTATTTGTTTCCATTACTTTCATTTGTTTTTTTTAAGTAAGTTTTATAAAGTTTGTTTTTCGTCATTACTGATTTCAAAATACATTTGGTCATCCATGGACTTTTATTTTTGTCGATATTTCTCTTTATTAGTATTTGTTTTAATGGAAAGTTTGTCTCATAAGCTGTTGAAAATAATTTGGAAAGTTCATTAAAGGACTCTGAGGGATTTTCATTATTAAGTACATTTTGCCATGATATGTTTTTTATTGTATTTGTAAATGAGTTAATATTTGAGTCATTGATTATCCTTTTATAGGTTAATTTAGTTTGTTTGGTGTTTTCTTTGTGAGTGTTTAAATCACACATGTGTACTATTGGTAAGGGATCGGAGATATCACTGAAAATAATTCCGTTTGTACTGGATTTTATTTTTTCTACATGATTAGTAAAAATATTGTCAATTAGTGTTGCAGTATGTTGAGTAATTCTTGTTGGTTTTGTTATAAGCTGGAATGTACGACGATGTGAAAAGTTGTTCAGAAAATCTATTAGCATAATCACAAGATTCTGATTTAAGTAGATCAATGTGTCGGATAAAGTATGTTTATGTAAATAGCAAAAAAGCATACCAAAAAGAATCATATCATGTGAAAATATAAGAACTGATTTAACACGTAGAGACTTTAATGTGTAGTTCGTTTTACGTCAATAATTGTAATTGTATTAGTAAATTAGTTATAGGTCAAGGTAAAACGTGTATTTAGTTAAGATAAGCCATGCATGTATGTATAAATATAGACCGGAAGAAATGTAGAGGGGAAGAAATCCGATGGGAAGAATTTATTGGGGAAGAAATTCCATAATAGTTGTTATTAAGATGTAGTTTAGAATGACATTTAGCCAAATAACTTCCCATTGGTTATAGGTATAAATAGAAGTGCATGATAAGTGTTTAAGAAGAGTGCAGAGTGCAGAGTGCAGAGTGCAGAGTGCAGAGTGCAGAGTGCAGATTGAATATAGATTGAGTATAGTTTGGAATAGAGTGATTAATATAGAGTGCTGACGATTTTTAAAGATGAAATAAAGTATAGAAAATACAGTCCCAGAGTGTTGATCATTGAACCAGCAACGAGTAGAAGACCAAACGCAGGGTTTCTACGACACAGTGGTCCTTCGAGCCGGATTGAAGAAAAATAGACATTCAAGAATCGTTGAAAGGTAAAGACTGAGAATGGCACAATTGACGAAGAAACGGAAGATTCGAGGTGGTCATCGAATGAACGCAAAAAAATTGATGGGCCAAGCTGAAGAAAAAATGGATGACAGTAGTCGGCCACTTTTTGAATTGGAACAGGTGAAGATATCCCTGACGGAGAAGTTAGTCGTACAAAAGAATCTCGACGACGCCATCCTAGAACTGATGGGCGACGCGGAGGGTGTTGAAGAAGACGACTTCGGGAAAGAGATAGACGACGCAAGCGACTACCGCATGTTGATCCAGAAAGTCATACATCGAGTCGAGGAAGTTTTAAAGAGAACTGACATTGTGGTAGAAGTCGCGGAGAACCCAACAATCGAGAGCCAGAGTAACGGCGAACAAGAGATACTTCAGTCCGCGTCACAAACACTGACCATACCACAAGCGACGAGCATGCCAGTACGGGCCAGACTTCCCAAACTAGAAGTCAAGAAATTCAAAGGTAGCGTGTTCGAGTGGCAAGAATTTTGGGATTCATTCGAGAGTTCTATACACTCAAACAGCGCGTTGTCGGACGTCGACAAATTCACGTATCTGAAGGGGCTCCAACCTCGTACCCAGGGTTTTTCTCTGCGCCCGCTGGAGAAAAGACCCTGGTGGGAGCTGCTGACGATTTGCTGACGTTGCAACGAGCAAAAAATTTAATACGGGCGGGGATGTTCTTTTTGTTATTTTGGTGAGTTCTGTCGTCTACGCCGGCTAATCTAGTTGTTATTAATAAAGACTGAAATGTTTCTACCGGTCAATAATTACTTGTTTAAAAATGGAGACATCAATTGAAGATTACTTATATTGGAGATTTCATACCTAAAACATTAATTGTCTTGGCTAGCTGAAAATTCTATCTTCGATTTACCGCTTAGGAATTTTAAAGCAGGTTAGTTTTCGCACTTTATTTTTTACAATAGCAGTGGCAGGTCGATCAAACAGTTCGAAGTCTGGCATCTTCATTTGGTACCAAGTATAGAGCATTGTTTTCAATTTAAAACCAGTATAACGCCAATGGATATTGTATTAAAAACTTAAGTTATCTACCATTTTTTGAGTTCACTCCATGCAATGTTTGGCCTAACCTTATATATGACCTTTCAGTCAGCAATAGCGATTATTCATCGTTAAGTATAAAATATGCGATTTTTAACAGTGTCCCACGTTATTTTGTCACTGATTGTAGTTTATAATGAAATTAAGTTTTGTCGAAGAAGAATGCAGAAGAGTTTTTCAGTTCTGTTTTAAACGTTTGTACGTGTCGTTTCAATAACATTTCTTACAAAATTCTAAGCCTCAAATGCCAAGATATAATTACACAGTAAAACCAACTGCTGTTTTGTATAATTTTAATGAAGAGAGAGAAATTTGGAGTCGGAAACATGAATTAACTAATAAACAGATAGTTTATATTGTGTCGAGTTTCAGGAGTTTTTCATTTTTGATGAGTTTTGTCGGTTATTGTCGGGGAAGGATAGAGGGTTTTACTTTTGTCAAAATCGGTCGCAAAAACATATGAAAACGAAACATATGAAAGAACAACAGCCCATTTTTTTACGTACCGTAATTTTGTCGTGTTGGTTTTCGGTTGAAGTAAATAAAGGTCCCATTTCTATCTTTTTTAAATGCCGTTGAGGAGTGGAAGTACTGCATCTTTTAACTCTAGTAAAAGTGGCTTGGCTTTCAGAAATAACATACTTGAAGGACTCGAAACTGTAAAGTCGCCTTTCACAAGCTCTGCAGACCAAACGTGGAAGTGAGTCGACATTGGGAATCGAAGCACAGTATATATCTTCCGAGGGCCGATAAGATCTTGTTCTTTATTTTGAATACATTTTTTTGAGTGTCGCACTTCACAAACAGAACGACACAGGCGACAGCAATTTGTGTTTATATTTTGAGTTGCGTAGATTTTTCTTGGACTAGCTTTCTGGTACAGCTTTACTTTTAATGACATTGCTCAAGACTGATATTATGTTTTTACATTCAATGGGAAATATCGCGAGTAATAATATTTATAATAAAAGTAGGAAAATCATGACGCTGACGCTGGCCGACTCCGAACACAATATTACTTTGCCTCCCCTCTCAGAAAAATATAATTGTCACCACCCAGAATATGGGAGGTGGCGTCAGCAGCTCCTACCAGGGTCTTTTCTCTCGCTAGAGTGAAAAACCCTGGGTACGAGGTTGAAGGGGCTCATCGAGGAGCCAGCCAAATCGGCATTGGTGGATTTGCCTTGACAGCGGGAAATTATGGATCAGCAGTCGAACTGTTGAAGAGGCGGTATGGCCGACAAACGACAATTCAGAGAGCGCACATCAGCGAGTTGTTAAATACTCAAGCAGTATTCAAAGAGCGAGACACTGTCAAGTTACGTGAACTCTGCGATAGCGTGGAGTGCCATTACCGTGGTTTAGTGGCCCTTGGGGTCGATGAAGCTACATATTCAAGTATCGTGGTACCGGCACTTCTCGAGAAATTGCCCGAAAACTTGAGGTTGACTATGACGAGGGGGGTGAACTTTATCGATTGGTCCCTGAAGGAGTTGTTGGAAACTCTTCTGAAAGAAGTCGAACTCAGAGAGGAACACAACCTCAGCTTGAAACCGACACCGGAATCCCGCCAGAGTCGTTATGGAAACCGGAGAGAACGAGACCTACCGAGTACGAACAACGCCTTGTTCGCAAGAAGTGGAAAAGACAACTGCGCCTTCTGTAGAGGAAACCATCCCCACGAAGCTTGCAAGACCGTGAAGACCTTAGAATAACGTAAGACAATAGTACGTAGGTATGCTAGATGTTTTAACTGTTTAAATAAGGGACACATTGCACGTGATTGTAGACGTAAAGTAATTTGCAGTAAATGTAAGGGTGAGCACCACACTGCTATGTGCGAAGGTAAACCTATACCCGTAGTAGGGGGAAGTAAGTCGGAGCAAACGCAATCAGAGAGCTCTGATGATAATCCAAGTAGTTTGTTTATCAGTACTGAGTGTAAAGTCGCCCTACAAACGGCACAGGCCATATTGCGGGGTGAAAAGCAAAGACGAGTTAGGGTAGTTTTTGACTCAGGGAGTCATAGGTCTTTTATAACGTCTGAAGCAGCTAAATCTGCTGGATTAAAGGTAGTTAGGAAAGAATGGGTAGGATTAGCTACATTTGACCAGAAAGCCAAAAAGAGTGGGTTGAGGGATGTCGTTCGCGTTGACGTAATTCCTCTACAAAACGGGAAGGTGCTCTCGCTCGAAGCTTATGTTGTGCCGGAAATCTCACGCATAAGGAATGAGCACGTAGAGGTAGTCAAGCATGACTTTCCTCACATGAAAGACCTTTGGTTTTCTGACGTGAATACAACTAAAGAAGAATTAGACATAGATCTATTGATAGGGGCAGATAGTTTGTGGAATTTCCAGAGGGGTTGCGTAATACGGGGGGAGGTAGACGAGCCCGTAGCCATAAAAACTGAGATAGGATGGGTCTTGTCCGGTCCCTTGAAGGGTAAGAGTTCGAGTGGTGATGATACGGTGGCAAATTTGGTTACATACGAGACGCAGGGCGGTGTGAGGCAAGGCGAATTTGAGAAAGGAAGGTTGGAAGATGTTGTCGACAGATTGTGGAGTTTGGATGGTTTGGGTATCAGGGAGAGCGATGAAGTTCACGAAGCGTTCACGGATAATATTACTTTTGACGGTCAGAGGTATTCGGTGAAGTTGCCATGGAAGGTTGGTCATTCGACACTGCCAGCTAATTACGAGCATAGTTTGTCACGGATGAAGGGTATGGGGCGCCAAGTGTAAATTTATTATTTAGCAAAATACTTGTCATATTTTCCATTATATATAAATAAGTGATTGAAAAGAAACGCTTATTTATATATAATAAATTTTAACGGACTTCATTATTTACAAATAATTAAGGTTTTCAAGTTATGATTTATATATAATTAAAGTTGCAATATTATTATTTACTAATAATCAAACGTGTTAATAAATTATTTATAAATAATTATGTTTTGCAAAGATATTATTTACATATAATCAGTTACTTTTACGCTGATTATTTATATATAAGTAAACCGTCAATAACTAGAAATTCATTATTTATATATAATGAAATGGACGCCATCACAAAAAAGATTATTTATAAATAAGAAAAGGCTAACATGGTTAGTTCTATTATTTACATATAATGAAATAGGCATCTTAAAAAAATTATATATAAATAAGGAAAAGTAACACGTGTACCCAAATTCATTATTTACATATAATGAAATGAACGATGTCTTAAAAACATTATTTATATATAATAGATTTACAAAAAGCGAGACGTAACGTGCCAAGTGTAAATTTATTATTGGCGCCATATTCGGCCTTGGTAACCAGGTCTTCCCGGAATATCACAGATAAATAAAATATGGCTGATCAAGAAAGTCTGTCGCGTACGATCTCTGAGGCCGTTTCTCGTGCTGTTAATGAATCAATTAATTCATTGTTTCCCCAGGTAAGTGAATAAGTTTGAACAATGCATTCAGTATTTCGTTATAGCTGGATCAAAAGCTTATATTTTTCCGAAATTTGCAGCGACCACCTACCACGCGCTCCTGCTTAACTTCTCAACCGCAACTACCAGCAGGGACGTAACCAGGGGGGGAACCGTGGCTCCCCCCCTTTAGATATAAAACGACAGACATGGGTACGAGATTTTTTGGAGCGATACACCCCTCGTAACAGGTAATCTTTATTTTGTTTCAAGTAGTGTAATTCATGATAGTGTTTGAAGTTGCCGATGTATAATATTTAATGTATCAGTCAAATCCAAGCCTCCCACCCCCCCAGGCCACTGTGTCGCAATTAACGTGATGTGATGTTTTGTTATACAATATTATACAATAATTCTTCTAATAATATACATTATATATTTATTCAACATGATGTTTACAAAATTATTGTAAAATGTTATGTTTTGTATTGCAAATTAGTTTGCACCAATGGGCTATTGCAATTTTACTCATATTGCAACTTTTTTACTGTTGGTAAAACTACTTGGAATTACAAGGAAAGAGGCAATATATATATATATATTTTTTGATTAGGGTTGGTGAAAAACCAGTTCCTCATCAGGGGGTGTGAATAAAAATTAGACCAGCCTGTTGATGCAAAGTAATTTACAATACAACACAACACAATACAATACAATACAATACAATACAATACAATACAATACAATACAATACAATACAATACAATACAATACAATACAATACAATACAATACAATACAATACAATACAATACAATACAATACAATACAATACAATACAATACAATACAATACAATACAATACAACATTTTACAATAACTTTGTAAATACATCTTTGAATGAATATAAACTGTATATTGTTAAAAGAACTATTGCATAACAAAACATCAAATCCCGTTAATTGCCATGATAATGATATACATTAAAGCACAGCCATTACTGTAAATACGTTGGCGACTTCAAACACTATTATCATGAATTACACTCTTTTTGAAACAAAATAAAGATTACCAGTTGCGCGTGTGTTGCTGTACTATTTATACTTATAGTTCCAGATATACTGGTAGTTGCGAGCGGTTGGCGGGTTGAGAAGTTAGGTGGGTCGCTGCAAATTTCGGAAAAATATAAGCTTTTGATCCAGCTATAACGAAATACTGAATGCATTGTTCAAACTTCTTCACTTACCTGGGGAAACAATGAATTAATTGATTCATTAACAGCACGAGAAACGGCCTCAGAGATCGTACGCGACAGACTTTCTTGATCAGCCATATTTTATTTATCTGTGATATTCCGGGAAGACCTGGTTACCAAGGCCGAATATGGCGCCAATAATAAATTTACACTTGGCACGTTACGTCTCGCTGCTTGTAAATCTATTATATATAAATAATGTTTTTAAGACATCGTTCATTTCATTATATGTAAATAATGAATTTGGGCACACGTGTTACTTTTCCTTATTTATATATAATTTTTTTAAGATGCCTATTTCATAATATGTAAATAATAGAACTAACCATGTTAGCCTTTTCTTATTTATAAATAATCTTTTTTGTGATGGCGTCCATTTCATTATATATAAATAATGAATTTCTAGTTATTGACGGTTTACTTATATATAAATAATCAGCGTAAAAGTAACTGATTATATGTAAATAATATCTTTGCAAAACATAATTATTTATAAATAATTTATTAACACGTTTGATTATTAGTAAATAATAATATTGCAACTTTAATTATATATAAATCATAACTTGAAAAGCTTAATTATTTGTAAATAATGAAGTCCGTTAAAATTTATTATATATAAATAAGCGTTTCTTTTCAATCACTTATTTATATATAATGGAAAATATGACAAGTATTTTGCTAAATAATAAATTTACACTTGGCGCCCCATAGTAGGGTCAGATAAGGAGATTAAGGAAGGAACCGGAAATATTGAAGGAATATGACGCAGTAATTAGAGAGCAGTTAGACCAGAGAGTGATAGAACGAGTTCCAGAGTTAGACACAGTGGTGAACGTGCACTATTTGCCACATCAGGCAGTTATTAGAAAGGAAGCTCAAACAACTAAACTTAGAATAGTTTATGACGCATCAGCAAAGGAGAGTAAGAATGGAACGTCTTTGAATGATTGTCTGCATGTGTGCCCATCCCTTAATCCGCTGTTGATGGATATATTGTTAAGATTTCGCGAGAATAGAGTTGCGTTGGTAGGTGATATTGAAAAAGCTTTCTTAAACGTTGGTGTTGATGTAGGAGATCGTGATTATTTAAGGTTCTTGTAGGTAGACAATCCCAGCGAGAACACATCTGAAGTTAGTGTTTATCGGTTTTGCCGCGTCGTGTTCGGTTTGAACGCGTCTCCCTTTTTGTTAAACGGGACTATCCGACATCACTTAGATAAGTATGCGCAGGAAGATGCACGGTTTGTTAGAAAGATGATAGATGGATTTTATGTAGACGATTTAGTTACAGGAGAGATTACGACTGACGAGGTATATCAGCTCTTTAAGAAAGCGAAAGAGAAAATGGCGAGTGGTGGGTTTAGATTACGTAAGTGGCTAACGAATGATAAGGAGTTGAGAGATAAGATCATGAAATATGAGAAAGGAAGTGATGGATAAAGAAAGAAAGTACTTGAGGAAGAGACGTATGCCAAAGCTTCGTTAGCGGTGCACGCATGGAACTCCAAAGGGTCAGAAAGTATTAGGTCTAGCTTGGGATTGTGAGACAGACACACTGAGTTTTGACCTTACAGTCGTGGGTGAAAAGGCTAAGGGTGCGAAACCGACAAAACGCTCTATGTTAAGTTTGTTAGCTTGCTTGTTTGATCCCTTGGGGACTTTTAGCCCAGTCACAGTATGTATGAAAATACTTTTCCAGCAGTTGTGTAGTGCTAAGGTAGATTGGGACGAAGAGCTTAGCGGAGAAGCGAAGACTAGATGGGAAGAGTGGGTCAGAGATTTGAGAAGGGCCAAAGAGTTGAGGATAACTCGATGTATTTACGAAGACCCGGGAGGGCGCGTGAAAGCGTGTTTTCTACACGGGTTCGGAGATGCAAGCAAGGCAGCTTACTGTGCGGTGGTATATTTGGTGTACCAGATAGAAGAGCCAGACGATGCTGTTAGTGGGAAGAAATGCAATGAAAGGTTTAGGTATCTAGGTACGAGGTTGAGGCACTTTTGGAGTAGGTGGAGAAAGGAATATTTGGTGAACCTGAGAGAGTTTCATCGCTCAAGGGCAGGCGATAAGGGTATGGCAGAGGTACAGGTGGGAGATGTGGTTACGGTATTTGATGATAATAAAAAAAGAAGTAACTGGAAAATGGGTGTTGTGGAAGGTTTGATAAGAGGAAAGGATAAGGTAATACGAGGGGCACGGGTTAGGATGATTACCAAGGGAAAACCATTTGTCTAGGCCCATTCAAAGGTTATACCCAATAGAAATAAAAAGTGAGGGGGAAAAGGAGATCAAGATAAAAGTAGCACGCATGAATAAGGTAGACACACCTGTAGTAAGAAATACTCCAAAGAGGAGTGCAGCCTTAGATTCTAGGTGGAAAACAAATTCCATGCTTGACTCGAAGGCGAGTCAAGGGGGGGAGAGTGTCGGATAAAGTATGTTTATGTAAATAGCAAAAAAGCATGCCAAAAAGAATCATATCATGTAAAAATATAAGAACTGATTTAACACGTAGAGACTTTAATGTGTAGTTCGTTTTACATAAATAATTGTAATTGTATTAGTAAATTAGTTATAGGTCAAGGTAAAACTTGTATTTAGTTAAGATAAGCCATGCATGTATGTATAAATATAGATCGGAAGAAATGTAGAGGGGAAGAAATCCGATGGGAAGAATTTATTGGGGAAGAAATTCCATAATAGTTGTTATTAAGATGTAGTTTAGAATGACATTTAGCCAAATAACGTCCCATTGGTTATAGGTATAAATAGGAGTGCATGATAAATGTTTAAGAAGAGTGCAGAGTGCAGAGTGCAGAGTGCAGAGTTCAGAGTGCAGAGTGCAGAGTGCAGAGTGCAGAGTGCAGAGTGCAGAGTGCAGAGTGCAGAGTGGAGAGTGCAGAGTGCAGATTGAATATAGATTGAGTATAGTTTGGAATAGAGTGATTAATATAGAGTGTTGACGATTTTTGAAGATGAAATAAAGTATAGAAAACACAGTCCCCAGAGTGTTGATCATTGAACCAGCAACGAGTAGAAGACCAAACGCAGGGTTTCTACGACACAATGTTAAAATCTCCCATCAAATAGCATATTTTGTTTTCTTTATCAATTTTGTCTAGTATTACATTCATTGCATTTTCAAACATTTCAATTTTATTATTTGGCGGTCTGTATATTACTCCTATTATTATATTTTTGCCAATATGTGTGTTAATTTCAATAAAAATGCTTTCAATTGAATCTTCAGTAATAGTGTTTAAATCTATGCGAGTCTTATATTGCATTTGCTTTGTTACATATATACCTACCCCTCCACCTTTTTTAGTGGATCTATTTGAACTTATGTAATCATATTCTTCGAGTTTAAAGTTGTCATTGTTGCTATCGTTCAGCCAAGTTTCGATTAATCCTATTATTTGGAAGGTTTTTTTTAATGAATTAAGTAATTGCTTAAAAGAATCAAATTTATTTGATATACTTCTAACGTTTAAATGTAACAATGAAAAATAATTTGCTGTGTTTTTTTGTTGTGATCTGAATATCTTTAAATTCGTCTGGTAGATAATAATTGCAGTTTATTTTGTACGCATTATAAATAGATTCATCCGGATTTTCACTGTTTCCGCATAAAGCTGTACCATTTATACACGATTGGAAAGGGTTAAACTTCAATTGGTTTAGTCTATCCATATCACTCGGGCTAATATTTTTTTGGTTTATATTTGTTAATTCTGAATCATCAAGTGACTGGAATGGCAAGGAATCCTCTAAACATTTTTGATATAATTCAATCAGTTCCTTATTTGTGTCAGTGTCAAATGACTTCATGCACGCGGGCGTAGCATAAACCATCTGTCACATGTGCTACATTGAATCGGTTTTTGATATTTTCTAATTGTTTTAGAACAAGAAGAGCATTTTGTTTTGTAACTATTGCTTAGGTTAGTCATGGTTACTAACATGGTTCAGGGTTTTGAATAATTAGATAGTGAAATAATAAAGGATACGGTAACTTGAAACTTCTTATGTTGGTTTAAAGACTCTTCCTTCAACGATCAGTTTGTCCCTCACAAGTTTTGCTTTTTTCCCAGCAGCTTTCGCCTTTTTAAGTTCGGGATATAGTGTTTTCCTAATTGCTTCAATTTCTTCTGGGAACTGTTCGCTTATTCCAATTCTTGTTCCTTTTAGCTTTCTGGCGTTGCGGCGTATAAATTCTTTGTCTTGATGGTAGTTAAATTTCACTACAATCGGGCGCGGTTTCGTATTCGATTCCCTCTTTTTTCCTAATCGGTGAGACCTATCAATTTTAACATTAATGGTCGCTTCCTTCATCTCCATTTTATCTTCCAGTAACTTGTGCATAGTAGTTGTGGTGTTTTCAGATTCCAATTCAGGGATATTGAAAAACAGCAGGTTGTCGCGCATTGACCTGGCTTTGAGGTCAATCACACTATTGTGTAGTGCGACGTTTTCTTTCTCCAATTTGTCCAGCCTGTCCTTCGTTTCTTTTTCTTTGGTTTCGTGTTCGTTTCGTAGATCTGTTATTTCCTCGTGAGCGTATTCAATGGATTCTTTCATATCTCTTAAATCTCCTTCGATGGTCTTGATTTTGTCTTCTATCACGTCCAGTTTATCCAGTTTCTTCATCATTGTTTTTAAAATGTCATGAATTTCGTCCAGTTTAACGCTTTTCTCTTTTTCTTCTCTTCCCATTTTGTCAGGTGTGTTATTCGGTTTCGAAAATTTTGCTTGAGATGTTTTAATGGGCGTATAACACTGCGTATAACTGCTTGAATTATTTAAAAATAGGTACGCAATGCGTACATGTGACTACCGTTGTTAAGCACAGAAAAGCACAGAAAGAGATATAGACTTAAGAAACAATGCATGAAAATACACACAAAGCACACAGACACACACACGCAAAAATATGATAGTTCAGTATTTTAAATCATTTTATACATGTATTGCTAATTTGAACATGGCACATACTATACATACATCTTTACTGGCTGTTTCCAAAACAGCATATATTCGCATCATAAACATGCCCCCAAGTTTTACATGAAGTGAACTTGTAAAATTCAGATTTTTGTACGAAGCATGGATAGCTTATCTGGTGGATAAACCCTAGCTAGAGAACCACTCTAGTGGTGCTTTGAACAACCCAATTTAACTTTTATCCACTGAACAACACTATCAGGTACATAACTATTCAGTGGATAAAATTTTATATTAGATTGTTCAAAGCATGATTAGTGCTGTTCTTTAGCTAGAACTTATCAACTAGATAAGCTATCTCATTTTTGTACAACTCACCCCAGATCATATACATGTAGATTATTTTTGTGGAAACACCATGTAAAATATTTATAGCATTTCAGCGTGTTGACTCAGGCCGAAAGCTTACCAAATAAATATTCTTCATGGTGTTTCCACAAAAATAATCAATATTACATTATTGCCATGAAAACTTTCAAAGAATTAATCACCCCAGATAAATATCAACATTATGTTCCAAAACAACATTTTACCTGCCATAAATATGCTGTCAGTGGCATTCAAGTGTAATGCACATCACTAACATTTTGTGATTCTGCTATTATTTTAAATAAGACAGTACGACAATACTCAGTATTGTAGTTTCAACAGATATATTTCTTCATTTCAAGGATTCAACATATTCAAGGCTTTAAGTTTCCCAACACTTCACAATAGCTTTTCAACAATTAATCAAAATATACAATTGGTGGCACTTAGACACCAGATTATAGAATATTTTAGTACTTTCACAAGAGTCAGACTTCTGGTGTATCTACTATTCTGTGGTCAGACCGCCGTTGCAGCTATGGTGTGCACAAACTTTGGTTTCTTAATTTCATTATACAAGATATTGAACAACACCTAAAACAAGTAAAAAAAGCACCAAGTCAAGGTTTTGTAAAACAGCCAATATATTTTGTCCACATAAATTTCTTATATACATGTATATAGTGTAAATACAGGGCACTGTGATATATACTTCTCAAACTCATTAATAATTCATAAACCAAACACACAGGAAAATCATTAACGAGACAAAGGTTTGATATGTGATCAAACACTTCCAAGATAGATCATAGTTAATTAAAATAGACATGGTTTGGAAACCTGGCAAACTTCAAAGCGGTTAACAATCGGCTACGATTCATGTTGAAAGGTACATGAAGGTGCCAAATCCTTTGTTTTAGGTTTATTAATATTTAAACAGTACAGTTGAGTGATTGAACCCAAACGTTGCTATTGGATGATTGCTTCATTATACAGAAAACACAATATGTTCAGTAGCCGTGAAAGTGCAAAAATTTCCAAACCTGAACAAAAACAAAAAACAATGACCTTTGTTGAGCTTCCAAACCATGTATATTTTCTATTAACTACGGATAGATTAAGCCAACTTTGACCTCAAACTTATCTTAAAATACTAATTCATTTGACAACTGATTCATTTCCTGATTTGTTTGATCTTGAAACACTCAAAAGTTGTGTTTGATCTAATATCAAAACACCTAGCTCAAAGTTGGTTAAAACACATTTCTCACTCTTAATAGTGTATGATATATACTTACATGTACATGCAGTGTAAACATGAGTGATGAGTCACTGACCAGTGAGCACAACACACAATTCAACCAAAATTAAACTTAAATTCATAAAGCGATTTTATCATTAATATTGACAATTTCTTCGATAAAAGAAGAGCTTTAATTTAAAACAGGACACAGTTGAAGGCCCAACTTCTAGCGAACTTTATAAGCTGAATATTTCTGGCTTTGAGATCCGATCAAGTATTTATATATTTTGTATATAGTATATAAGATAAACAACGTCACAGTTTTGAAACTATTTCTTACCTTGTATAAACTGATCAATGACAGAAACCGCTCCAAGAAGAAAAGATTTGCAAAGTAATATATTAACACTTTTCAAAAATCAAACTGTGATTCACTTTAGTTTATTCCCCACGAGGCCACGAAAACAACTCGAGTACTTCCCGAATACCTGGCGATCAATGGCGATCTTCTCGACTATATAGCGATCGCGTCGAATATCTGGCGATGACTGCGCGAGTATGACGTAAATGAGGTCCAAGACAAGCACTCAATCAATCAATCAAGCAAGATCACGCCGACATAGTGGCTCCCGCTGACAGGTCAGCGGTAGTCACAAAAATTGCGCAGAGCGTTTGGTGGCATGTTGTCTCGACGCCATGATATATGATATATGATATTATTATTATATCGTGCTGTTATTGGCTGTGAAGCAATATTTCATTTGAATCACAATAATCTGTTTTGCCTTTTTAAAGATTATTTGTTAAATACAGAAAGCTCAAATTCATCGCACAGCGTTGAGCATTGTCAGGCCTGACGGTGAGAAGGAAATAGGGGATCAGCCTTGGTTGCTAACCCGATATGGGGCCCACTGTCGAAAGCTGCCTATTTTCAACAAAACGAAGCAAAATAATATATTATCTGAACTGTTCAACAATAAATTCAGTTTTACAATAATCAATTAATGAAACAAAAATAAATAATAATAAAGGGTCTGATCGCGCGCGCTAATGAAGCTGTACGGAGTTTAGAGCCTCCATGACAGTGACAAATTCATTATGGACTCAATGAAACGCAGAAAAACGTTTCCGTGTGCACATAGTCCAAATAACACAAACGTGAAAGGGGGGGGGGGGGGGTATGGGCCCACACATATTTTTTTTGCCAGGGCCCCAAAATTTCTCTCGGTGGGTCCGAGCATTGCTTGAGCTGAAACAACTCGTGCTGTTATTGGCTATGGGACTATTTCATGACGCAATAATACGCTATAACCTGCATCAACACATCAATAATCGACACTTAGACCTTGAATACAGCGGTGGGTACATCAACTGAAACATATAGAGCAATCTGATCATTCGTCAAGAAGCATGTTGAAAATTTTGCTTTTGGTCTGTTTCTTCCATGCAGCAGAGTCAGGTATTATAATTACTCTTAATTACTCTTATAATTTACGTGAAATTAAATAGATCTTAATAAATCTTAACTTGACTAACTTTTATTAGATCGCGCAGCGATCGATCTTTGGCGCGCTATTTACGACCAACGTTCTGAACTTAATAGTTGATACCCTGTGTATACATGCCATGCACCAGCCAGGAAGGGTTTCAAAAATACTAGTGATCTAGATCTGTGCTCGGCAGTCGAAAACATTGAAGGATATTTTGTATTCGAATCATCTAAGCTCAAAAGGCTCATATAGCCGTCCGGTTCAGACCGAGATGCCGTTGAAATGCTGGTAGAACTCAAGTTTTGTGTACATGTCAACATAAACAAATTGGCGTACATATTTAAATAGCTTAGGTTAAAAGAAAATGTTTCCCGAAATTTTTTCTCAAAAATATTAAATCCCCGCCCATTAACAGCGCTCCGAAGTTGGCCAAATCAGCCCAAATCACGCCATTTTGAAAGTTATACCGTTTTTCTTGGGCCTGCATGGGCTCTATAGTCTGAGTCAGACCATAGACAATCCACCAAAATAATAATGAATCAATGACTTACCAGTCAATTTTATCCAAACTTCAACTCAGGAGAGAAGACCAAAGGTCCTTTCACAGTCAGCGAAGTGGTAGAAATAGCCAGTGTGAAAAAAGTGCAGAAAGCCACACGATTGCGGCATAAAAAATTACAACGCCAATCGTAAGGTGTAAATTGTGCCAAAACTCGCGGAGGAGACCAAACACAAATTCATTGTCTTTCAGTCTTAATCTTCAGCTTTGGCGCAAATATTTGCCCTTAGATACGAAAGTTTGATCGCCTAAATCTCGATAAGTATAGAAGGCAGGGATCTAAAAATTCGCATACAAACTTGTTGTTAGCTACTATATCTTTCAACTGACAAAAAACTGTTAAGATCAAAAGAGTTGACTTCAGCCTCCAGTACCACCTTAAATGGAATGAATCGTAGGATTTAATCTTAAAGTTTATACAGGCAAAATCCACAATCTTTGACTGTACATGAATGGTACACTGTTTTTTATCCTTTGAAGGTTTATAATCTGCAATGGGTATCTATATGCAGACTGTTTGCACAGAGCATTTATTGTAATATGAGAGACATTCATCCATAGCAGAGCCATCACCCTTTGGGCAAGTACAGTATTTTGGTTTCGACATGACTTTAGTTGCGACGAACATGCATAGAACATCCAGTTTAATCAAGTGAAATTTGCCTTTCGCTTCGATTACATAAAGCTCCCTGGTAAGTCAAGGGGTTGCCGATATCACGCTGGCTATCTCCTCGTCTTTCGCTTAGATTACGGCTACGTCCACACGTGTACGTTTTCGTAGCGTTTTCATATTGTTTCAGGTAAGTAGACCATTGTTTTCTATTCCCTTCAGGACGGAGAACAATATGAAAACGCTACGAAAACGTATACGTGTGGACGTAGCCTACATAAAGCTCTCTCACGAATCAAGAGATTGTCGATGACGCGTGAGCCGTCCCCTCGCCTTTCGCTTCGACTTTCGCTTCCCATAGCCATGGCGAGTTAAGAGATCGTTACTAGCAAGGCTCGAAATAACTCTTGGAAATCTACCGGTCAACTTGACCGGTATAAAAAGAAATTTAGCGGTCACGGAGAATTTTTTACCGATCATATTTGTTGTTCCCCTTTATTGCATATCAACGCTTCAATGCGACGTACCGACTTGTATAGCCAGTTCAAGTTTAATAGTTTATATTTACTCACTGAACAACATGTCCATTTTCAAGAAAGTATGTTATTTGCGTATTACGGTATTACGATCGAAATTTTGGTACATGTAAGTGGTAACATTTTATAATACTATAGCTAACAAGTAACAATTAAAACTTAAAAGTGTTCACTGTTTTGTATCACTATCAGTAAAGCATTCATTAAAAACAGTGAAGTTTAAAAGTTGATCTTTTAGTTCGGAGAATCGGCGTCAGTGATTTCGGAGTCAGACTCTGAAAGCGATTCGTTTTCGCTGTTGGTCAGTCCTTTGCTCGTTGCTTGTAAGTGCGCGACGCTTTTTGATTTGGCCGACGCATTTTATCTTCACACTAAGATTGAAGAGCTGGCAAAGCGTTGAAATCT
Organism: Paragorgia papillata; assembly: GCA_035771165.1. Classification (NCBI taxonomy): domain Eukaryota; kingdom Metazoa; phylum Cnidaria; class Anthozoa; order Scleralcyonacea; family Coralliidae; genus Paragorgia; species Paragorgia papillata. The sequence goes on along the minus strand of JAWNZC010000241.1, from coordinate 1,117,787 downwards.
TCGACAGGTGGTCCTTCCTCTCCTATATTTGCGCAGCAGATTCTCCAGGCGCTCCTGTCCGAGCGAAGTGCGTGACGTGTCTTTGACCCGTTTCATACGCGAGAACAGCCTTTCCAATTCGGAAGTCGAAACTGGCATACAAAACGCCAATTCCACTATCAGAAGAATGTTCTTGAACCTTTCTTCTGCCATAGACATGTTAAAAATTTTGCGCCAGGTCCGTAGGTAGTTTCGGCGTAGGTAGTTTCGGCGTCTTGAGGTGCGAGGCGGCGTTTTGAGGTGCTTTTATTTCCCGAACTAAACGTCTAGAATGAAACTATTACAAACAAAAATTTACCGGTCATGGTTGACCGGTAAAAGACGAAATTTGCCGGTCAAACATGGTAATTTTACCGGTCAATGACCGGTGACCGGCACTTATTTCGACCTTAAGGCCAAACCGCCAAAATGAAAGTGAAATTTAATCTGAAAATAACGCATTACCTTATATGGACAATGGAATAGCTTTTACGGCGTAAACAAATCAATTATCGTTATTCGGGGGATCAAATTAAGTTTGGCATTTGGGGGCGAAGGCCCGAAGTCCGAAGAATACCCGGAGTCCGGACCAAACTGTAGACCTAAACTACGTAGACGAAAGTCAGAGAACGAGAAACTACAGAGCATTATAACAGAGACTCGGAGTATCATAACAGTGTATTTAAACAAAGACAAATACGCTGCGCTTTTACCTGACAGGTTAATTAAAAAAAAAGTGTCAATTATCGTGTCAAGTGCGTCTCTCTTTAGCTCTGTCTATTTAATGTTTTGTTTGGTCCGTTTTTTGGTCCTCTTTATGTAATTTCTGGATTGTTGGTTTGTTAAATATTCCACCATCATTCTGCCTCAAGAGTGAACGAGTTTTAATATCACATTTGTTAAAACTATGGGTATTGATACTTGATAGTCATGCTCGTTGGCTAACAGTGAAACATAATCCTTTTACGAATGTGTCTCGAAAACCTGTGTTAATGTGTTTGGCGGCCGTTTCCTACTCCACATCTTTTACTTATCATTTTTTCTAATTAGTTTGTCTGGTGATGTTCAAACTAATCCCGGACCATGCGGTTCTCTTAACGTTTTGTGTCAAAATGTCATAAGCTTAAAAGCAAATTACCATGACCTTCAACGAATAGGGGAGTTCAAGGTTTATTTCGCCATATTGCAAGGGGTGCAAAACCATTGGGGCGAGCGCGCGGCCATGCCTATTTATCCTTGTTAAAATCATGGCGAAACTTGCGAAGCAAGAAGGATATCGCTTCGGTTTTTGTCGAATTCGTCTTTAATCGTCGTTTGGATCGCTTTTCTGTGGGCTAGTATGTTCGTTCTTTGATTTTAGACCATTATCGCTGATAACCAACGCGTAGAAACGCTATAATACGAAAGTTTCCTCAACTGAGGGGTGGCTGCGCTGTTATGACGGGCACGACTGAGTGACGATTTCAGCAACGCAATGTAAAACTTTAGCTCCAACTCTCTTGTAAATCACTCGAGCTTCAAGCGTATAGTAACGTATAAAGTAACCAGAGGTTCATCTTCGTCATCTGAAGTCTGAAATATCCTCTTTCTCGTTATCAAACGAAGTGTATTATGTATACGTTTCGGGTTACGCGTGTTTACTTCTAATATGTACACGTTATTAACTTGCATATACAGCGCAAAATATAGTTTATAAATGCAGTTTAAGTCTAGATCTAACTATCAAGTATAAAGATGTCGAGTTAAACGTGTAATTATTTTGAAGAACGAAGCAATTTTATTTGGGAAATTTGACACCATTGGCATTGAAGGCTGATAAACAAGCGGAAAATACGGATATTCTAGACAAATGTTTGCTTACGCCAAGTTTCTGCCGAAATCTGGTGATTTGGCCGCTTATTAAGAACCAAAATTTTAAGATAATACCTCTTCACTCAACATTCTGGACTGTGTTTGTTGTTATCGCAGTATCCCACTATACAGCGAGGCGTTTTGTCTCTGCTAAAATCGACAAACAGCCGCGTCCCGTGTCTGCCACAATGGCGCAGGCGCGCAGCGACCCCTCAGTTGAGGAAACTTTCGTATTATAGCGTTTCTACGCGTTGGTTATCAGCGATAATGGTCTAAAATCAAAGAACAAACATACCAGCTCACAGGAAAGTGATCCAAACAACGATTAAAGACGAATTCGACAAAAACCGAAGCGATATCCTTCTTGCCTCGCAAGTTTCGCCATGATTTTAACAAGGATAAATCACTGATCTATATAAGAGACTGGATAGAGCATCTATTATCTGAGCGCCTTCAGAAATTGAAGCCGGAAGTTACGCCCTAATTTGTAAGCGACGCCATATTGGATGGTCCCACCATGAGGAGTGAGTTGCTATATTTTACTGTTGTGAATTCGTTGTTTTCGGATATAATCACGAAATAGACGAACAACACAAATCCATTTTGGTATTTCAAGCAACGGGACACATCATGGAACTATGGAGGACCTAAGAACGTGAAGGGAAACTGAATCGTAAGTAAATAACTTGATATTTTGACGAAATTTCGAAGGGGACGGAGAGCTCCCGAAGGGTTATTTACCAAGGAAACGGGAAACCCAACATTGTAAACGGCCGGTGGTTAATAAACTGATTTGTAGGATACAAATGTGAGATAATACTGTAATTGTGGAATGTTCACAATCGAGTAGATCATTTTAAAAAGCCGAAGGACGTGTAAAATTATGGCACAGAAGATAGATTGGCTTGTAGAGTTGTGAGTAGATTTCGACAAGCAGCATATTTCTTTCGCAACATAGGAGCATGTTAATCATTACCAGAAATTTGGGACAAGATGGCGTCGCGCGGGCTCATATAGGCTATTAAACATGACAGCCAAATCGTATAAGGAATAATACAGTAAAATCGTAAATTTTAAAATTTATCCTACTAGGGGCATAGACTTCTCGGTTGCGGAGCTCGATTCCTGTTAAGAGTTAAGTAAGGAAACGTTATAACAAAAAATGTTCGCTTACCGAAATACACAGCCGGTTCCCAACATCGATTTATTTACGCTGCTTATTTGACTCATTCTGTTATGTAAGCCATAGTAATCCTGCTAAACATGCGATACAAATCTGCCAAATACACCACTTTCCTTGCGAATGATGCAAAGTGCGGAGCTTGCTATGTATTTAGCAATGTTCGAACTGCTAATATAACTCGTAAATATCTCCGTATCTAACAACATTGCGGTTCCCAAAGCGTTTAAACTTTCTTGATTTTACAGTGTGTTTGAGCAATACACCAAATCGTAGTTTTATTTAGGCCCACATGCAAATTAGTTTCCTTTTCAATTTGGGCCCCTATGCAAATTACATCGTGTCTATTAAAGCATAACGGGAAGATAACATAGGTTGGGACTATTTTTTCATGTTTTGAGTTCATTATTTTTAGACACTACGTTTAGGATTATTGTCAAGGATAATTGAGAAGGAAATTTTATCCTTGTAGAATACCTAAGCATTAAAAGGTTTCTGAAATCAGAAATGTTATGTTTACTGCGGCTGCTTCAGCCTCATGTTGTAAACGAACTATCCCGACTCAGATTGTATGCACAGTCGAAACTTCGATTTCGTCTATCAGCAGGAGGCCGTTATGTCTAAACGTGGAGTTGAGCTGAGAGAAGGACAAACGACGAAGCCACGGAGGTCTCTTCTCTTTCGAGCAGCCTGCAGCCATGTTCGTTTACTTTGAAGCAGAGGCGATCTTTGTTCTTAGCAGCCGTTTGCATTTTCGCATAATATTTACTGTATATTATTATCATGGGAGTAACCACTGGCTACGAACGTGGCCGCAAAATGTCCCAAATTTCTGGTAATGTACTCTATAAGTTTGTAATACTTACAATGTTTGGTGCTTCCATAGAAGTAAACTGTAGCATGCATCATAACAAGAACGAGCCAGTTTGTTTTATTAAACTCCGTGCCCAGTGTCCAAGTCATGTATTTAAGAAATTAAGTTGTCAACATTGTTTCTTATTAACAGCTGAGCTATTTTACTCCCTGTCATTTTGATGAAAAAATTGTTTGTGAGTATCTGTAAAATTGAATGTGATATTTGTATGTTATGTTGTAGGTAGTTTAAAATGAAACAACAATGAATGAAGAACAATAAAGGTGAAGCAACATGACAACTTAATACAGAATATAATTGAACTGTGTCATTTATAGTTTTCAAACTTTGTCAATGATTTGATTAAAGAAAATGTTTACAATTCATGAGTGTATTTTGTCTTGTGTAGTTTGATTCTGTATAAATGTACTATATAATGATAAATTTTTAATCTGTTCTCTGACTTCTGTATGTTATGAAAATTGTGGCAGAACTAATACTGTACTATCAGTGTGTACTATACAAGTAGATCAACAAGGCCAGTGTTTGATGTTTATATAAAGTCAAAACAAATCAAGCTAATATATATGTTAAACTTCACAACGATGTGGCGGATAACATTTGTAAACTGGCTAAAAAAAAGCAATATTGTAAAATTAATACAAGATTTTTAGTTGTAGGCAAATGTAGGCCCAATTGCCCAAATTAGATAACCCTATCTCATAGAAAATAATAAACTCATTCTGATTAATCCTGTGAATGCCAGGATAACTTATTTGAATCATTACCCCGAGTTTTCTGTGAGTGAAAATATATTGTTCAACTATAGGCACATCCACTGATCTATACAGTTGGGCACATCGCATTCTTAAATTAATTGTTTGATTCCGGTCTTTTGGCTTATGATATAATACCACAGCAGTTGTTCGTAGTGTAGCTTGTTCAGTTGATCAAATTTCCCGAATTCATTTGGTCCTTTAGCAGTATTTCCATATTGTGGGTAAATTCTGAATGAGAACGGCCTTGAATCGTCTGTTCAAAGTTGTCATCAATGACACTTGGGAGTTCGCTCCATCGAACTCGCAAATTCCGTTTTCCCCCACATTTTGGGGCTAAATAACTACAATTTTTCTCTCTAAATGCTTCACGTGTCCTTTCTTCCTCGTGATAAAAAAGTTTGTCCGAACCCGAAGGAGAAAAATGCCTTAATATGCGAAAACTATAATTGTGCAACAGTAAAATATAGCGAAAGTGGGACCATCCAACATGGCGGCTGTTGCCAACTTCCGACTTCAATTTCAGACAACGGATGCTCTATCCAGTCTCTTATATAGATCAGTGGGATAAATAGGCATGGCCGCGCGCTCGCCCCAATGGTTTTGCACCCCCTGCAATATGGCGAAATAAACCTTGAACTCCCCTATTGTGCCCTGAACAAACTTTCCTGTTTACAAGATATTTTTTATGGCAACAGTTTAGACGTTGTTGCTTTAGTAGAGACCTGGCTATCCAACAACATTAGTGATGATGAAATCTTGCCTGTCGGATACAAGCTTGTTCGACGTGACCGAAGAAATGGTAAAAGGGGAGGAGGTGTCCTGTTAGCTGTGAAAGATTCAATCAGATGTGAACCTACCGATTTTTCTTTTGACACATTAGAACTTGCCTCTGTCGTGATTAATCCGTCTTCTAATAAAGTTCTTGTCGCTGTTTGTTATAGCCCACCTGATTCTTCTAGTGAATTCTTGCATGAACTGAATCGTTTCCTAAAATTTGTTTCTGACTCAATTATCCTAATATCCAATGGACTAACGGATCTGGTTTCTCCACTTTGACATCTGAAATTGGTTTTATTGAATATTTCATGTAATGTATAATTTAGAATAATTAATGACATTAGAGAACTTTAAAATAGAATAGGGTTTGATTGTTGTAATGAATACCGCACACAGGGTAAATGGGTTATTGTTTAAGTAATTTGATAATGGGGTGAGGCCCACTATAATTGTCATAAGAAACCTTGTAACGATTAGATTGAGATTGTCCATGCATCGAAGTGACAACATTGTTTGTGATAGTGAAATAAATGTTTTAAAAATCACTTTTCCACTGACAATAATAAATCGAAGTCCAAAATCCGATTTAACACATGTAGACTGTCGCAGCGCCGAGGCGAACGAAGGGCATGCGCCCAACCAATCGTCCAAATACACAACTATTCGATAGGCTTGGCTACGCCAGTGCTTTACTAACGGCCTCATAACTTTGGTAAAAATATACGGCCCTGTGGCCAAACCAAAAGGTAAAACTGTAAATTTGAGATAGCGAACGACACCATCAAAGGCCCAAGAAAACCCTAGAAATTCCTGATCGTCTATAAATATATCAATATGATGGAATCCAGATTTTATATCAAAGGAAAACAGCCAGTTCTGTGGCTGATCACTTAACGATGTCAGCATTGACTTCGCGTCTTCAAATCGTACTTTACATTTTTTCAAAAAAATATTTGGATACCGCAGATCGAGAATAAGGCGCTTTTTCCCGCTTGACTGTACATGCTAACTAACAAGGGATTAACGACGGTTGGTATAGAGTAAGCACTCAACAGCTGACCCGACAGCCACTAAATCAGTAATAACACTGAGGACAAACTCCTGATGTTCAAGCGCTAACTTATTGTCAGTAAAACATGCACTCGGGGACGTATGCAAAACCAGTAGATATCGTATTTATTATAAGTAAATTGTGGCGCACCACTGGACTTCCAAAATTCAACACGCGATTTCAGACGCCCTTTAACTTTCAAAGATTTAGTACCTTGCTCAGACTCGGGCACATTATCTATTACTACATCATCCAACTCCCCACTACAGTCACAAGAATACACATAATTATACTCATCTGTTTCGAATCTCTTGGCAGCTGTCTTGTGACCTGATTTAGTAAGACTATCGGTGGCCAACTGCCGAACTTGCTGAGGCAGTTGTGCGGTTTTCACTTCTATATCTGTTGACACACATTGAGGAACCTGCCCAATGACCAGTTTGTCCGCAGCTAAAGCACTTATCCGTGGGATATGTCTAACGGTTTTGACAAAAGAACCTCTGTTGAAGTTTGCGAAACCCTGCTGACTTATTAGTCGTCTTGGACTGGCTTTTAAACGGCTATCTTTAAAACGGGGAACAGGGAATCGGGGAATGGGAACGGGGAATGGGAACGGGGAATGGGAACGGGGAATGGGAATCAGGGGGTGTCAAACGGGGAATGGGATATATTACAATAGTATATTAAGAGAAACACGTGGCGAGGGAACCCAAATAGAAACCATAAGGCTTATCGTGGTATGGGTACCTCGTCAAATTGAACAAATATGGATAGAAATATAGTCGGCATGCAGATTACAAATAAATACGATCAATAGTACAGTCAAGAGAGTCAGGATAATAGTACGAGTGAAGCTATAATACAATAATATGAAAAATACATATAGGGGACTAAAGACAAGAGAAGAAGTACTTTTTTAACTTAGACTGGAAGGATGATATTGTAGGTGTGTCACGAATCTCAGGACTCAATGAATTAAAAAATTTTGGACCTTGGAAATTTACAGTGAACTGTTTTATCTTAGTTCTACAAAATGGAATATAAAATTGGCCGGTGTAACAGGACCAGATGCCCCCCCTTCAGAATGCCCCCCGGGGCATCTGATACTAGGACCAGATGCCTACCCTGGGCATCTGGTACTAGGACCAGATGCCCCCCCTCAGGACCAGATGCCCCCCTTGTGAAATCCTTTAAAATACTTCTTAAACCAAGTTCGAAATGTATTGAAACTGTTTCGAAACTAACAATAAAACTCTTAGATGGTTAAATGATTTTGCAAGCGTTCGATAGACGTTGAAATGTCGCCAAAGCGCCATTGAAATGTTAATCGCGGTCGGCGGCAATGATTAATGGTTGTTTTTCTATTTTTGAAACAGTGCTTCAGAGAAAAACCCGTGCCGAAATAGTCCCTTTTTCAGAGTATGCCAGACCCGAAAACCGAGGTCTATTTCAAGAGGTCTATTTATGGTGTCAAAATAATGAGAAGAGAGAAAGTCCGAAAGCCAGCACGCGGAAGTGCATTAGAATGTGCCGAAATTCAACTCGAATTTCTGAAGCACTGTTTCAAAAATAGAAAAACAACCATTAATCATTGCCGCCGACCGCGATTAACATTTCAATGGCGCTTTGGGAGACATTTCAACGTCTATCGAACGCTTGCAAAATCATTTAACCATCTAAGAGTTTTATTGTTAGTTTCGAAACAGTTTCAATACATTTCGAACTTGGTTTAAGAAGTATTTTAAAGGATTTCACAAGGGGGGCATCTGGTCCTGAGGGGGGGGGGGGGGGGGGCATCTGGTCCTGTTACACCGGCACTCCGTAAATTATGATTATCAATTTGGGTATTGGATAATATGTCTTATATTCACTGTTTTTGCTGCCTTTATTGGAACTTGTAATAAACCCTGTTTCGATTCAAAATACAGGCCGTGTGAGGCAATGATCTGTTCGCAGCATGGCAAACTAATAACACTTAAAGACCGGCAGTATGTTTAGGCTTTGTTTATTAAGATATTTGTCAATTATTTTTATATAATTGTGAACTTTACATACAAAAGTGGGTAGTTACATCTCAGGTTGGAAGAAAACAAGTTTCTGATGGTATTTTATGGCATGTGAATTTGAGTTGTTGTTTTGTGTGACCGCAAATGTAATTTGAGTACGGTTAGATTTTCGACTATTTTGTTTTAAACTGCTAAAGAATAAGATATCCTTAATACGAAATACATCAACCTTATTCAAAGGAAAGCATGGAGAAATCTATATCAAGAAGCTTAGTTACTTTGTAATTTAGAAAGGCTGTTTCTTGGTTCAAAAAAGGAAACACTCTGCGACTTTGTCGTCTAATAATACTAGTATTGTTTATATTTCATTGTTAACTGGTAAAATTGTTAATTGCTGGTGTCGGCAGTCCGCAATATTAGCATATCAAAAATACGATTACGAATAATGTGCTTCGGCTTTTGCAAACTCAGGCGGCAAGCGTATTGTTAAAATAATGTTTTCTATGGTTTATCTCTCACATCTGTCAGGGCTTGATGGTCTTGATGAATCAACCGGCTTTTTGACTTGCTTATAAAAACAAGAATGAAAACACAATTTATCATTATTAAACATCCTAAGATTTCACATTTGTCCAGAATCTTTCAAACGTTACTTCGTGGTACCATTCATCCTCACGGACTCAACGAACGTTTTTCTTTTATTTAACACGTCTGAAGACGTTGTTTCTGTTCAGTAAGGGCGGACATAAACAGTGTTTTCACTTTATTAATTTATCTATTTTTACTCTCGCTCATCCTTTTTACACCCCCTCCTTTTTACTCATCGACGGTATGAATAGCAAATGTCTTTCGCATCTCCCATCATCTATTTGTTATTGTTATTTTGCTTTGATTTGCTAATTTTTCGCATCTCATTATCAATTTGTTGTTGTCATTTTTATCTGATTGGCTTATTTTTGGTCACATGATTACCTTTCGTATATAAGCTCATTGTTTGTTTACACTCTTAGATTCCTACGTTCTCTGTTTCGGCAGTACACCTAACCTTACTATATTTCGATTGTTGTTTCTACACTGCCTACGCAGCACGCTACTTTTATTGTACTGATAATAGCAGTATACACTTAACCTGTATACAGATTTTTTTTTGAAAAAAGTACTTTAATACATTGCTTAGGAGTTTTAGCAGGCACTTCACTTGCCAAATTAAAGCGAAATTCACTATAAATTTCGGTAAATTGTGATAATGGAGTTTTGCACTGTGGGAACAAATTTTTGCACTGTAAAAACAGACTCGAAAAGTTAGACCCCTAATTATATTTCGATTGTTGTTTCTACACTGCCTACGCAGCACGCTACTTTTATTTCACTACATGATTATATCAGTTGCATGAGTGCGTGCAACTAATTTGCCCTGCTACATTGTCAAGATATTTTGTTTTTGGATAACTAACTTTCATGAAACTTAATGCCTTGGCCTAGTCAATTCAAATTGGTTGTATGTTATCAATGCGTACTTTTGTATGCAGAAAATAAAAATTTGGTTACAAAAGCCTGGTTTTCATTCATCTCAATTTATCGGCGATGTTCTCATGTTCCATTGGCATTTTTGGTGATCAATGAAAGAGAGAATACTAGCCAATAAATAACACATTTTTCTCATCAATGATTACTTAAAATGGGGCCAGAAAAACATTGCCAACGTACGAAAACCAGACTTAATAACGTACCGTTTTAAAAATTTCCTGTACGCAGCAAGTAAATCTTGATTACATAGCACGAGTACGTAGAGAATTAGCATGCTGTGGATGCATTTATATCAGTCTACATAAATGTAATTTGGGCTTCTTTAATGTATTCCCTGTTTCCCTGTTGTCACACCCTGATTCCCCGTTTGACACCCCCTGATTCCCATTCCCCGTTTGACACCCCCCTGATTCCCCGTTTGACACCCCCCTGATTCCCATTCCCCGTTCCCATTCCCATTCCCCGTTCCCATTCCCCGTTCCCATTCCCCCTTCCCATTCCCCGTTCCCATTCCCCGTTCCCATTCCCCGTTCCCATTCCCCGTCCCCATTCCCCGTTCCCATTCCCCGATTGCCATTCCCCGATTCCCATTCCCCGTTCCCATTCCCCGTTTCCATATTCCCCGTTCCCATTCCCCGATTCCCTGTTCCCCGTTTTAAAGATAGCCCTTTTAAACTTCATCTTTGAGAAGGCTCTTCTTTCATCTTCAGAATTTTCCGCCAAATCATCAGAGTCGTATTCGTCAACGGCGGACCAGCTGGCTGGGCTTTTATTGGCGAAGCGAACCAGCTTGTTGCGTTTATTGATCAATCCTTTGAGCTTCTCCAGCTCGGCGTTCACTTTCGACAGATTTCCTGCTAGTAGTTGTGCTGAACTCGTTTCTAAACCGTCCAGAATTCGAAGGTTTTGGGATCGCGGAACCAGAGGGCGCCCGTATCACTCACAAGTAAATCTCGCTCAGTGTCCGACATGATAAAAGCTCAGTGTCTGACTGCAAGCATAGACAATCCAGATTTTCTATGCTGCGAGCTTCGACAATAACAATGGCGATGATGTCGAACTCGTCATTTATACTCTGCACACCTTGTGACGAGTATTAAGCATTTTCTATATAAACTGCATTAACACAGTCAATAACCAGTACAATAGTGATAGGAGGCGGGCATCTCTTTATTTGCCATGTTGTTGGACATACAATGCAATAACCATAATTTTCTACAACCAATTTTCAAGTTTGACAAAAGTTTAGTACAGGCGTACAGGAAGAGAATGGCCCGAATGGCACACCTTCTATTTTACTTCCTTAAATACAATCTGTTATTACCCTAGAGACTTGTCACACAATACACTCTGCTGTACATTCCGTAACGCTAGAAAATACATTTCGACAGTCAAGACCAATGAGCATTTTTGTCAAATAGGCGAGTAAACTGATATAAAATTACCGACAGTTTTGTAGATATTCCACTTGGGATTCCAAATATCGTGACCAAATTAAAAGCACAAAACATGTTTATTTTTTAATTACAGGGTTAGTTTTAACTGCATGTTTTGGAAATGATTGCTATACATGCGCCATTTTAACAATAACAACATCAAAAGTCTGCAATTTAACAAACTATTTAATAAAAATACAGAAATAATCGAATGTACTTACCTTTAAATTATTAGTCGCTCCACGAATACAGTTTAAAAATCTTGATGGCAAGTCTCTATTTCAAAATAATTTCCATAAACTGCGCGCAGATCGAAGATTATCTGGGCGGAAGAAATTTTGGTGTTCCGACTGTGACGTAGCTCTATCTTAGAGCTCAGGACCAAGAAAAACGGTCTAACTTTCAAAATGGCGCGATTTGGGCTGATTTGGTCAACTTTGGAGCGCTGCGGGGATTTAATATTTTTGAGAAAAAATTTCGGGAAACATTTTCTTTTAACCTAAGTTATTTAAATATGTAAAGATCCCACAGGCCATAGAGGCACTTTAAACCACATGGCGTTATTAGCAGGAATCCCTCCAGCTTCTGATTGGCCGATACTGATTTAGCACTCCTCTTGTCAAGATGATCTGTCGCCACATGAATGTATTATTATTGGGAATGAAAAATGCTTGAAATATATTTGAAAGTTTAGACGAATAACTCTCAAATTTTAATTAAGTGATAATGAAAGTTAATAAGTATCACTCATAAAACTATTTTAAAAGCAAAAAGGATGTTGGGTCATCAAGCGAAAGTGATTAATTTATCGGCCAATGAGAAGCCGGAGGGATTCCTGCTAATAACGCCATGTATTAAACCGATCACAACCATTACCAGCACCTTACAGAAGACTCATCTATAACGCTTTACAAACAAACAAACAAACAAACAAACAAACAAACAAACAAACAAACAAACAAACAAACAAACAAACAAACAAACAAACAAACAAACAAACAAACAAACAGTAGACAATTTTTTATTTTATTCGCCCGACAACACCGCCAAACAAATAGCGACAGTACCGCTAGCCTGCGTAGCGGCGCTTGGGGTTGGGGTTTGGGGGGGGGGGGGGGGATGGAATACAGTGACGAGCGAGCGACGAAGTCGCCAGCGAGTGGAGAGGGAGGAAGCGCCTGCACGAAAGACCCATGTTTTTGGATTTCCACCCCTAGTAATCCAATTACAAAATTCAACCAATCAGTATTTAGCGAGTTTCCTCAGTCAGTGTTTCCACTTTCAAGGAAATTTCCTTTTTCAAGGAAATTTTGATTAAAAAAGGAAATTTCAAGGATGAAAAAAAATCTAAGAAAATCTAAGGAATTTTTGAAAAATCTAAGGAAATCTAAGGAATTTTTGGAAAATCAAAGGAAACCTAAGGATATTTTATCAGAAGCAGGACAAAAGTCCAAATATTAGTAAAGAATAGTAAAGTTTTCGGGATTCGTGCTTTTTCTAGGCACCATGCCCCCAAATCCCGACTTTCTTCATGTTTTATGTATTAATTTCCATTGCTCCTAATGCATGTTCAAAACACGCCTGACAGGGGCCTGGTCTCTACCTACGCAAGCATGTGAGTGATGTGGTCCAGTAATCAGTAATTTAAGTTCAGGAATATCTATCCCAGAATACATTTCTACTACGTAGTTGTTTTATGTAAATATACTGCCCTCAAAGGCCCTCAATACGTTAATAATACCAAGGAAATGGAATTACCTTCGGCTAATCAAGGAAATTTTAAGGAAATTACATCCCATTTCAAGGAAATTCAAGGAATTTTTAAGACCAAATCAAGGAAATTTTAACGTTGCATTGTGGAAACAGTCCTCAGTGCACGACGTAACGCATGATTGGATTATACTTTTCGCGTAGAAATATATCGCTGCGGCGCTCAAGATTATTCATGTCTGAAACTTCGAAAAAATAGTGAAGGAAAGAGGACGAAAACAAAAGGAGGCAAGCGCTAACGATAATTACAGGTTCTGTGATTGCCAACTGACCGCACTTACTGGAAGTAAGAACTCATTTGAAAATTTATTCAAGCGATCGCGTAGACAAGAGAGCCAAGACTTGGTTCTGGCAGAAGCATTCGAGTCCACTGGCTTTTAATAAGTTATTACCAATACGCAGTGGAACTCTGTCCGAGCGAATTTGTAGGCCTTGTGGAAGATAAATAAGAAAAGCTGCCGACCACAATAGCAGCGATGTTCTGGTGAAGGACAACTCGGATCTATCTCCATGAACCGCTTCTTTCTCACGATTTCTGCGGTGGCAAAGATTACATGGCCAGAAATCGAGGACAACATGGCGGCAAAGCATGCGCACTGAATCCCTTTTTAATTAATTCAATATGGCGTCCTTCAATAGATTTCTTAAGGAGATATAAAGAACAATCATTTTCGCTTATTTATTATTGTAAATTCCGACATGCGAACGTCCAAAACTTCACCAAATTGAACAATCGTTCAGCACTACAATTTCTATTAAGTTTGGAGCGTCCTACATAGGTTCCCGAGCCCCTCACAAGAATACCTCTTATTCGCTGTTTAAAGTCTATTAATCTGCTATATCACTTATTTTGGAGCTCCAATTTTGGCTGCTTCTGTGTTGTTTGTCCACGATGCGAACGTCTGAATTTGCTCGGGATGAACGTTACTTTGTTTTGCGGAGTTGTTCGTTCCACTTTTTCTTTGTTTAATAGGTTCCCAAAGACCTTAAAATGTACGATTTATTGCAGCCGAGTCGTTGTAATTTAATCCATCAAGCGCCGAGATAAATACTGAACTCGGCGTGAAGAAGCAATGCATTCCTAGATAATTTCGGGTTCTTGTCCGCCATTTCTTATGGAGATGTTGCTAGGTTGCCAGGGTCTTAACCGCTGTTATTATTATTAAATATGACTGTGGATTAGGAAATAATAACCGAAATTTATGCGGCAATTTTTGTGAGTATGAGGGTACAGGCCTGTCTAGACAATTAAACCTTTTGTAATTTGATATTTGGGTAAGAAATGGGTCAATAAGACATTTTAACGAATAACTCTACTTTAATTTATTGCTATAGACTTCTGTTTATAGCCGAAATGATCGATATTTAGCCATCAGAATTTTCAAATTAATATTCCATCTAAATATGAGCCCACAGGCCACTGCCGCTGAGTGTCCTGGATTTCTAGCCATGTTTTGAACAAACATTTACGAATATCTTCCAGAGGTATTAGCGACGCATCAACGGCAGAATAACCTTGGATTTCCATGCCATCCAGTTGGTCCCTAATAATACTATTCAAGCTAGAAGAGATCACAATGATAGCGGCTTTTCCTGCCAACTGGTAATCACGCGCTCGGACAAACGTTTGATACTGCCCGGCATTTGCAAGCCACCCCAATCCCAAGCGCCGCTACGCAGGCTACAGCACCACCCACGAACAACTCCCACCTCCCCTGACAACACCCACCACAGATTCCACACATATACCGCAATTTGTGACATAATGAACCAGACACATAAATATAAGCGAACCTGACAGAAATCTTTCCGACTCGACTCTGAAGATGACCGCCGCTGAGGACGTCGAAACGTCAGTCACTAACATCAACGAGTCTTTCTCAAGAACTACACTAACCTAGACGATCAATTTTCACAAACATACTAATTGTTCTGCCGAAATGCCTGAAGTACGTGTTTCACGAATGTTGAAGTGTTATGATGCCGAAAACGTCGGTCGTTAATCTCTTCACGTCCAGATCTTTTGTACGAAGGAAAATCTCCATAACGAAGTTTGATTAAAAGCATTCGAATCTTTTACTGATGTGCCAAATTAGCTTGAACTTGGCCTATTTTCACCGTTTATGTTGCTGCTGAGACCAAGCTGCAGTCTCCCCATTGCCTGAGCCTCCAATTATTTTGGCCGGCAATCATTGGGAACACCGCTGCCAAACGTTTGCGCATGCGTGAATTTTCTAGAGTAAACATTGCAAGAGAAGTGGGAACTAGCCGTGGCAACAACAACCAGACAGTGAAGACTAAGTAAGGCTCCACTATTAATTTGTGTTTTAAAAAAAGGGTAATGAAAATTACGAAGGGGTCATTTCAGAATATGTTACAATATGCATGCACAAATTACCTCCCTTATCTTTTTGGTAGTATGCTTATAATTTTAACTTTTGTGTCGGACTCTCGGACCAGTCCAAATATCTCAGTGTTTTCCTGCTCTTTTTTGAGATGCGAGCACGGACGTCGCGCATGCGCAAAACGTTTGGCAGCGGTGTTATCCTTGCGCCGCTGTCATATGCATTGAACTCTAAAAAGACTGGAACGATAACTCCATAAGGCAGGCCCTAGGGGCAACCATGAACGTGCAGAACGTCTGACCAACGTGGGAGCGGTGGAAAACAAAAACAATGGCCCAGCAACTGAATTATTTAGGGTATTTTTTACTTGAACTCAGTTTTTCACAATTTATATTACGAAGCCAATATGTATTAGAATAATTGTTCTTTCTATTTGAACTACGTTTTTAGGCGAAAACAGATTAAAGGAGGAAATAAATTCCTCATGAAAATTCAGGTTTTACTGTTAATATGTCTTTTTTTCATGAATTCTTGAAGCTCTGTCAAGCTGTTAGTACGTACTTATAATGAATTATCTTTTCATTCGTTTTGAATCATAAGACTAGGTATATTTTTTATGTTTAAAACACTGTACATGTCAGTTCATAGTTCCGTATTGTTTGTTGAGTTAGTTTCTTTAGACTCGTCAGAGAGCTATTGTTTTTCTTGATCATGCCAGCATCCGTATTCTCTACAGATTATTGTCCCTAGATTTAGACTTTCAGGACTTGATAAATGATATATTTATTTGATTCAAAATATTCGATTGCAAGCAGTTTAATAAACTTGAGACTGAACATGTCAACATGACATACCAAAAAATACCGTGGTCTGTTTCATCAGATAAATCACCTTTCAAGCAAGTTTTGGTCCCTAAAAATCTTTGAGAAAAAGACTATTTTGTTGTACTATGTGTGAATTCTTTATAACCCGTCTGACGACAATTAAACTGAAGAAAAACGAATATTTTCTCATTGTCCATCTTGTTCTAAAAGGGACTGGGGTTGACGTGCATGGCGGCGTCCATGTCCGCCATTTTTGGCTTCAAAATTGCACTCAGAGTTATCGTTCCAGTCTACTTAGAGTTCAATGACCGTTGTCCTTTATTTCTGGCGCTAAGCTAGTTTCTAGGCCTTTCCCGATTAACGCGTTTCGGAAGTGATCCGATCTTCCTCGCGGGCCCACCGTAAGGTCCTGGTCAGCAATCTATGCTTCCTATATCTATGGTCAAAATACGATTTTTCTTCGTTTTTAATATGCCTCCCGAGCTTGTCGATCCAGCGATTTGCTGTTCGACTTGGTGTTTTTCGTTGAACGGCTGAAAAAGTTCGTACTCGGAGCAGTGGAAGTACAGCATTTTACGAAGATGATCTTTAAGCGGTTTTCCACTAGGCGGAATTTTGCGCGCGGAGTGGAATTTTTCTTTGTCTTTTCTAATTAGTTCCACCCGAGAAATCACAAGACACAGGATCGATTAAACGTTTTCTTTTACCTCAACGCAAGTTCAGATATTTACTTCATAATTTAATGTTCCCAAAATGTGCTTTACATATTCTTTTCAAAGCTTTTCTTGCGAACACGAGTTGATCGAATTACCCTATTTTTAATGAAAACAGCAATTATCCCTCTCTTTGACGAAGGATGGCAAAAAACCTAGCCGTTCGCATTACTTTCAAAATTGCTTTAAGGCAGTTTATGTTTATTCATGTGTTTTGCTGAATCAAAATTATCTTCGGGAAATATGCGTAACACGTTCAAAAATCGCTCACGATGAGCCATAGTCGGCGCAAGCAGAATATAGTGGGTTTGAAGACTGAGCAAAACAACACTTGTTTTATCAACGGCAACTTTTGAAGACGCTTTGACTATTATTTCTACATATCTTTTTTCAACTATGCGATTTTATCACACATCAAGCTTATTGTGTAGTTCTGGTGGAACGTCATTTTCAGCCGTTGACTGTGGCGAAATTCGAATGGCAAATAAAGCAGAAATTCAGAAATATCTCAAAAACTAGACGTTCGCATTACTTTCAGACCGTGATTTTATTAATCTGGGGTTGGCAATTGAACTGCTGAGTCGGTAATTCATTCGGTAAAAAATGGGTCAGGTAGATTAATTCGACATTGAATATTATAACATCTTTTGTTAATTTCCTTTCCAATTATCACGGACGGGAATGTGTCCCGAGCGTTTCAGGAACCCACGCAAAATCCACGCATTCTTGATTTCGCGCATGTGCAGACAAATTTCCAACCTGTTAGCAAGAACCCAAACTGACTCGGTCAAGGTCATTGTAATACTTAACCACTAACAATAAATATTGAAACACTAACAATAAATATTGAAACACTCACAATAAATATTGAAACACTCACAATAAATATTCAAACACTCACAATAAAAATTCAAACACTCACAATGAGTATACGAACACTCATCATAAATATTCGAACACTCACAATAAATATTCAAACACTCACAATAAATATTCAGACACTTACAATAAATATTCAAACACTCACAATAAATATTCAAACACTCATGATAAATATTCAAACACTCACAATAAATATTTGAACACTCACAATAAATATTAGAACACTCACAATAAACATTAGAACACTCACAATAAATATTCAAACACTCACAATAAATATTCAAACACTCAGAATAAATATTCAAACACTCAGAAAAAATATTCAAAAACTCACAATAAATATTCAAACAATAAATATTCAGACACTCATAATAAATATTCAAACACTCATAATAAATATTCAAACACTCACAGTAAATATTCAAACACTCACAATAGATATTCAAACACTCACAATAAATATTCAAACATGCACTCACAATAAATATTCAAACACTGACAATAAATATTCAAACACTGACAATAAATATTCAAAGACTCACAATAAATATTCGGACACTCACAACAAATTTTCAAACACCCACAATAATTATTCAAACACTAACAAATAAATAATCAAACACTCACAATAAAAATTCAAACACTCACAATAAATATTCAAACACTCACAATAAAAATTCAAACACTCACAATGAGTATACGAACACTCATCATAAATATTCGAACACTCACAATAAATATTCAAACACTCACAATAAATATTCAGACACTTACAATAAATATTCAAACACTCACAATAAATATTCAAACACTCATGATAAATATTCAAACACTCAGAATAAATATTCAAACACTCACAATAAATATTCAAACACTCACAATAAATATTCAAACACTCACAATAAATATTCAAACACTCACAATAAATATTCAGACACTCATAATAAATATTCAAACACTCATAATAAATATTCAAACACTCACAATAAATGTTCAAACACTCACAATAGATACTCAAACACTCACAATAAATATTCAAACATGCACTCACAATAAATATTCAAACACTCACAATAAATATTCAAACACCCACAATAATTATTTGAACTCTCACAATAAATATTCAAACACTCTCAATAAATATTCAAACACTCAGAATGAATATTCAAACACTCACAATAAATATTCAAACACTCACAATAAATATTCAAGCACTCACAATAAATATTCAAACACTCACAATAAATATTCAAACACTCAGAATAAATATTCAAACACTCAGAAAAAATATTCAAACACTCACAATAAATATTCAAACACTCACAATAAATATTCAAACACTCACAATAAATATTCAAACACTCTCAATAAATATTCAAACACTCACAATAAATATTCAAACACTCACAATAAATATTCAAGCACTCACAATAAATATTCAAACACTCACAATAAATATTCAAACACTCAGAATAAATATTCAAACACTCAGAAAAAATATTCAAACACTCACAATAAATATTCAAACACTCATAATAAATATTCAAACACTCATAATAAATATTCAAACACTCACAATAAATATTCAAACAGTCACAATAGATATTCAAACACTGACAATAAATATTCAAACATGCACTCACAATAAATATTCAAACACTGACAATAAATATTCAAAGACTCACAATAAATATTCAAACACTCACAATAAATATTCAAACACTCACAATAAATATTCAGACACTCATAATAAGTATTCAAACACTCATAATAAATATTCAAACACTCACAATAAATGTTCAAACACTCACAATAGATATTCAAACACTCACAATAAATATTCAAACATGCACTCACAATAAATATTCAAACACTCACAATAAATATTCAAACACTGACAATAAATATTCAAAGACTCACAATAAATATTCGGACACTCACAACAAATATTCAAACACCCACAATAATTATTCAAACACTAACAAATAAATAATCAAACACTCACAATAAAAATTCAAACACTCACAATAAATATTCAAACACCCACAATAAAAATTCAAACACTCACAATAAGTATACGAACACTCGTCATAAATATTCAAGCACTTACAATAAGTATACGAACACTCGTCATAAATATTCAAACACTCACGATAGATATTCGTACACTGCACGCACAAATTCAAGTTTTGTGTACATAATGTCAACATAAACAAATCTAATTTCAACTGACATTTTACAAATTCCGCAATGCTCACATTGTGACAAATGTTCTTATCGCCCGCATTGTTTAGGTTCTTGGAAATATCTTGGTTCTGGTTGTGTTGGAGCGAGAGGCAACCAATTCCTACAGCTCACACAGGTTGCACCATCCGTATTTACCGGAGCAATAAAATTGGTTCACACGAGTGGTTATGTGAGTTGCCGTAACGGTGGAGGTCGCTCAAACTGGGGATGCTTACCCGCAGTTACCCCTGTTTTTATGATTGTTACAGATTCAAATAATCAAGTCCTTTACCCAACTCCAAGGTCATTTGTTAATTACCAGATAAAAAATGATTACAATATTCCGGGGTACACCTCGCAATCACCAGAGCTTGTCTTCACAGATTTTGGTATTCCGCACTATCTCAAAAAATACGAAAAAATCAGAATCTGGTACTCAGAAGATCTGTATGACTACACCGAAAGCGATAACCATGGAAAGACGTGCATGAAAGTTTATGTCTACTCCATTTAACGTCTCCATTATGACAAATTAACAATAAGTATGTGTATGTCTACTCGATGAACATTCATTTTAATGGCAATAGATGTTCAATTGTAAAGTGAACAATGTAGTTTTAGAAAACTTGTAAAGATACAACTTGTCCGTTTTGTCTTAATCAAGTGAAAATGTGAAATATAACTTCAATTTCTGTATCCTGTATGATGTTGTATGATGTTGCAAGTAGTAATACCCCCCCCCCCCGTCGGGAAACCAAAGGGATGCCGCCATGATACGCAGTATTCTACGGGATTTCTACCAAATCGGCTATGTTTGGTATAGTTCTCCATTGATACACGATTTCTCCTTCGGGATTCTATGTTAAGTTGACATAGGACGCGAGTAAACTATTCAGGAAAGAAGACGCTTTCGCCGCTTCATCGACTCTAGTCGAAGTGCGACAGTATTTCTTTAACACGAAAATCATCATGTAACCTTTTTCCCGGCATAGAGTTCAGGGTTCAAATGATGGTCTTTACAAAATCATCGTTCTTTTTATATTAGTTCTGCAGCGAGTCTTTCTAAAACTGGAGCAAGTAAGACATCAAGAAATCATTCACCTTTTTGAACCACAGAACCAGTATCTGCTTATTTTGCATAAAACTACTTTGGGGATTAGCCAAAGTTAATATGTCGTCGCTATAAGACCTAACTTTTCAAGCAAAGCAGGTGATAATTGATATTGCATTGACCAAAAGTCAACCATACAATAATTACAAATGCATCTAACTTGCTCGGGGCTTGCAGTTTCCAACAGATATATCGCTGTTGAATAGGCTCACTTGTACATAAAAGTTCAAGAAACGGTTTGTGCTTTTTGATCAACATCTCCATTTGACAGTCAGTGTATAAATGAGGAAAACACTACCAGGACACACATTTTAAGAGGAGGATGAAGAGAAAGAGGAGAAAGAGGAGACGGAGCTATAGGAGGAGAAAGAGGAGGAGAAGAAAGAGGAAGTGGAGAATGAGGAGGAAGAGAAAGAGGAAGAGGAGAAAGAGGAGAAGGAGAAAGAGGAGGAGGAGAAACAGGAGAAGGAGAAACAGGAGGAGGAGGAAGAGAAGGAGAAAGAGGAGAAGGAGAAAGAGGAGGAGAAAGAGGAGGAGGAGAAAGAGGAGAAGGAGAGAGAGGAAGAGGAGAAGGAGAAAGAGGAGGAGGAGAAAGAAGAGGAGAAGAAAGAGGAGGAGATAGAGATAAATAAACAAGAAGAAATTCTGTAAAGATATTTATTCTGCTCTTGCTCTTCAATGAGTAAAAATGCCCTATTTTCCCCCATTACTCTCTACCGCATTACTCTATGCTCTATAGTCTATAAACCCCAGCAATATTAAACCCCTATGTATTGAAGAGCTCATGAAGCCTCTATCGCACAACCGCTGAGGAAACCGACGTGAATAAACCAACGTGAATAAACATCGATTTGCGTATGCAGTCTGACTTTCTAGCTTGAGAATTATTATAAAAGTACACCTTGTCTTGTCACAATAAAATAAATAACATAATGAAAACATTGTCTTTGCGCGATTCAGTTAATTTAGCCACGTTTCTAAATAACCCACCCCAGTAACTTTTATTTTTGCCCCCGAAACACGTGACCTGGGTACGAGGTTGGATTTTCCTATAACTGATTTGTAAGCCGCCATCTTCGGTAAAAAGAAACCGCCCGGTTCTCACATCTCACGCCATTGAAAAATTACGGCCTTCCAAAATTTTGCCGCCCCAAAACGCCCTTTAGTGGTACAATGTTCCGCCCGGGGGCAAGTTTCCCCCACCCCTCACCCCCCATCTCTAATGCGGCCTACAGTTTCAAGTTTTCGCATATTACTATCTATACACTGCTGATGTCATCAGGAAAAGGAAAAAAATTGAAAGTAGTTGATGCGTTATGTAAATAATTTATGTATAACAAAAATAGTAGATGACCACTAATAACATTATATGACGATTTGTCAAGACACCCACCCCACCCCCACCACCAGGCGTGATGTATTTTGTGAACAACTGAACGAGACATAGCCTCCTTCGCATACGTTCTTATGGCTCGCTTACCTCCCCAAACTAACGTCCCGAGAGCTACATTCCATTCCCTTTGTGTACATGGGCCAATGAAAGTACTTCGTGCTAAATAATTAAAGCCGTGCTGGGCTAGTGTTATGTGTAATTTGTTTAGTCGAAAGCTAATATTTTGAAACTTGAAGTATAGCCTAGCAGCTTCGCGAAATTTACGAAGAATATTGTTTTGATTATGTTCTTGCTGCCTATGCAAACAAATAAGCGTGAAAGTCAGTGTAAAGCGTATGAGCGTTGAGAGAAATTGAAGATTGTAAACAAAAGATCAAAGGGTGTTTACGGTTTTATAGTGTCTGAAGCGACTGCCCGAATTAGTTTACTTCAAAGATAATATTTCGCTTACTATAGCTCAGAGCTTTACAAAATTTACGAATAATGGTATTATAAATATGTTCTTGCTTGTCGTGTAAATAAATCTGTGCGAAAAGTTTTAAAAAAGCTAGAAGTGTTGGCGAAATGGGGATGTCTGGTCATGTCTGGCTAGCAACCTCAATGTTATTCAGCTTCATATTCCATGCAGTGGCGCTTTTGTACATGTACATGTATTCATACTGCGATTCACAGTTACAACATCATCTTATTGATTCCATTTACGCAAATTTTTTACTAAATTATAAGCGGCAGCTCAAGGTCGGAGGTCAGGTTTCCAGATATTGGAAGTCTGACTCTGATTGGTCAACAATTCGAACGGAATTTACTGGTCGGCCGGTTGGCGGTATTAGGGAGTTCGGGCGGGGGCGGTAGGCAGGCAACGCGAAATACCGTGACGGAGCATTCTGATTGGTCAGAATATTGATTTTTGATTTCAGGATCATATTACGGACATGAACGGACAAATATTCAGCGAATGTATTGATAAAGTATTGAATTCTTTAAGCGCTATCGGTCGTCACGTCGTTTGGAAGAGTGAGCAACGAATTGCAGTTGGATATCTATTCCTTGCTAGAGATTTAGTTTGGATTTGGTTACCGTGTATGCTTTGGCGAAGCATGACTCATGAGATGATAAAAATGTCTGGAATTATTAATAACAATTGAACTAGAAGTTACTATCGCAAGTGAAGTGCTGCCTCGTTATTAAGATGAAAACGGCGTGCCACGCGGCTACTCCTACCTGATATGAGCTATACTGAGCGTCTACAGCAGCTTGACCTTCTTCCCTTAGTCTATCGGAGAGAAGTGAAGGACTTATCCACGTTTTATAAAATGAAATGTGGATATTATGACTACAATATATATTGAATCATATGTAGAGTTTTGTGCTGACACTAGGCTGAGGTCATTTTCCCAAGGTAAACTAAAATTAGCAAAATGTAGAACTGAACTCTTTAAAACAACATTTTTTAATAGAATACCCTACTTATGGAACAAACTACCACAGGACTTAAGAACTTCGAATTCTACCCCTTCGTCGTTTACCAGAAATTGTAAACAGTATTATAAGACCAAGATTTTCGACCCCGATAGGCCACATGTAAATTGGAGAATTTAGTGTATGTATAATTTGTTGGGGTTTTTTTTAAATTTTATTTATTTATTTTCTTTTTTTTTTCTTTTTTTTTTTTAAATTTTATTTTGTTATTATTCAGGGTGGACTAGCTAGTATGGTTCCTTTGTTCCTTTCTGGTCCTTCCCCACTGCATTTATCTAATTATTTATTTATTACTTATTTATTTATTATTTATTTATTTTTATTTTTATTTGTTAACATTTGTACGCAGTGAAAATGGATTAAATTAAATTATAAATTAAAACCTTTAGCGTACTCCACAGGCAACTCTGTGCAGTCTGTGGCCCAAGTAACACTCTCTTGCCCACTCCAGTAACACCACCCGAGTTTGCCCACTCCACCTGAGTTTGCCCACTTCACCTGAGTTTGCCCACTCCATCCGGGTTTGTCCACTCCACGCAAGTTTGCCCAATCCACCCAAGTTTGCCCACTCTGCCCAAGTTTGCCCACTTCACCTAAGTTTGCACACTCCACCCGAGTTTATACACTCCCCTAGAGTTTGTACACTCCACCGGAGTATTCCCACTCCACCCAAGTTTGCCCACTTCATCCGAGTTTGCCCACTCCAACCGAGTTTGCCCACTCCACCCGAGTTTACCCACACCACCCACATTTGTCCACTCCACCCAAGTTTGCCCACCCCAATATATATTAATATTTAACCCATGCATGAATAGAATACAAATGAATCTTGAATCCACGCCATTCTTGTGTTAGATAATCCATGATGCTCTCATAGATTTGAACTAAGTTGGACTTTATAAATTTGACATTGTCTTCATACGTTGAACTTGTGACGAATTTGTGATGGGATTTAAGCTAAATAATTAGATTTGACTCGACACAAGAGCAACGTCTGTATAAAACTGAGCCTTTACTCTCCAATAGTATTGCTATTTATATTATATTATTTTTTTATCTCTTGATTGTGATTGATGAGAACTTTGTGAGAAATGTTTATTTCCACTTTTATACATATTAGCCGTACACTAATAAGTTAGAGATCGAGGATTTTTATGGGGTGCCGTTTGTGTCAAAAATACCTTTTTTTGAAATATACATTATGTTTTAAATTTATAGAGTATTTCACACAATATATACACCATGTTCCAATTTTATACAGCATTTCGTACAATATATAAAACATGTTCTCTTTTAATATAAAACATGTTGTATTTTATACAACATGTTTGATTTTATAAAACATGTTCTATTTTATTAAACATGTTTGATTTTATAAAACATGTTCTATTTTATTAAACATGTTTGATTTTATAAAACATGTTTGATTTTATAAAACATGTTTGATTTTATAAAACATGTTTGATTTTATAAAACATGTTCTATTTTATAAAATATTAAGTCAGGTCAGCGGCAGGTCAGTGGTCTTTCCCGCCAATTAATTGTCCCCATGCAATGTCCCCACTGTCCTTTGATTCCTTTCTTAATTCTAATAATAATAATAATGGATGTTGTCAGTGAATTGATAGATTTTCTTGCTGAACTTCCCGAGAGGTTTACCCAACTGGCAAATTATTCAAACTCTGTTTCCTTGGAAATTGTTCAGGATATGCACAAACTAGCTGAGAGGATAGTAGCGACAATATTTTGGTACATAAGTCTCCTTGAAGTCGAGAGGGCACTGCTACTTGGTTCCGAAACGAATGTAAACGAACCAGGTCAAACGCAAGAGGTATGCAATCTTTTATCGGAACTCCTTCATCTATATCAACAGGTCAGAGATCACTACTACGCAAAAATGAATAACTTAAATACTGTGAACGAAAACTCTAATTTTGCTTGTGCTCAGGAAGCTCCAGACGGCCGAGGCAGACCTAAATTTCAAATAGACAAGAATCATGTTAATTCCTTGCGACAACTTGGATTTACGTGGACAAAGATATCCAGTATCCTTGGAGTTTCTCGTAGCACATTGAATAGACGGCGTACGGCATTAGGTCTAGAAAGTCAATCAAATTATAGCGAAATTCCAGATGACGAGTGAGATGTGTTTATTACGACTATACTCACCTTGTCCCCAAATTCTGGAGAACTTATGGTTCGTGGGGCACTTCGAGGAAGGGGCATCAGAGTTCAGAGGAGACGGTTAAGGGAATCAATATGGAGAGTGGACCCAACTGGGCGTGAAATGCGTAGGCGATTTGCAATACAAAGAAGAATTTACAATGTAACGGTACCTAATAGATTATGGTAAGTACGAAATGTAAAGTTTAGTAGTTTTTTTTTCTCTCCAAAAAGTTAGTTAAGCCCCAGGTGCTGCTGACACCACGGCCTAACAACTGAAGGCACAAGCACATGATGCTGCATGGGGAGTAACCTGAGTATCAGTCTCTCTTGAAAGAGAGTCTGACACAAATCATTGATTCTTCTCCTCCGCCCCCTATTCATGTGACGCGCCATAGCCAATAAAAATCACTTCCTGTTTTGTATTGCGTGTGTCTATAAAAAGCTTCACCGAACAAATTAACATCTAACCAAATCGAACCTCAAAAAATTCATTGCTTGTGCATAAACATCTTCAAACACACGTTTATTCAGTTTTCAAGTAATCTTTCGAAGTGGCAATGCCGAAGTAAAATCTAGTACTGTATACTGCAATGAACCAGCAATTTGCAATTAAGGAAATTATTTATACGGTCGGGATTCGGGAACCACCAAATATTTTAATATTTGATTACAACAATTCTCAAATATATTCCTAGATATTTTAATTAAATGCACAACGGCAATTCCGATTTTCCGAATAGCCACAACATTTTAAATGTTTTCACCAAACGTTTTGATGTTTCACCCCATTTCAACAACTGCTTTAGCTTGGCGACGAGATAATAATTTGTCTCAGCCTCTAGTCTCAGTTCGGATTAGACATTCAGTCAAGCAAAGGCTGCATAGCGGCCTTGATGTGGTTTGTATTCAGACTTTATACGTACAGCACTTGCGTTTAAGTTCCAATAGACTATAAATTATGGACACTACGTTCGCTTTTCCGATCAGAATGAACTTTCAAGCGCAATTGTTTCTTCCCGTAGTCAGACGACAAGACAGCAGCAGTGTTTTGTTTTGACAGCTAGGCTGGCTTTCAGTACACATTGCACAGTTCTTGCTCTTTCTTCACGCATAGTATTACGGGCAAAACGCGGAGGTTCCTTCTTCAGCTTCTTTAATCGCTCTTGTCCATGAAAATGGCAAAGATGGTATAACGGTAAATTTGAGAAAACACAAACTTTCTAGTCGGAGTCTGGGCGGCTTCTCGGCAATTCCCACGAAGAACTTTCGAATCAGTTAATTACTTAATTTCAGTTGATGTATTTGCGGCTTTTGTCTCTCAACCAATCATGGTTTCGTCCAGATTCTGGACGAAGAACACGGGTCTATGAATAGATTTGTGTCAGGCCCTACTTTTTCTCTCCGTTCTCCGCCCCAGTCCCCAGAAGAAAAAGAAGGGCCTGATACTCAGGCTACATGGGGAGTGGCTAAGGTCAACAAGGGAAGTGGTTTTAAGCCACATGACAGCTTACAGTTAGGTTTTAACACCCAAAAAGCTAGTGAGAATAGTGGTGACATAAGTGTATGTGTAAGAAGAACAAACATCTTACATTTATGCTTACATTCTTGTCACCACTGTTCTCACTAGTTGTTTTTTTGACAATTATTGTATGACCTGAAGAGGGGTTACCAATTCCTCCCTGAGATTTCTTCAACTTTTATTATGACTGATGCCATGTCATTTTATTCTGCTGATTCTTTTTTATCCAGTCGAGGCTGGAATGGGTTGAAACTTAACTACACACAAAGCTTTGAAGCTATTGTAGTTGTTACTAATACTAAAATCAGTGGTGTATGAAGCAAGTTGGTCTTGGAGGGGCACAGCTTCAAAAGGACACTTTGTTCGGGGGGTAGGACTTCAAAAGGACACTTGAAACACATTTTATCATAAAAAGGACACTTCATGACAAAGTTGGGGGGGGGGGGGGGGCACATGCCCCATTTCTCCCCTGGTTACTACACCCCCAACTAAAATATTTTTAAATGAGGTCTACTGTAACTATAATCCAACATCAATCATTCCACGTTACTACCAGGGGGAGGAGTGTTAATAGGGTGGGGTGTTAATAAAGCTTTTACAGCATTACTATGGTACAACCTAATATAGAATTTGTGTCATTTTCTATTAGGCATATCGATGGGAACCATAAATTAATAAATTGGCGGTTTGTTATTCACGGTAGCATCGATGGATATTCCAGAACAATTAGCTACCTCAAATGTTCTACAAACAATAGGGCTGACACAGTATTGGAATTATTTGAAGAAGCTGTTCACAAGTTTGGGTGCCCAGTTAGAGTGAGAAGTGATCATGGTACAGAAAACATTGGTGTTGCACGAATGATGTTGGAAACAAGAAGTGATATTTCCTCTCCTTTCATAACAGGTCGTTCAGTACACAATCAGAGAATTGAACGATTATGGAGAGATGTTAATGCATGCAGCACATCCTATTACAAGAACATTTTCAATTATTTGGAAACAACTGCAAAGCTACTCCGGTCAAGTGAAGTTCATCTCTATGCACTACATTATGTTTTCCTGCCAAGAATTAACCGATCAATTACAGAATTTGTCAGTCAGTGGAACAATCACCCTATCTCGACCCAAAATGGTCTTTCTCCATTGCAATTATGGACCGAAGGTGTTCATCAGCTTGTTAACTCAAATGATACTGGGTAAGGGATATAATTGACCGTCAAGCATATGGGGTAGACTATGATGCCCCACTCCCTCACATTGACACTGGTAATGATGTTGCTGTACCGGAGTCATCTATTGAACTTTCTGAAGAAGACCAACTTACCCTTCAAATACTTGTTAACCCACTTGCCGATGATGGAGATCATGGCATCACGCTTTACTGTCAAACAGTTATAGTTTTAAATCAACTTTTATAAGTTCCAGCAATTTTGTATATGGATCAGTGATTTTGATGAGACAGTTTCAGAACACTCAATAAGACTTCAAAAAAGTGAAAACTAATTTAATTAACATTGAACTAAAAAATAAATTTCTTTAAAAAGTACAAAACAATTGGTACTTTATGAACTAGAAATTAAATTAAACGGCTATTGTATTTTGCATACAGTAATATGTATTTTTTCCTAAATACCAATTTTTAAATGCAAAATTCTTAACACAAGAAATCTTGGCAATTGAACAATTTAACAAAATATAAACTTGATTTGGATATAATGTGGTCACAGCCTTCATGCAGCTATAAAATCCAAGCCAAAGCTCTAACAACAACATACAGTACACTATTAAACTTTCTTAAAGATTTGGTTAATACAGTTAAATATGTATCTAAATTTTTCCAAATCCTTGGCACTCTGACAGCATTGATAAACCAGATTCAATCATTGCATCAAGGGAATTGATATGAACTGGTAGTCTTAGTTGAAGATCACATGTTGAAGTAGTGGGACGACATTTACAGCTTGAATAGCAATCATGGACAAATACAACAGATACCTGCTTTGAGAAGCCTAGAGATGGTATCTGACTGCAACCTGTGACAAACTTCAGAACATCTTTCACAGAAAAACAACATTCTGGTATTCCTAAAAAGTGAAACAAAAGTGAAAACCACATCAATATCAAGGTACAGTAATTCTTTTTTCATACTATAGAAGTACAATATCAGTACATCACCTCCAAACTGCAGCAACTGAATGAAATCACAAAATGTTTTGAATGTTTGTAGTTCATTATCTTTCTTCAGTTGGCTTTCGGAAAATACAGCATTGAGCATGGCAAGGAAATCATCAGATGTAATGTCTGAATTACTTGATATAAACAATGACTGTATCTTCTCTGGGTACGTTTTCATTGCTTGTAGTACACCAAATAGTTGCAAACCATGTGCCATTTGGTCTAACATGGGTAACTTGGGCTCCACGAATGCCTTGATATACAATGACCTGTTTGGTAAATAATTAGAGCAATCAAAAGTTTGGAATACTATTTCAGAAGCATCCTCAGAGGAACATGAAGAGAATTTTTTTTATGATTTTCTTACACTGTCAAATGAAGAATTGGTCGACTCAAGTGTGTTTTGAAGGTGCACTTTTAGGATTCCAGTCTGCCACTCTACCTATTAAGCTTCTCAAGGGATTGGAGGTGTGTTTTATATCTGTGAGGATATGCAGTGTTTTACATCCTAACGAATAAGCATTTTGGCTTACTTTGGTGGTGTAAGAAAATCATGAAAAACTGTGAAAACAAGAATTAGCATTTCTATAGAGTTCAAATTTCTTGTATTAGACATTCAATCATACCTAAGTATTTTATCCCTAGAAGTAATTTTCTCCCTTTGTGGAACACCCCTGTAACCAATTTTGCTCAGAACCTCCATGACATGATCTTCCACGAGCAAGCTCTGTAACTCCTCATCTGAAGTGACACATTCAAGCTACAAAGAAATTGCATTAGAAACATAAAATCAAGTGAATATCAATGTACAAGGTGTCAAGATGAAACATTTACTACTGTATATATGAAATTAAGGTTTGTGGCAAGTTCTTTACAGTTTACCAAACCTTTTTGGTTGCTTCTTCAAATTCGCTGTCATGCAGCCGAGGAAAGTGGACGTTAATGCTCTCTATCCCTTTGGAGAGGTACTCAAATACCCATGGTGACAAAAAGCTAGGTGAAGGTCCACCTTGTGCAATTGAACTTGACATCAATTCTCCAGCTATTTTGAACATGCCACCAGTCAAAGCTACAGTGCTTTCACATGGTGCAAATGTTGTGCTTCCATCAATTTCTTCAATAACAAACAGTCTTCTTCTCATGTGCTCAAATACTTCTGTTGAAAAGAGTAGAAACAGTAATTTTAAACTGACAATGCTCCAATAAAGCCTGGTTTCCACTCACAACTTTTACATAGCAAGACTTATTTTTCAAGCACCTGACAGTTAAATTAATACGAGTACATGCATTAGTTTATGAAAAATTAAAGTTAGCCTTTAAAAACCATTGCACATGTACTGTATACTTATGCTGTAGCTGCCCAAAGTGATCAAATAGGAGTACTATTGGCACAAGAGAGGAGATACAGTATAAGGGGGCACATGCCAAACCAATATTTTGGATTATTAAGTGTCAAAAAGTCAGTTAATCACTTTTTAGTAGCACTAACTTAGAACAATTTACAATTATTAAGTACGGTATGTATTTTTATGTACAATAATATTGTTACAAATCGGCAGCATAAGCATACCTTGCTTAGCAATACTTCTCCCAATCTAGTACCCAGACTCCTAGAGCCAGCCCACAGCAGCTTGGGCCTCCCAATAATAAATACTTAACTTCCACCCTACTACAGTACTTCTGTAAATCATAAACCAGCCAAAGCAGAGTGTTACTTCCCTGCTGCCTCACCCTGAAGTGTAACTAAAGGAAAGGGTATAAAGAAAGCTAGAGGGCCAAATTAGAATAATGTGATACACCCAGATCACAAAATACATGTAATATCTGAATACCACAATTTCACCACTTTTAGTGCACTTTTGCAAAAATATTTCAAGAGCACTGGGGTTTCCACGTGATTTTTGATTAGTGTCACAATACATCTACAGGTACATGCAATTCCTGGGTAAATCGCGAGTGTATTTGAATTTCATGACAGGTCACATGTGTATTAAGCAACCTACAGCATGGCACACACCAATGCACCCCATACTCTGGAATCTATGTATGATCTATAAGTATAACATCCTTATGTGGATTCTGATAGAAGCAATTATTTAGGGAGGAAATACTGTATGGAGACCCAAGTAGTATCATTTGTATCTGTTAGTTCAAACAAAGCAGCTAGTTAATTAAAGGACATTGGCAAAGATACACAATAAGATATGGAACTAAAATAGCTTAAATGAAGAAATATCTTAATATACTGTATAAATACAATAAAACTGACTTGGATAATTCCATTTAATATGTGCACCCCCTACTGAGGGGTAGTATTTCAACCTCCTTAGAATAAACAAGAATGTTGTGCCCCCTTGGATACTGTAAACCTCCGAATATAAGCCCTGGGCTTATATCAGAGTCGGACTGGTTTCGTATTAGGTGCGGTGCCAATTAGGGAGAGGGGCGCCGTCAGGGTTTCTTTCAGAATATTTAACAAGGGGGAAAAACAGGCAGTACTTACTACGTGTGGGGCAAGGAGCGCCAAAGGCACGACCAACTTCTAAATTTTGAATTTTAGAGTCTCTGAAATAGCATTTCCTGCATTTTGAGGGGGGTTTGAAAGAGTTTTGAAGGATATAAAATACCAAACAAAATATTCAAATATACTCATTTTATATAGGAATACACAATAACATGCAAGGCATACATCATGAGGAGATGTCAACCATTAATTAGGTGACTACTTCATGTCAGGCTGTCAGCTGTGTGAAGCGTATTAAAATATTATTTAATCGTAATATACTATTAGCCATACCATACTGATTAAAACGTAAAACGACTATAAATCCAAAATCGGGTTTTGAAATAGGAATTGCACTACATATCAAATATAATATTATACAATGGGAAAGGGGCGCAGTAACATTGGCACAATGGCACATAGGGCCAGTCTGACTATGGAGGGGGTGGGAGGGGGGGGGCTTATTTTTGGAGGTTTACGGTACATTTATTCATTGTCACATACACTACAGTAACATCTAGGGTTATCTGGAGGCATGCTCTGGAAAATTTTCAATTTCTTGTGTCTCAACACTATTTCCTGCATTTTTAGGTGCATGAGTTTTAAGATGAATATCTATTAAAGGCCACAAATCACAAACACTTGTAATAATTGTTAAACATGGCACAAAACATGTCACTCATCAGGTTCAGGAAATTAGAGTAGGTAATTTGATCTCAATTGTTTTTTGCATTCACGGCAATATTTACCTTCTTCAACTAACGAATGACTTGAAGTTAGAGATACCACATCGGAGGGGGATGCATCCCCTGCTTCCTATAACCCCCCTTTCTAGATATTCAGAGCCTTCTATACATAGTCGGGTGCACATATAAAATGAAATGGCCCAATGGCAATCTAAAATACATCCAGACTCCATACCTGTGAAGAACTCCCTTCTAGGTCCTCCGTCATCTATGGCCGTTTCACCAACAAACACAACTTTTATACCACATTCAGGATCCACCCATGGCTTTCTTCTTGCATCCACATAATCATCCCACAAAAACTTTCTCCGTACATCGACTCGGCAGGTGCGTGATAAAACATGCTTTGAGATATCTTCCAAAATATCTTTTGTACTAGGTTCACCTAGCTCGGCAGGTTTGAAATTGTTCAGGATTATTTCAGGTGGTTCGTTTGTTGTTGTTGTTGCAGGAAATGATGCCATAAGGTTACTGTATGTAACCTCTGCAGTACTTGATGTTTGTTCACAGCACCTATCAGCATGTTCCTCGATGTCTTGGAAGAGAAATGACTCATTGCATGTGGGGCACATCACTGTTCGTCCGACATTGCGAACAGCTAGTCGACCACAACAGTTATTCTCCAGTACATCCTCTGTACCTTGACCTTCTGAGAGGTCAATGCACTCAGGATCTACTGGTGCATGCTGTGCTGGTGGTGGCTCAATACATCCTGCTGGCTTATGCTGCTCACGATTTTCGGATTTCTCATCACCTGTAGTATCACTGAAATCGTCATCAGCATCTTGAACCCAACCAAAATCCGTTTCTATTGCAACAAAGCTTCGTATGT
Source organism: Paragorgia papillata (assembly GCA_035771165.1). Taxonomy (NCBI): domain Eukaryota; kingdom Metazoa; phylum Cnidaria; class Anthozoa; order Scleralcyonacea; family Coralliidae; genus Paragorgia; species Paragorgia papillata. The sequence continues at coordinate 1,083,623 of JAWNZC010000241.1, read as the reverse complement.
AAATCGGTCCCTGTCCGGCAATATGCTTAAGCATTTTCCCATTCCTAGGACGGTTAACTTTTGGTTCAACGATTCTATTTCCAATGGCACGAACAAACGCGAACTTTTCCCCAGGAATCAGCCCAAGCTTTTTCACAAACAAGCCGTCAAAGCTTCGGCGTATTTCACTTTCAGTTGCTTCACTCGTAATAGTGACGGCACTTGCAACCAACTCCCTTGCGTATAGTTCTTCTCGTATTTTATAACGAGGAACAGTGGTTGGGTGCGCTAACAATATTACGTCTTTACACACTGGCGGCTTACTGCTAGTGTTGGACCGACCAGAACGATCATACGGCTTTTCTCCTTTTCTTGTTGATTTTTTCTTTCTGGGGTCATAGTGCTGGGTTCTGTCGAATGATCCACTGCCTGAAGGCTAGTTTCCACTCAGGAAAATCTTCCTCAGGACCGGAACGGACAGGAAAGTTTTCTTTGTCTTCTGAGCTCTCGGTCGGAACTAATGACTTTAACACAAAAGAAACTTTCCTGTCCGTTCCTATCCTGCGGACAATTTTCCTGAGTGGAAACTAGCCTTGAGCCTGACTGGGCATTTACATTACTCGTGCCAGAATTGTTGCCAATGCTAGGAAATAGGCTGTGCAAATCGCTGCCGGAATTGTTACAGCTTGTATTGGGTTGTCGAGAATGTTGTCGAGCAGGTTCTCTCCTTACATCCTCAAGAAGTGCTGTCAGTCTGTTCACTATACTTCGATGGGCAGAACGAGTGTCATTCTCGTCCGCCATTTTATAAAGGATTGCGGGGACATTGGGGACAATTATGAAACTAATTGGCCGGAAAGACCACTGACCCGTAACATGTTTCAGGTTTTATAAAATCAAATATGTTGTATAAAATAGAACATGTTGTATAAAATAGAACATGTTTTATAAAATCAAACATGTTTTATAAAATCAAACATGTTTTATAAAATCAAACATGTTTTATAAAATAGAACATGTTTTATAAAATCAAACATGTTTTATAAAATCAAACATGTTTTATATTAAAAGAGAACATGTTTTATATATTGTACGAAATGCTGTATAAAATTGGAACATGGTGTATATATTGTGTGAAATACTCTATAAATTTAAAACATAATGTATATTTAAAAAAAAGGTATTTTTGAGACAAACGGCACCCCATAGATTTTCGTCGACATGATATAAACAATGGTATAGTTGTTTATATATAAAAGTTTTTCAAAGTCAACAACACACAATCTTAATATCTATACACGCAGTTGTCTTTTACCTTCACAAGAAAATCTTTTAACGCTGCAATTCAGCTTGAATTTAATCAATGGTCAGCTTGTTCAGAAAATCCCCTGGCGGTGGTGGCGAGATTTGAACTGCTATTAAATTCAGATTATTTACTTTTGTACAATCTTCCTGTTTGAATACGCTGTATGAGCGCCTGTACGCAGGCTAGGAATCATTCGCAATGCGATTGCGTAATATACGAAAATCTTTCCGTTTTTCGTACAAACATCCATACACAATTTTCAACCAAATATGTATAGCTCGGGAAATGGACTGGGCACGAGTAAAGACATAGCTAACCCAAGACGAACGCCAAGAATAGTGTGCTGCCTCGCTGACGATCGGCAGCAAATATACTAAGGTTAGATCAGTGAACTCTATATAAAGACTAGAACAATACCTCCATAAAGTCGGCCCTATGATTGGGTGAAGCCAAACTTCCGGGGCAACACATGAACGTCTGACCAACGTCCAAGCAGCGGTAGAAAACAGAACAATGGTCCAACGAGAATTTTTTATTTTTTTGTAGTTGAACTTCTTTAGAATTGATATAACGAAGCTGGTGTGTATTAGAACTATTAAAACTCCTGACGAAAATTCAGGTTATATTTAGTATTTATTCGTCTTTATATTTTGAATTCGTGCAACCATGTCAAGCTGTGCCTTTGCTCTTATGAATAGTCTCCTCCTACCTTTTGAATCATTGTAAGACCACATATATTTTTGATCTTTGATGACTTTAAAACACTGTCGGTTCGTATTTCTGTGTTTTGTTTGATTTTTTTTGACTGTTCAGAAAATTTAATATTTATGTTTTTTATTGATCATGTCAGCATCCATAATTATGCTCGACAGATTATAGCCACTAGATTTCAGTAGGCCTTAGCCCTGATTAATGCTATCTTTATTTGATTCAAGATAGTTCATAGACTTTTTTCTTGACTTTTGATACCTCAACTGGCTCAACACTTGGAGCTGCCCTACAAAAAATCAAGAGATCCGCATGGTTTCGGCTCAAATTGTGTTTTTTTGTCAAATATTCAAGCTTCGTTTTTGCTGCTAAAAGTCTTTAGAAGAAATATCTATTACTGTAGTATGTTTGCATTTCTTTGTAATTGGTTCATAACAGAATGTAACTTAAAAAATAAAGATTTTCTTGCATGTAAAGAGGACTGGGGCTGCCCTGCATGTCAGCCTCCATGACGGCTTCAAAATTTGGTTTGTAGGTATCGTTCCAGTCCTTATATAGACTCACTGGGTTAAATATACTGCCGAAACAGAGAGCAAAGGAGTCGAAACAGAGAGCGTAGGAGTCTAACGTTTCGAGCGAATTCCCTTCGTCAGAGAGAAAGAGAGAAGGGCCTTCGCTCGAAACGTTAGACTCCTACGTTCTCTGTTTTGGCAGTATATCTAATCTTATACTATATTTCTATTGTTGTTTCAACACTGTCTACGAAGCACGCTACTTTTATTTCACTATTTGGAATTATGTTCTGCACTCATGGTCTCTCCCTTGAAGAGTATTTATAAATGATCAAATCTTAGCCTGCGAGCAGGCTCTCTCAACGCGGCACTGTGAAATGAGAGCCTGCAACAATCCTAGGGGTAAATCGATAACGCCCACTTAATTAATATGCAAATGTCGCGAATCAAACCAATCACATTCTTCCGGAAGTCTGTAAAAATCCTCATTCAAAGCACAATCCGAAGATGTAAATTTCACACTATCAACTATACTCGTTACTGAAAACTCAAAAAATCTGTTTATAAGAAAGCCAGAAGCAATGTAACGCATCTAACGATTATCGGGTATGTAGTTAGGAGTTTAAAATATTCAACTTTAGACTAAAAACATGTAGCGAAACAGTTTAGCGATGCGTGCTAACGTCTTCAGTTTGAATCAAATTGAATGTACTAAGATTGGATCATGACAACCTTCAGATCTTAGTTTTATAAGTTTGCTATCTCTAATTTGTGGAAGACGAACATAACTTTGATTTTTCCAGAAACATTGATAAATCGTTATTCGAGATTAGGTGTTTGTGATTCACTGCACGGCATTCACTGATCCAGGTGATGGCGACAGAATATCGTCAAGATAGCGCTTCTCGTGTAAATGTGCAAGTTGCAAGAGGTCAAAACGAAGACTTTCACGAACTGCTGTATACGAACGAACATGAAATGAGTTACGCTCCTTCGTAGCTAGGGAAGGTGCGAAAACCTAACTTAAATGAACATATAGACACTTTCAGACGCTTTCAAAGATAGCCGAACATATAGAACCAGGTGCGTATCATTATAGTCTAAACGGCGACATATTAATAGTTAAGAAATTCAAGTGTTTTATCAAATTTAGCGCAAGACTTTCCTTCTGGCTGTTGAGTTAAAAAACTGGGTCATTCTGAACTGAGTAACTGGTAGCCTCGAGCCAGTCGGCTTCGATAATATAAATAATACCAGAAGCATGCACTGGCGCACAAATTGGATAATATCAATTAAGTTCCAGACAATAGCAGCACAGACATTTAATAGCAGAAGAAACTTCGTTTGAAAAAGAGCTTACCTCATTTATCAATCATCTTTATTACACGAATTAAGTGAATGTGTAATCTCCTCTTATTAATATGTTTTGACGTTACACTTGCTTCTGTATTATAAAGCCAGACACTGACAGACAGAGAGATTCATGGAGTTTCAATCCGGATCTACTTTGCTATTTCTTTTCTTTTGTTCCACAGCGATGTGTTCAAAATATTAAGAGCTACGGCGTCTTTAATAGCCGTCTTATTGAAATATGTCTCCACTCCATGCATTGTTGAAGTCCGTAAACAATAACTTTAGAAATAATTTATTCTGGATAATTAATTTTGTTCGACCAATAGAAACTCGCGGCCGCCAAATTCGACCAATAGAAATACGCGGCCTCTGACGGCCGCGAGTGATGAAAAAATCCCATGCTTTGTTGCAGGCCCACATTTCACAGCAACAGGAAGGCCTGCCCGCAGGCTAATCAAATATCTTCTCTTGAATCGCTTAACTACACAGCTGTTTAATTAACTCTCCGATGAACCATTTGTGGATGTAGTGCGATCACCGCCTCAATTTATTTACCATTGAAATGAGAGTTATAAACGCACAAACAGCATGCTTCATGCACCACTATTATTAGCTCACGTTCTGATTGGTTCTGAAACATATTCGGTGGGCGGAATTCAAAAACACATGGTTTTCGGGCAGGCGGTATTTCGCGATGCCCGCCTACCGCCCGCGCGCAGTAGTTGAGCGAAGGAGACTAAACCAACCTCGTCCCCAGTGCCTTTTGCGGAGAGGCAGCGCGAAAAGGCCCTGCAGGCATCGGCTGGTTTTTACACCCAGAAAGATTGGGTGTAATCATGCACGTGTAATAAATTATAATACATTTGGTATCTTCGAGGAAATTGACTGTGCTTGTTTAGCGTTCAATAACGGCAACTTCTCTTCGTATTGTCTAGAACCACTTCAGGTAAAGTGTTTTGAATACTTGTTACATAGAGATCTCTAATTCCGCAATTCGTTGTCCAAAGCTAGCGAAATCAGGTACTGCGGTAATAAAGAAGCTATAAACTTTCCAAGCCGCTTATATATTAAAGACGTTCTGGTTCAAGAAGTAACAACAGCAGAAGCTCCCGCGCAGTTTCTTCTACCAAAATCACAGGAAGAGACAAGCCTCCGATACCAAAAAATTTTTGGTCTGTAATTGAAGATTTGCTCCTTCATGCGCCTGCTATGTAATTGACCAGCAGTAGCAAAGCAGAGCATGCGTATTGCTTAGGTTTAGCAAGCATATAAATTGACTGCCAATCAGATTTATAAAATAACTGAACAAGTCTGAACCAATTGATGCATCATTGTATCAACCTTGTAGTCTACTAGTTTGTAGAATACCTATCCACTTTCAAAGTTGTGTTTGTACTGGCAAAGATGCCAGAGTACATATTGCAAGAGCTGTTCAATCAAAATTATTAGAAATGAAATTGTTTGTTCAATTGAGTGAGTCAGACTGTCAGAGTGATTTGAAGTTTGAAAGAACGTAGCAATTTAATATAATATGAGGTCGATTCCCGATGACTGGCGAGCGCAAGTCGCCAAGTCATAACGCAACAACAAAAATCATATCGCAACAACAACCAACATTCGCAGCTTACTTGTTCATAACTTGTTCACAGAAACCGTAAAAAATAATGGTACTTAGCTTCTTCTCCATCCTGGCGCGCATGTTGTTCTTGTTCATTGTCATGATTTGGATATGCAGGTACAACGTCGAGTAATTAAGCTCAGCAATATGATCGACCAAACCAGAAACCATACGGGGCCAGAACCAAGTTCTCGCATTTTGCGACAATTTCGGAAAATTCAAAAGTGACAAACGGAAATTTGCTTGTACAAAACTGAAAAGCGAATGACACATCAAAATGACCGCAAACACACGACGAGGGTGAATATGCGCGCTCTTTTTTCGATTAGCGCATGCGTTTGTAGCAACACCGCAAAACATTTAGACTGTTGGCTCAGATACGATGTAAACAAAGGCTAGAAATAGTGAAGTAGGTGACCAAAATATAACTCAAAAGTGACGAAGCTTATTTTGCTCGTACGGCTGAAAAAATATCACCAGCATGTAGCCAAGATTTCATATTCTAATAAACCGTGCGATCTTTTCAGGATTGCTTTCTATATTTGGAGAAAATGGCGAAAAATTTAAAAAGTCCCTATGAAGTGTTGTTGGCGTTGCGCTTAATCCCCCGCAGTTGGTAATGCGATACACTGAGCATTTCTTAACACATTTTTTGCCATCGGAAATTTGTTACAGACGTGTCGTCGGATGAAGAGATATTCGAACGCGGCTTCCTTGTTTACGCGGTGTTTATGTTCGTCGAGACAAAAGTTCGTTACGTTGTCCCTTGGCGAAATCAGAAATGTATTATCTGATATCAGATAAAAGTCACTGTATATTACATGTTGAAATGGTCAGCAAATCGAAGTAGGTTGACTTCAAGTAGCAAACAAACCGCATATACATCCAGGATACAACCAGACAGGAGTCACAGGACCGTTCGTGTTCTCGGCTTCTCCGTTCTCGCCCTGTTGATTTCAGCTAACCTGTCGAGAGAATACAATTTGTACGAAGAACACTTTTCCTTTCAGCTAAGAAATAATTGCCAACTTGTAAAATTAAAACAAATATCATATAGATCCAGACTCCAGACTCCAGACGATCGATTATTCTTGAATTTTAATTAACTTGACCTGTCAATAAACGATTTCAGCCAATGGGAATTTTGCGTTTGTCAGGGCACGGGAAATGCAACTTCAACGACATTGTCCACAGTCCCTCCTTTTCTCTCCCGCGCGCCGTCTTCAGGAGGGACTGGGTTCAGTCTATGGGAACGTCGGTTTTTACTACAAAACAATATATATTTTTCCGCTTCCTTTTTTGAAGAACAGTTGTCCACAAAGTTGGGCAAAGTTAGGAGCGGTTTCTTTCACGGCAAGTCCTGCCTAAGATGAGTGATATTTCTGATAGGCTATAAGTAACCAATCAATTAAACATGCATGGTCAATTACCAGTTCGCTTTTCGTTCGTTCCCATGTTCGTTACTGATTAGGGTTAAGATTTTTGTTTGGGCTAGGCGATCTAAACCAATCAGAAACCATCTTAGGGTCTGTTTATATTGAAAGCGAGTTACTGGCAAGTTGTAGTATAAGTGAGATGATTATCATCAACGAGATCTAACGTTTTGTTATTTCTCGCAACATCTTCAGAGAATGAATGAGGGAATATATAAATAGGTTACTAATAATAACTATTACAATTATATACGAGGTGAGAGGTACAGGTGAGATATCAGAAGAGAGAAAGAGTTGATGTTTGCACAATTGTTTTGCACCGATTTCACAATGGTGTGAAAGAATACTTTAATACTGAAAAAGAATACTGAAATAAAGTATTATTGAGTGTGGGAAGTCGGCTAGTTTGGCCGATATACAGCATGCTACAATGTTGACACTTAAATTGATAACTGAACCCGAGATTTAAGACGTTTCGGTAACATACCCTTGAAACGAAAAAAGTGTGATAATCGAACGGTCGGGTGAAAAACAATAAGAAGATTGATATGCGGAAAACTAGATGAGAATAATTTTAAAATTTGAGTACGGAGTTGGAGACCGTGCTGTCCAGTGAAAGGAAGAGAAAAGTAAACCAATTCTTTAGGTGCAAGCATTGCTTGAAATAAACGCAATAATCCTTCGCCCTCAAGTATTCTTTCATACTATTGTGAAACCCGCCTCTGCCATTTTATCTTCTGGCACTTCTGTCACTCATCTGCTAATTAAGGAAAGCTTACTTCAGCAAACATCAGCTCTTTCCCACGTTCTCTCTTCTGATATCTCACCTCCTGTTACTTTATCCCTTTTTCCATACCTCTCACCTCGCATATAATTGTAATAGTTATTATTAGTATCCTATTTATATAGATACCCGTTCGGATCATCAGTTGCTATCATCAACGAGACTGACATAACAAAGGCAACAAAATTATGTAGATTTCATGCCGGATGTCGAGTAGCCGAAGAAAAGTGTTTATATGGGAAAATGTTTATCCCGCCTTGCCAAAATCCCGGCTGTCAGTGCTGAGTTCTTGCCAAGGGAGGTTACATGCCTATCTCACACAAGCACTGCATGCGGTCGGAAAACAGTGCTTGATTTACCGATCGGAACTCGCCATGCGCCGAGTAACTCGGCTGGCCAAACAACTCGCCTCCATTGAACAGGCCCTTGCTAAAGGAGCTATGCCACCCTAATTTAAGCAATTCTTACAGAACGTTGCCCTAAAATTGCACAAAATCTCACAATAATGATTTTATATTATATATAAACATAAGTAAGATACTAAAAACCTGAAAGTCAAAATGAAAGATAAACTGAAAAGAATTGTAAACGGTGACGTTTTCATTTCTGTTAGTCCAGTGTCACGGGAAATTGGCGCTCCCGAAAAAAATGTGTCTCCCCCCGAGAGACATATTTCCCAGAAAATTTGTCCTCCCCTTCGGAAATTTGTCCCCAATCAAGAACACGCTTTACTTTATCATATTACGTTCGCTGTACGCTCAGAAACCGAGAAGCTGTTTTTGAAACCAAGTTTCCAAAACTTTCTGTCAGTATTTAACCTGAATTTTTTGTTCAAGTTCTATCTTTGGGAGGGAAACATAATAAATATGATCGATTTTGCTTTGTTAACACTTTGGTGTGTCTTTAATAATTGGTGGCTTGAATCCCTTGAGATTTAGAAGACAAAGATACCGCGGCCATGTTGGAGGAAAACATACTCCAAATACAATAGGTGCTAATGAGATTATTTTGATAAAGTTCCTCCAGGAATACGTACCGTACTCTGTCGCTCTGTCGCTCTGTCGCTCTGTCGCTCTGTCGCTCTGTCGCTCCGTCGCTCCGTCGCTCCGTCGCTCCGTCGCTCCGTCGCTCCGTCGCTCCGTCGCTCCGTCGCTCTCTCGCTCTCTCGCTCTCTCGCTCTCTCGCTCTCTCGCTCTCTCGCTCTCTCGCTCTCTCGCTCTCTCGCTCTCTCGCTCTCTCGCTCTCTCGCTCTCTCGCTCTCTCGCTCTCTCGCTCTCTCGCTCTCTCGCTCTCTCGCTCTCTCGCTCTCTCGCTCTCTCGCTCTCTCGCTCTCTCGCTCTCTCGCTCTCTCGCTCTCTCGCTCTCTCGCTCTCTCGCTCTCTCGCTCTCTCGCTCTCTCGCTCTCTCGCTCTCTCGCTCTCTCGCTCTCTCGCTCTCTCGCTCTCTCGCTCTCTCGCTCTCTCGCTCTCTCGCTCTCTCGCTCTCGCTCTCTCGCTCTCTCGCTCTCTCGCTCTCTCGCTCTCTCGCTCTCTCGCTCTCTCGCTCTCTCGCTCTCTCGCTCTCTCGCTCTCTCGCTCTCTCGCTCTCTCGCTCTCTCGCTCTCTCTCGCTCTCTCGCTCTCTCGCTCTCTCGCTCTCTCGCTCTCTCGCTCTCTCGCTCTCTCGCTCTCTCGCTCTCTCGCTCTCTCGCTCTCTCGCTCTCTCGCTCTCTCGCTCTCTCGCTCTCTCGCTCTCTCGCTCTCTCTCGCTCTCTCGCTCTCTCGCTCTCTCGCTCTCTCGCTCTCTCGCTCTCTCGCTCTCTCGCTCTCTCGCTCTCTCGCTCTCTCGCTCTCTCGCTCTCTCGCTCTCTCGCTCTCTCGCTCTCTCGCTCTCTCGCTCTCTCGCTCTCTCGCTCTCTCGCTCTCTCGCTCTCTCTCGCTCTCTCGCTCTCTCGCTCTCGCTCTCGCTCTCTCGCTCTCTCGCTCTCTCGCTCTCTCGCTCTCTCGCTCTCTCGCTCTCTCGCTCTCTCGCTCTCTCGCTCTCTCGCTCTCTCGCTCTCTCGCTCTCTCGCTCTCTCGCTCTCTCGCTCTCTCGCTCTCTCGCTCTCTCGCTCTCTCGCTCTCTCGCTCTCTCGCTCTCTCTCTTTCTACGCGACGTACGTTATAACATGAAGCGATTTTCCTTATTTATAAATATATATAGTATGGTACTGTCGTTTGCACCTAAGGGGAAACACCGCCCGTCAAAACATGTTCAAAACATGTTCAAAACATTTAACCGTTTTGAAATTGACACCGTGGGGTTGGGAAGACGTGATTGGCTAATAGCACAAACATGTAAAGAGTGCGGCAAAAAATTGTAAAAACAATATTTTATTTGTTTTCTATGCTTATCCTTAATATTGTTTTCACCACCACTCAAAGATAAAATGTATATCTTCATGATGCTGTGTAATATCCTCTATGTAATTGTCTTGCAAGTTTTCTAGATATACACAGGCTATTTATGGTATTCATATTGTAATACAAGTAGATTAACTGGTCACTAAATCGATTACTTTACTGAACAATTACTAATAAAGTTTAACAATAATTTTAAATTTAATAATTAATATTTTCCAACAATATTAAACAAAAATAGCAAGAATATTAAAAAGTGCCACCCTTTGAGAGCTGGACTCCTTCACAAAAAAGGCTGCACTTATTCAAATCATTATCAAATTACTTTAAATAAAGTGGTATTGTTCAACTAGTCTAAACCAACCATTGGAAATCTAAGAATTCAATAAGCACTTGATCAAGTAAAATATGGTACTTTAAGATAAATTTAAAAGCATGTTTTGTGTCATCTCATTGTTAAAGTTTAGCGATCTATATGGGCACTGTTCCATTGCCAAGCTACAGCTCCTTCCATTGTAAAATAATTGGTAAATTCCTTGCGAATTTCTTTAGCCTCAAATGTGGGATTGCGAGATCCAAGAGGGTGAACTCTCTCCCAAGATGTGGGCTCACCAGACTGGCGCCATAGCCCAGGGATCACTTCACCAGTCACAGGGTCTTTCTGGTCAGCAAAACCAGGTGGGATATAGATCTTACCAGATTTTGAGCTACTTCTCAAAAAATTGTGCAATGTTATGACACCCAGTGTCACTACAGTAGCTTTGTCGGGTGGCAATAGCATATGAGCCCTAAAAACCCGCCATCGGTTGGCTAAAATACCGAATGCATTTTCGGATTTTCTCCGACATCTTGAGAGGCGATAGTTAAAAATTCTTTTTTGCTCAGTTAGACCTGTGTTGGCATAAGGTTTCATCATGTATGCATGATGTCAGAGCAAAGGCATCATCACCAACACAAACATAGGGGACAGGTTTCTTCCGGCCAGGGAGTGGTTTGGGGTTCGATATGGACAGAGGATTGTCAACATCTGCAAGAGCTGCACGGAATTCATTGCGTGCCCAGTTTCCACCATCTGACATTCTGCCAACATCAGCAAAAACAAACTCATATTCAGGGCCAATTACAGGCATCAATATGATGCTGTCATTACCTAAAATATAAGAAATAAACAAATACATCTAAATAATGCTTTACATTGGATTGAAATTTCAAAAATATAACAATACACAATATTTATGAATCAATAAATCTAAAGATAAATTTATATTCCTATTTAATATAAATATCAGAACATCAGTCAAGCTTACCTTTGTAGTCATGATAGTGGGAACCTGAATTTTTCGGTTGCTCCAAGAGAATTATCTTCCCATCTACTGCCCCCAAAGCATTTGGAAAGTTCCACCGTGCTTCGAATTTAGTGGACAATTCAAGCCAGTCTTCCTGAGACTTTGGGGTGGTGAGGTATTGAGGTCCCATTACCCCGTATAGTGCTTTGCAGACACTCATTACAATCTTCGAGATTGAAGATCTGCTTATTCGAAACTGGTACTCTAGAGAGCGAAATGACCCACCAGTTGCCAAATATCGAAGAGCCAAACAACACATTTCTGCTGGCTTGATTGATTCACGCATTACTGTGTCTTTCTTGTAAAGCTTTTCAGATAGGTTATCAACTATCTTTTGGAAATGTTCAAAATCCATTCTCATAAATTTCTCAAATCTACTGGTGTGTCGTGGGCAGCTAAATCAGGAAGAAGCTGACTGAAATAACCTTTTTCATCTTTTTTTAGAAGCCAGGGTCGGCTCCAGACACGCTTTACTTCTTTTACATCCTTTTCATCATCCTCTTCTAACAAAAGCATTGCCAAGACCATCAGTTCTTTTTTCGACGCCATGTTGGCAAATACACTAGTTCCCGGTTTTTTCATGTTAATAGAGTGAAACCTGAGTTTTGCGACCACCCCACGTAAAAGTGGTCGTTAAGGACAGGTGGTCGTTCAGACAGGTAGTGATGTGACGTCATAGCAGTCATTTTGGCAGCGCCGCGACTCGTACGTCGTTCACTTCAGTTTTTGCGCTGTGTTTTTGTTACGTTTCAGATTCAATTTTTGCGCTGGTTTGGTCTTGTAAAAACCTCTTGGCTTTATTTACGATCTTCCAGTAGTATTTTTTAGATGTGAACACTCAGTTTTGTCACTTTCCTTTCCAAGTTAAAAAGCCGTTGTAAAATATACAAACTTGTCACGGTAAACGATCGTCAAGATCAACTTGTCTAAAGTTAACAAATATTACTCATGGTTTTGGATTGTTCAGTCATTGTATTAACTCTCAAACATCAACTAAAAAGTATTTGGCTTTGGCAGGAGAAATTCACACAGATTTTCATCAAATAATAATGCTTAAAACAAGACTAAAATGCGGTAACACGGCAATTGAGCAACACTTCCGGTTTCTTGTTTTCACATGTGGTCGCATTCGCGTTTGTTTACTATGAAAAAACGGGTATTTCTTTAACGTATTTCGGCAGTTTTACGTTGAGTTGGTTGCTCATAACAGGTAAATATCTTGTTTGGGATACAAAAAACCGGTCGCTGGTCGCGTAAGGCAGGTGGTCTCTCATTGCAGGTATATTTCAACTACAAATCGTCCGTGCCAGAAAAAGTGGTCGTATATGACAGGTGGTCGTAAAACATGGGGGTCGCAAAACTCATTTTTCATTGTAGTTCCGACGCGGCTAAAGAATCGTTGCGCGTGTAGCCACTTCGCTCGCGCCGGCAACGCAATGAAATTTGACCCGTTGCGTTGCCGGCGCGAGAAAAAAATCGCACGTGTGACCCGAGCTTAAAGGCCGGCATGGCCGAATCTCGTGCCGTGTGTCCAGAGACGATTGTTAAATCCTGTGATAAAAATTTGGCACGACGTTTTCTTTACCTCTCACTCACCACCAGACATTATACAATAACCCTTTTATTTCTGGCGTAACAACCACAAACGACGCGATACGCACGATATATTATACTATAACGAAACGACATATTAATTAAACCTGTTTACGCCAACTATCGGCATGGGACAGAGTCAGGTCCGCAGGAAGGGGCAACTGGAGCAGTTTTCCCAGCCGCACCCAGTTCAAGAGGGGTCCCAGCTCAAGAGGGGCCTCCAAATTAGCCAAGAAGTTGTGAATTTTTGTTTGAGAGCCTTAATATTTTTTAGGCCCGCTTAGGTCGCACAATAGACGAATTTAATTGAGACGAATTTTGTTCGAATTTTATTGTTTGCATTTTATTCGACAAAACTGCGACGTATAACTGATTAAATTCGACACACGAATTAAATTCGTCTCAGCAATTATTTAAATTCGTCTGAGTCAGACGGATAATGCGACAATAATGCGTGTTCGAGTTACACAACGAATTATCGTCGCGTCGAATTAAATGTTTCTCTTCTGCCTATGACTATTCGGTGCCATGTTTTCAAGGAATCGTTTTTGGGCTGCACGCATCCAAGTAAAAACAATTAAATTCGATTGAAATTAGACGTTAAACTCGACGTTGCATTCACGTCACGTCGCATTACCGACGAAGTGAATTCGATTTAACTTCGTCTACTGTGCGGCATTTAGCGTAGGCCTTATTTTGCCCCAGGCCCACCTTAGGGAGCCTTTACACGAGCCCGCTAACCCGGGTTGGCTGTCAACCCGGGTCAACCCGTCTACGAATAAACCCCTGTTAGCGTTTACACGATAGCCGGGTCAACCCGTCTTGCCGAGTGACCCTTTTCAAGACCCGGGTCGACCCGGGTTGGAGAGGTGCGACGGTGCGGGGAACTTTGGTCAATTCCTTCATGTAAACACGGGTTGACTTGACCCGGGCTCGTGTAAAGTGTTGGCAATATCATAATTTGTGTTGAGAAAAGCTGACCTGGGTTGAGAAAAGCTGACCCGGGTTTGGGAAAAGCTGACCCGGGTTGGGAAAAAAAGCAGCCAACACAGGTTCATGTAAACACGAAAAAAGAATAACCAGGGATGGCGAGCTGACCCAGGCTGGCACTCAACCCGGGCTCGTGTAAAGGCCACCTAAGTCTCTGTGCGAGCCTGAACACAATATGTTCAGTAACCGTGGCATTAGCCAGAGTCACTAAAGGCTCATCGTTCCAAAAGACGATATAACCGAGAAATGGTTAAATGATCTTCGCTTTGACGTCACATTGCATAATGCTTAACTAAAAATTCCTGTATATATCTTTTGATTATCAAACAGTGGTCGGTGAGTTTGGGCCAGCTTGGTGCCCCTGGTCCAAAGTGGAGTAGAGGTGCCCCCAATGCAGGGGGCGCTTAGTCCCCCTTGTGAGGTACAAGGGCAACACCCCTGTGTGGTCCAGTGAGTGAAACCCATGAAGCTCTGACAATATGAGCTTTTTGGTAGTCATTTAGAGGCCAATTTTTAATGGGTTTTCTTAAAAAGCACTCGTGTCCATAAATTAATGAACATTTGAAACACACTCCGAAAAGAGCAGTAAATCACAGTTGCAAAAGAGTGAACTTGATTGCAAATTTATGGTAATTTACGATATAATTTAGCAGTACAATGATGGAGAGCTGTCAAGCACACGCGAGAAGAAATCACATGAAGACAAATGATTGGCTATCGGTCGGAACTTGTCGTGTACTTCTTCACTGCCATTGGCTCCGAAGAGATTCCATTGTTACTTGCATTAGGCCCCGTTCACACTATACCGGATAGCTTTCGTGCCAGCACGAAAACCATACCGGATAGGCCTTCTGTACACACACAAAACGCCTGTTCCGGTACAATTTCTGTGTCGGAGCGCCGCTGCGATCTCGAAAGAGGTACATTTATTTATTTATTTATTTATTTATTTATTTATTAACTTTACAACCATGGAAGAATGCAAATATACAGGAAATAAAGAGTGCAATACTTGAACATGATTGAAGGAATGATCAACAGGACACGAGTCCCATGTGAAGACCAACCCAACCAAAAAATTACATAATAAACGTTAAGTAAACACACGATAAAAAAAACCCCAACAAACTAATACACAAATTACATAAGAATAAAGATTTAAGAGCAACAACTTGGATTGAAAGAACGACATTTAGAACAGAAACTTTTCCAGGTGCGCAGTCTATTAACATCGAAATTGGAGTCTAACTTCTTTTATCGGTTAGCTTTTTGTGCCGTTTCAGGTCCAGTGTGAACGGAGTTCGAAATCGTTTCGGAAGTAAATTAATAGAATAGAGCGTGGTGATTGGTTGTATCACGGGTTGTATCGTACGGCATAATTATTTGCCGTTTCGTGCCGAGTCTGTTCACACTGTAGTATAACGCACAACTATACAAAGCTAGAACACTCGAATAAATTTCTTTAATAAAAATACGCCCAAATACACAGCTCCCAGTCCAGTCACGAATGTGTTCGCAGTCTCTGTTCCCTGTCATTCAATATGCTCATAACCTAATCCCTACGTCATCACCCACTTCAACGCCCTCGCATATTCTACAACACTATACCGGATAGGTTTTCGGGCCGGCACGAAAACCTATCCGGTATAGTGTGAACGGGTCCTTAATGCCTTACTTTCGCTTTTTCGCTTCAACCCTTGAAGGCACGTTAGCATTGTATCTGCTGTGTTGATGCAGCAGATACAAAAAATCTTAATTCGGAAATTTTTTTGTTGTTTTTCGAAACGGAAATACGTAAAATTGTGGTGGAATGGACAAAAATTCGTTTTAAAGGAGAATAATTAATAGCCCTCTGAGGCTGCCCCCGGCCCTTACTTGGTAGAGCACATAGGAGTTAGCCATTGTTATCAAAATCAGGCACCCGATTTAGGCGCATTAAAATTTGAGGGCAAAATTTGAAATAAATGCTTACTTTTGATTTTTCTATGTTGATTTTTTGCCTAACCTTCTTCAGAGGAATGGTAAAAGCGAATGAATATCTTTGAACTTACAGCACTTCTGGACATCATAATTAGGGGGTGTTACATGCTGAGGTCAGCCTAAACTCGGACCGGCCTGAATTTTGCATTTCGGTTTTTGTTTACATGAGGCCGGCTTTGAAATTACATAGTTGGTTCCGCTGTTGAGACCAGTCCCATTTAAAACAACCTATTGAGTTTGAGAGGTAAAAGTATGGTTATTAGAAGCTTTTTTTCGTGGCCCGAATCGCTTCGAATTAGACTTAGATTCTGTAACGTGTTTAAATGGAAAGTCGGTCTGGAGCGACCATGCGAGTCAGAGCCCATTTCGACCTACGCAATTCACGGTTTCAGCTATAAAAGGACCCGTCCAGTCCTTTCGCGGCTCTTTCAAAATATGTCGTCAAATATGTTTTCCCAAAAAGCTAGACGGCATAGGCTAAAGCCCCCCCCCCCCCCCCCCCCAACTTTGTAAAAGTGGAAAAAACTTTGCGTTGAATACGTTGAATATTTATACATCTTCGATATACAGCATTTTGAAAATTCCATATCACTGCAGGGTGACAATCCTGGTGAAAATCGTAAGAAAAATCGTGCGGTGATAGCTCAAAACTCATTTCATGAAATACTCCACGTATTAGCATTTGATGACTGCTGACCAGAAGTATTATGAATGAGCCATATCGATATGCCAAGAATTAAGAAAGGCCGAAAAAAATGAAGAATAATGAAAAAAATTGTTGTGGCTACCGCAAAGGTTTTATAACGTTTAGGATTCTGTAAAATCTTCCCCCAAAACGCAGGAAATGCTATTTGAGAGACTCTAGATTTCAAAATTTTCAGGGGGGCATGCCCCCGGACCCCCCAAGAGGTTTCTCGCGCCTTCGGCGCTCGAAGTTCAGCCCTCTAAACCCATCTTCCGCCGCCTATGCTAGGCGGTAAACCAAATTTCTGATTAGGGTTAGGGTTTATGTTGTTGTTAGGGTATCAAAAAGATTGCTAAAATCCTGAGACTCATTGAAGCTTGACGACAAACCTGGAAAAACAAAATTTGGGCTGACTCGAGCGGGATTTGAACTCGCAACTTTGGGATTCTGGTCCTGCGCTCTACTTGTTGACTGTTGAGCTGCAGTGAGATAATTTCCACACTTTCCCTTTAATGGAGGTTTAAACAATCGTTAACCAAAAGAATTTGTGGATTTTGCAGTCTTGATGGAGAGGAAATTTAAACCTGCTTTAAAGTTGTTGTTTATGCTTAAGGACGTAATTTGATTTCGCCTTGCTTATATAGTCACACTATTCATGGAAGTTTGAAGAGGAGTAGGCTTTAAATGAGATCAATACAAATCGAATATAGTAAGCTTTGAGTGACTGCCGAAAATATTGAACGTACTTTTCTAACGTTTCGAGCGAAGGCCCTTCGTCAGAGAGAAACGTGAACAAACGTTTGAAACTACGTTCAATTCAATATTTTCGGCAGTACTCAAACCTTGCTCGCAGCACACTACTTTTATTTCAATGTTTAAATGAGATACTAATTTAAGTGTCCTGAGCCAAATCAAATGAAACATGGCGTATTGGGTGGCGTATTAATCTAATTCCATGTTTTCCATAGACCTATAGAAACACGGTTTCTAACCAATCACCGTTTGCGTTTTCGAAATTTACTACTTATTGACCGAGCGTGAGGTCTGTACTAGTGAAATGTCGGACCGACGTTTTTAGTACGTGCGAGTAGTGTTAAAAGGCCGATCCTGGGACATGTACCTAAACATTTTAGAACCCCCATTTTTTAAAATATTTTAACCCCCCTGGTTTTTTCAAAATGGCGGTCCGATCCTGGGACATGTCCTAAAACATCTCCAAACCCCCATTTTTTAAAATATTTTAACCCCCCTGGTTTTTTTCTCAAAATGGCGGTCGAAGTTTTTCGGGAGGGGGTTTTCAAAATTTTTTGAGGGGGTTTTGGAATTTTTTTGGGAGTGGGTTTTTAAAATTTTTTTGGAGTGGGGTTTTCAAAATTTTTTTTGGAAAAAATTGTTTTTGTTTAAGTTTTAAAGACTGAAGAAAATAAAAGAGAATGCCTAAGTATAGAAAAAATGAGTATAACCAACCTAACCACAATAAAACTTGGTTTGTTTGCGAAGAGTGTAAATTTGAAGTAAAAACAAAAACAGCACTAAGGTTGCATATAAAGGTTGTCCATAAACAAAAAATGGACTATATAAGGGAATGTGTCGAATGTTTAAAAACATTTGAAACAGAAAGGGAACTAATTAATCATTTTAAATCTTGTTATAAAAAAATTAAAAAAAAAAATAAATTTTAACTTTCAAAAAAAAATTTGTATTCTTTTTTGAATACAAATCTTTAATTTAATTTACATAGTTTTATAATGTCCAATTGCTAAGGTACTAATTTTATCATCTAATATAACCCTTTTGTCATCTTCAGAATTTAGAGCTATTTTGTTAACATGAATGGTATTGATGGTGTGGTTGGTACTTCTAAAGGTGTTCATCCCTTTCAATAGGTTTTTTCCTGTAAACAGACATTCCACATAATCCTTGAACTTGATATCATTAATAGCGCTTCCCTTGATGCCTTTACACTTCTTGTCCTCCTTACACTCCATTATATCAGTTATAGGATTTAACTTTTTGGCCATTTTAATTGCATAAGCTTTTGACCTCAGTCCTGCGAATTTTGAGATTTGGTCAGCTCCAGTTTCGAACTTCATCATTCCAAGGACTTTTTTGTTTACCCCACACTTGATCCCACTTGAATGGGTTTTTGGGAAGTTACTGGTATCAAAGTGGGTCTTAACATCTGCTGAGATGTCTTTGAAGAAGTCATTAGTTTTGATCTTGTAACAAAGGCTGTCAGTATCTGTAAATAATAGTGTAGCCTTATTACCATATTTGGGTTTGATGTAATTGTAATTAAATTAAAGTCATACATTGAAATTTTACTTTTGTCCAAGATGGCTGCACCAGAATATATGGGTTTATTTAATTTAACTCTGGTTTTTTTCATATGAACCGCTGCCAAGTTTTCTGTAAATATGTTGTTACCATTGTAGTTTGGTTTTTTCGCTAATTTTTCTAGCTGATCATCAAATGATACCAGTCGAACATCAATCCTGTTCCTGACATTCTCCATTGTTTTTCCAAAAACAGAGTTATTCATGAGTTTGTAAAAATCTTTCTCAAAGTCGTTGGTGGCTGCTGTTCTTAACTTTGTGTTTAACATAATATAAGGTTCCATCCAGGCTTTTTCTGTAAATGAGATCCCGCGATGGATTTTTTTCAGGATCAAACCATTTTCCAATATTTGTTCAAGGGCTTCATAATGAAGTACATAATTCTTTTTGTCATTAAAATTTGGTACCAGCTTTTCCACTTTGTCAATAATCATTCTTTCGGCTGCAAATGGCATATCATTATGCAAATCATGAAGCTCCTTTGGATAATCAAGATCCACTTCCAGAAAACAACCTTTTCCTTCTGTTGTTAAATATTTTCCCCAGTTTGCCAACTCATTATCTGGAACCCATTTGAAATCTCCAACAGGTAAAGGTTCTGTCATTGTTCCACCATATAAGTTGTTACGATCCAAATATGGAATGAAAACACTTTCTTTTTCTGGATCGTACTCTTCCATATACTTATTGTTGGCCTCTGCATACCTATGAGTGATGGTTGAAATTCCTCCACGAATACCTTTTTCGACCATTAGATACATGTTTGGATCTGAAAGTAACTCCAATTTTTGTCCCGTCATTCTCATTAGGGCACTCCAAGACAGGCCAGGAGTTGTGTAAAACCACATAGGATCAAGCTTGTAAGTGTTTTTGCTCATTTTTCTGAAATTCTGGATTACATCTGTCAAAAGAAGTACATCCGTCTTTAAATATAGATCATGATAGTCTCTTAACGTCTTACATTCAAACTTGTTCCAAACATTTTTACCATGTTCATAATCCTCATCGCTAATATGACTTCCAGTTAGTCTGGAATAAAATTTTTCCTTTGGTGGTAATTGGGGATAGTCCAACTTTTTCAGGCTGTCCAAGAACTCATAAGGAAACACACCTTTTTGTTTTAACAGATTAACGTTTTCCTTTGGATGGTCTTTGAAACCTTTTTCAGTATAATGGAATTTTGTTGCTGGTAAGTTTGATGCTAGTGTTGCCAATGAACTTGACATAAATTTCAAAGAGTCCAGAAACCTTAGTTCCAAAGGGACCCATTTTTTCTTTGGCCTTCCATCCGATGTCAAATCTTTACTCCAACCACCATCCATCCAAAGTTTTTTGTTGACACTGATATACTCCTCCTCTGTTTTTGCTATGCATCCAAGTTTACCATTTGACAACCCTAAATATTTTACTATTAGGTGACTATCATAATTACTAAAATTGTGGAACAGAACTGGTATATGTCTTGCACTTCCCATTGAATAATTACAATCATTATGAGCTGCTCCACGATATTTACCATTTAAATGATCATGGTCTCTAACTTTGGATTTGGCAGTATTTTTTTGAGTTTTCCAAAGACTTCTTGGATCCAGATCTTTAAGTTTTTTATGAACAAATGGTTCTCCACAAACATAACAAGTTGTTGCATTTTGGAATTCCTTCTCCTCCTCTGCTGACATTATTATTTTCTTTGGCTCCTTAAGATAGTTATGCCAAATCTTTTTAGCTTCTTTTTCTAAAGCCTCAACAAACATTTTACCGATATCCTGGAACTCGTACTGTTTGGTGTAACTTACTGTTTTTCCTGGAAATATGGATGGGTCAGAACATATAATTTGGAAGCAATAGCCAATTGGTATGTGCTCTTGATATTTTTGTGTATAACTTTTTAACTCATCATTGTTTCTGGTTTTCAAAGTTTTTAACATACACTCAAAATCTGCTACAATAATGAATGGGACATCTTGAGTTTTTTTGTAGTCCCTACCACCCCATCCCATTATATTATCGGCACCTTTTTTCGGGTATTCTTGGATTTGGGCATCATGAGTTCTACAAATTTTTTCATGTTCAACTAATATCTCCTCTGTTTTGAAAGGGTTTAAACAGAAGTCGCAGAAAAACTTTTTGTGTTGATGGTTGTTATTTTGATCTGTTAATAGTTTTCCCTTGTCTTTAATACAACTGTAATGGTTATTCCACCAAAACAGGTTAACCCTATTATCATGGTCAGACCTACTTATTTGCATTTGACAAACCTTTTTAATTTCATCATCATATGTTAAAACATTTACCCCTATTCCATTGTTTTCTTCAAATTTTGAGATATCCTTAATTGGGACAGGGAATGTTAGACCCTTACAATCATACTTTCTTGCCAATAGTTTTACAGCTGTTGGCACTCTTTCAAGTTTTTGAGCGTTTGGGTCTTCCTTCAGAATCTCTGCAATGGCAACTGCATATAGAAAACAGTTTGAATCTTTGTTTTTTGGATTTATGATGGCCTTTTTGTCCTTGATGAATTTTGGAAGTGGTTTGAAACCCTTGCCATTTAAAGGCTTATATTTCGTTATTGAGATATGTAAAGATTCAACAGATCTTATAGACCATCCTGAACCTTTTTTCTGATGAGCTGCCAAATTTTCCAACATCTCCCTTTTTGACAGTTTGTATAATTCATGAACATCCTCCTCTGTTGTCATTGCCTTCATGTGGGAGGTAAAGTAGAAAAGATCTACTTCTTCTATTCCAGCCTCATAATCATAGTGCACAAGTTTACAGATTAGTGTTGTTTTGACCTTCTTAGAGTTTTCAATCCCATTAATTAGGTTCTCAACAGTTGTTGTTGTTTGTTCTAAAAATACTGTTGGATCTAAGAATCCTTGCCCTGAGATTTCGTACAAAGCTGCCTTACCATTTACAAAATCTTTGATCATTACAGGTTCTGTTTGTCTAAGTTTTTTGTTGGCTTTTGTTTTCCTGTTGAAAATTTTTGTTAGTTTGTTACCAAGAACCCTTCTGTTTTTAGCAAGTTTTTTGTTAACTCCTTTCCACTTCTTGTCCCACTTAATCTTGTCCTGTCTTTTCTCCTCTTGTTTGATCTCTCTTGACCATTTTTGTTGTTCCTTTTTCTGTAGTTTTTTCTGTGTTTTTTTTTGAAACTTAATTAGATCATCATTTAAATTGTCTTGTTGATTAATTAGTTTTTGTTCCTTTTTGAGTTCCTTCGCCTCCTTTTCTTCTTGAAGTTTGACAAGTCTTTCGGGTTTGAAAGGTTTCATCTCTTTGTCCCGTTTAAGTTGTCGCTGTTTTCTAAGGCGAGCATTTTCTCTTATTTTTAATAATTTCGGGTCTGTTGTGTACTTGGTCATTTATTATAATAGAAAAAAATTATTTCTTTAAAACAAAAAAAACTTCATTAAAAAATTCCTTTCCAACTTAGGAAAGGAATTATGAAATCTTTGTAGACCATTTTGAAAACACAACTTTTGCAGAAATGAAGCCTTAGAAAACAAAACAAAACCCTATTTATTATATAGTTTAAATAAAAAAATTTTTTTCCTTTGTTAAAAAATAAGATTTCTAAGAGTTTTTCATTTTGGCTTTTCATTTTTTTATTTTTAGGTTTGACGACTTACTGACCAATATTTACCTTTATACATAACATCCCTGTTTTTCTTTATACAAAATGGGATATAACTTGGATTTCTGTACAAACTGAGGGCCGCATTGTAAATGCTTGGGAACACCAGTTTTTCTCCATCAACAGAAGTAAATGTTATTTTTACTGGTGTTTTGATGACATTTCTATGGTGTTTGTCGTAAACTTCATTTTTTACTAATGGAATGTCAAGTTTTTCGCAAAGTGTTTTTAGGTTAAGACTATGAGCACCTTTGACACCAAGTTTGGCAGCTATTTTTCTGAGTTCTTTAAGTGATGATGATGAATTTTCCTCTCGTATTGTTTGTAGTCTGTAGTTAGCACTTGTTCTTTCTTGCATTCTTTTTCCAAACATTTCTTTAAGGGTTGTCATTGTTTTATTATATGTTTTTTTTAAATTTCTTATTGTTTAAATAAGAGATTTTTATTTAGAGAGAATATTTGAACCAAAAAAGTTGTCTTTTCTTACAAGTTTTTCAAGTTGTTTTTCGGATGAAACTAGATGAACACTAACTCTGTTTTGTATGTCTGTATGAAATTTCGGAGAATCCCAATGCTTTTTTCCTTCTATATGATACATGTTATGTTTTCTTTTATTATGGTTTTTTTATAAGATGATTTAAAATTAAGTTAGAGAACTATTTCTAACTTAACTCTTTATGGTTTTAGTAATATGGTTCATTTCTTTTGTTGTTATGTACCCATCGTTCTTTTTCTTTTAAAACCCAATTTTTTCTAAGAATTAGGTTTCTCCTGTCCGTCCTTTTCTGTCGAATTTGTCGATACCAGTTTAAGATTTTTGTCATCATCATTTATTTTATTTTGTGTTAAAGACTCCACAGATAATGATTTTTTACAGTTAGAAACCTTGGTATAATTTTTTACTGTCTTGTTTGTCCACCCTATTTGGACATTTCCTTCCATGGTTAGGTCTTCTTTTCCAAAACTTAGACCAAACTGAAAACCTTTCTTTGTAATATGGTTTTTATTATATTTTTCTTTTGGCTTTTGCGAAGCTTTAGCGATGCTTGACTTTGAATTTCCCATTTGTTTTATGATCCCCAAATGAAAAGTTTTTTAATTTTGGAAGAAACACTTCTTAAATCTGGATCCTTTGCGACTACTACCCATCTTCATGAGAAATTTTCCTAACCCAACAAGATTAGGAAAACCTTTTTTTAATGGCTTACGATCCATTGTTTTTCTTTGTACCAAATAACTTTTTTGTTTTTTATATAGTATTTAATAATACTGTAGGTTTTTTTTCCAATAGCTGAAGCAGCTTTACTCATACTTGGGAACTCTATTTTTTCATCATCTTCCAAAGCTGTAAACAAAGTTTTTACAGGTTTCATTATTTCTATGTTACCCTTGGCTTTGTTTGGAATATATGGGATGTCAAGCATCTCGCAAAGTGTTTGTTTTGTAAATGTGCCTGGATCTTTGATACCTTTTTGAAAAGCTATATAGTTTAGCCTTTCTTTTTGTGTACTAACTTTTGACCCACGGATTTCAGATAACCGGTCTCTGATTTCTATTTTTTGTCGTAGGTGCTTTTGTATAAGTTTTATTTCCTTTTCTAGCTCTTCGTAGGTTTGGGGTGCTTCTTTTTGTTCTTGAAACTTAATATTGATTTCAACAATAGGGTTCATTTCTTTTATTATATCTTTTATTACAATGGTTTTTCTCAATTTTTTTTCCTAACCCAACAAGATTAGGAAACATTGCTAACGCTTCGTGAGAACAGTAAAAACTTTAGTAAAATTAACTCAATTGTTATTGGGATCAACAAAACTGACACCACTGTCATTCTCAGAAGGATTTTCATTATTTTGTACTGTAACATTTTTATTTGGACTTGGTTTTCTCACTTTGTTCGGCTCGGCTTCGCCTTTGTCCCAAACATGTTTTGCAACTATGATACCACCAGTTAGCAAACCAATCATTGGGATATATGGCGAAATTTTTTTAACCAAGGATTTAACATCATCGCAAAATAGTTTGTTTGATGATAGTTCTGCATCCAGTTTTTCATCGTTTTGTATTAGGTCTAACTGTTCCAATAACTCTGAGAATTTTGTTATGAGGGTTTCGGTCAACAGAGAGGTTGTTTTGTCAAGTTGGGTTCTTTCATAGCTAAGCTTAATTTTTTCGAGTTGGGTCATTGAGGCTTTTTTTAAATATGCTTCAGAATGTTTGATTTCCTTTGCGAAGGATAGCCGGATAAGGTCTTCTCTAAGATTTAAATCTTGCGGTTCTTCATTTTTTTCATCGTTCATTGTTTCCTCCATTTATAATAGTGTTATTGTTTTATTATTTTTTATATCTTTCTTTGTACTCTGTGTAAACAAAATATGTCAGACCTATTGCAAGGACCCACAGATTTTTCGCCAACCATGCGAGTCCCTTTGCACCCCAAGATAGTGCAGTTGCCAATATGCTCAAAATTGGAGCCAATACAGGCCAGGCAGCTTTTGCAAGTTTTGCTAAGGCTTTTCCTAATGCTCCTGTTGCCTTTGCAGTCGTTACAACAGCAGCTTTTCCAGCTAGTACCACTGTTGTTATTATCCCAGCGATGGAAATGGCGATGGCGGCCGTTACACCCATGTTTTCTTTTGCCCATTCTTTAAATTTTTCAAATCTTGTTATAACACTGGTTTTGAGCAAATTTCTAACATAGTCAGTTTCTGGTGGTATGTTGTACAACAGTCTGAGTTCTTCTGCTCTGAGTTTGCATACAACCTCAACCTCTCTGAACTTTCTTTTTTTTATTAGGTCTTCTTCTTTGTCTGCTATATCTTTCCAAAACTTTTGGTTAATTACAACAGATCTTAAATCTGTTGATCTTATGGTTCCTTCAAGGTTTCGAAGAGCGCCATCACCAGCAGCCCTATCAATATCTCCGTTATCATTTGCCGCAATGTTGTCCATTCCTACTGCTACTTCGTCACCCAAATTTTCGGCAACACCTTTTGTAATATTTTCGAAGACTCCATCTTCAACATGTCTTGGATCGAGTCCAGAAGCCTTTTCAGCAGCGAATGTAGCTTTTTCTTCGTGTTCAGCTTTTGCTTGCTTTAATAATTTTATGAATTCTTTAGCCTTGGCTGTTGATAATGGTTTATATTTACCACTTTTACCCTGTTTCAAAACTTCAACATCATCGAAAAAGAACTCCCCAGTTTTAGCCAATTTAGTTCTGTTAAGTAGGTCTTCACTGTAATCCCCATCACCTTTGTTTACAGTGTAACCCAACCCTTTTAAAAAAGCTTTTCTTTTTGATTGGGCAGAAGTTTTTTGTTTGCTTTTAAAAGATTTAAGCCATCTATCAAATCTTTTTCCATATTCGTCAAGTGTTTCGCCTTTAGGTTTGTGTTCGTTTGTTACCATTCTCTCTCTTAATTCTTTGTCATCTTTTGGTGGGTCGAGCGCATCGGCAAAGTCGTTATAAAGGGCATCAATGTCAGCAAATTCTGTGACAGATGTTTCTGCTGTTCCATAATCCTGTTCATGAAATGTTTCGTTAAAAGTTTGGAATTCGGTTTGTTCCCCTCCATCATCTGCAAATTCTCCAGTGTTTAAACCAGCCATTGTTTATTTATTTATGTCTGGTCTCCAATAACTTTAACCAACTCCTCACCATAAAATTTTCCCATAATGTCCTCCTCCTTATCCCGAATTCTGTACATGACAGGAACTCCTCTAAAAACCGCAGACACAACAAAAATTTCATCTGTAAAATTTGGATCATATCCTTTTGCAAAGTTTTTTCTGTACTTTTGGATTCTAACATGATCCCCAACTTTAAATTTTGGGTTTACTTGGGATTCTAAAGGTGGGATCCCATACAGGGTAAAGAAAACTTTGGATTGGTTGCTATTATTAACATCTTTTGGCTTCATTTTAATGGTTCTATGGATGGTGTTGTTGTAACTATTTGTAAACTTGTCAAGACTATTTAGCCACTCTTTGTTTCCTTTGTATGTAAAAAATTTCCACATCCTGGTTTTCAAAGTCCTGTTGAATCTTTCTACCAGTGCAGCCTTTCTGTGGGATCTGGATGAAAAATATTCTATGTCAAAAGATTTCAAAAGAGTTTTTACCCCAACATTATAAAACTCCTTACCTTCGTCAAACTGGACTGTTTCTGGATATTTGCCAAATCTTTTTTTAAATTCTTCCAACATTTTGGTTACTCCTGGCACCATAGCAACAGTACTTTTCCTATGTACAGGAACAGCAAACCCAAATCTGCTCAAAATTTCAATACCAGTCAGGATCCACTTTTGATCATTATTTTCAGAACCAAATTTCGCCATATCCACCAAGTCCATTTGCATCTGGTCAGCAAGATTTTTAACAAATGTTTTCTGATATTTTCTTGGTTTTCTAATGGTTTTGTGTAAAGTAAAAACCTTTTGGCTGTGTAACCATTCCTTTACTTGTTTTCGGGTTATTGAAGGGTTTTCTTTTACAGCAGCTTTGTAAAGTTTTTCCATGGATTGGTAACCTGTTACAGGATTGTAATAAATATCTCGTAACTCAAGATCAATGAGTAAAAGTTCATCTTCCATTTTTATTTTAAGGGAAAACAGAACTCTATCCATTTTCAAAAATTTCAAACTCCAATAAATAATGACAGAATTTAAAGAATGGCCAAAAGAGTGGGACGTTTTTGGAACAGTCCAGAAATTTTCCAAACAACCAAAGGCTTCTGTAAATATAAACACTATTACAATATTTGCGAATGAAAGAGAAAACTTTATTGTAAACCTAAATCCCATAGACTTAACATTTCAACAGCCATTGAAAATAAGGAACCCAACATTAAATGACTTTCTTACTATTCCGTATTTTACTGCCCTTGCAGCAAGTTATGTTGCAAGCTATTTGTGTGGTATCTCTAACAAACATTTCAAGAACGGTTTTAAAAGATTTAGGTCTTCTTTTTTAACAAGTATTGTCCATTATCATTATGTTTTTCAGGTGAGAAGGTTTTTGAAACATCCTGACAAACTTAGAAGGTTTTTGACGGAGGATGTCATAAAAATTTTACAACATAACCCTAATGATGTTTGGGTCAAAAAAATAAGTAATTCTACACAAAATGCAAAAGAATTTACCCAAGATATGAAGGACCTTGGATATGAAGTTAGGTATGTAAAGTTGGAACATAAAAGTTATGGAAGAATTAATGAATATGAGGAATTGGTATCAGCTGGTTCAAGGCATCCCGATGATCTCAAACATTTTGTACCTGAGAGTTCTAATGGGTTAACACCATTGGGTCAAAAGCTGTTCCAACAATCCTTAGAATCTTTTGTTTACTGTGTGTTGGGAGCACAAGCAAAAACAAGGTGGGTCATTGTTGGAGAAGGAGCTAAAAGTTTACAAACACAAGAAGTGTTTAAAAAGTTAATGGAGGACACAATAGCCCAGGATGATATTACTGTTTCTATTTCAAATATGAGGCAGGCCATTAAGTCCACTAATGTTGTTCTGAATTTTGCCATAAGTCCTGGTTTAATTTTAATCCCATCAGACATGAGAATACTTATTAACCCAATTAGTGGGTTCAATAATGTTCTTACCCTGGCCACAAACAAAATGGTTCTTGGACTTAACAGACATTTAAATATTGGAAAACCCTTTGTAAAATTTCCTGTAAAACCTATTGAAACTATTGATGATGTTGTTAAAATTAATGAAAGAAAATACAAGCAAGGAATATCTACTCCTGAAAACATCGAAAAAACCGACAACAGATTACCAGAAGTGTTTGGAGCTTCAATTGGAACGGTTTTCTTGGTATTTAAAGGAATAGCGAAATTAATTTAATAAAAGGAAGAAATGTCATATCAAAATTTAGATGTTTTTGGAAACCCAATTATTGAAACCAAAGAAAGAAATGAACCAAAAGAGTTTAACAAAAGTCTTTTAGAACTCGAAACATATAAGAACAAAAGCAGGTGTTGCATGGCACCAAAAGCTGAAATGGAAGGAACCATAATTTGTACAAATTGCGGCCTTGTGTTACTAAAGTTTCATGGTTTTAATAACCTCAAAGAAAAACCTACACCCATTTTGAAAAGGTATGTAAAAACATTTTGGAAATTATTCCCAAAGGAGGAAAAGATTGTTGGGTATGAAATTATGAAATTTTTTGTAAAAACCAATAGAATTCTTGTAAGATCAGGTTTGGTTTTGGACAGAAAATATAGTATGAATTACATTATTTTCATCATTATTGGAATTTGTCAAAGAGATGATCTTTTGAAAACCATGAAAAAACCAACTTTGGGAGAACTAAAAACATTTGACGAAATAAAATATATTTTGAATTATTCTCCCAAAAATAATGCCTATATACCTTATCAAACAGGATTCAAAGTTTTTGGCAACTCTCTTAGTGTTGAAAATGTTTTGGAAATAGAAGAAATGAGTGGTATCAGAAAATGTAAGGAGTATACAAAAATTATTGAAGAAGGAAAGAAGAAAGAAGAAGAACTATTAAGAACCATTAAAAAATATTAAGAACTAATAAGAAATATTGAGAACTATCTAAAAATATTATAAATCTTATTTCCAACAAAAGGAAATTTTTAATGAAAAAGGGTTTCAAATCTTATTTCCTAACAAAGGAAATAAAATTTTTAATGAACTCTGCATCCTTACATTAGGATCTTATAAATTCTAAATTTAAACAACAACTGCTAGCAACCAACCAGCACCAGCCCCCAAAAGTGTTACAGTGATGGTCATATATTTCTCCATTTCATCGCTTGGTTGGTAATAGTCATCAAGTACTGGTTCTACCGTTTTTTCTTGTAAAATTTCATGAAGTTCTCGGAAAGCCTTTGAGGTGTCTTGCATGTTATAGTTTGCATTCCGAATTTCATCTTGTAATTCTCTGACCTTGTCTTTTCTTTTAATTTCATTTTCAAAAAACTTTTCTTTGTCTTTTTGAAGTTTTTCTGTTGCCAAATTATGTCTTTTCGCCTCGTCAGCATAACCATGTTTGTTAAATGATTGAAACAAATAACCAGCACCAGCAAAGGCAACTGCATTGAACAACCCTCCTGCTATCATTGATGCCATTTATTTTAGAAAAAGAAGTCCGAATTTGCAGTTCAAATTTTAATCATTTCATTTCGAAGGGTTTATAATTTCTTTGGATCCACATTTTTGGGAATATATCCTTTCTCCTGTGCCATTTTTACTGTAAATAATCCCGCTGCAACTGCGACTCCAAGTTTGGCCGTTTCTTTAATACTTGCTGGCGCTGCAAGAGATTGACCTGTTAACTTTTTAAACAGCATACTAACTCCAACAGCTGAAAATGTTATTAAAGCCGCTTCATACAAATCATTTAAAACCTCGTTCTTATTCATTTATTATAATAATAGGAAAAAATCTTTTTAACAAAATTTATAACATTTTTTGTTATATATTTTCAGAATTTTAAGAAGAATTTTTTACACAGAGTTTTTTTCATGGGGTCTTATAGTTCTGTGGACATAAAAAAATTTCAAGAAGAATGTCGCCAACATTGTGGTCAACTTTAAATTTAAGTTCATTGTAGACACCATTGTCTAACATAGCCTCAGAGTTGATGTTTGCAAATTTTTCCACTGACCCCTTCAATAATTGTCTTGTTGTAATTGGAAGAACTGCAGCTGTTCTATCCCGTTTTCCTGAAAATGATGTCCTAGTTCCATCGATCATCTCGCAGGTAATACAGACAAATCTCATTCCAAGATTTATGTTGACTGTTTCTGGACTGACAAGGCTTGCTCCTCCCCTAATTACTGTTGTTTCTGTATATCCTAGCAATGGACCAAGTTTAAGCAGGGAAAGGTCTTTTGTTGGGTATAATCTGATTTTACAGCTATATGGAAGTAATTCTGACTTTATTTCGTTTTCCTTTAATAATCTCATAATCATACCAACAGTCCAATAGCCATTGTAGAAACTAATTTTTTTTGTTCCATGCATAACATATGTTGGACTTGTTAAATTGTTGAAATCCCAAAAAACTGTTGCATCCTTAACCATCAATTTGGTATCTTCAATGATCAAAGGATCTTCAAATTTAACAGTTGTTTCTCCATTTTTAAGTAGAATTCTTAGGTTCCTCATTTATTGTTTCCTAACAAAGTTTTTAAAGATGGATGGGACCCTTGGGACCCTTGGGAGTTCTTGGGATTCTTGGGATCCTCATTTTTTAGAATCCTCATTTTTTGGGATCCTCATTTTTTAGAATCCTCATTTTTGGGATCCTCATTTTTTAGAATGGAATGGTTATATGGATGAATTAGGTTGATCTCTAATTTTGAATATTTATTGAATTTTAATGTTTCTTTTATTTTTTTCTCTTCTTCTTTTGGAATGTCTAAATAATCATCTAAAATAACCTGCATGTCTTTTCTGTTTGGGTTGTAAAAGGTAACCAGTTTTGAGATGTTTTCCCTATATGGTTTTGCAATGCTTGTCAGTTGTTGGGTAACAACTATTGTACTAATGTTCATATGTCTTGCACCAAAACCAAGTTTTACCAATTCGCTGGTCCTGTTTTTGACACTCTGTCCAGAAGCACAGTCATCCAAAATAATTAACGAAGGTGTTCCTTTGCAATAGTCAACTACATATTTTAGAAAATCTTCTGACTCATCTTGGTCGCAAGGGATAACAAAAAATCTTGGATCATTAAGATGTTCCCATTCTAAATATGTTTTGTTCCATACAAATGTAGGACATATTAAAACTATGTTTTCAAATTTTTTTTTATAATTTTCAACTAAATTTTTCAACAAATAATGAGTCTTTCCACAACTGGTCATTCCAACAATGATCATATTAAATGGTTTTGGGTCTTCGTTTTCCATTTATTTCTTGGGATTCTTAGGATTCTTAGTGTTTCTTAATAGTTCTTAATCTTGATCTTAATATGATTCTTAATAATTTACACTCTGAAATGCTCCTCCTTGTACTTTCAATAAGCCATCTGAAAGGATGAAAACGTGGCATCTGAGATCTGTTGATGTTGCCTTTTTCTTGATTTCTAACATAATTCCAGATTGTGTGGTCAAAAGTTTTGTACCATCTCCATAGACAGCATTGTCGTTAATTGACCGAAGATCCACAACCAGTGCAAACTGGTTTTCTGTAAAGAACTCATCAGCTTGGATCGTTGGATAATTTGTTTGTCTGAAAAGTCGCTCAGCCTCTTCGAACAACCTTCGTTTTGGAATGCCTTGGGAGTAAATGCTATTCGGGACCCCTTCAATGGTAATCTTTACCCTTTCGATATTTGGGTATACAAACTCTTCTGATCCTCCTCTGGTTGCTTTTGTAAACAACATTACAACAGCCTTCATGCTCTTTCTTGGCAGATTAATGGTTTCATTAATTAATGTTGAGGCTGCGGTCCATGGTGTGGTTTTCATTAGGGTTACATGTTCAAAGGAAAGGGCTCGACCCATTTGGTATGAAGATTCGATTTCCTGGACTAGGGCAAAGTTGGTAATGGTTTCATACTCAAGTTCGATGTTTTCCAAAGAATAACCTGCCACAGATTGACTACTTTGAGCTTTCATAATGGCGGTGGCTTTTGGCAGAGTAATAATATACTGCAAATCGTTCGCCATACTGTGGGGTGCATATAATCCATGATCCTTTAAAATTTTGTCCAACTTGATCCTCTGTTTTGTTCCATATACAGCTGCATATGTGTCAGAAGAGGCATCATCAGATTTAGAGATAAGTTTTCGCTGATTTTCTGTTGCGATACCATCCTCAATCATGTTGGCTCTCTCATGTTTGTCTATCCATAAGTCCTTATATGTTCCCAAAAGGCTTTCTCCTGTATTATCGTAAACCTTCTCTCCTGCGAACCTGACTTCCAAACGTTCTTGTAGTTGTTTCGCAAGATTGTTGTTAAACCAAGATTTGGTATTTTTGTTCTTAAAGTCGAACAAAAGAAACATCTTATCAGGGACTAGGGTTGTTCCAGGTTTGAGTTTTGGGATGTGGATGTAAATTACTTCTCCTTCATTGGCAGAATTAGGATTGAAAGTAATTACATTTCGAGCTCGTTCTCCGGTTATTGAACTTCTGTGTAATCTGTTATAACCGGGTACTAATTCAACTTCTCTCTCTGTATTCATTTATTATAATAATAGAAAAATTTCATTCCTGTAAAAATTTATAACATTATTTTGTTATATATTTTAGGAAGTTGCATAGAAACCATATTTAAAAAGCTTCTTCAAAATCTTCAAAATCATCTTCAAAATCTTCTGGCATCAAAAGATCGAAATCTGCCCATAAATGATAACAATGGTTTTCGTTATAGTTTTTGATATCGTATTTACTATATAACAACCAAAGTTTGTATCCTTCATAGCTTCCCTTTGAAATTAGGTATATAAGTTTCCCAATATTGAGCCAGTTTTTACTTCCAAAAATACATTCTGTTGCATGGGTGGTAACAATCATTTATTTTCTTTTTTTCCTTTTAAATTAAAAATTTCATTTCTGTATAGAAATGAAGTTTTAAAGATTTTTCTTTGGTTTAAAGATCATACTGGGAAAGATCTTTGTAAACTGTTTTTGTCTTGGGAATTTTTTCTTTACTTTCTTCTGGCTCCTCTTTCCATTTGGTGTAAGCAATATAAGTTAATAGGATAGTACAACAAGTCCCAATTATCGCTCCAGATGTTGCCACTAAAGATGTTGTTGTTGGTTGGTTTTCGTTTTCTTCTATTTTTTCTTTTTCCATTTTAGCTTTTTTCCTTTGTTTTGCTTCCTTACTTATTGCGGCCAGTTTTTTCCCTTGTGCAACTCTTTTGGGGTTTTTGACATGGACAGGTGGAGGTGTTTTTGTAATAGTTTGTTCTGGTTTCTGTTCTTGTTTTTGTTCTTGTTCCATTTATTGGATAATTTGTTGAATTTTGTTATAATTTGCTATAATTTGTTTGGACAGCTAGTTGAGATTTGTTCAGACAGCTAGTTGAGATTTGTTCAAACAGCTAACTGGGATTTGTTTCATGGTTGCTTTTAACCAATGTTTGTCTGGAAGGTATGAGGTTACAGTCCATGAAAATTTTACACTTGTTTTTTGTGGGAAAAATGTATGGTTAATGAGTTTGTTTTGTGTAGTAAATACTTTACCACATCTGCAAGCAAATTTTCCTGGTAATGTCCATTGCACAGATTTAAAATGAGGACTAAAAACAGGGGTTACAAGGGTTTCATACTTTACCATTGTTGTTAACATTGTTGTTGCCATTTCTCTTATTGTATTTTTAAAAATAGTTTCTTTTTTTCTTTTTTCAATTTTTTTTCTTAATTAATTTTAAGCAGGTTAACTTCAACATCCCACACATTGAAAAACAAGTAGGTATAGTCATCTCCAACAGAACCAGAATAAGAATGTAAAGACATTTGGGTCCCCTTTTTTATGGTTGCAACACCTTGACAAAATATATGGTGGGAATGTGTTTCGTTATATGTTCTTCCCATGGTTATAGTTTCCAAACCTGAAAGTGTGTTTGATCTGTCTGTAATATCTCCATGGTAAAGGTTTGTTTTTAAATCAAAATATGCATTGTAAGTAGTACCATCCCACCATGAAGATTTTTTACTTTGTTGATCTATTTTATGTCCATCTGGTTGTAGTGTAAACCAATATGATACTAAATATTTTCCAGTATCATGGGTTGCTGTAAATGACACCAAAGTGCTGATGTTATTGCTGTTATCCCAACTACCTGCTTTGTGGTTTGTTTTTCCACTATCTTTTTTGTATTTTATTAACTGCGAAAAAGTTCCAGCTGGTCCTGTAATTCCTGTAACCCCTCTTAGACCTCTGAGTCCTCTAAGTCCTGTTGATCCTTTTCCTCCTGGCAGTCCTCGAATTCCTTGGTCTCCTTGGTCTCCTTTGGATCCTTGATCTCCTTTGTCCCCTTTTGTTCCTTGGGGTCCTTGAGGCCCTTGCGAACCTGTGTTGCCAGTGGTTCCTTTGGATCCTTGCGAACCTTGGGTTCCTTGTGGACCTTGGGCTCCTTGTGGACCTTGTGGACCTGTTGCCCCAGTGTTTCCCCTGTTTCCTTTTGCTCCATCATCACCAGGATCTCCTTTGTCTCCTTTTTGTGCTGCTGTTCCTGCTGTTCCTTTGTCTCCTTTGTCACCTTTGTCTCCTTTGGAACCCTTTGCACCTGTGGTTCCATGGTCGCCTTTGTCCCCTTTGGTTCCTTGGGGTCCTGTTGCACCTGCTAATCCAGTGTTACCTCTGTCGCCTTTGTTTCCTTGAGGTCCTCTAATACCAGTATCTCCTTTGTCTCCTTTGGTTCCTTGCAAACCCTTGTCTCCTTTGTCCCCTTTGGGTCCTTTGGTTCCTTGGTCTCCTTTGTCTCCTTTGTCTCCTTTGTCTCCTTTTTGGGATGCTGTACCTGTTGGACCTGTTGGACCTCTGTCTCCTTTGTCTCCTTTGTCTCCTTTTGAACCTTGTGGTCCTTGGGATCCTGAAGAACCTTTTAAACCTGTAGAACCTTGTGGTCCTGTGTTGCCTTGGTCTCCTTTAGACCCTTGCAAACCTTGGTCGCCTTTGTCTCCTTTTGCACCTGAAGGGCCCTGAATTCCTTGAGACCCTTGCGAACCTTTTGCACCTGCAGAACCAGCGGTTCCTTGGACCCCTTGAGACCCTGTTAAACCTTTGTCTCCTTTGTCTCCTTTGTC
This sequence comes from Paragorgia papillata, assembly GCA_035771165.1. NCBI lineage: Eukaryota > Metazoa > Cnidaria > Anthozoa > Scleralcyonacea > Coralliidae > Paragorgia > Paragorgia papillata. The sequence continues at coordinate 1,048,224 of JAWNZC010000241.1, read as the reverse complement.
TCCTTTGGAACCTTTTGGACCTGCTGCTCCTGTTAACCCTCGGTCTCCTTTGTCCCCTTTTACACCTGTATCTCCTTGTTCCCCTTGTTCTCCTTGTTCTCCATCTGCTCCTCCATCTGCATAAGAATAATCTGGATCATCATATCCATAGTAATAACTCATTGTTTATTTTAAATGAAAAAAATTTGGGAATATTATTTATATGAAGTTCCCATATTCTTTCATCATATCCTTATTAATTTTTACAATATCAGTTTGACGTAATGGTCCATACACAACTTTGAACCCATATATTTTTCCTTTCAGTTGGTAAGTGGTTGCGGTGGGAATACTACCATTAAATCTTTCGCATAAAAACACAGATCCGAATGGACTGCCTATATCTGTTAAATCCGCTTGAAATTCTGATCCTGAAGAAAAAACACCATTTAAATATATACATCCTCCCGTTCCCAACCAATGGCATGATATAATGTGTTTGCTAAGAATGCTGTGTGAGGCGGTTATATTTATATTTTTATAATTGTCATTTTCAATACCACCAACTCTTAATTTGGAGTAGGAGTATGATGCAAAGGAGAGATATTTGTCGTATCCACCATTATCATTTCCAATAAGATAGCACCAATAACCAGAAGTAGATGTGTCGACCACAGTGCAAACAACAAAAACAGAAATATCACCATACTGCATTTCGGGACAAACAAAACACATGTAGTTGCCTCCCTTATTCTCAATGTAATCTTTACCTAAACCAGCGGCATCTGAACCAAATGTTGGGGCATGGTTTTTGTCATTTTGCCATAAACAGTATTTTCCATTCCGTGCTTGGGTTATCCTTTTTTCATCGTTAACAGTTTCAAAGGTTTTAACTGCATTTGTTAAGTTAATATCAAAAACAGTTTTGTAGTTTTTTCCCAGTGAAAGGTTTTTTAACTTCTTTTCAATTTCTCTTACCTTTTTTTCAAAACTCATGTTTATTTATATGGGACTTTGGATTCTTCATATCCTTATTTATATGAAACTTTGAACTCTTCATATCCTTATTTAAATGGAGCTTTAAACTCTTCATTATTTTCATATTCTTTAATTATTTATATAAAGTTTCCGTATTCTTTAATCATATCCTTATTAATTTTTACGATATCAGTTGGACGTAATGGCCCATACACAACTTTGAACCCATATATTTTTCCTTTTAAATTAGTGGTGCTTTTAGCAGAAGTTGTTAAACCATATCTTTCATTAAAAAATACAGATCCAAATGGACTGCCTAAATCTGTTATATCCGGTTGGAATTCTGATCCTTTCATCAGTTTACCATTCAAATACAAACAGGATCCAGTTCCCAACCAATGGCATGATATAATGTGTTTATGTAAAATACTATGTCCGACAACATCAGCAGTTTTAGTTGTTCCATCTTCAATACCACCAACTATCAAATGGTTGTACGAGTAGGATTTAAAGCTAATGTATTTATCATAATTACCATTATCATTCCCAATAAGATAAGCCCAACCACCAGAAACCGATGTGTCGACCACAGTGCAAACAATGAAAATAGAAACATCGCCAAACTGCATTTCGGGGCAAACAAAACACATGTAGTTATTTCCCTTGTTCTCAATGTAATCTGTACTTAAACCAATGTTATCCGAACCAAATGTCGGTGCAAGGGTTTTATCGTTTTGCCATAAACAGGATTTTCCATTCTGTGCTCTGGTTATCCTTTTTTCGCCGTTAACAGTTTCGAAGGTTTTGGCTGCAGTTTTTATGTTAATATCAAAAACAGTTTCGTAGTTTCCTTCCACTTCCAGATGTCTTAATTTCTTTTCGATGTCTTTAATTCTCTTTTCGGTATCATCATCATGTTGTTCAATATGCTTTCGTCTACTACCATAACCATAATAATAACTCATTATTTATTTTAAATGAAAAAATTTCTTATTTTTTAAAAATAAGAGATCTTGTAAAATTTTTTTGAATTTAAAAAACTGTATCATATACACCTGTTCTTACTAACATTTGAACTTTTGTTTCGCCTGGGTGTATATAATTACAAACTGTTTTAGGGTTTGTACTTTTGTTAAAATATATAATGTTTGGTTCTTTGCCTGGGTATTTTGTAAAACCTACCCACATACATTTTTCTTTGTCTGGACAAATGTTACTTCGTTTGTTTAACATTTATTAAAACTTTTCCGAAAAACATCCCATCCCTCTCCCTAAAAATTCTTTCCAAACCCCAAAAAATTTTGAAAACCCCACTCCAAAAAAATTTTAAAAACCCACTCCCAAAAAAATTCCAAAACCCCCTCAAAAAATTTTGAAAACCCCCTCCCGAAAAACTTCGACCGCCATTTTGAGAAAAAAACCAGGGGGGTTAAAATATTTTAAAAAATGGGGGTTTGGAGATGTTTTAGGACATGTCCCAGGATCGGACCGCCATTTTGAAAAAACCAGGGGGGTTAAAATATTTTAAAAAATGGGGGTTCTAAAATGTTTAGGTACATGTCCCAGGATCGGCCTTTTAACACTACTCGTGCGGGAAAATATAATTAAAACCCTATTTTATATAATATTTAAAACAACATTAAAAATACGTATTACAGTAAATTCAAACAGTCCGATATTTCACTAGTACCGACCGAACAAGCGAGGTCAACAAATAGTACTACAAGTGTTGTAAACGTTCTGTGAAAACTTGACAAAATGTTAGGCTCGTTTTCACCACCGTCTTTCTTGCGAACTAAACCAAAATGGCATATGTTCTCCCATTTTTAAAGTACTCTCCGTTTAGCTAGAGTCATCCCAAATAGCATTTTTCAATTGCTTTTGTTTGACCTATCGCTCAAGGTTGTACGTTACGTAGTTAAATAATAAACATTTGAAATTCTATAATATTTGTGAGAAGTAAATGTTATATTATTACGAAAGTTGCTACGAACATTTTGAACATTTTAAAAACTTTCTTCACATAACATGGAAACTTAAACTATACATCAAATGAAAGCTTAACGCAATTTCGAACAACATACCTGCACGATATATTTCAACAATGAGTTATCTTATTAAACATCTAGTACAAGTTATAGTTCTGGTCGTTTTCTGATTTTAAAAGATACTGTCTTTTATACGTAATTGATTGAATCTTACTCTCTTTCGAATAAATAGTACACTAATTTTTCTAGACATTAAATAGAGAATAATACATGGATGTGCGGAAATATGAAATTTATTTCGAGTGTTGACCAGGATATCTCACGAGTGAGCGAATAATCGTCACATGTGAGATTATCACTTTTATTAGTGGCGGAAAAATCAATAAAATACTCTGTTTTATATAATAAAAGGATGTAACATGTAAATCACTCTTCATTGTTCTGTAACTAATTTGTAATATTTTTTGTTCATATTATTTAGTAGAAAAAGCTTTAATGCTATTATAACCCGAATGCAATTTCTTCCATTTTAATAACATATGTGAAAGATGTTTAAGGTCATATTATCTTGACATATACTATAAAGCAACATGCACAGCTCCATACAATAGGGACTTTACGAAGTATGACGGCAACTTCAACGATGTCGTTGCTTAAACAAAATAATTCTAGTTGCGAAACAAAGAGAATGAATATTTTTTTGTCCCTAGAGTAATCTCAACAACGTCCTTGTTCTTTGTACAACGCCACTTAGAGCATTTTCACGTCTTCAGGGTGACGTCAACTTACCAAAAGGTGAGAACTGTTGCTTAAGATTGACTTCAATACTATATATGACACTACAACCATTTTAGCAGTAAAGGCGTTTTGAAAGTCATTAAAAGTCATTAAACTAGTTTCAAATATCTAAAGTTAGTCGTGACCTTTCTTAATACAAAAATTTATGTTGCTTTTTAGCCGCCGTCTTCGTCCTATCATCGTAAAGTCCCTAATGATATTATGTCGAGAGGAACGACGCACCACTCTACTGAAAGGTCGATAAACTTTTAGGGATTTTACTCTCTTTCGAAGAGGCTCTTTTTTCGCGCGTTGGGAACGACGAGAAGACGGGAAAAGAGGAGAGAAGCCTCTGCTAAATAATGCGCGGTTCTCCGGTCAAATATGAGGTTCTGAGTTATTGGCAGATAGCGATGATTTGCACAAAACGCAATGCTTTCTTCAGGACCTAAGCCGAGAATGTTGTTCTCGATGTTATTCTGTATTTTTGCATGGAAATCACCTGCGGAACAGATTAAAAAATTCGAAACGCGACTAAACTGACAAACATTAATCGAACGTTGTCAACTGCCCTGGAAGTTTTCCAAATGAACCTGATAAACAAGGCCGACGAAGAAGCGTTCAGCGCAATATGTCTACGACATATTGGTAATATCTTTGTTCACAACAGTTTGCCCTTTTCATGCGATCAATGATGGCAGCGATTTAAATGCGTCATTTGTTCATAGTTCATTGATTTCCAACTTTTTCGTAGTAGATTTGATTATGTTTCGAAATCCCGAATATTGTTATCCAGTCTATCACGCAATTGTGCGCCATATTGTTTAAATTATTTGGCAAAGGCTACTTTCGTTTCCATCTTCCCATCGTTCCCCGCGCGCCTATTCCGAATTAGCCTCTGCGATGGAGAGATGGGCTTTTATAAGATACACCAAATTTTTCTTGAGATTCAGTTTAGGTTTCAATTTCTACCACAAATCCGTCAGCGTTTACAGTCATTTTGATGATCATAACACCGATCTTCCGTTGGAAAATACTTTCCACATTTCCAACATATGTGTGCATCGCAGCGGATGCAATGTACATGTGAACATCCTTTATTCTTCTCTATCATTACCTGACACTTTGGACACTTCCTTGTATTAGCTCCGAAAACCCACTTGTCGTAAAGTTCATCTAATTTCGACGGATCTCGACTTGCTCTGTAAGCCTCGCAAGTATCAAATAACTCGTGCGGTACATCGCCGCAGCTTTGGCACAGTCGCGCGCTGCACTCAGGACAGATGAAGGTTTCCGGACTCGATGTGGACTTGTACACCCAAGAACAATCCGGAGACGGACAGGGCTTGTACTGCTCGTTGCCAATCACGAAACTCTCCAACGATACTCGATATAACTGTTCGATCTGATCTTTGTTTAAGAACGCAAGGAAGTCGTCTTTCGTGAGAGGATATTCACAGCTGTGGTACAGGCATTTCTGAGGAAAGGTATCCGCCTTGACTGAGTCGAATATTGAAGTAATATATCCCGTGATACAAGCAGAGCAGTAGCAATGACCACATACATTGAGACGATATGGCTGTTCAACGTCGTCAGTACAAACTGGGCATAATTCCTTGTCTTTGCTACTAACGCCGTGGCGAGAAACCCGTAGCTCGTGAAGGAAGCTCTCGACCTTTACTCGAACATTTGCTACGTCGCTCTGTGACCCGCTCAACACCAGCTTACGTCTTCGGATGTCCATCACAACTCGACATTGCTCGTTCTCCATAACCAACGCTTTTAGATCTTTTCCGTATTGCTTTAGCAATTCTCGGATGGCGCCTACGGGTATATCGGAACCTCGCAGTGAAATCTCTTCGTTCTTCGTCTCGATCAGTTCCTTGATCAATTTCTGGATAAGCTCAGATGCTTGCTGTTTTGCTTCAGGTGTCCCAGTGATTTGTACAGAGCGAGCTATAAAGTAAGAAAAGTAAGAAATAAAACATGATCTACGAGCAGCCGATCTTTATCTAGCATACATACGCGAGCTTTTGCGAATTTGTATTTAAACTGATGCACCTCTTTGCGATTGCTTTCTTTGTCCCATGAGCCGTCGGGTGGAACGGATCCAGTTCAGAGCCCATAAGACAAAAGGGAGCAATCGCAAAAATATCGATGAATGCACTGAATGCAAATCCGTGTAAAGCTGTGAAGGCTTTATGTCCATATTTTGTTGACGGACTGGATTCCTGTCGCTTTTTCGACATTTCTATCAATTTTTGTCGACATTTCTATCCACGAATCGGAAAAATTCGGATTTCTATTCTGACTGACTGACTGACTGACTGACTGACTGACTGACTGACTGACTGACTGACTGACTGACTGACTGACTGACTGACTGACTGACTGACTGACTGACTGACTGACTGACTGACTGACTGACTGACTGACTGACTGACTGACTGACTGAATGACTTAATTCTATTCTGGCCTCGAAGTGAATGAGGGGCAAGGGCATAACGGGAAAAGGGCTTATTTTTTAAAATTTCTAAAAAATGTCAGGATTTCCTTGGCATGCATTTGAAGCATTTCACTAGGGATAGGAACTAGTTTTTATCAATTATTTTAAAAATGTAAACTCTTTAGCTGAAAAAATCAAACGAAAAGTAAATCAGGACGATTTACAGTTATCGTAGGAGGTTATATATCTTTGCTATTACCACACAAAATCACTTGAAATTTTACATGTTTGCTGTTGTGGAAGAAACACGCCCACATGCTTTCTTCGAATTAATTTTGTTTGATAATAGCAAACAAACTGAAATATCTCGACAACAAAAGCAAACAAACTGAGATATCCCGACAACAAAGCAAGGAAACGAAAACCTGCAAAAGATGTTACTCTGTTATTTTTGAAGAGTTCTTTCAAACAGGACAGACTTAACTTCTTTTGAATTTTCCTCATGAATTACCAAAGAGGGGCTACACTCCGCTTTGCGCATGTTCTTTGATTCTGTTATTGTTGTTGTTGTTGTTATTATTGTTGTTGTTATTGTTGTTGTTGTTGTTGTTTTTGTTGTTGTTGTTGTTGTTGTTGTTGTTGTTGTTGTTGTTGTTGTTGTTGTTGTTGTTGTTGTTGTTGTTGATTCTACTGGAAATCAGATATGCTTGTTCTCATTCTACGCGGCCATTAGTTGATGATTTTGTTCGTAAACAAGACCGTCAAATCGTCAGATACAACCGTACAACACGGAACTGCAGGAAACTGGAGAATCTGTAAGCCTTTGAGCGATTTGTCCAAATCTTTTATCAAATATTACTAATTTTTAATTTATCAAAATGCTATCCAAATTATAGGGATTCAAATCAAAACGTAAACAATCCTATTGACATGCGCAAAACGGGCGCTACCACTTTTAATGAGTTTTCTGAAGTAAAGTGAAGTGAAGTGAAGTGAAGTGAAGTGAAGTGAAGTGAAGTGAAGTGAAGTGAAGTGAAGTGAAGTGAAGTGAAGTGAAGTGAAGTGAAGTGAAGTGAAGTGAAGTGAAGTGAAGTGAAGTGAAGTGAAGTGAAGTGAAGTGAAGTGAAGTGACTTGACGTGAGGTTAAGTAAAGTGAACTAAAGTTAAAGTTACCTAGCATGCTTGATTGAACAACGGCACCACTTATATCTTTCTCAATCTTCTTCATCTTATTTCGGCCATAACCACTAAACAAACCCCTGGCCACAGCGGGATCTTCAATGGCTATACACTCAGCAGTCACCATATCTCCGACCTGTGTTCCAACCATCTGCACAATTTCAGCGTTGTTTCCCGAAATCCTTATCTTCATTGCTCGCCCTCCCTGGGCTTCTGCTTGAAATTCTAGGTCTTCATGGTTTTCCACGATTTTTTCAATCGTCTTCTTGATCTTGTGGTACAGTTGTTTATTACAAATGATTTCATTTGTCCGCTCCATTTCCAAGTAAACTGCTCGAGCGCCAAGCTTGCCAGTCTTGCCATCTATCTTCTCGATAGCTTCCTTCGCCTCCGACAAATTTGGAAAAACCAGACGAGCCTTTACTTTCTGACAGTTAGCGACCCAATGGTTTAACACATAAACCTTCCCGAACTCTTGCATTCGCACTAAGACATTTCGTTTTTCTACTTCGAGTTCCACTTCCTTGCCCCCACGAAGAGAAGGGACTGTAATCTTGGAGATATTCTCGGCTACAAAACCGCAAGCTTCAATTTTCTTAGCTATAGTGTATTCGTCTTCCTCAGAGCCAATATCGTCCAACACGACGTCACAAGTTTTTATATTCAGAGAAGTTCTAAATCCTCCGAGCAAACCAGTACGACGCCTGCTCTGGCGATCGAGACCGCTTCGCAATTGTTGAGCAAGATCGGGATTGCACTTTAAGTAAGCCTTATTTGTAGACGGGAACGGAAACCAAGTACAGATAACGCGGGTACCAGTAACCGATGTAGAATTCTGGGGCTGAAGACGTTCCACGCGACATGGCCTTAGTTGAATCTTTTGTACGTTGTAGGGTAGGTCTGTCTCGTCAAAGCCGGATTCTACAAGATATCTTGCTTCTTTAGCTTCGTCCGGAGTGCTGTAGGTCACATTGCCCCATTTGCCGTTGTATGGGTCCTGGACAAGACTGTAGTGAACCACGTCTCCGGCGTCTTTCAGTGTGTAAAGGATATCCGTTGAATCGACGTCACAGGTCTCATCTTCCTTCGTCACAAACACGTCAAATCTGCAAAACTCTCCTGGCTGTAGGATCAGTCTTGTTTTCATATCGTTGCCTACCAACGCTTTGAGGAACCCGACCTTTGAGATCAGCACCTCGCTACCACCATCAAGAAGATCTCGTCGCTTTCCGTCGAGAACAGTATGGACTTTACTTCTTGCAAACTCTAGGCAATCTCTTGGGCTGTAGATATCCACAAAGCCTTCGTCGACGTTGCATTCGATCGAGCAGAACACTCTGGTTTGGGCGGCTGCGTGGGGCACTAAAGGGGAGTACACATCCGCGTGGTTCATCACAGAAGCCTCTATTTTTCGTAGGGTCGAGCCTCGTAAGCCAATAACAGACTTAACTAACGCCGCTCCGAGCGGTTGTATTCTCTCTCGAATAGCTTGGGACCTGCGGATTTCGTCTTCATCAACAAACTGCAACATGTGGATCGCCACCTCGGCCAACCAATCAATCTCTATCGGAGTGACATTCAGCAGAAACGTCTCGGACGTGCGTCTCATTTCTTGGAATAAAACCCACTGTGGCTGACTACCAAGGCTAGACAGGACCGATGATGGGTGGATTCTAGCATCCTGGTTTGACAAAACAACCGTGTAACCGACTTTCTCGTGGCCTCGAGACCAAGCGATGTTTTCGGAATAGCCCGATAACAGACTTTTACGTAAATCCTGCTGGACATCCAATGATGTTACTTCTAGCTTGGAACCAAGTTTTATCTTCCGTAAAGCGTACTTGATCTCTTCGATGGTCTCCCGAGTTGAGCGAAGCGTTTTATCATTCAAGGCGTTTTCCATGCACCATTTCTTTTGTTTTGGCTTGGCTTTCTCTGACCACATTTTGTACACCTCGAGTGCACTCATCAAATCTCCACTCGTTTGGCAGAATTCCTGTTTCTGGATCGCAGACGCGTCTTTCTTTTCAGCGGTATCTCCCCTGTAGAACACGTCACGTCCACTCGCCATCAACGCAGCCACGATGACGATTTCGTCTCCACAGCCTCTCTCGAGTCCTTCCAGCAACGTCTTAGATAGGTTCGGTTCGGTGGGGAGTCTTAGCATCTTTCTTCCCAAGTTACTCAATGTTCCGTCTTGATCCAGAGCTCCCAACTGCTTCAAGCTGGCCGAAGCACGAACCAACGTTTCGCGCGGTGGCGCTTCGACGAAATCAAATGCCTCTACATTTCTCACTCCTAAACCCAACAGCTGCATGACGGCCATGCCAAGATTCATCTTCAAAATCTCCGGTTTTGTGTCCTGCTCCATGTTGTCAAACTCTTCCGACGTGTACAGACAATAACATTTTCCGGCACTTGTGCGACCCGCTCGGCCAGACCGCTGCACCGCAGAACTGCGGCTCACCATCTTGACATCCAATGTGGTCATATTGCGCGCGGGATCGAACGAAGGCTCTTTCACCATTCCAGAATCAATCACAATTCGAATACCATTGATTGTGATCGATGTCTCGGCACTGTTGGTCGCTACTACGATCTTCCTCTTTCCCTTTGGAGTTTCCTTGAATACTTTCTCCTGTTCCTCTGGCTGGAGTTTGCCATGAAGCGGTAGAATAATATTTCTACCACTGCCCAATTTCTTCTCCAACTTGTCACATGTTTTCTCGATCTCGTTTTGCTGCGTTAAGAATATCAGGATATCTCCCTCCTCGCCGCTTTGACACACCTCCACCGCTTTCTCGAACGTTTCTTCGACGTAATCATCCTTGTGGACCTTTGCGTAGACTCGTTCGACTGGAAATGCTCTCCCTTGTACTTTAATCAATGGACAGTCGACGTTGTTCTTTCGGAAGTATTTTCGGAATATCTCGGTATTTAGGGTTGCCGAAGTGACGATTAATTTGAGATTGGGGTGTTGCCGTAGGTTTTGTTTGATCATGGCCAGAAGTAAATCGGTTTGAATACTCCTTTCATGGGCTTCGTCGATCATTATGCACGAGTACTGTTCCAAATTCTTGTTTCCGTCGAGTACCTCATTTAGCAGGATCCGATCTGTAACGAACTTAATAATAGTCTTCCGACTGAAGTTTTGGGCCATGCCAACGTGGTAACCAACCTCTTCGCCAACGGAACAACCATACTCCTGGGCTACTCGCCTTGCCAAGCTGACCGCGGCGATCTTTCGTGGCTGGGTGACTACGATCGTGCCAGCTTGGGCAAATGAATCGTCGGCCAGGTATTGTGCCAATTGCGTGCTCTTCCCAGAACCCGTCTCTCCGACAAGAACAAGAACTTGGTTTTGCCGAACAATTTCTATAACTTCGTTGCGTTTGGCGTAAATTGGCAAGCTTGCCCTGAACCTTTTGAATTCCCGATCTATAGGTTTCTTGTGACTAGCAATAACTTTCGTAATACCAGACTCATCGTTAACACTTCGGCGATTTTCAGCTTCAACCAAAAGGCAGTCCAACAGCTCTTTGTATTTATTTTCAAACTCTTTTCTTTGGTTCTTTATTTCCTGTTGTTTTTGTCTATAGGCTTTTCTTTCTTCCTCAAGTTGTTCAAACTCGTCCAATAGAAGCCTCTTTGGGCGTGACTGACGTCTCTGATTTACATTTTCAACTGAACTCTCAAGCTTTTTCTGTTCATTGCTATTCTTGTGCAACAGATCAGTTTTTTCTTTCTCCAGACCTGCGATGTACTTGCCTAACTGTCCACGCAACTCTTTGTTTCGCATTTCTCGTGACACCCCAATACCTAAAGAAACTTTAAGCTTCTTTCCGTCTATCACAAATCCATCCATCACCTTGACGGCTTTCACTGCTAAATCTGCAGTTTCAAAATACACTCGTGCATTGGAAGTATTTGGTTTCTTCTCAACTTTGATGATTCCCTTACATTCCTTCTTTTTGAAAAAATTTCTCACTGCATTCTCTTGAAACTTCGGGTTGAGTTGGCTCACCACAACGTATGGATTTTCTCCCTCGCGTTGCTTTCCCGATTGACCTCTCCAAGTCGGTTTTATTTTCTTCCCGTTAAAAGTCATTTTGCCTAGAGTTTCATACACTCTTTTGCAATCATTCTCAGTTTCGAGTTTAACAATGTACACTTTTTCTGCTTTAACAAGTTTTGAAAATACAACGCCTTTGCACGTTTCTGCTATGAACTTTTCAAGTTCTGCTGTGCTCGAGGTTGGAGGAACATTGTGTAGCCTAACTGTTCGATTCTCGACCTGATCAGGGTTTTTTTCTTCGGGCGCGTTTTTGATTGGTTTCTTTTCAGGCGACAACTTAGAATCGCCCATTTTTGCTTTCAGTGTATCTTGCTTCCATTTAATACCATCAAACATTTCCAACGCACGTTCTGCCTCCGACTTGGTTGAAAATGTTAAAACAGCTACACGACTACTTTTTGCTTTTGCCAATTTAATAACCCCTTGGCAATTCATTTCTTCAATAAACTGACGAAAACATCCTTTCGTTGTTTTGTCGGGAATATTTCTGATAACCACAGTCTGCTCTCTGTCGATGTCATTCGAGCCTTCACTTGTTGGGTTCCCTTCGCTTAGACAATTTGGCGGATTATTGGCATCAGAGTCAACATCGCAGTAGCTTTCCTGAAAGTTGACACTACTCTGATAAGAGTCTCCGCTTTCTAATAAAGAGTTGTCATTCACGAAATTGAGTTTTGGTGGGGTCTGTTGTTGTTGTTGTTGTTGTTGTTGTTGTTGTTGTTGTTGTTGTTGTTGTTTTTGTCGTTGTCGTCGTTGTTGTTGTTGTTCTTTTTTTTCTCTTTCTTCTTTCTTTTGTTGCTTGCTGCATTGGATCTGCCGACGTTTCTTCTCACTTTTTTCCTTTTCCACATTTTTTTCGCAAACGTGTATTGGCCTACCACCAAACGGAGAAGATTTATTCATCTTTTTTACGCAAGTTTCCATCTCTTCTTGAGTGCTCAACACGACTTCACCGCAACCGCGGTTTATCATAGTTGCCTGCTTCACTCCTTGATATCTCTTACTGAAAAAGTTATAAAGTTTTTTAGCAGTAACAAAGTGAGATAAATTACTCACAACAACGACAAAGACAGCTTCCATTTGCGCGCTGACAGCGCCAGAGATCGCCGATTCTTCATCTGTTCGCACACAGCTGATTACATCGACCTGCTCCACCGTTGAACTGCAGGACAATGTACATCCTCTGTCATTCCCCTCTAAACCCAAACTAGATAAAAGTGACGATGTATCATCACAAACCGAGTTTGCTTGGCTTTTATTAACATCACCACAGCTCACAACACAATTATCTGCCAGAAGTCTATCGTCTCTTTCACTTTTCTTGGCCAAATTAACATTTTTGCGCGCAATCTGTTCCTTGCGGATTCGACGATTATCTTTTCTTGATTTTTTCGACGGGTTTTTAGAGTCAATAGGACATCTTTTCAAGCTTTTAAAATTACATGGCGGATGGTAGTGTTGATCTTCCTGGCACTGTTGGCCTTCCCTGCACTGTTCGTCTTCCTGGTACTGTTGGTCTTCCATGTATTGTTGGTCTTCCCTGTAGTGTTGGTCGTTCTGGTACTGTTGGTCTTCCTGGTGCTGTTGGTCTACTCCGTATTGTTGGTTTTCATAGTACTGTTGGTCTTCCTTGTACTGGTGGTCTTCCTTGTACTGGTGGTCTTCCTGGTAATGTTGGTCTTCCTGGTACTGTTGGCCTTCCCTGTACTGGTGGTCCTTCTGGAACTGTTGGTCTTCTTGGTACTGTTGGTCTTCCTGGTACTGTTGGTCTTTCTGGTACTGTTGGTCTTCCTGGTACTGTTGGTCTTCCCTGTACTGGTGGTCTTCCTGGTACTGTTGGGCTTCTTGGTACTGTTGGTCTTCCCTGTACAGGTGGTCTTCCTGGTACTGTTGGTCTTCCCTGTACTGGTGGTCCTCCTGGTACTGTTGGTCTTCTTGGTACTGTTGGTCTTCCTGGTACTGTTGGTCTTTCTGGTACTGTTGGTCTTCCTGGTACTGTTGGTCTTCCCTGTACTGGTGGTCATCCTGGTACTGTTGGTTTTCTTGGTACTGTTGGTCTTTCTCGTACTGTTGGTCTTTCTGATACTGTTCGTCTTCCTGGAACTGTTGGTCGTTCTCGTACTGTTTGTCGTTCTGGTACTGTTGGTCTTCCTGGTACTGTTGGTCTTCTTGGTGGTATTGGTCTTCTTGGTACGGTTGGGTTTCCTGGTACTTTTGGTCTTCTTCGTTTTGTTGATCTCCCCGATACTGATGGTCTTCCTGGTACTGTTGACCTTCTTGGCACTGTTCCTCTTCTTGGTTCTGTTGATCTCCCCGATAGTGTTGGTCTTCCAGGTACAGTTGGTCTTCCTTGTACTGGTGGTCTTCCTGGTACTGGTGGTCTTCTTGGTTTTGTTGATCTCCCCGATAGTGTTGGTCTTCCAGGTACGGTTGGTCTTCCTTGTACTGATGGTCTTCCTGGTACTGTTCCTCTTCTTGGTTCTGTTGATCTCCCCGATAGTGTTGGTCTTCTGGGTACGGTTGGTCTCCCTGGTACTGTTGGTCTTCCTTGTACTGGTGGTCTTCCTGGTACTGTTGGTCTTCTTGGTACTGTTGGTCTTCTTGGTACTGTTGGTCTTTCTGGTACTGTTGGTCTTTCTGGTACTGTTCGCCTTCCTGGAACTGTTGGTCGTTCTCGTACTGTTTGTCGTTCTGGTACGGTTGGTCTTCCTGGTACTGTTGGTCTTCCTGGTACTGTTGACCTTCCTGGCACTGTTCCTCTTCTTGGTTCTGTTGATCTCCCCGATGGTAGTGTTGGTCTTCCTGGTACTGTTGGTCGTCTTGGTAGTGTTGATCTTCCTGGTGGTGTTGGTCTTCCCTGTACTGTTGATCTTTCTGGTTTTGTTGGTTCTGTTGGTCTTTTTGGTACTGTTGGTCTTCCTGGTTCTGTTGGTCTTTCTGGTTCTGTTGGTCTTTCTGGTTCTGTTGGTCTTTCTGGTTCTGTTGGTCTTCCTGGTTCTGTTGGTCTTCCTGGTTCTGTTGGTCTTTCTGGTTCTGTTGGTCTTCCTGGTTCTGTTGGTCTTTCTGGTTATGTTGGTCTTTCTGGTTCTGTTGGTCTTTCTGGTTCTGTTGGTCTTCCTGGTTCTGTTGGTTTTTCTGGTTCTGTTGGTCTTCCTGGTTCTGTTGGTCTTCCTGGTTCTGTTGGTCTTCCTGGTTCTGTTGGTCTTCCTGGTTCTGTTGGTCTTTCTGGTTCTGTTGGTCTTCCTGGTTCTGTTGGTCTTTCTGGTTCTGTTGGTCTTTCTGGTTCTGTTGGTCTTCTGTGTGGTGTCGGCGTCGCTTGTTTTCTCGAGGTCGACGGTATCGTCGGCGTTGCCGGTACTGCTGGTCTTCCTGATCCTCACTGCGTTCTTGGTGCTCCAAGTGTCTCCGGTGGTTTCTATATTTTCGGTTACACGGATGTTCTAGGTGTTGTGTGTCTTCCTGGTGCAATTCATGATCCTAGAAAGTGAAATTACTTTTTCAGAAACATATTTTATAATAGAAGCAAGCCAATTTGGGCTAACACCAACGTTTACTATTTATTGCAGAGTTTTCAATCTGTTGACCGAGGTCTCCAGAGCCGCAAATGACAACATCATGTTGGCTCACGTCATATAAACAAAAACAACTAATAGACCATGGGCCGACTGTCCAAAAGTCCTTCCGAAATAGTCACGGTATGCGCACATCGGGGAACCAAATGATTTTTTCACCATAAGTGGTTAATGTATTGCTGATTATATTTTTAATGTGTGTCAAGTCAGAAACTTGCACATTTTGTCATAAATTCATTAAACATGAGCCGGCTTCACGATGGCCGGCGGCCATCTTGGATGTAGGGCATTCGATGCCTTTGAGAATTTCTGTGGAGTTGTTTCGTTGAGATATAACTTTCTTCAGGTATTTACGAATGATAAAACGATAAACATAAGATATATAATGATAAAGCGCCAAAGTTTTGTAGTTTTACTTGGACAGTAGGAACCGATATCATGAAAATTGTGGTTCAGGATACTGCAAATGAGATCGAAACCAGAAGTAAATTTTTAAGGTAAAAATCTTTGCTTTTTTTGTACAGTTTGTGACTGATATTATTTGTCGATTATCTACTATGTAACAATTGAGTTTGAAGCTCTTTATATTGCAAAATTCAGTTACACAGTGGCGAAATTTGTTATCCAGGAATTGTTCACCACATAACTCAAAAGATGGCTGCTATTTGTTAGTGGTTTTTCTTGCTCAAACATTAAATAAAACAATAAATGTTGATATTATTTTAACCTGTACACTTTCAGTAAAGACCAATGGTTTTCTTGTAATGAAAATTCCAGCAATAAAATATATCAAAAGTACAATAAATATAAAATTTGTACAGTGCTGCAGGCAATATTCGCTGTTGTATAAAATAAGACCTTTCAAGATTTGTCGGAAACTGTGTTGTTGATATTACCTTGTTTAATTATTAATTAGGGTGAACTATTTCGGGACATTAGAATATTTAATTTGATTGACATTTGATTATCACGTGATAGATTTTGAGCGGGAAAGTAGAGCAGAGTGTTGTCGATTTCCTGTGCGAAGGAGTGATCGAATTCGAGCTGTGATTTGTGATTTTAATATTAAGTTTTATTTGTTATTCTTTTGTGAATTTGATTTTTGTGATCGTGTGGGACTTTCTAAAAGGATCGAACCCCCTTTTCCCACATTACTGGCACCTCCGACGGGATACTTTGGTGGTTTTATCGTGTGTTATACGCTCCATGTGGATATAAACAATGTCGTTAAAGAAGCAACTGACGGAGCTAGACGTGAAGTTAAGAGCTTTGCAATTTCGAGTGAACCGCAGCAACGAGATCATAGAGAAAGGTGACAGATCTGCTGTGGAGAGACAAAGAGAGTCCATTCAAACGCTCGTGAGTACAATAAATTGTTTAAAGGGGTCTATCGAAGAAGCGAAATTTGGGCAAGGCGAATCTGAAAGCGATGTAGAACAATGGTCGCAAGACATTGACGCACAAGTCGCCACAGCTGACCAGTGTTGTAAAAAACTATACGATTTTGTTAAGGAGATCGAAACGAAGGCGAAAGAGCTAGAATTAGCCAAAACGCACGACCAAGCTATGATGTTTGAGAAACAGCTTTTAGAGCAAAAGCTTGAGGCCGCTGCGAAAACGAAAAGGCTGGCAGAAGGCACGGTCAGATTGCCAAAATTGAATATAACTAAGTTTAACGGAAAACCGCATGATTGGGTTCGATTCTCTGGTCAGTTTGACGCAATGGTTGACTCACTAAATGTCCCTGCAATCACGAAGTTCTCTCATCTAAAGGAACTTGTAGAGCCACATATTAGAAGTGCTATAGATTGTCTGCCATTTACCGACGAAGGGTATAAGCGAGCCATGAAATATTTAAAAGAGAAATACGGTCACCCGAGTGAAGTTGCTGGGTCTTACATCACCAATATTATTGAATTGCTATTCCTAACTGAGCGAGACGTTCCAAAGATACATAGATTTTACGAACAGTTGCTATTTAATGTTGAAAGTCTCGAGACACTTGGAAAACTTGACACTATAGAAGGCGCTACCTATTATGTTGTTAAGAAATTAGAAGTAATTAAATCCGAGTTAGTAGAAAAATGCGAAAATGGACGGAGATTAGCAGTGTGGTTAAAACGCAAAAGCGCAAGGAGGAGAACGTATCCCATATCCTTACTGATAGTCATAGCAACCGGCCCACGGGTGGGCGCGCTCTTACCTCACGAGATGCCGAAGTTAAATGTGTTTATTGCGAAAGTCCGGAGCACAAAGCAATCTCGTGTAGTAATGTGACGGCACCGAGTGAAAGAAAGAGAATTCTCGCGGAAAAACGTCTTTGTTTCAACTGCGCAATTGGTCAACATGCGGCGAGCAGCTGTAAAAGCAAGATCTCTTGCCAAAACTGTCAAAAGAGACATCACACCTCAATATGTCCGTCATCAAATGAAGCGGGATTAACCGCGAATGTAATTAAATCGGCAAGTACGTGTGTAGTGCATCCCGTGGTAATTGTACAAGCTAAAGGCATCAAATTCCGAGCGCTTTTAGATAGCGGCGCTAGTAACTCTTTCGTGTCAGAAACTCTGGTAAGTCTTGTGGGTGCGAAATCCGTAAAGACAAGTACGCGACAAATATCAACCTTAATGGGCACTACAACGACAAAAATGTCGCAATTTGATTTAAGTTTCGAAGCGCTAAAAGGTGGTTTCGTTCTGAACGCTCGTGCAACAATGATCAAAAACCGTGAACTGTTGTTGCTAGACAATCCTCACATCGACGAGAGAATTGAAGCTCATCAACACTTGCGTGACATTGAGTTTGAAGACCAACCAACGAAAGAGAAGTTGCCCGTGCACGTTATTTTGGGCGCAAACGAGTACGCGAAGATTCGAACGTCTCAGGTACGTATCGGTCGACAAGGGGAGCCCGTAGCTGAGCTCACGAGATTCGGATGGGCCCTGATGAGTCCTGGAGAAGATTTAAACCCCACTTCAGGATGTCTGGCGGTGAATACTGCGATGGATCATGAACGATTGTGCTCACTCGATGTTCTCGGCCTGGCCGACTCTCCTTCCGGTGATCAGGGCGTGGTTTACCAAGAGCTTCGTGAGCAGTTATCGCGAGATCCCGACGAAGGTTGGTATGAGACATCTCTACCGTGGAAAGGCGACCATCCACCACTTTCCAACTATCATAACGGCAGTCTTCGTCGCATGCACAACCAAGTTCGAAAGCTTCGAAAAACAGGAAAACTCGAGGAGTACGACGCGATTATTCGGGAGCAAATTGAGGAGGGAATCGTCGAACGAGCTCCGAGCGAAGCGGTTGGTCGAGAGTTTTACATGCCACATCGTGCTGTGGTAAGAGAAGGCGCAGAGAGTACAAAAACGCGCGTGGTTTACGATTGTTCTGCTCGTGAAGGAGAGGGGCCGTCCCTCAACGACTGCCTTGATGTTGGTCCGCCGCTCCAAAACAAGCTTTGGGACGTACTGGTACGAGGACGATTTCACCCAATTGCTTTGGCTGGTGACTTACGGAAGGCGTTCCTACAGGTGCGAATCAAAGAGGAACATCGTGACGCTTTACGATTCCATTGGTTGCGCTCGGTCGATTCTAATGAAGTTGAGACTTTACGTTTCACGCGAGCTTTGTTTGGTCTTGGACCTTCTCCATTTCTGCTTGGAGGCGTAATCGAGCAGCATTTGGCAGGATGGAGCGAGAAACTTCCAGAGAGTGTAGCAGAGATTTCTCGAAGCCTGTATGTAGATGACCTGATTTCGGGTGCTCACAATGTCTCGAAGGCACAAGATCTGAAAAGCGACGCAAAGGAAGTATTCGCGGACGCTAGTTTCGAGCTTCATAAATGGCATTCTAACGAGCCGGAGTTGGAAGATCACTGCCAGAAACCAGAGATTATCGAAGAGACAACGTATGCCAAACAACAACTGGGTTACACTGCTAAAGAATGTAAACTTCTTGGGTTGGTTTGGAACAAAGATAAAGATACAGTGAGTGTGGTATTTCCTGACGAGAAAGCTAACCCAACGAAACGAGGGGTCCTGGGGAAATTAGCCCGTGTCTACGATCCTCTTGGGCTGGTATCGCCGATGACTCTTCAAGGCAAACTGATCTTCCGCGAAGCCTGCGAAAGCAAAACACCTTGGGACTCTGCCTTACCTGAGAAACTCGCTAAGCTGTGGGAGAAGTGGGAATCTACCTTACCAGCGCGTGTTGCCACCAGACGAAGTTTAGCTACTTACCGAGAACCTGTGGGTGCTGTGGAGCTTCATGCATTCGGAGATGCGAGTGGACGTGGTGTAGCGACAGCCGTATACGCCGTAGTGAGTCAAGCATCCGGTGTCACTCAAGGTTTGGTAGCTGCTAAATCCCGACTTGCCAAGCAAGGTCTTACCATCCCGCGTCTGGAGTTAGTTGCTGGTCATATGGCTTCGAATGCTGTAGACAACGTTCGGAGAGCTATCGAAGGATTTCCTGTCACTGCGACCTACTGTTGGCTTGACAGTACCGTGGCGTTGCACTGGATTTGTGGCGGCGGGGAGTATCGTCAATTCGTCGCCAACCGCGTTCGAAAGATCCAAGAGAGTAACATCGATGCCTGGCGACACGTGCCAACGGCTCACAATCCAGCAGATATCGGAAGTCGTGGTGGATCGGTTGAAGATTGCGAATTGTGGTGGAACGGGCCGACATGGCTGTCCAATCGTGAACTCTGGCCACCCAATCTTGTGTCGAAAGAAAGTGTCGAGTGCTCTGCAGAAGCTAAAGTTATCAGAGAGGTAGTAGCGGTTGCTTCCGTTGCCGAACCTGATGCATTCGACAATTTGCTGGCGAAGTACGATCTCAAGAAATCGCTCCGTGTGGGTGTGTGGATATCCAGATTCCTACCTTCGTGTAGAGGAGATAAACGCGTCGGGCCAATTCTAACTACCGAATTGGAAGAGCAAAGGAAATGGTGGATTCGAAGAGTCCAACAACGTGGTAAAACGTCCGGTGGATACCTTGACGAACAGTTGCAACTTAACTTGCAAGAGAATGACGAGGAAATTTTGGAGTGTCGTGGACGCATTCAAGGGAGCTATCCGGTGTACCTTCCAGACAAATGCGAATTTGCGACGAAGCTCGTTGAACAAGCTCATCGAACGACCTTGCATGGAGGAATGGGGTTGACAGTCGCGAAGATTCGGGAGGAATATTGGATTCCTCGCCTACGTCGATTGGCAAAACATGTGATTAAGTCGTGCAGTGGATGTAAGAGGTTTCAAGCGCGTGCCCTTCTTTCACCTCCGCCTGGTCTCCTCCCTAAAGAGAGAACGCAAGGTTCGACTGCCTTCGAAGTCGTTGGCGTAGATTTCGCTGGTCCCATCCGGTATCGTCGGAGAAAAGACCAGGAGTGTAAGTGCTATTTGATCCTCTTCGCCTGCAGTCTATCTCGTGCCCTTCATTTGGAGCTATTGTTAAGCTTAGAGACGGTTGAATTTCTCGGAGCTCTGAAACGGTTCATTGCACGTCGTGGTCGGCCGTCTAAGATTTTCTCGGATAACGGCAAGACGTTTGTCGCTGCAGCTAGTTGGCTGAGGAAGGTGATGCAAGACGAGCGATTGCATGACTTCCTCGCAGATAAAGGCATTTCGTGGCAGTTTAATCTGAGCAGAGCTCCGTGGTGGGGAGGCCAATTCGAGCGCATGGTTGGTCTGTTCAAACGAGCATTCTACAAGACGATCGGAGCGGGTTCGTTGACTTACGGAGAACTTTGCGACATTGTACTCAACGTTGAGGTGGAACTTAACAACCGACCATTAGATTACGTAGAAGACGATCTCCAGCTTCCTATCCTGACTCCTGCCTCATTCCTATTCCAAAGATCGAACAGAATTCCCGAGTTGGAGACATGGCGCGAAGAGAAAGGCGATTTACGTAAAAGAGCGAAGTACTTACGATCTTGTAAAGATGCCTTGTGGAAACGTTGGAGTTCGGAGTACCTCAAAGCCTTGAGAGAAAGACACCACTGCAATCGAGACGGGAAGTCAGCGAAACTCAGTGTTGGAGATGTTGTCATCGTGCGTTGCGACGAGAAAAATCGGGCAAAGTGGCCACTCGGAATTGTCGAAGAGCTATTTCCGGGAAAAGACGGCGTGGTTCGAGCGGTAAAGTTGCGTGCGGGTAGGTCTTACCTGGAACGACCTATACAACAC
The DNA here is from genome assembly GCA_035771165.1 of Paragorgia papillata. Lineage (NCBI taxonomy): Eukaryota > Metazoa > Cnidaria > Anthozoa > Scleralcyonacea > Coralliidae > Paragorgia > Paragorgia papillata. The sequence goes on along the minus strand of JAWNZC010000241.1, from coordinate 1,027,033 downwards.
CTCTACCCCTTAGAGCTTTCGTGCGACAGACGAAAAGCAAACCCTGCCGTCCTTAACCCTGAAGCACCACCTTTCCGTCCGAAGAGAGATGCTGCTGTTGCTGCCGAATTGAGGAACAATGACATTTTACAAAATGAACATTGAGTGGTAACTCTGTTATGTACAGTTGTTTGGTAGTTTCCTTAAATGCATGTGACTCCTTACGGGTCACATGGGGGAGTGTGTCGGAAACTGTGTTGTTGATATTACCTTGTTTAATTATTAATTAGGGTGAACTATTTCGGGACATTAGAATATTTAATTTGATTGACATTTGATTATCACGTGATAGATTTTGAGCGGGAAAGTAGAGCAGAGTGTTGTCGATTTCCTGTGCGAAGGAGTGATCGAATTCGAGCTGTGATTTGTGATTTTAATATTAAGTTTTATTTGTTATTCTTTTGTGAATTTGATTTTTGTGATCGTGTGGGACTTTCTAAAAGGATCGAACCCCCTTTTCCCACAGATTTCTTCATTGATTTTAATCTTGATTATATCTTTAATCTAACTCTAAACCCATAAGCACACAAAAAAAACAACTTGAAGCAATCACTGTATGGAAAGTCATTGTTAATATGTACTGGCAATTTGAATATTAATATATAAATTGTATATACTGTACATAAAATTTTCATATAATTTACATATTATGGAACCATTCATTATTTATGCTTGAGGTGCTGGCAAGGTTTGTGAACAACTTGAACAAAATGTTTTGAACCCCTTTATTACAAAAAGAACATATCCTATGGCCCCCTCTCACAAAACTTTTAAAACTGCAGTCCCTTTGGCCTTTGCCATCCTGATACACAAAAAAAATAATTATAACATATAGCTATGTTGAACCATGGTTGAACAATTATGAACATTTATAAAATAGGTTGTGTCTTTCACACTGTGATTGGTCAGTTTCTGTGTTTATATCAGGCTATGCAAACACGATTGTGATGTCAGGCACATTTCTTAGTCTTATTTCATTAAAGATATAGACAATGGATGCCCTGTCTTTACATGTACAGTATTATAGTCTGATGCAATCACTCGAGCAAGTTTTGGAGAATTCGAGAGTACTTATGTAAACCCTCACCTACAGCTTGGGTTCATATAAAGTTTTGAATACTCCCAACTCACTCTTGTGTTTGCATTCAGGCTACAGTACAGTATATAAACGCGGACAGCTATTTTCTATTTCTTAATTAATTTATCAGTACTGCTAAAGCACTAAAAGCTACTGTATTATTTTGGTAAATAAATTACTGAGTTGAAACAACAAAACAAAATTCTGAGTTATTTTCAGTATATTTTTGAATGAAAGGTTTGTCAGCTCATTGATTTTTCAGCTGTACAAATAATAATCTAAACATATAATGGAAATTTCATTGAAGGGTAGGTGTATTTGGCATCATTAAAAAAAAATACATCAATAGACCATTTTCTTTAAGCCAATTTTTTTTAGTTGGTCACTGCCTCTGCCTGTGAAAATTATTTAAAAAATCAGCCTCTCTAGAGCATAAATACCGATACAGTAAAAACCCGCTAACAAGAACCTACATTTTACTTATAGTTGAAGGTACATTATTTTACAAATATTTACATAGTACACACTATTTTTTTCTATTATTATTATTATCTAATACTAAACTCTCTTTATAATGTACTGTGCAAATGTACAAATGTATCTTAATAATCAAAATAATCTTCGTTGATGTTTTCACCATCTTCAACTTCACCAGTGGGTTCTTCTTTATTGTTTCTGCATTCCTGGCACTTACACAATGCTGTGCAAGGCAAATTGTCCTTAACACACTTACATGCACCTGTTCGGCTTCCTGTATGACAAGAAATAAACACAAAAAATTACTTTAATATTGAATTTCTTAGGTAATAATAATAGTAATAACAATAATAATGACAATAATAATAATAATAATAATAATAATAATAATAATAATAATAATAATAATAATAATAATAATAATAATAATAATAATAATAATAATAATAATAATAATAATTTTTTTGATTTTTCAGCTGTACAAATAATAATAATAATAATAATAATAATAATAATAATAATAATAATAATAATAATAATAATAATAATAATAATAATAATAATAATAATAATAATAATAATAATAATAATAATAATAATAAACCTATACATGTATTGTAAATAAAAAAAATGTGTATGAAAAAATATTTTTAATTCCATGTACTGTACCTGTTGCTGATACACAACCACCAGTTTTACATGCACACTGGACTGTCTTCAGGATACTCTCTGGAGCTGGGGGTAAATCACACCAGTCTATTTCTAAAGTCCCATCGTCTGCAAGTAGCCAACCATTTCCAACAGGTCCTGGCAATTCTTGTAGTTGTTCCAAACTTCGCCTCCATACAGCAGCCTGGTAATTTGCTCGCATCACATGTTTTCCCAGCGAGTCCTTTGTTGGGGGTAGTTGTTCCTCGGAATGTTTTCCTAAGCGGAACAGGTTATACCTGGCTTTGTTAACGTCTGTGCAATCTACTTGACCATAGAGATGACACACATACTTTTCTAGTGTTCCAAGTAGTTCGTCAGACAGTGCAGGTTGCATGCCAAGTTCACCTAATGCTTGTTGGTATGCTTTTTCTTGAAACAGCAGTTTTGCCGCCTTGACCTTTCCTTTGCCATAAAATCCACTGACTGAATCACATCCAGTGATTGCATGTAGACCAATTAATGCATGGGCAATGTCATCACCTATCTGTTGGCGAATCACTTGCAAATTAATGGTGCGTGTGTTCATTCCAGTGCCTGTGTGGAGCAGGAGTTCAGAGGAAAATTGTTTGCTCATTCCAAGACCAATAATGAAGACATCTGTGTCCATACTCTTAACCACAACAGTTTCAGCATGATCTGCAACATAATGGGCATGTAGAAGCAACCGTGTATCGGCTTCCTCATGGTCACATCGAAGACTTGGTATAGGTGTCACATGCACTTCATCAATCGCACCATGTAGAGCATGACATATTTGGCCATGAGCAAGGAATACTGTAACTCCTCCATACAATGCAACTGGGATTTTTTTCCACTCTTCAAACAAAAAGGCAACTAGGCTTTCTTTGTTTTCACCATTTGCAAGAAATTTTCTCCACTGTTTTGGCACGGGCTGGACTCTGGAGTAGATGTGGATTCTCTCACTCCCAGTGGCTGCTCGTCGACTTCGTTCAGCATTTTTGATGCTCATTTCAGGGTAACAATCAGTTACAAAATGTACTTCAGTGCTGCGATGTTGTGTAGCAAGTCGAATGATGCGGTTGAGGATAAACTTAGCTAAGTCTCCAAACTTTTCAGGAATTTCTCGATTCTTGAGCTGCTGGAACATCACCATGCCATCAAGCACCCATACACTGCCATGAGGTATGATGTCCACTAAAGCATTCTCCACTGCAGTTTCAATGTGATGAAGAAGGGTTGCCTTGTTTGTCTTTACAAGTGTTCCTTGAAGTGAAGAGATGGCGAGAGGTAATAGCCCCAGGTTGTACTTCAGCATCTCATCTAGCTGAATTTTCCGAGCATTTCCCACTAGGATAAGTTGGGCAAAAAGCTTCTTGTCTGCCTTAAAAGCAATCTCTCTCCCAGCAGCTTTGGTTACCTTTTTCTTCCCCATGGTACCGAAGGTGAGAACTTTTCGCTTCTTCAAGGTTTCAGAAAATTTAACAGTGTTACTCTGTAATCTTGTTTTGGCAAATTCTTGAAAAAGCTTCTCCCCTTCTTCCTCTGCTGTCATGAGGTCGGTAACAATTGCTGTTTCAGCTACAACACAAGATGAGAGTTGCAATAGTGATGTTTCTTCTTCACTGAATGGGTTTGACATGCTCTTGATGGTTGACAGCACATTCTGGATATCTTCCTCATCACGACTTATCCTTGACTTGTCAAGTTCTCGCCTTATTCGATGCTCTTGGTTTTGGCCTGCCATCTCCTTGCATTCCTTTGATATGGCTGCCCTGGCTGGTTGGGAAAGAACCCATCTGTGTACTGCTGCTTTGTGTTGTGTGAATCCAGTTAGACCTCCTTTTGTTTTGGAATCGCGATTGCAGGTCTGTTCTATTGTGATGTCACATTCAACTTGTGAGAAGCCATGGTTTTCTTGCCTTTGCACACAGAATTCCCCTGCCATGAATTTTTCGTGGACATCAGGATGGGTCTTAGGAAGATCACACATTTCGAGGTAGTATGCAGATAGATATCTACAATAATTTGTCCTGTAGTTGTATGCAAAATACCAAGGAAGCATTCTTCGTACAGCAGACAAATGCAATGACCAAGTTTTGTAGTTTTACTTGGACAGTAGGAACCGATATCATGAAAATTGTGGTTCAGGATACTGCAAATGAGATCGAAACCAGAAGTAAACTTTTAAGGTAAAAATCTTTGCTTTTTTTGTACAGTTTGTGACTGATATTATTTGTCGATTATCTACTACGTAACAATTGAGTTTGAAGCTCTTTATATTGCAAAATTCAGTTACACAGTGGCGAAATTTGTTATCCAGGAATTGTTCACCACATAACTCAAAAGATGGCTGCTATTTGTTAGTGGTTTTTCTTGCTCAAACATTAAATAAAACAATAAATGTTGATATTATTTTAACCTGTACACTTTCAGTAAAGACCAATGGTTTTCTTGTAATGAAAATTCCAGCAATAAAATATATCAAAAGTACAATAAATATAAAATTTGTACAGTGCTGCAGGCAATATTCGCTGTTGTATAAAATAAGACCTTTCAAGATTTCTTCATTGATTTTAATCTTGATTATATCTTTAATCTAACTCTAAACCCATAAGCACACAAAAAACCCAACTTGAAGCAATCACTGTATGGAAAGTCATTGTTAATATGTACTGGCAATTTGAATATTAATATATAAATTGTATATACTGTACATAAAATTTTCATATAATTTACATATTATGGAACCATTCATTATTTATGCTTGAGGTGCTGGCAAGGTTTGTGAACAACTTGAACAAAATGTTTTGAACCCCTTTATTACAAAAAGAACATATCCTATGGCCCCCTCTCACAAAACTTTTAAAACTGCAGTCCCTTTGGCCTTTGCCATCCTGATACACAAAAAAAGAAATTATAACATATAGCTATGTTGAACCATGGTTGAACAATTATGAACATTTATAAAATAGGTTGTGTCTTTCACACTGTGATTGGTCAGTTTCTATGTTTATATCAGGCTATGCAAACACGATTGTGATGTCAGGCACATTTCTTAGTCTTATTTCATTAAAGATATAGACAATGGATGCCCGTAGTTTTCAGAAAATTTAACAGTGTTACTCTGTAATCTTGTTTTGGCAAATTCTTGAAAAAGCTTCTCCCCTTCTTCCTCTGCTGTCATGAGGTCGGTAACAATTGCTGTTTCAGCTACAACACAAGATGAGAGTTGCAATAGTGATGTTTCTTCTTCACTGAATGGGTTTGACATGCTCTTGATGGTTGACAGCACATTCTGGATATCTTCCTCATCACGACTTATCCTTGACTTGTCAAGTTCTCGCCTTATTCGATGCTCTTGGTTTTGGCCTGCCATCTCCTTGCATTCCTTTGATATGGCTGCCCTGGCTGGTTGGGAAAGAACCCATCTGTGTACTGCTGCTTTGTGTTGTGTGAATCCAGTTAGATCTCCTTTTGTTTTGGAATCGCGATTGCAGGTCTGTTCTATTGTGATGTCACATTCAACTTGTGAGAAGCCATGGTTTTCTTGCCTTTGCACACAGAATTCCCCTGCCATGAATTTTTCGTGGACATCAGGATGGGTCTTAGGAAGATCACACATTTCGAGGTAGTATGCAGATAGATATCTACAATAATTTGTCCTGTTGTATGCAAAATACCAAGGAAGCATTCTTCGTACAGCAGACAAATGCAATGACCAATTTCCTTCTCGTGTAGCTCTTGTGAACAAAAGAAGCTCTTCTACCATATTGATATACGATGACCAAAATGCAAAATTAGAATTTGTTAAACTTTCAATGCGAACAAATTCATCATAGGTTGTTATCACCTTAGCAAACTCTTGCCCTTCCAAAATGTTATGGTATTCTGGTGTTGGGTATGCTGCTTGCAATCTTAAAATTAGGTCAGAGATGCTTTGAGACTGTTCTTCTGTAAGACTTGAAAGGAATTGTTGAAATCTCAGCCGTTGTAGAGCTTCACTTGCCAACTTGTGTGTTCGAACACTTCGGTTGTAATGGTGTCCATTCATCACACCATTCAGGGAGCCACTTGCCACCAATCCAGATTCCACAACTATGTCAGCTAGGCCGGCATCTTTGTAGCGTAATCCAATGCATGCCAAATAGGACATCTTTGTATGGAAACCACCGAGCCTTACAACAAGTCGCTTCTTCCAATCTTCACTTTCATCCTCCCATATTATCTTCTGTGCTTTAGCATAGATTGCCTGGTCGAAGACAAGCACGATAACAGCCAAACGAAGGAGATCTGCATACTGTATGCTGCGAGTTAAGATTGTTTTTACAGTTTCCATCTCTGTTGGACTTGCATCAATCACTGGAAGATAGCCAATGGTGGACTTCTGTGGAATTTTGGTGACAAGCAATGTGTTGAACCCAGTCCAACTAGGAATTGTTGTTCCGGTATTGGCCAATGGTATCCTTGTCAGCGAGAAAGCTTGATCCAGGGTTATCGGTTTTAGTCGGGCACCATGATACGGGTCCTCCTTTATGTCTAGATCTTGACCAATGCATGCAGGTCCATCTTTGTCTTGGGAAGTGCCAAAGTATGGCTCCAATGTTACTGATGGTACTTCAACTGACCTTTGCTTGGTTTTGGTGATGGATGGTATGGGTTGTCTAACTTCTTTATCAGTATTCCCCTCTGCTGCTCGTTGGATAATGATACCATTGGTACTGTGAGTAGTGCCTTTTCCTGATAGTGTTTCTTCACCAAAGTCAATGTTATCCCAAACAATAGTCGAGAACTGGCTATCATTAATTCCATCAGGAACAGGAAGATCTCCAAGAGATAGTTGACATTGGGCTAAAGCAGTGTCATGCTCTAAAGTGGCGCTATGTGAAGTGCTGTGTCCTAGACCATTAAGAATCTGGATGAGCTGTGAAGATCCTGTCATATGTCGGACTGTCATAGAAAGTGCATGATGTTTCGGGGTAGTTATCTTGCCCTTTGCCTTGAGATACATAATATCTTGTGCAATGGACAATATCTTTTTCTCTTCATTATCTTGTACTTTCACATAGCCATTTGCATCTGGATCTTCACTTATTCCTGTTGTCCAGGCAATCCAATTAAATAGCTGATGTGGTACAAGTTGCTTGGCACAATTTACATTGAGGTTTGCTGCAGTTGGGGGTGAATGGAAAGTTGACATTGATTCTTCAATAGCATTTCTCACTATTTGCGATGACAAATAACTTGTTCGCATGTTCTCTTGGTCAGTTGGACATGAGGATGTGGATGGAGGGATAATGACCTCTTCTACTTCACTACCTTGGCTATCATTCTCTGTAGATGTAGACAAATCTTTCACAGCACCTTTGACCAGTTCCGACGCTCCAATGGCTCCAGAATACACAATATATCCCATTGGAGGGGCCAAGGTAAACTGCAATTGCGGAAAACTCTTTTTTAGTCTTTGCTTTAGGTTGGAGGAGCGATATGGTGTGTCGACATTTTCAACTTCCTTCACTATCTTCACAAAAGACTGCCTCAGTGATGCTAACAACAGAATTTGCTTGCTTTTGATAAGCTTTGGTACCACAATGGTTTCACAGAACATGTGATATGCCTTCCCATAGTGAAGACTCTCTTCTAAAAGCTCCTTCTTTGGTCTTGAAAGAAACCGTGTCAACTCCATATAGCAGCTGTGGTGGTATCTTGGTTCTAAAGCTGGTAGATCTCTTCCTGTCCCTTCCAAATGAACCAGGATATCATAGCGTTCCTTGAGACGAGCTGCTTCGAGAAGTCTGCCAGCTGTTAAGGTTTCCACCTTTTTCAACTTTTCAACATTTCTCTTCTTTTCTCGACCACGGGTATATTTTGTTTTTTTACATATTATGCATACTGGAGGGAGAACATGTTCACGTTCTTTCTCAGGCATTCCTACAGATGTCTGTGACCGACTCATTCTCCTTTGCTTTTCTGGTGGAACTTCTTCCTGATCACCTATAGCAAATACATTAATTATTCTTTGTTATATAGAGAATCAACCTAAGACTATGTAAATAGAGTTGACCACACCAGTGATCTCATATACATTAATCCTATACTGTACATATGGGCAAGAGTATTTGGTGAAATACTGTAGAAGTATGCATGCAAGAACAATGAAATATTGATTTTTTTTTGTGGAAAATTCAATTTAAACCCTTACACTGGCATAGCTAAATCTATGGCACATGCTAACCCTTGCCATTAAACAATTTTATACCAATAATATAGATCTACACGAAGTTCTAATGAAAAATAATATTAAAGTAATTTATATTAAACAAGGACAACCTTGTCTTTGGACATTGTCCTCTAGTATCTCAGTATGAGAAATAAAATAGCCATTTATAAATAAAATAATCTGGCTAAATGGTAGACTGGATTGGTATATACATAGGACAAATTAATCAAACGAAAATGAGAATCAAACAACAACAAATAAACATGTTCTCCTAGTTCAACGAAAATATAAATTACAGCGCAACAAAACTTTCATCGACATTTGTCAATATTGGAATCGGTTCATGGTTTATAGAGTAAATGCAAGAATGTTGCCGGTCGAACAAGAGTTGCGACTGCAGGTTCTCGTTAAACAATGTGTCAATGTTCTATTGTTCTATCGATAATTTCTTTGGTCTCAAGCATACAAGTCTCTCAAACAACACAATTATATTATGCTAAATAGAAAAACAAATTTCTGTATTACTGTAAGATTCCCATGGGACATTTATTTCTATACACGATAACAACTTGAATATTTTAATAAACACATTCAATTCAATACAATCATTGATCTGTTGTTGAATACAATAATTCTTAGTTTATCCATACCTGCTTTGGTTAGCTCGTCTCTTTTAGTTTGTCGGTCTTCTTCCCGTTTAAGCATCTGTATATTACAGAATCTGGTGTAACATTGCCGATGGAACTTGCAATATGCCGGTATTGGCAAAAAACTTTCCTCAGAACTCGATGTTTGCGAATAATCGCACGTGGAGTCCAAGATCAACTTCATATTCGACTCCGATTCCCGAGCTATTTCGCCCTCTATACACGAGAATCTTTTCCATTTTGCCGCAAATAAAATAAACTTACACCACGACAAATATGTAAATGAACTTAATTTACCTTTTGCATTATTTACGACATGCATAACACAGACGTTCTTGGCTGACTGACCTGTATCGTCAGCCGCCATTGTTTACTGAAGGACTGAAAGTGATGATCTTCTAGAAGGCCGCGTGATTGGCTCGTGATTTAGTAACGACGATGCTGATTGGCTACTTATTAATAACATGGCTTCGGTTTCTGTTTACAATTGACAAATTTAGTCGAGAAGGTTCGTCGAATTTCCTACTTAATGTGCAAGTTTCCAGATTGACACACCCGATAATTTTCATTTGTTATATGTATACTACATGTTTGTGAAAACATTTTTTGGTTCCGCGATGTGCGCATCAAAAAATCACATTTCTTGGGGTCGGCCCATGGTCTATAAAGAAACGTCAAAAGAGTCGCGTAAAAAGACAATGACGAAGTTACGTGCTTACGTTTATTCTAAAATTAATAAAATTTCATAATGGAATCAGGATTGTTAACCGAAGAGAGTTAACCATGTGCTATTCAATGCCTGTCTCTCCCACGGAATAGTTTGTTTGACAAGGAACTATTTCCTACTGTCATTGCAGCTCGAGTTTGGGGTGGTTATTGGAGACAGCGCAGTAACCGCAGGTTATGTTTCCACTGTGATAACTTAGCGGCTGTTAGCATACTTAATTCGCGTACATCCAAGTACCCTCTCATTACGCACTTGTTGCGCAATTTACTAATGTCAGCAGCATTCTTGGCTTTAGGTTTTGCCCGCGAAGTGTATTTATCAGCAGTGCGCTTACTTCACATTGAAAAGGGGTTTCACAGACCTTCTTGCCAACTCCTTATAAGGCTTAAGGAGTTGTTCATTGGTTTAAACAGGTGCAGGGACTGTCAGTCACCCCTCGTCCTCCAGTAACAAAGGAGGTCATGCTGGTGATTTACCGATCTTTGATTCTCAAGTCTACTGTATGATCACGTCATGCTCTGGGCAGCTTGTACCTTGTCATATTTCAAATCCTACATACTGCAAAGTTATATGAGCTGAAGATGAAAATGCATTGGAATTCGGTGTTGTAAACTCTGAAGGTCGCAAAACTTTGCAGGATGTAGGATTTGACGAGGGTCTTGTCAGCGTGGTCTGAGCTGGAATGGTTCAGCGCGCGCTATTTATCATTTAACTTGCAGAGGGAGCAATCGACGAGAGTCTTGTCAGCGTGGTCTGAGCTTGACTGGTTCTGCGCACGCTATCTATCATATAACTTGTAGGATGGAGCAATCGACGAGTCTTGTCAGCGTGGTCTGAGCTTGACTGGTTCTGCGCGGTCTAATTATCATTTAACTTGTAGGATGGAGCATTTGACAAAAGTCTTGTCAGCGTGGGCTGAGCCAACCTCGTACCCAGGGTCTTACGCTCCCCCGCCCCCGCCCACCGCTGCGGAAAGACCAGGCTGGTACACGCTGATCACGTGCCGTCCTAAATATTGGCAGTACAAATTAAATTTAGTGTGAGTAGGGTGGTACAAAAAACTTTCTCGGTTTACCGACCGGAGTAGTGTTTATACAAAACGCAAAACATCTAGATGAAATTTCACGACTCACGAACGGTGCACAACGGCTTGGAGAAACAATCCGAAACGAGATATAATTTAATAAGAACGCCAAAGTCTCAAAGATCAATATTTTGCTGACTTTGTAGCGCTGGCGACATGCATGCGTTATTGATGAAAGAATATTCGTTTTAAGCATTCGAATCGCCAGGCTTTTAACTGGACGTATTCACTTAAATATAACGGCAGCTTTCACGTGAAACATACGTATTTTATTGTTTATCTTGAGAGTTTGAAACAGTCTTCCATTTCATTATCCACTGTGGGGTTTACTGTGCTGCGTTGTTTTGACCAGTTCTCATGCGGACAAAATTATGGTCAGTCATCCACGAACCTGATAATTGATAAATATATTTGATATAAAATGCCAATTTTCAAGTTAATTTTAAAAAGGTTAGTCGATATCCGTACCTATTATATTTTAAAGAATTGGCGAGGGACTATAATTTAATACGACGTGTTATTATATGGCAGCAGCGCTGAGAGGTCCGAATACGGAAATCCTGTAATTTGATTGGTTCATAAGCGCTCGGATATTTCCCGTATCCCCCCGCTCAGAGCGGAATCTGCCGTTTGGGACCATAAGTTTTATAAACAAAATGGCAGTCATGTCAGTATATGCAACAAGATGGATTATAATTTCAGAACTACTCATTGTTGAAATATATCGTGCAGGTATGTTGTTAGAAATTTTATAAGCTTTCATTTGATATGTTGTTCGAGTTTCCACGTTTTGTGAAAGTTTTTAAAATGTCCAAAATGTTCGTAACATTGTTCGTAATAATATAACATTTACTTCTCACAAGTATTAGAATTTCAGATGATTTTTTATTCAACCACTTAACGTACGATCTTGAGCAATATGTCAAACAAAAGTAATTGAAAAATACTATTTGGGGTAGAAAGTTCAGGATTCTAGCTCAACGGAAAGTACTTTAAAAATGGGAAAATGTCTGCCATTTTCGTTTAGTTCGCAAGAAAGATGGGTCGAGTTTTCACAGAACGTTCACAACATTTATGGCCATATAATAAACTACTTATTGACCTCGCTTGTTCGGTCTGTACTAGTGAAATATCGGACCTCTGTTTTTTGCACAGACCTCAACTCGCTGCGCTCGTCTCGGTCCGTACTAAAAAAACATTGGTCCAATATTTCACTAGTACAGACCTCACGCTCGGTCAATAAGTAGTTATTGCGGTGCCCTGAAAGTTGGCTTGCGGGCGCAGCTAACTTTCAAACCGCTTTATATTCTGTGTGTGAGTTCGTTCGTTCGTTCGGAATCAATAGTATATTTTTGACGCGACATTTTTGGCGCCACGGAAAGCACCGAATTAAAAGTGAATTTGTTATTTTGGGCGGCTTTTCGACGACATGTCAATTTGATCAAGTCCGAAGAGTTTTGCGGGAGTTTTGTCTTCTAAGTTCTAGACCAAGATTATGGTGCCCTGAAAGTTTTGCGGTGCCCTGAACGTTAGCTGCGCGCAGGTAACGTTCAGACCGCTTTATATTCTGCCTGTGAATTTCGTTCGTTCGTTAATTCGTTCGTGAGGAATCAATAGAAACGGACATTTTTGGCGTCACGCTGAAAGCAATCGGCTTTTCGGCGACATGTCAATATGATCAAGCCCAAAGAGTTTTGCTGGCCAAGATTAATTTGAGCTGGAGAAACGCATTTGCGAAAAGAAATATTATCGAGGTAAGTGAACTATGGTATCCTCATGAACAAAAATATGTTAAATCATTTATGGACCCTATTATAAAGAGCAGGCTGCTTTTGCTTCAATCTTCTCTAAGAATATAAAAACGCTATGAAATTTATAATAAACTCATACGTGTGGACATCAATCAGGACATGGCCGAATTTTTTCCCAGTGAAGCAAAAATAATTTATAGTGAACTTGACTTATATATATTTTAAAACTGTTCTTCGCAGTACTAGCTTACTTATCATATCCAGACTAGAAACTGATGATTTTTAAATATTTTTTGCTTATAATTATTTATGTAATTATGCAAAATCATATTCTCTTGGTAGCTGAATATATAAAACAAAACAAAATTTTGATATCTACTTTATTCATAATCATTTGGATTTCACATCAAGACAAAGTGAAAGTGAACCCAAGAAGTTTGCATGCATTTCTCGAGCTACCCTATTACCCCGCATATAAGCGCACTGCAGATAAAGGCGCATGCCCTTATATCCGAATATAGGCACATGCGCCTTTAAACCGTCAAAATTTGCGAGTTAGACGGACATGAACAGAATACCTTTTTTAATGATACAAATACTTTTTATGTTTTAAGTTATCAACATTGTCTATTATAAATTGTAGTTATATGGTTAATGATAATAGTTATTGTCTTTGGTTTATTCGTCTGAGGTATTCTTTTATTGCACTATTAAAAAGGATGCGCCAATTCTCGTACCCAGACCCCATGCGCGTAGGTCTGGGTACGAGAGTCGGGTGCGCCTATAAGCGAAATTTTATAGGCGCATGCGCCTATAAAACGTCAATTTTTACACCAAAATTTTTTCAAAATTGCAGAAAATTCGCTTATAGGCGCTGCGCTTATATGCGCATATTAGCAATGAACCAACTAGAAATACAGTACATGAGTACACAAATGGTGAATCCATATTATAAATGTTCTAATTTTAATATTGAAATTAGAATGTTTAGACTAGAGGGGGCTTATTGATTTGAAGCCAAAATGGAGTGCCTTATTAGAGGGAGTGGTATACAGTATTGAAGGCAGGGGCATAATAGAGTGAGCGACCATAATATAGGGAGATTTATTTAATTTTCCAACTCGGAGAGAAGGTGGGGGGTGGGGGGGGGGGGGTATGGTGGAGGTTAACCATATTTTAAACTTGATCCTTGATCTTCTGTCAGTGTCATGCCTCCCTACCTCGATCCCATGCTTGTACCTTTAGAACTATTGTCATACCATAAACTTCCCATAATAACATAGTACTACCTATAGCACAGAATAGCTGAAAAAGAGTTGTCCTTTTCTTCGTTGCAGTTATTTACATAATCTCGTGCCCATAATCTGCGTGTACCGGGAGCGGAGGTAAGTCCCTGGGTACGAGGTTGGGGCTGAGCTTGACTGGTTCTGCGCGCGCTATCTACCCTTTTCATAAAGGGTGTTACATTTACATTGGTCAAGGAAAAGCACTCTTGTGCTATTCATGCGCTGAGCAAATATCTGCAACGTAGAGGGCAACTATTGCAGTCACAGCTTCAGAATTGGCGCGGCGACAATGGCTGGTCAAAACGGTGTTCCTGATCGTATTATCCAGTCTCTTGGTACATGGACCAGCAATGCCTATCAAACGTATATTAGAATGGCACCGTAGGTTTTGGCAACGTTTGCGCGCCATCTGCCATTATCTTGGAAGGGGTATATTAAAGGAATTTTTCACTTTGGTAGGTGTTGTCTTGCCCCGTTATTGGTGGAATGGTGCTTGGTGGCTTTGGAGTCAGAGGCCTATGGTGACCCCGTCACAGGCCCTTCTCAAGCACCATTGCTCTTGGCTATCATTGGAAGGTGGGCAGTGGCGGGGTTGCCATGGTTACATCTGATCAGGGGGTGGCATCCCCCCTGTGGCTTGGGATCTCGCGATCTCTTTCTAAAGAGGCTAAATGTAATTTAGGCAAGGTAAAAAACGAGTCAATACTAGTCAGCGGTCACTCATAATGTGTGGTATCCCAGCGCTCACCAGAGTCCTGTCATCCTGGTCTGCGCTTGACTGGTTTTGCACCCAATACTCAGGGGCATGCACTCCCCTTGGATCCATGTTTATGTCCGGCTTGACTATACAAAACTACGTGTAGCTTTGTTATGGTAGTCAATGGCAGCAATACATATTTATTTAATTAATCAATATTGATTTTTTTTTAGTGAAATACTGACGTTTTGAGCAGAGCCCTTCATCAGAATAAAATGTGATGAAACAGAAATAGAACATGCGAGGCTTGAAAAAAATATTTATTGTAGGGGCTAATTGATCATCAATGGAGTGATAAGCTAGGGGTGTGTTTTGACACACCCCTGGAAATTTTAGGCTATTCTTAACCCCATCTTCTGAGACACAGTATTGGGAGAGGCTTAGTCATAAAGAGGCCCTAATTAATAAATACTGGGGGGGGGACTATAAACCCCCGTTCTGCCACCCTTGGTATTTGGCATTGCACTTGATTGTTCAGTGTACTAGAATTCAGAGATGTTGGGAGGGGGGAGCAGTTAACCCTGACCAAAAAGGCACATGCCCTGAGCCTTGGTGGGGCCCCGTGCTCTCACTGTCATCAGCATTCTGATAGTGTTTTAAACACTGACTTTGAATTCGGTAATGAAGTTAATTTAAGGTCTTCGTTAAGGTTTGCTAGGTCATTTCGGTAAAGCGCTCTCAATTCGTCAAAAATTATGCCACAAAAATAAAATAGATATCTTTATAAAATAGAACCTTTGAGGTAAGGATTATTAAATTAGTGATGTGAGCATGCGCTTTGAATTAGCATTACTCCCACATTTTATATTCTATGATCTTCAATTCTAATATTAAGACACTTTGACAATTTAGGATAGTCCTGGATTGTAAGCAGTGGAGGATCCACTGGAAGCATGCACCCCCCTTTTAAAATCCTATAAAGAATTGTTTTCTGGTGGGGTTTTACCATGTCGAGATGAAGTAATGCAAAATGTATGAAGATGCCTATAAAGGCTAAACTGTATATATTTGCTCTGTAGATCTTTCATGTATCTTGCCCCTTTGTAATCTTACATTTTTAGCAATGGCTTGGTTGGTGCTTTAATTCTGCAAAAAAATATTTTCAGAAATTGCCAGAGAAGCACCTCTGGGCCTTCCAAAATTGAAACTTTCCCTTGGGGAGCACGCCCCCAGAGCATGCCCAGGTGAAAATCTTACATAAGATCTTGCCAAGATCTTGGCAAGATCTTATAAGATCTTATGTAAGATCTTGCAAGATCTTGGCAAGTTCTTGCAAGATCTTATCAAGATCTTACAAGATCTTGCAAAATCTTACAAGATCTTACAAGATAGCTTAAAATCTTAAAAGATCTTGGACAAGCTCGTAGAAGATCTTGCCGAATCTTACAAGATCTTACAAGATCTTGCCGAATCTTACAAGATCTTGCCGAATCTTACAAGATCTTACAAGATCTTGCTGAATCTTACAAGATCTTACAAGATCCTACAAGATCTTACAAGATCTTACAAGATCTTACAAGATCTTACAAGATCTTACAAGATCTTAAAAGATCTTACAAGATCTTACAAGATCTTACAGGATCTTACAAGATCTTGCTGAATCTTACAAAATCTTACAAGATCTTACAAGATCTTACAAGATCTTAAAAGAACCTACAGGGTCTTACAAGATCTTACAAGATTGTACAAAATCTTACTATCTTGACTGTTGCAGAATCTTACAAAATAACACAAGTTCTTGTTGAATCTGACAATATCTTCCCCGATATATCATTTGAAGGGCTTTAATAAGAGCATGATTAATTTTATTCAAAGTGCTTATGAAATGAAAATATTATTAAGTTTGTCTTATTTGAAAGTACTTATGAAATGACAGAGTAACATGCTGTTTTTTGTTTGCTTGCTTGCTTCTTTCTTGAGGTATCTCACTTTGTTTTATATGTGAAACTAACCAGTGACATCACAATGCGCATAATGACTTACTGGGAAAGGTTTATATATACTGTATAGATCTTTCCTATTATTAAACGGAATTAGTTGAAAATGTAATTATTTTTGTTGTTGGAAGGGAAACACACGCACTTCGAAGTGCTTCCATCTGATAATAGAAAAGATATATAACCTTTCCCGGTAAGTCATTATGCACGCGTTGTGACGTCACTGGTTACAGTAGTTTCACTTATAAAACAAACTGTGATATCCTAAAAACAAAGAAGCAAGGAAACAAAAAACAGCAAAATATGTTACTCTGTCATTTTAAAAGTACTTTCAAATAAGACAAACTTAATTTTCATTTCATAAGCACTTTAACAAAATTTGTTACATGTTACATTGTATAATTATATTGTTACATTAGATCTGGTAATGTAGAGATGGGGTGATACACGAGTGTAAATAATTAGTTTGTTTTTGTCCATTATTTTGCTTTATATGATTTTATGATTATCACTCTACATGTACGGTGAACAGTCAACCCCAACACACTTGCATGTCCAGTTATTGATCTAGCTCTTTGGTAATTGGTGAAAAGAGACATAATATTACTCTCAAATAAGGTTGTTGAAAATAAACTGTAATTAACTATTTAAAGTATTTACGATTGACATTATTTAATTTCCAAGCTAATTAGTACTGTAATGACAAAATTAATTCATTCAAAATTTATAGTCTTTATAAGTTTTTGCTTTCTGCAGCATCCATTCTACATTTTGCATCTGTACATTTTTGGTTACATGCATCCATAACTTGCTGGTGATATTTATTAACTTTGTCCGACCCATATTTGGCACGGAGTTAGTACATCTATAATAACAAATGGAGATATTAACAAAAGATTGATGTGAAATAGAAAAAAACATGTGAGACTCTGAACATTTGTTTAATTAACTCTGAACATCAGCAAACTAAGGGGGTGATTGCATGGACCAGGCTAGCCATCCTATATAAATTGTATGTCTTTTCAACATTTCAATTACATGACAAGCAAGCTAGCCCAGTTTGCCTTGATCCCAGTTGTCACAACCAGTTAACCGGGCCAGTCCAGTCCATGTTTACTGGCAAATTTTAATATTCTTTGAAACATGTTTAATAGTCTTTGTAGTCTGGTTTATAGCATACATTTGCCCCAGATTCCAACACTGAGAACATTGCTGTCTAGGAATATCTAGTTTTCAAGCTATCTTGTTAACACAGTAAAGCCTTTTCTTAAATTAAATATTGAAACATAACAGTTGTGTTCATCAAAAAGGGAATCAAATGGTCGACTTTTTGTAAATGAATTACCTATAGGCTATAGTATGCAGGGTATATATATTATATATATTCAAAATTGCCGCCGTTGTTGATCAACAGAAAACAATTTGTCAATTCCCAAAACAAACCATAAATCCTTTAATTGTAACACTTATAAACAACGAAAATAAACATATTTTGTAAGAATCAAACCGCAAATCGTTTGTATTCCGACAATTAAGAACATTTCTATTCCGTAGCGAATAAATATAAAATACCCCGAGTATACCTTGCCGACTATTTCAAATTTATACAAATCAGTATACAAAATTGCTGATTAAAGAATCTATGACTTACCTTCAATAATGTGATCGCATCCATCGTCTGTATACGTCAATCTAGCGAAGAACCATTTATAAAACAGAAGCAACAAATTACAAAGCAAAAGGCAAACAACAATCGCCAACGAACTTCCAATTCGAAAATGAACGCGTCACCGGGTTCCCGCGTCATTGGCCTCGCGTGGTCTTAAGGTAGCACAAAACGTTTATGTAAATTTGCAGGTTGTATTCGCTCATAGTCACTCGAAAGTCGAAAGCCATACATCGAGTTTTACAAATCAATACTTTTTAATTCAACTTTATGGGCTAGTATATTTAGGTCATTTGTCAAGTTTTATGTCTAATCAAATAGTGTGTAGCATGCTGCACAAAATATCTGTTAGCACAGGAATTTTGAAGATAAGAAACGTATAGTTAAAGTTTGGTGGAAATATTGCTTGAGCAATATACGGTAGATCAAAAGAAACACTTATAAGCAAAATATGACAAATGGTAAACTTGGAAAAGCATTTGAAGCTCAATGTTTTAACTTCAGAGTTATAACTTAGAGATGAATAAAAAATCGAATGAATAGAATATTCTATTGGCACATATAGAAATATTCTATAGAATATTCAATAGAATATTCTATTGGCCTCATATAGAAAATCTAATATAACACTTTGTGGAAGAAAAAACAATAGGCTATAGAAAATCCAATAGAATATTCTATTGACACTTTAGTGTCATACAGTATATCCAACAGAAGATTCTATAGGATTCTATAGAACATTTTCGTAAGGGATATATCATACAAAATATCTTATAAGCTTTTACAAGATAATACACAAGATCTTGAAAGATCTAGTGAGCTTTATGCAAAATTTGGTTCAAGATCTTACTTAAATAATATCTTATAAGAAATTTCTTATAAGATCTTATTTAAGATCTTACAAGATTTTACAAGATCAGCTTACAATATCTTATAAGATCTTATTAGTTATAAGATTTTGTAAGATCTTATAAGATCTTACAATAATTTTCTTATAAGATCTTATTTAAGATCTTACAAGATCGTACAAGATCTTACAAGATCTTATAAAATTTTGTAAGATCTTATAAGATCTTATAAGAATTTTCTTATAAGATCTTATTTAAGATCTTACAAGATCTTTCAAGACCTTATAAGATCTTACAAGATCTTTGTAAGATCTTATAAGATCTTATAAGAAATTTCTTATAAGATCTTATTTAAGATCTTACAAGATCTTACAAGATCTTACAAGATCTTACAAGATCTTACAAGATCTTACAAGATCTTATAAGATCTTATAAGAAATTTCTTATAAGATCTTATTTAAGATCTTATAAGATCTTACAAGATCTTACATACAAGATCTTACAAGATCTTACAAGATCTTACAAGATCTTACAAGATCTTATAAGATCTTATAAGAAATTTCTTTATAAGATCTTATTTAAGATCTTATAAAATCTTACAAGATCTTACAAGATCTTACAAGATATTACAAGATCTTACAAGATCTTACAAGATCTTGTAAGATCTTGACAAGATTTTCACCTGGGTGCCCACTACAGTATAGAGGTTTGCAGCTAAGTAGCAAACATACATACAACTTGCTGACATTTATTAATCTTAATGTGCACTCCCCTTTTGAACAACCCTGAATCCACCACTTATAGTGAGAGGACTCTGGACAAGTTGGATTATTAAACTGCATGTCATACATAGGACATGCCTATAATCTACTGTACATGCCTAGAACATGCAGTTATACTAGTCAAATACCAGTGTATACTGTATACTGTATTTGTGATGTATTACCAATCCAAAACTTCAATGGCATATATATATATATATATATATATATATATATATAAGTGAGTTTTGGTGGTATTGAGCACTCTCTAACATTTCATGAATATATAGATAGAGTAAAATACAAAGCATGAAGTATAGTTTACCTTAAAGTCTTCGCTACCAGAGGTTTCACCCTTAACGGGATCATCAGGTGACTGGTAGCGAAGACTTTAAGGTAAACTATACTTCATGCTTTGTATATATATATATATATATAAATATACAGTATGTATATATATATATATACAGTATATAATTACCATGATCGTATACTGTACTGTCTACTGTATAAGATATACAGTACATAATTTCTGTCAATATACTGTTCAAAAGTTCGGTTCCAGCCGGATAGCTTGTGTTGCATGTTCATGACTGGTACTGGTGTAGCAATTTGAGATTGGCCGACAGTGCTGAGATTGTAAATTGATTTGTGTAATCAGCTTTGTGTTGAGAATAATCATTGAAACGTTTTTGAAATGACTGATTTATGAAAAGTGCTAAGATATTAAATGCAAAGTTGGTTGCTTTTGCCAATACTTGGGGTGAATAATTGCATTTTTATTAATGCAAAATATCATATTCATGAACCTATTCATGAATTGAGAATGCATGATGACAGATTTGAATATACTAATTACAATCTATTATTCCATTCGATTAAATATATACAGAGTTTAGAACAAGATTATAAGTGATAATTTTCTTTTATACAGTACAGTATATTATACACAGGATCATCTGTGATGGAAAGCAGCATTACTCATGTTTTGTGCCAGCACAAAAAAATCTATTATATAAGTATAGTTGTACAGATCATGAATGAAACTAGAAGGGGCATTTGGGGGGAAACTCCAGTCAAACATATAGTCTTGCTTAGTATACGTTTATTGTCGGAGTTTTATTAGTTACGATTTATACAAATTGAGTTTTTTTATGACAATAAACAAGTACAGTACTAGCTTAGAGTTGATTTAAGTCAGTCATTAGTTAGCCAATCAAACCACTTCCCAATATGGATTATCCCAGAGCCTTTGTTTGCATGCTGGTGAAGGCTCTGAGTATGAGATTGTTTTGCCCTCAACTGATTCAAAATGGCAGCCTAACACCACTGCCAAATGTTTCGTGTGTGGACAACGTCTGAGCCCACACCGCAAAAAAAAAAGAGTGGGAAAACACTGAAATATTTGGACTGGTCCAAGAGTCCAACACAAAAGTTAAAATTATAAGAATACTACCAAAAAGATAAGGTAGGTAATTTGTGCATGGCTTCTTTGTCAATATTGTAGTTAACATAATTTATTCTGAAATGACCCCTTTGTAATTTTCATGCCCCCTTTTTTTAAAATACAAATGAATAGTCGAGTCTTACTTAGTCTTTACTGCCCAGGTAGTTGTTGTTGCCATGGATAGTTCCCACTTCTCTTGCAAATTATGTTTACTCTAGCAAATTCACGCATGCGTAATGCATGAGTCAATTCCATGAGTGACAACCCCCCCCCCCCCCCCGGGAATACCCCTGGGCATTTGCATTTTTTTGTTAAGATAGTGCGAATTCCCGGCCACGGGGCAATGAATAGTGGGTAAATGTCCTACCACCGGGCGGTAGGTAAGTGGTGAATTCCCCACCCCCGGGAACACAAAATATCAAAAGATCTAAAAGGCTACCAGTACCGAAACCGTGAGAGGATCTATTCACAAATTTAACGAGGGAGTTCATACTGATATATCGAACGTAGATATACAAATACTTTCAAAAACATCCACCAACTTCCCAAGGTTCTTCGATGTCAGCCATTCACTCACAAATTGTTTGTCTTTCCCTTCAAACTCATCCATATTCAAATCAAATTCCTTCCAAAATGATATAAACGAGCAACGACACGAAGAGTCAAGAAAACCATTCACTCCCACAGTCCTTTGCGGATTTCATCAGTGTCAAATTCCCAGGGGTCTTTGAGCCCTAGTACAGTGTCCGGCCCCCGTGCACCGCTTGGCAAGCAAATTCCCAACCCCTGGGAACAGTGTACCGAGCAAATTCCCGGGGGTGTCCCGCGGGGGGGGATGGTCACTCATGGAATTGACTCATGCATAAACGTTTGGCAGCCTTCAAACGGTTACCCAATTTTCGCCCCAATGCCCCCTCTAGTTTTTATTTATGATCTCTATCACTATATGGGTATAGACGTACTGTATAGTGTTAACAGACTCGGCATGAAACTGGTCACAGGTCATGCAGCCCTCACGGCCCTAAATTTAACTAACCCAAAATAACTAAATATAATATATGACAATTATTCACCGAAGTCGAGGTGAATATCGGTGAATATTTGCCGAGGCGAAGCCGAGGTAAATATATTCACCAATATTCACCGAGACTGAGGTGAATAATTGTTATAGTATAATATTTCCGAGGTGAATATCCAAGGAAGTTAAAACACACGTTTATAAATGTATTAGTTTATCTTATCTTGATCTTGGAAATTGAATGTTGAATCTTTTCTTCACTCAGTCACTTTCAAAAGCACGGCTTAATACGATCAAAACTCTTCCAAAATAAAAAATAATTACGACAAAACATTTCCTTACCTTTAGACAGTTGTATCTCCAAGCTATTCGATGTATACAGTCTATTTGTCCTGAGTTATTTGAGCAGTTTTGACGATATGTTCGCTTTAAAAGTACGGTCGCCATTTTTAAAAAAAACTCCGCCATTTTGAAAATTAACATTCATCAAAATCATAATTCCGAGGGGAGACTGGAACGAGTTAACTCAATTTAGTTGGAAAAAAGTCCCAGACTCCCCTCGAAAACATCTTTCTAGTGATGTTATATTCACCGCCTGGCGCGGTGAATATAATGATTTATGAAGAAATTTTTAACCAATCAAATGTCCGGAATCTTTATATTCACCTCTGAAATTATACTATACCTAAATATTGGATAATTTACACAAATCGACATACAATCTTTTAATAGCACGGACAGTGGCACGGTGGCGAACAATCAGTTTAGAACATACACTACTTCGTACTTATTAAGCTGCTTAGCATATTAATAATGTTAGATGTAAAACTTGCCTCTTGAATACTCACATTAACAGCATCTTCTTTACTTTCGTTTTCCGAGAGTGGGACGCATGTTGTGTTGATTCGTTGTTTTCGCAAATATTTTCCATCCATTCTGACGCACGCAACTTGGGCCGACTTGAAGTCTTTGAAATACACAGTACCCATTGTCTGATAACCTAAATCCCCATCTAAATCAGGGTCTATGTCTAAATGTACTCCCACAATCTGGTTTTCTAAGTCTGGGTCTCGTAGTTCCTGTAATACCAACCGGTGAAGGTCTTCTGCTGAATCGATCGATTCATGTACTCCAGTGATCAGAAACCAAAACTCGCTTTCTTTTTCATAGTGGTGCAACTTGGGCTTTGCTGCCACCATAGGGCTTCTAGTATCCTCTGAAGTTTCTTTCTTACTCTCCTTGTTGCCCATTTTAATGATAAACTATTTCTACCTTCGTGCGCCAATTCCTCGAAACCCGGAAGCCGAACAATAAAGAGTCATCACATCTCCGCACTCCGCAGGTGTATTAACCTGACCAGGGCGCTATAAAACACGGGCGGGGAAACGGCAATGGGAGCCCTGATCTATGTGTGATGCGCGTACCCCCCGCATATATCACTAGTCGAGCTTCGATTCAATTTCATTTTCCAAAGTAGAGAAACATGAGCGAAGAAAACTGAGACGGCTGAAAGAAGATGCTAACGACAAAAGAATCTCCACCGATAGAAACCTCCGCATGAAAAATCACAGTAATGATGGGGAAAAAATGATTCACTATTGGCTATTGCTATGGCTGATCCAGATACCTCAAGACGAAGTCGAAGACTGTACCTGTGATATGTGAAAGTCGAACCTCCATAATTTTGAATATATGCTGCCAAGTATATGTGTGGTTTCCAGCTTTTTTAAGCCGTAATCTTGCTGTATTTGCTCTATAAATGTTATTCTAATGATCTAGGCTATATACCCATACATACTAGTTATAGTCTGGAATGAATCTCATGCAAACTTCAGAAGCTCCGAAAAAACCCTGAATAGTCAAACCTCAAGCGGCCGTGATTATCAACTGTCTGTAGTCTGTAAAATAATGGACTTGATCAGATTTGTTTAAAACGGGGACAGAAGTATATGGTAAGAGATACTACAGTACTCTTTTTAGTATGTCCTTTAAAAAAATATCCGTATAACTATATTATCGTACGTTGGTCTCTTGTGCTGTAGATTTGACTTAGAGTACTGTCTTCGGTATTCGACAACTGTAACACAATTTTCAGATAGAATATGATCGAATTTTGTCTGCAAAATGCAATCATTGTAGTTACCAGTTTCTCGTACAAAATATATAATGTTAATCTGCATGCCGTGAGAGTGTTTTTTAGTGGTTTTTTTTTTAAAAGTGTTGTGATATCTATGACAAAATATGCTGAACTGCATATTAAGATTGTTTACTCTGGATAACACAAAGCCGAAAACGTTCTTGATCAGTTTATTGTTTATTTTAAATGCTTTCCGCTGACGTTTGGGCAAACCTGTTAGAGTCTTCTGCCGGTTAACGTCTATAGTATTTCTGTGCACATAAAATTTGGCAAACAAAGAATACTAATCTTGTTTTTACCGTCGTAAACCAGCTTGAGTCGCATTGATGCAGACTTGTAGTAAACTTTGCAATTTTTATTTACATCATTTGGTTGAAATTTGTTTTAAAAGTCTTTCTTCTCGTTTCTTTAACATTATTGGAAACAGGGTTTTAGCATTGTGTATATGTTAATTCATGTGATTGCTCTTTGAAAGAAGCATGGGGTTTTAAACTTGAAAGCGTTAGCAGTTTTTTAGTACGTTTCACGTATTAAAGCCATAGTGGCGAGAATGGAAGAGAAAATTTTCAAAAATGGGTTGGTGAAATGTCAGTTTTTACAAAAAAAGCACAAAAAAGTCCGTTCGCTGACTATGTCAGTTCGAAAGCCCATTTAATTGTCTTTACGTTGGTGTATTCAAATTCACTTTTGTCAACCGATTCGCAGAGAAAACTGATGATTTTAACGGCGTGCGCCCTTCAAAAATTGTAAATTTTTAGGAATTTTTTCAACTCTCACGATAAACAATTGTGATTTTATTAATCTAGAATAAATCCTTGACAATATACAATTAAAACAAATTTAATCTGAAAGAGTTACTTGTTCTTTATTTCTGTTTCTATTGGCAGTAATAAGTTTTCTTCCTTTTCAAAAAGAGGAATTTATCTCGGGTACTCTTTATCTTTTTGGTCGCCATTCAAATTTTGTTTTTGTTGATTTTCAGAGAAAAAGCGCGCTCGTGCCAGTCCTTTGATGCATCACACATAGCTCGCCAAATTATATGCGCGTTTCCCCGCCCGTGTTTTATAGCGCCCTGACCTGACAGAGTCAGGCCCGCTCTTCCCACAGGGAGCCCATCTTGGCAGCGCGTGGGCACCCTGTGGCGGACTCGAAAGACGCGCGGGGGACTGTGGCACACTCGATCGTGGTGTGTTAAGGAAAATAATAAAGGGATGAAACACGAATTCTTCCTTGTTTTGAACATCGTTTTAAGCGCCTATAGGTACTCAAATTGTAAGACAATTGAGCGAAGTAGTTGTGATAATGATTCATTTATCAAAATATAAATCAAAATGATGCAAAATCTCACCTTTTAGCCGTGATTTTGCAGCTAAATTACATACCGTATTTTCGGGAGATGTGTTCCGCAAGTAGCTAGGACACTACATCATCGTTGACACTTCGGATAGCTACGAAATCCTACGATAAGCTTTTCGGATAAAGCGGGAAGCCTCAGGATTATTGATTTATTGCACATTCATCTGACTCTGAGTTTCAGTCGGTTTCAGTATTCTAACGGTGGCTCCCGACGATACGAGATGTCCTGGCTACTTGCGGAACACATTCCACGTTGAACGTTTGGTCACAGAATAAAGAACTGAGCAGAAGGTCCACTCGAGGGTAAAAGTGTCGCCGTTTTTCAGTGCGCATGCGCGAGGTCTGCGAAGCTAATGGCGAAATACGGAGTTGCTTCACTAAAATCGCTATATCTCACGAACTAGTCGCTCGATTTTTACGCTACAACCAGTAATAATAGAGGAAAGGTAGATGACAATATATTTTTGCTATTTAGAAGGTATGAAAAACATCTGAAAGTGAAAATTTACGGAATTAAAACCGCCACAGTATTGAGCCACTAAAGCATTCTTGTCGACTTTCAACTTGCCTTTACGGCTAGAAAAAGAGTAGAAACTCTTTGAAAACATTTCAAACATTGAGTACAAAGATGAAATCACACTTTTTGTTATTGTTATTTATTGAATTGGACGAGTAGCTCTGAACAACGAAGCAATTCTGTTAGGTGAATTTGGGGCAATTGGACACTGAAATTTGCTGACTGGTATATTTCCATATTAAAAGACAACCCGCTTTTCAAAACTAAAGTTATATAGTTCTGCAATGATAACTTTAATATGTTTATATTGAGAAGCGTGGCTGTGATTTTTATGTTTGTTTTATTTTTTATTACAGCTGAATCGTGCATACAGTACTTCTTCTTGAACTTGTTTATATTCATATCATGTCATTGTCAGACCCTTGATCTTCTTGAACTTGAAAGTAGTGTACTGAAATATATGCAATTCAATCCAAGATTGGGGTTGCTAACCTAAGCTGTAATGTTTCATGGTAGAGGAATGATCATATATATTTTAGATCAAAACAAGGACTGCATGGTGTATAATAATAATTTTAGTAGAGTATTTTGTTTATTGGATGGTCACTTGTAAATTATTTCTAAAACAATCTATAGTTTGATACTGTACTTTGATTTTCACTACAGTGTAAATTATTTTAATATTTTTTGCTATATGAAAATAAATATTTGGGATTGACTGTTTGTGATTGCACAAAAAAGTTTATCATTCGAGGTTGAATTTCTTGTTGAACTGCACCAGTGCAACAGCAAATTTGCACTAACTTTGAATTTTGCATATTATTATGACCAAGCAAAGTCATTCAGAGAAATTCTGTTTTTCCTGTAAAAAGTCAGGTTTAATTTTGAGTCTCCAGCGCTGGTTGTTTGGATGGATCTAGTAAATACATAAATGACTCGTACAAAAAAACCCAACCAATTAAATCATACTTGTTTATTGTTAATTCATCAACTGAGAGTTTTGCTATATATATATATATATATATATATATATATATATATATATATATATATATATATATATATATATATATATATATATAAATCTACTATAATAGAAATTTTGTTTATTCATTCATTGTAAATCCATTGTAATTAAGTTTTTTAACTGCAGAATTGGTTATTAAAACATACATTACACTGATGTCAAACAACATGACAGCAAACTCAAAGGTGGTGACACCAAGCAGTAATTTAAACATGAGTTATGAAAAAAATATATGTTGTTGCATCCTTATGAAATAAAACAACAGCTGGCCTTATTTTCAAGTATTACTTGTAAAACGTCAACTAATAGAATTGCTTCGTTCTTCAAAATTACTCATCCCATTCAAGAAATAACGGAAATATGTGCAGTTTAATCTTTATATTTAACGTTTAAACTGTTTTCAAAGATAGTCTGCTCTTATTTTTGCTTGCAAATGCAAGTTTAAAGTAGACGGTAATTCTCTAAATAGCTTCACACAGTGGCGGTTCGGGTTCGTTTTAATCCGTACATTTTCACTTTCAAATGTTTCCCATACCTTCTAAATGGCAAAAATATATTGTCATCTACCTTTCCTCTATTATTACTGGTTGTAGCGTAAAAATCGAGCGACTAGTTTGTGAGATATAGCGATTTTAGTGATCCAACTCCGTATTTCGCCATTGCACTCCTTGTTGAACTGGCTGAGGTTTACTGGCTGCGAGATTTTCCGGAAGTGGTTTTCAGTAACCAGCGCGGGGACAAAAACTTCAAAGGTTCCGACGCGAGTGGACCTTCTGCTCAGTTCTTTATTCTGTGCCAGGGCCTCCGATTTCCCAGTGTACCGAGGAGGCCCTGGGAACGAGGATGATGCCATTTTATAAGGACTATATGTAAATTAGCCCTTAAGCGGCGGCCATTTTGTCATCAATTTCTGGTAATGAAATGCCAGGCTTGTGAATTTTTTCAACCGAACTGAACTGAAGAACTCCGTCGTTTATCTTAGTCAAGGGATAATTCAAGCGCGGTATTCTAATGGAGATATTTTTGGCGTCATTGATCGACAACTTTTTTAACGTAACCACGGCTTACTAAAACTTCTCGAGCAATATCTCAGTGACTTCTACCTTCATGTGCCATGTCTAATACGCGTTCTCGAATCAAATCTGGATACGCTCTCCCGTTGTCATAATACCTCCATTGCGGTTTATGCAAACATGGACGTTCGCTATATATAGTGTGAAAAAGTACTGTGTAAAAATGCGTAGAGACAATTCAAAAGGTAAATGAGAGTAAAACATATTTTGTACATGTACTTACGACGATTATGGTCTACTTTGTCTGCGCTTGGCTATCCGATATTCTTAACAAGATTACGTTGTAAACAAGATTTCCTTAAGTTGTAATCATGCGTTAATTGACGTCACTATAATGCAGCTTGGTCAAACTCTAAACCAATAATTAGTCAGCGAAGCTGTGTGCATTTTCGCGACGGACATTTTCATCTGGATACTGGACGAAGACTAAACTAGCTTGCCTTTTGATTAGTGCAAATAATAGCTTTTTAAATCCCACCGCGAGACAAAATTTTTTTTTTCAAGACAACAGGTAATTAGCGGAATCTCGCAGTGAGGTAGTCCGGTTACGCTGATTTCCGAAGCGTTGCACAATTCACAATAAAATTATATTACTTTAAATTATTCAAAACTAACGTGGCTTCGATTTATCAATGGCATTAGACCATTGGAAATAAATAGAAGCAAACACGACTAAACTTGAGGCGAGTGTGTAACGCGAGTCCATAGTCGCCTCTCCTTATATATACATTTATATATATATATATATATATATATACACCTCGTGTTTCAACTGTTTCAAGATTTAATAAATGATCATAGTTATAATAATAAGATCATATGGTTAAAATTAAACGATGGCAAAGCGTTAAACGGTTTAAGCAAAGTTAAGCGTCCAAACGTTTTGAGTAAAGCGTTCGAACGCTTTAGACAAAACGTTTGAACGGTATAAGCTTAGCGTTCAAACGGTTTGGGCAGAGCGTTTAAACGTTTTAGGCAGAGCGTTTGAACGTTTTAGACAGAGCGTTTGAACGTTTTAGGCAGAGCGCTTGAACGTTTTAGGCAGAGCGTTTGAACGTTTTAGGCAGAGCGTTTGAACGTTTTAGGCAGAGCGTTTGAACGTTTTAGGCAGAGCGTTTGAACGGCAAATGATGAATGGCTAAATGGTTACTCAATCCGTTTAAACGATAACTATACAAAGCGTTTGAACGGATAACAAACGCCCTACGAACGTTTTTTGCAAACCGTTTGTGAAAGCGTTAACGTACGTTTTCCCGTGGAGGGTCACAATTTTGCTTGCAGTTTACATATTAATTTTAGTTTGGGCTGCAATAGCTCATGCGGTTAGCATGTCGATACTGGATATAGCAAGACGGTAACTCACGGTTTATTTCAGCCCAAACTAAAACTCTTCTTGCATGTAATCACCCATAACAGTTGTTAAAAAAAAGAAGTAACACCGTGAAAGAGATATATATTGTAATGATAGACATGCTATTTTAAGTGCAACCATGCGTAACGAAGACTTAACAAATAGATTCATTTTGCCGTTGTCTGTTCAGTTATAGATGCACAGATGACGTCACAACGTGGTAAGAGCAAAAAAGTGGCCCACGAGACGCAGTCGAGTTAGCCTGCGTGCAGACTGTACCCCGAAGGGTAAACAACTTCGGGGTACAGTCTGCACGCAGGCTACAGTCGAGTGGGTCACTGATATTCTTACCACGTTGTGACGTCCTCTGTGCATCTATAACTGAACAGACAACAAAAAAATGGAATCTATTTGTTTTATACAATAAAAATTTAAAAGGTCTTTGTCGAAACTCGTGCCGGATTTTGGGGCATGAAGAAGGAAAAAGGCAAGTCAGCTGACGTGATCTGACGTGCCATGTGTCTGTCCTCTAATAGATCATGGCCAACAACCAATGAAAACACGCATAGCAACCAGGGTATTGTATAATATAATATATAATAGACAAGAGTATTAGAGTAAGCACATCAGGACAGTTTGGCGTTTGAGGAGCTGGGCGTAACGGATATGGCTTCACGTCCCCAAGAAACAGAACAACGTCCCACTCAGTCACCCAGAGTCAAAGAAGCAGACCAACAACCCCAAGAGGTAGTTCAACAAGCTATCCTCAACGCAGATGCCGTTAACGAGATCACTGATAATCATGCAGGAAACGCATGAATAAGCTCAACAACATCCAAACTTAGAGGTATTTCCATGCCCATGTGTGTGTCTTCTTTTCGGATAGCGTTGGTTGTTAGTCCGTTGGTGTCTGATATGCTTGTATGTACTGTCAATCTTGCGTCGCTTCATTTTAGGCTTGTTCTCCCGTTTTATGGGTCCCAGCGACTACAGGTCGGGTTGGGGCTTTACTTTAGTCTGTCAAATTGACACGTGTTCTCTGCCTTGGAATTTGGTAGTGGCCGAAGAGATACCGAAGTTCATTTTATTTTGCCTGGTAGTGGCCAGGGCGATAACGAAAATCGTCCAGACTTACATGAAGCCGTTCGGTTGGGGCCGAAAGTATATATGTTCCCGTATCGTGGTAACTGTTTGAATAGAAACGTTCCTTCACTTGTTGAGTTGGCTATTTTCGGCGTTCCCGGTTGTGGCTTTGGAAGTGGAACAGCGATTATTATGATGGAGATTATAGCCAAGCTTATATACTTTGCGTTTGATGTTATGCCGAGCGGAACGTTGTCGTTGCTAAACAAGGCTCCTATAGAGCAGATCGGTTCACTTGGCTATGTGGATGTAAGTTTGTTAAGGCCTCCTTTCGTTGACGTAAGACGTGGTGACAGCGTGGTGTTTTAGACAACTTCGATCATTTGATTTCTCTGGTTTATCTTTCCGTTGTTCACCTTTTTGACGGTATGCTTCGGACGTTTTGCACTCTGTCTCTGTCTCTTGGCTTATGTATTTGCATACAGCACAGTGAGCACACAGCGTTTTTAAACAACGGGGATTAACGTGTCATCATTTCAATGTGTTATATCACTAAAGGGTAATTGTGCCCTAGCAGTTCGGGTTTATTTTGTTTTATTTATCCGTTTCCCTGGCTTGATGTTCACCTTCAGCAGTCAAGAGCTCGAGATATTTAGAGCTCACTCTACCGCTGTTTGGGTTGAAAACTCTTTGGCCCAGCCAGGGTTAGACAGTTTATTACTGCTCCCACAAGATTTCGGCCATTTAATTGCTGCCCTACGCTCCAACAACGGGTTACACCCACTCTGCGGAATATGAGGCAATTCTCCATCAGACTAACCCATTATGTTCATTACGCAATTTGGAGATATAATTATAGACTTTTGAGATCTTAAGTCGAGAGCACGTACGATCGCCATCGCCATAGCAAAAATGACAGAGGCCACTTCTGTCACCGGCAACCCCGGTGCACCGCCGTGACTTGTTTGTCGACGGTGTATTTAATTTATTCTTCCCTATAATGCTTTCTCAGTCTAATTTTTCAATAACGATTGTTTTCATGGTGTTGTATCTATTGTTTTGCATAGTGAATCATTACGTTAGTTGTTTTTGTTTTATTTTGATTCTTTTGCCGTTGTGTCGTACTCGGGTGCGGGTGTCTGATGCCTCTTTTATGCCTCTCGGGGTTGCCTAGGGGCGATGCTTCGGCGGGTTACGTTTCATTTTGTATTAATTTTTCGGATAAGTGTTTAGTTATTGGTTAATTGTTTCATGTTATTTTTTACTTCGTTCTAGTGCCGTTGTGACGTCCCCAGGTGCGGGCGTCTGATGCCTTTTATGCCTCTCGGGGTTGCCTAGGGTCGATATTTCGGTGGGTTACGTTTCGTTTAGTTTTAATTTTTCGGATAAGTGGTTTAGTTCTTCAGACTTATATGGGTTACTTTGGTCGCTTTTCTTCTCTTTCCTTTATGCATGTTCTCTCATGATCACTCTTTAGAAACCCTCGGCGCAGCGCGTCTGAAGCTAGATTTCATATCGCGCGTACAAGGGCCATTCGTATTCCAAATACCGTCATCCGATTGTTATGTTTACGCTCGGGAGTTCGCCTTTATTACCCCAAGTTTTTCATCACGTGCATGGTAGAGCCTCTGACCTGGGACGAATTAAGACTATAGAAAAACTGGAAGATCCCGACCATCTGAATCTTTTCACATACCAACGTGTCGGTAAAACCCTGCGAGGGAAGAAAACTATTCCTCCTTGCGCTAAACCCGCCATTTGCCCGATTCAAGATTTGCGTTTCTACGTCACATATTGCAGCGTTGCTGACATCCATTTCTCCGCTGGCTATCTTTTCCGTCCAACTTCGCCGAAAGGTCCCGTCGCCAAAGAAAGCAACGTAATCGGGTAAATAGCTTAATTAAAAATGCGGGGAAAAAATTTAGTTTTCAAAGCATAGATTTAAACAAAGGAAATCCCCGAAAGATGTGGAAAAAATTAGTTTAATTACTGGGCTTATTGACCGGTGTTCTAAAACAACTACAATTTCCTCAGTTAAACAGGGTAATACAAATAACAGACTGACAAAAGAAAAGGACATTGCTGAGTCCTTAAATGAATATTTTACTGAGATTGATCCTAGTCTTTCAAATGACTTGGAAAATACCAATGCTAATATTTCAGATTATATAAACCCCTCAGTCTGAGACAACCGTACCATTCCTCACAACAATTTTTAAGGTATCGATAAGTCAAGGTGTCTTTCCGAATGATTGGAAAAATTCACGATTCTCGCCAATAATACGCGGTGACCGGAAGAACAGGAATACAATACTGAACCGGCGTATTCTTTGAAAATACTTTTTTTCCCAAAACAAAGGCTATGAATAATGACATATCTTAAGCTTAAATTTCATCTTTATATAAAATACAGATCCTTTATTTTTTATTTCAATGAAATTATCCCCCTTAAAATACAAGTTTTCTACTTTAAAAGTATGTCTCATTGTAGTAAAACAACGATGACAGGTCTCACTGCGTTCTAGAAGTTCCCGTCGTCCCAAGAACGTGAAAATGCTCTCAATGACGTCTTGTGTAGAACGACGACGGCGTTCTCTTTGCTCTTGGGATTTTAAATTGCTCATTATCATTGTTTTGAATGAAAAATGCTATTGAATTCAATCACCGTCCGTGGTCTAAAACGCCTGTATGCTTAAGCTCTCTATTGAGTCAAGGCGAGGGACGGGGCTCGAGTTTGTGATGAAGGTGATGACACTTGCTTCTGTATTATAAAGCCAGACACTGACAGACAGAGACATTCGTGGAGTTTCAATCCGGATCTACTTTGCTACCGTATTTCTTTTCTTTTGTTCCACAGCGATGTGTTTTAAAAATATTAAGAGCTACGGCGTCTTTAATAGCCGTCTTGTTGAAATACGTCTCCACTCCATGCATTGTTGAAGTCCGTAAACAATAACTTTAAAAATAATTTATTCTGGATTAATTTTGTTCGACCAATAGAAACTCGCGGCCGCCAAATTCGACCAATAGAAATACGCGGCCTAGCTCTGACGGCCGCGAGTGATGAAAAAACCCCATGCTTTGCTGCAGGCCCACATTTCACAGCAACAGGTGGGCCTGCCCGCAGGCTAGTATAAATACACATTTTCGTACTTTTAGGAACAACATTTTCTTTAAAATTGTTAATTTCCTCGTCTGTCGCATTGACAACTTGGCTGGCGGCCATTTTGAATAAACGCTGTAGGTGATTATCGAGAATTAATCCGAAGTAGCTCGACCAATCAGCGCGCGTGATTTTCTATAATCACCTGTGTATTTATACTAATCTGTATTGTTGATATTCTCTGCAGTGTAAACTGACGGAACCACCTTGGCCTTGCGAAAATATTTGTTGTTCGCCGGAAAGTTAAGATAAATGAACTGATAGTGATTTGCGATACTTTCAAACCCGAACCGCCGGTGGTTTTTTGACAACTTTATTCTATCTAGCCACTGTTAAACGTGTAATTTATCAGAAATGTTGAGATAAATTAACTAATTTATAAACTGAGTTTTTTTTCCGACTTTCCCCGTTGGCAAACATTTAAGATCCGACGCTCATTCAACATGATCTTTTTTACTTAACGTCTTTTATAATAACACAAATTTCTGAATTTCACTACCTAGTGCAGTTTAAATATAGGATGCCATTCTTTGTTTAAATCGTCACCATTCCAAAAGGAAAGAGATACTAGTTTATACACTAGCAGTCTAGCACCGGTGTTTAATCGAGACTACAACTCACTTATGAACGAATCATACACTGGAAATTGACCAATGCTAAAATGTGTTCCAATAAGGCAGAGGTGCAGAGTATCCAAACTGGTGTCTCGTTTCCCTCCCGCTGGGTAAGGGGAACGTGGGCTCTGGGAACGAGATTGAGGTTATGGCAATAGAAATAGTTTATCATTAAAATGGGCAACAAGGGGTCAAGGGGAGTAAAAAAGAAACTTCAGAGGATACCAGAAGCCATGCGAAGGCAGCAAAGCCCAAGTTGCACCACTATGGAAAAGAAAGCGAGTTCTGATCACTGGAGTACATGAATCGATCGATTCAGCAGAAGACCTTCACCGATTGGTATTACAGGAACTACGAGACCCAGACTTAGAAAACCAGATTGTGGGCGTACATTTAGATCGGGATTTAGGTTATCAGACAATGTGTACTGTGTATTTAAAAGACTTCAAGTCGGCCCAAGATGCGTCCGTCAGAATGGATGGAAAATATTTGCGAAATCAACGGATCAACACGACATGCGTTCCACTCTCCGAAAACGAAAGTAAAGAAAATGCTATTAATGAGGGTATTCAAGAGGCAAGTTTTATATCTAACATTATTAATATGCTAAACAGCTTAATAAGTACGAAGTAGTGTATGTTCTAGAGGTTAGAATTTAGACATGGTCTGAGTTGTTGCGCCACCGTGCTGAGATTGTATATTGATTTGTGTAATCTAATATTTCGGCTTCGTTCACAGTATACAGTGAAACCTGAGTTTTGCGACCACCCCAGGTGCCGAAGTGGTCGTTAAGGACAGGTGGTCGTTCAGACAGGTAGTGATGTGACGTCATAGCAGCCATTTTGGCAGCGCCGCGACTCGTACTGTCGTTCACTTCAGTTTTTGCGCTGTGTTTTTGTTACGTTTCAGATTCAATTTTTGCGCTGGTTTGGTCTTGTTAAAAGCTCTTGGCTTTATTTACGATCTTCCAGTAGTATTTTTTAGATGTGAACACTCAGTTTTGTCACTTTCCTTTCCAAGTTAAAAAGCCGTTGTAAAATATACAAACTTGTCACGGTAAACGATCGTGAAGATCAACTTGTCTAAAGTTAACAAATATTACTCATGGTTTTGGATTGTTCAGTCATTGTATTAACTCTCAAACATCAACTAAAAAGTATTTGGCTTTGGCAGGAGAAATTCACACAGATTTTCATCAAATAATGCTCAAAAGAGAAGCAAAACAAGACTAAAATGCGCCGCATTCGCGTTTGTTTACTATGAAAAAACAGGTATTTCTTTAACGTATTTCGGCAGTTTTACGTTGAGTTGGTCACTCATAACAGGTAAATATCTTGTTTGGGATACAAAAAACGGTTGCTGGTTACGTAAGGCAGGTGGTCGCTCATTGCAGGTATATTTCAACTACAAATCATCCGTTCCAGAAAAAGTGGTTGTATATGATAGGTGGTTGTAAAACATGGGGGTCGCAAAACTCAGGTTTCACTGTACCGGATAGCTTTTGTGCCAGCCCGAAAGCCATACCAGAAAGGCCTTCTGTTCACAGCTAGTTCACATAAAAAAACGCCTGTTCCAACACAGTGTCTCAATCAATTCCAAGCCTGACCCCTCCCCCACCCATGGTGGGGAATTTGTTGAAGTGCCTAAAATAGTACATACTGTACTTGCTGTAAATCTATACTCAATTTATCTTTTATAAAGGCACACCACATATTTCATACTAATACATGCTTGTCCACTTCTCTAGCTTTTTTATATAAAAATACGATATACTTGGCAAATATATGGCAAAATATATATGGCAAATTTTTGCCATAAAAATACCACTGACTCACCAAAAATGCACCAAAAATGTTGCATGTCTTCCGTTATGGGGTGCCAAATGTAAAAAAATTGTTTGGCACAAAAATGTGTTGATTTTACCATTATTTACCTATATACAATACATTATTGGTAAACAATGTTTCTATCTGAGTTAAACAATCCATAGATTATTTATAAATAATCAATGGATTCTTTACAAACAATCCCTGGATGGTTTAGCTGTGGAAAAATATTATTTATTAAATAATCTAGGGATTGTTTATAAATATTAAACTAGGGATGGTTTAGTAAACCATGGATTGTTTGCTAAATAATCCCTGGATTGTTTATAAATAATCTAGGGATGGTTTAATAAACCATAGTTTGTCTATTACATATATATATATATATATATATATATATATATACATATACATACATACAGGCCGACCGCAGTCGGAGGAACTAGAAGGCTCCTCTTTCGTTGGCTACTAC
Source organism: Paragorgia papillata (assembly GCA_035771165.1). Classification (NCBI taxonomy): domain Eukaryota; kingdom Metazoa; phylum Cnidaria; class Anthozoa; order Scleralcyonacea; family Coralliidae; genus Paragorgia; species Paragorgia papillata. The sequence goes on along the minus strand of JAWNZC010000241.1, from coordinate 990,002 downwards.
CCTAAGGCAGGGGTGGGCACCACTCCTATCCCAAATGGTGTTGATTTTACGGAGGGAGGAAAACCGGAGAACCCGGTGAAAAACCCTCGGAGCACAGGAGAGACCAACTAAACTCTACTCACATGGTCCAAGCTCGTGAACAGGGCTGTTCCCAAATGGTCACCCATCCAAGTACTAACCCCATCCAACCGGGCTTAACTATTGGTGAGAGGCAGCGCCCTAACAGCATGCACCACCCGTGATTGTTTCTATTAAACAATCCATGGATTGTTTATAATGCACCTATCCATGTTAGGCCGGCGGTGGGGGGGGGGGGGGGGAGATAGGGCAGGAGGGGGGGATTTGACATCGAAACAGAATTTTGTGTCAAATTCCCTACCCCAGGAACATCATTGTAGGTCAAATATTGTACCCACGGTACAAATACTCAAATTTTAATCACTTGTACAATGTGTACTACCAGTTCACCATGCACAAATCATAATATATCATAATTGATTTGAACAGATTCAACAAATCAGAATTTGAATTAAATCTATAAATCAGAACTTCATATAGACAGTTTAAGATTATTAAAATAGATTTATATAAACAGAATTGCTCTGACGACACAGACACGATATTTGACATTTGTATTTAAAATTTTCCCTTAGTGACATTATACATCTTTTGTCAACCACTCATTGTTTCAGCTTTATGCAAAACGTCTATAGATCTTAAACAATCAAAGAATGACAAATATAAATGACTACGATCCGAAGCATGTTCATGGCGTTACGCAATCTCGTTCCCAGAGCCCACGTTCCCCACCCGGAAAACGAGAGACTTTGCGGATAATCCGTTTCACATCGATATTTCATTGGCTAATGAACACAGTGAACTCTATATACGTAACTCTTCTTTTGGATAACAAGAATCCTGTGATGGCGTGAACGGATTATCCCAGAGCCTCTCGTTTCCCGCCCACTGGGTAAGGGGAACATGGGCTCTGGGAACGAGATTGGGCATTACGGAGTCCAAAAAGAATGCAGGCTCTAGCGGAAGTTATCGAAAATTCGGAAGCAGTCCCTTCTATTGCGGCCGCAATGTACGTCAAATATTTTAGCCCCCGGGACTATGCTGATCGTCAAATTCCTTACTCGCGGGATTATCTTTGTATCAAATCCTGCCTCCCTGCCTTGCCTCCCCCCCCCCCCACCGGCCTAACATTGATAGGTGCATAAATAATCCAGGGATGATTAAATAAACCATGATGTTGAATAATCTAAGGATTATTTGCACGTGCCAAATGTAAAAAAAAGATGGCTGCCTGCCAAATGTAAAAAAAAAGGCATACAGGAAGGAACATGGGTACCAGCGTATTGTGTGCCTGGGGGGGGGACGTAAACAGCACCAAAAGGCACCAGTGTTATTTATAGTTTCACCTCTGTGTATTAATTAAACCTTTGTCATTTTACTATTAAATATTAGTAATTCATCGGGAAATAACATTACGAATGTCCATCATGAAATCGACTCATACAGTCTAGAGATAGAGATAGATATTTACTTTAATAAAATTACCTGGCAGCCTGAATTGTGTAATTTACGATAATGAATAGCAACAAAAGGATAAGAGGTTCTATTAAATATTTACAATAAAATTGAATGAATATATGTAAAATATAGATCTTATAATAACTGGAAGTACGATACATTAGAGGTCTACAATATATGTTAGGAATGTGTGTGAATCTGTGCCGAACAGTCAAGGCTTTAACATGAAAGTAGAGCGGAAAGTCATCCTTCCACATCGGCAACCTGCGAATACAGCTGCCTCACATAGTCACATCAAGGACACCCGAGATGGAGAGAAACATCTGTGTTTATATATGAGAGTAAGCATTTCGTACTACGTACGCTGACACCAAGATCAACGTCAATGCTCTGATAACAGATTTCAAAAAAAATATTCTTGTTTGAATATAGTACGGATTGTCATAGTAGCGATTACAAAAATAACACTGAGAACAAGCATCATTTCTTTGCTAGCAAGTTATTGTGGTCAGTCTCACAGGTAAATATTTCTTCTTTTCTGTTGTACAGTAATTATATCAAGAACTGACAAGAATAAATTCTGGAATGAACTAATCAAATAAATCAATGCGAACCACTCACCACTGCATGTTTATCCGATGTCCAAATGTGCTGTTTACGTCCCTCCCGGCACGCAGTACACTGGTACCCATGCTCCTTCCTGTATGCTGTATTTTTTTACATTTGGCGGGCAGCCATTTTTTTTTACATTTAGCACGCGCAAATAATGCTTAGATTATAGGCTGTTGCGGTATTGAAAAAATACCGATATCGTTTATCGGGAAAAAAAGGCACAAAATAATGAGAGAAAAGTGAAATTATAAAATGTAAAATACAATACAAACCGACGCAAGTTTCAGTTTGGCTCTTCTTGAAGTTGTGTTTCTGAAAGAGCCTTTTTTCTCTTCCAGCTCATGTTGAAGGCTGCAACAGTCTTCTTGCAAACACCCACTGCACGTGTCAAATTTGGTTCTTTTGCAATTGTGTTTGTGATGGCAAGGTGAAGGTTGTGACCAAAGCACGTGATGTTGCACCATTCCTTGTTTTTACATGCTTTCACGATGTTCGCCCCGTTGTCCGTTGTTATCGCAGCCATCTTTGCTGGATCAAGTCCCCAATGCGTTAGGATGTCATCCAAGCAATGTGCGAGCTCCTCTGCAGTGTGAGCCTCTGGCACATACTTCGTTCCCAGACACCGATTTTGTAAGTTCCATTGATGGTCAATCCAGTGCAATGTAAAACCGATATAAGGCGTCATGCCGTATGATGACCACATGTCTGTCGTGGCAGCGTAAAAATCTACGCTATTTTTTAGTTCATCCATAACGCTTGTTCTCGTAACGTCGTAAAGTTTGACCACGCGCTGTCTCGAGAATGTCGACTTTGCTGGGACTTCGTAACGGGGCTCTAACACGCGAAGTAAATTCTTGAATCCGGGGCGTCCGACGGCATTAAATGGGACGCTGTCTTTGGCCAAGAAATGAGTAATGGCATCTGTGATCTCTTTGGCGCGTTTATTGCTTGACTGGAGCGGGCTTTGTTTTTCCATTGCTTCAAATGTTTGGCTGCGATGGCTTTCTAGGTGAACATTCATCGCCAGTAGTTGAAGAGACTGAGTTGCGAAGTGATGCGGAAGTTTGCTATTTCTTCCTTTGCAAGGTGCTGTATATCATGTAGTGGCTTGTCCTAAGATGGGACATCATGAGGTTTGAAGTATTGCCTCCCTTGTTCTTTACAGTTTTCCCACAGAGTTGACACTCGGGATCATCCTTTCCCTTCTTGAAATGATCCCAAACAGCGCTTGGCGGCATGTTGGTATTTCGAACGTTGATCTTCGCGCGCAAGAATATAAACAAACGAGTCTGGAGATTGTCGATTGAGTCGGTATATACTGCATCTGTCACAAACATGTTCTATTTATTCTGGCGATGACTCATCGCGTGCGAAAAAAAATTCTAAAGACTGCGATGAGTCTATCCTCGACACTGTCGAGTCGACAGCCCGTGAAATGTGCGCTTTGGGAATTGAAACGCATTAGGTATTCAGGATGAGTCATAGTTTGACAATAGGTGGCGTGATTTGCCGCAAAGAGAATCCCGAAACTTCCGCAACAGAAGTTCAACAAAAAATCAAGCCACAAAACAGTGCTAATCGGTTTTCGCGCGTCTAATACCGATAATATCGTAGATTTCGATATTTTCGGTAGGATTTCGATATTTTCAAATTTAAAATACCGAATAACCGATATTTGAAAAAAACCCCGATAATTATCGATATATCGATATACCGCAACAGCCTATTGGATTATTTAACAAAAACTCATGGTTTATTAAACCACCCTGAATTATTTATAAACAATCCATGGATTGTTTAATAGATATTTAAAACTATGGTTTATTAAACCATCCCTAGATTATTTATAAACAATCCATGGATTGTTTAACAGATATTTAAAACTATGGTTTATTAAACCATCCCTAGATTATTTATAAACAATCTGGGGATTATTTAGCAAACAATCCATCCCTAGATTATTTATAAACAATCCCTGGATTATTTAATAAATAATTTCCACTAAAGCATCCAGGGATTGTTTGTAAACAATCCATAGATTATTTATAAATAATCTATAGATTGTTTAACTCAGATAGAAACATTGTTTACCGATAATGTATTATACAGGTAAATAATGGTAAAATCAACACATTTTTGTCCTAAACAATTTTTTTACATTTGGCGCCACATATTCCATTCTTTAACCGTATAATAAAATACACCATGCACATGTGATTGCGATCCATCATGGTGGTTTTACAGGAGTTTGAGGGGAATGATGTGCCGTTTGTGGCTTCCTGGCTTCGGGAAAAAGGCTTGGACAACGTAGTTGAGACGTTTGAAAGTAGTTTTTGACCTTTATTTTATAAATATATGTTTATGTTTAATAATATGGATGGTCATGGCCGCTTCAGTTGTCTGACAATATAAACATCTGCTTCTTTAAATTCCCATGGGTGGGGCATTTGCATCAATTTCAAGACCCCTCTGTGGGGATTTTGTACAGCTATGCTGACCCATGGTGGGACATTTGCAATACTCTAACGCAAAAATGTCAAATGCCCAGGGGGGGGATGCTCACACTTGGAATTGATTGAGACATAATGCAGTATTTAATTCGGAGACTGCGGAGCGTCATATGAAGTGGAGGGAGGGGGGGGGGGGGCTAATGAGGGGCCTGGGCCATCCTCCCTCTATGAATACACAGTGTACAATAACCTTAATATATTAAAGTTATTTCTGATGAAAAGTGGATGTTGCCTCCCCCCCCCCCCCCCCCCCCGCCCATTTTGCTGTGGGTGTTTATGCTGGCATGCCGCTTCAATTTTGAAAGAGGTACATCTTGTAATGGATAAATGCTTTTTGTGCCATTTTGTGCTGAGTCTGTTCACACTATATACCTAATAGATTTTCATGCTGTCAAAGAATGTCAGTTACTATTGTTTGTCATTAGAGATGACCCTGTATTTTTGCTGTATATATCAATCAATATCATCACTAATCTTGTTCTAAACGCTGGATATATTTAATCGAATGGAACAATTCGTACAAGACACTGTAATTTATTTTCGTACGTCCAAATCTGTCACCATGCATAATTGTGATTCAAGAGTAGGTTCCATATGATATTTTGCATCAAACATACAATTAATCACCCCAAGTATTCACAAAAGCAACAATTAATGTTTGCTTTTTATAGCACTTTTCATCAATCTGTCATTTAAGGCAAAAAGTTTGATTATTCTGGACATAAAGCTGATTACCCAAATCGATATACAATTTTGTAGTTCCAGAAAATATCCGTATATATACCCCCCCCCCCCCCCCCCCCATGGTTTTAAAACAAACAGTACTTCACAAAACGTACAATTCCACTGGGAAATCCAAACGAAAGATAAGTTCGATGTCCTTGACCAGCTGTGAGGTAACGTAACACGAATACACGGGTTACTTTTAACGACAATTCTTAACGCATCATGTTACCGCAATACCGATACGACGTTTTTAATAGCGTATACCGTACGCAATACCGTACCGATAATTTTTAGTATATCGATATTTGAAAATTAAAATACCGAGTAATCGGTATTTGAAAAAAACCGATAAAAATCGATATATTTTAAGGAAATATAACGACCTTAAGTCGCATTTTTTCAGCGTGTGCTATAATTTTTATGAAATATTTCGGTTCAATAGTTCGCTCATTTTGATGACTTGGTGTTAAATGAAGGTTCGAGTCCGAATATTTCATACTTAATCCCAATGTCAGGTGCGCAACTGGAAGGGGGTAGGGATGGTACGCCAAAAAATGGCAAAATCTCTCACAATTCTAAACAATTAGGGATACTTAGATATCTTAATTATGCAAGAAAGCTGTCAAGCGTCATAAAATTGAATTCAATTAAAATAACGTTGTTACAGAATTTAAAATCAGTGATTTGAAACATTAGCCCCTCCGATATAGAATGTTTCCACTGCCAAATATTTGCTAAATGCTCAGTGGTTCCTGTAATTTTCAAGCCTTACATGTTCTATTTTTGGTTTATCACATTTTATTTTGATGGGCTCTGTTCAAAACGTCAGTATTTCATTCAAAAAATCTCAATTCTGATTAATTAAATAAATTTGTATTGCAGTCATTCGGACTGCCATAACAAAGCCACACGTATTTGTGTTTTGTCAGGTAAGACATAAACATGGATCCAGGGGGGATGCATCCCCCTGACTTGTGCCAATTGGCACACACCATTATGCAAGATTGTATTATTTACTCTTTCTAAAATTCTCGATCTGCCCATAAGGGGGCTGTTTCTATGGAAACGAGCTAGCTTGGTAAGCGGGCCAGTCACTGAGCTCTATATAACTGGATTTCTCATCCTTTATGCTCAGCAGTAAACATTTTGAAGCAATTGGCAACCATATTGGTACTTCAGGTCCAGTGTACATGTACTTTGCTAGCCTGCGAGCCGGCTCTCCTTTGGGAGATTGGGGAGAGGAGGAGAAGTAGAGCCTGCACGCGTAGTATTGTTTTTTGAGTAGTAGCGTTCCAAATTGGGACGCAGCTCACTGATTGGACGAGATGCTGATTGTTGACATACATTAATAGACTGCTGGTAATTTGTAAAATATTAAGTGCATTTGTGTCTGAAAGATATCTCCATCAGGTAAATATTTTTAATATCTTTGATCATTTATCAAGGGTTGTACGAACCGTATTTAAATCATATTATTAGGATAGACCCAGATCGATAGACCCGAATCGTTTTGAAACGAAATACTGACGTTTCGAGGGGAGTCCTTGCTTGAAATGTCAGCGTTTCAGATTCGTTCCAAAAATTTCACCACCTTTTCCCTTTGCCACGGTTGTTAAACACTTTAGTATAGTGTGAAAGCAAATCGTCCTCTCATGGATAAGTCAATTAATTGAAAATTTGGTATCAAAGGACAACTTCCCACGATTGAGAAAATATTATCTATAAAACAAACGATAAGGTTCGAAACACCATTCGCCTGCAATACACACAGCTTTTTGTACTGGCCTGTAGCTCTCGGGATACGATTATTTATGACTGAAGTTCCTATGGCCAGGCAAAGTTAAAGTCTGAAAGACTCCGGCTCTTTCTTTTCAGTTCTTCCACTCGATATGTGAAAATATATAGAGATAGGAAAAAGTCAGACAGGACATACCGAAGTGGCACGGCGGCTATACGGCATATCATTATCTTGTCATTTGTGGAACAAGATGACTAGTAATTTCAGAACTACGCATCGTTGAAATATATTGTGTACGTATGTTGTTATATGTTGAATGAGCTTTCATTCGATGTAGAGTTCAAGATTCTGCGTTTTATAAAACTTGTTATTCTGTCCAAAATGTGCGAACAACTGTTCCAAATAATATTTCATTAGCGTATTCGTCTGGCGAGGAAGTAAAACCGTTTTCTTTGTTTACATTGCGTGTCTGGTTTGTGATTGGTCGCTTTTGACAACGCGTTAGAAGGGGCGCAACTCAAATTTGATAGCTATGCGTGCAGGCTCTATATCTCACCTCCCGCCTTACCCAAGAGCCGGCTCGCAGGCTAGTACTTTGCGGGTTTAAGAGTGGAAAATCAATAAATTATAGGAGTTTACCGGGGGACTCGAAAAAGATGTAAGACACTTGTTGGCCGTTTATCACGGGGTTTACTAGAAAACAGAAGGAAAATACAAGTAAATACAGTCCGAAATTTTTCAAGGCTTTCTAACGACATATGTTTTACTACCAAAAGTGTATAGATAGTTTTATAATAAAGTTATTGACTGATTTCATTGGGTTTTTACGAGTTATGTCTTATAGGATTATAGGCAAGTTTATCAAGTACCAGGCAGAGTAAAAAGCCACGGAATAACACGTTTTACTGCTTAATAATACCAACACTGCAAAAACTTTGTACAGTGTTCTTTGCTTGATACCAATAGCAGAAGTTTTCTTAAAGTGGCACTACGACGGGAAAATAGTGTATCTAATTTTGATTTCAGTAAAATATAATTTCCAAATGATGAATACCGGCGTTCTCAGTTTCTCTATATATTGTCTCTTTCTCGAGATATTCAGGTTTGTGAAATATGTAAATTAGGTGCCTTGTGACGTCATTTGCTCACCCAGGCTAAATGCGATTAACAAAATGACTAATATGAAAATAGCAGGAAGAAATAATTCAAACTTTGCACAAGTATAGTTGTCACAGAAGTACACTTCACTGTGCGCACCATGTTGTTGCTACGGAAACCGTATAGAAACAAGAGCCTTTTTACTGAAAAATTAAAATATTAGTTTTATGTTTTTTTCCCCAAAGAATATGATGATTGAAACACTGGAAATACAAAATCTGTGTGTCTACAGGTATTCATGTCAATGTATTGCAGTAAAAGTTGTTTTATGTAGAAAAAATAAAGATTTTTGTTTTACAAATGGAAGGTGCCTGTTTGCAAACGGTATCCAAGGAAACAACATAATGTGAACGTTAGAGTTTATTTCCCCATAACTATTCTTGTGCAAAGTTTGAATTATTTCTACCTCTTAGTTTCAGATGTATTACTCATTTTATAAATCTTATTTAGCCTGTGTGAGTAAATGACGTCACGAGGCACCTAATTTACATGTTTCAGGAACTTAAATATCTCGAGAACGAGACAAGGTGTTCCTCATTTGGAAATTATAGTTTACTGGTATCAATACTAGATTCACGATTTTCCCGTCGTAGTGCCACTTTAAGCAGTAAGACGTGGTATTTTGTGAGTTCTTTTTTTGCTCTGCCCATACAATAATTCGTGAGAAGCCTTGTACCGTGGTCACCTAGCAAAGTTTTGATTAAGTTAGCCAGTCAGCAAACCCGTATTTCACTAGAAACACGCCCACGATATTGACTTGTAGCGCTATAAATATATTATTTTCTCTTTAATTTTCGCCTACCGTTCGCGCCCAAATATGCCAACCTGGTTGGAAATTTGGGCGGCTGTCATAGCGAAATGTTAAACTCACAAATATAAAGCTTGAGGACTTTATTATTTTTAGTAACGGACAAATATAAACAACACGTTTCCCTAGCAAAAGGGTGCGGCTTCAGTGTTTTGTCTAGGTAATCGTCATTTTATTCAGTTAAAAATATCCGCAATGGCGGAAATAATTCAGCGAATTTTCTGATGTTATCGAAGTAATCCCGTCAGCGATTTTGATGTTCGTTTCTTGGTAGGCAAGTCTTTGATTCTTCCGGAGAAACGCTTTCATTTGATGAAAACAATATTCACAAGTGTTCAGGTGAGCACAATATACGGTGGCTGATTAATCAACGAAAACACCGAAGTCATTGAGCAGCTCTCTGAGGATAGGTTCAACGAAATGAGCATGTTGAAACCCACAGTTGTCCATGACGACGCAATCACCTCGTTCAAGCACAACACTACCATCACGTCTGTAGACCTCCACAGCATCTTCGAAAAAATCCAGCAGCTCAAAACCGTTCGAAGGTCCGTCGAGAACTTTGGAAATGTTCGCACCGAGAATGGAGTGAAGCAGATTGACTGTATAATTTGCGTTGGACGCATATCTCTGTATCTCAGTCGTTGGTTCGCCTCTTGTAGCATTGCCAAACGTCCGATTAGAAGTTACCTTCGTCACACTGGCTTCGTCAAACAAATGCATTTGATAGGACTGAAAGTAGATATTTCAGCCAAGTACTCATTTTGTCTGTCTACTATTTCGGGAGTATTACTTTCAGCTGGCACGGACGATATTTTTTCTTACTCATCATCATCATCATCATCATCATAGCCTGTGTATCCCTCAAGAGGGGTCAGGCCGTCGCGTTGCCGCTCTCCAAGCTGCTCTATCGCTTGTGAGCTGAAGGTCTATCCCATCTCTTTCATCACCTATTATACAGTCATTCCATCTTTTCCACGGTCTTCCTCTTGGTCGTTTTCCGAGTTCTTTTCTTTCTGCTGCCCACCTTGTTACTTCGTTCTCGTCTTTCCTTTTCACGTGGCCATACCACCTTAGCCTACTTTCCTGTACTTTGTCCCTCAACCTAGCTACACCGACGTCTGCTCTTATGTCAATGTTCCTCATCATGTCTCTTCGTGTGACTCCACGGATGACTCTGAGGCATCGCATTTCCGCTACCTCCAGCCTATGGAGGTCTTGTTCCTTCACCGCCCACGTTTCTGCCGCGTACAGTGCTGCTGGTCGTACCATCGTCTTGTATATTTTTGCCTTCAGCTTCTGTGGCATCTTTCTGTCGTACATGATACCTCCTCCATATACTCCTCCATATACTCCTCTCCATGCGCTACCCATTCCTTGGATTCTGGCTTGTATTTCTCGGTTCAACTTGCCAAGGTATTTGATGGTTGTCGTCTGCTTCAATTTCTGGCTGTTCACATTGATGGAGATATGTGGGGTAGGTGTCTTTCGCGTGATAGTCATCGCTTCCGTCTTTATCATGCTCATCTTCATTCCGTGTCTGCTTAACTCAGTGTGCCACCTGTTTGTGTATTGCTGTAGCTCATCCTCGGACTTCTTATTCAGGGCTATGTCGTCTGCGTAAATGGACTTTCCACCTCTCTCCGAGGGGCACTTCCGGCTGATGTAATCCAATATCACTATGAAGAGCAGACAACTCAGCGCCGATCCCTGATGTAGACCGACGTTGACCTGGAACGCTTCCATCTCTCCAAAGCATGTCCTAATCCTCGTGTATGGTGTTCGGTGCATTGCTTCAATCATCTGTATCAGCTCTTCTGGCACTCGTAGTATTGGTGCAAACATTTTCCTATTCACTTTGTCGTAGGCTTTCTCAAGGTCCAGAAAGGCCCAGAAGCTGTCCTTGTCAAATTCGAGTTTTCGCTCGATGAGTTGTCGCACTACGAAGATAGCATCTGTCGTACCTCGTCCCTTTCTGAAGCCAAACTGTTCCTCGCCAAGCTGATCTTCGACGACTCGTCTTATTCTTGCATCCACTATGCGTTCCAGGCATTTCATCAGTTGAGATAATAGCTTTATCCCTCTATAGTTTCCGCATTCGTGGATGTTACCTTTCTTCTTGAAGATGGGTACCAAAATTGACTCGAGCCAGTCGTCCGGTACCCTCTTCTCCCTCCATACCGCCTGAAGCACACTGTGTATCCAGATAACTCCTTCCTCGCCAAGGGCTGCAATCATCTCCAGGTTTATCTCGTCCGAACCGGGTGCCTTTCCGAATTCCATCTTGGCCAGAGCGGCTTTCACTTCCTCCAAATTAATATCTGGTTGCGGTTCATTCTTTGCTGGCACCGATGGTAGCTCTGCGGTGAATGGGTTTTCTTCGTTTAGCAATTGCTCAAAGTAGTCCTTCCACCTTTCTTTCACAGCCTGTCCGTCAACTAGAAGTTGGCCTTGTTCGGAATTTACAAACGGTGATACTATGTTGTCCTCCTGCTCCTTCCTTCGGCTCTGGGCAATCTTATAGATCTTCTTTTTCGCCACATCTGGTTGGTTTTCAAGCTCATCGTACAGTTCAGCCTGTGCTGATGCCTTCGCTTCCGCTACGGCTCGCTTTGCTGCTTTGTTGGCTCTCTTCGAGTGGGCCCTGCTTGCATCTGATGGATTCAGTTCAAACTCGGCTCTCGCATCCTTCTTCCTTTTGATTGCATCCTGCACTGCTCCGCCCCACCACCATTCTTCCCTGTCTGGTTTCTTTCCGTACTTTGATCTACCACAAACTTCTTCAGCCGTTCTTACCATAGTCTCTTTCAGCTTACGCCACATTTCTTCTGCAGTTTCACCGTCCTCTGTCTGAGCTCGCCGATTTATAACCTTCCTTCTGTACTCTTCTGCTTTCGGTCCTCGTAGTTTACCACTTCTTATCCGAGTTTCGCTGGAGCAGAGTTCCTTTCTCTGGAATCGCTTGAGCTGCACCGTTACTATCAGTGGCTTATGCTGTTTGCCTACGGTTTCCGATGGCAGCACCTTAGCATCGTCCACTAGCTTCCATTGCGTCTTGCGCACAATACACATGTCAATCTGCGTTTGTCTTCCTCCACTTCTGTATGTGTACAGTTGTGAATCTCTTTTCTGGAACCATGTGTTGGCAACCATCGAGCAATTCTTTTCCCTCTGTGTTTCGCATGCCTCTCCCGTATCTTCCGATATAGCTTTCATATTAGCAATTTATTGTGTATGGTCTTGTTGATGTGTTGGACACTTTGCAACTGTTCTTCGTTTACAACCCCATCAAGCAAAGTCTTTCACGAGTTTCAGACGCATCATTACCAGAAATTAATGACAAAATGGCCACCGCTTGAAAGCCAATTTACATATATTCCTTAGAAGATGGCGTTCCATTTTGAACAGTAAATATATAAGGCGAATATATTAAAGTGAGAATTCTGCTTATGGAGTAGCTTGCCATGCAACTATTTGCTAACCTGAATGTCAGGCCTTTATAAATAAAGGCCTGAAGAAACTCTTATTAAAACCGTCGGGTGGACGGGAGCTCTGATTGGCTGACTAATTGAAGAAAGGATTTTGATTGGTTGCTCAACCGTGGTTGCTCATTCACATAAGTAACTTGCCCAAGTATCGCCGTGTAAATTTAATTCTGTGACCAATTCATTCAATGATTTGTTTACGTCGGAAAATCAAACAATAGAAGGATTTTTCGAAACCACTTTTTCAAATTAGTTGACACATTTTGGCTATGAGTTTTTGAATCCAGAACAAAAAACGTGCATTGAAAAGCTCGCTGTTGACAGCCAAGATGTCTTTGCTGTTTTGCCGTCTGATATATCAGACATGCCATCAGTTGTGTTCTCTGAACTTCATCGCCTTCAACATGGTACGGTGGAGGATTTCCTTGTAGCAGGTGGACACCTTGCGAAAAGCAGTTTACTTGGGTCCTTCGTTCGATGATCAGGAGACGATGGCTACTGAAGGCGAAGCGGATGCGAAAGTCCAAGTTGTTTATGGCAGTGCTGAACAATGGTTGTCAGAAAAGTGGCCCCGTAAGTTACAAAACGGGAATCTCGGAGCAGTTAGTCTTAGTTGTGGATGACTGAGTTTATACGGTTGAGACGTGTTTATAATTATGTATCAATATATTAAATGGCCTACCTGTATAAAATTTAAATTCTAAAACTGTATAAAATAATTCCCAAACTATTGCGTTTTTAATATAAAACATCTATATCCAGTCGATCCTTTTCTCCTACGTTCTAGCCTGTGCTCAGAGGCCTGTGCTACGAAATTATATATTTTATTAATTTGGTCGAAACTGTATCAAGGCGGCTATCAATTCGTGTTTATATTTTATTATGGTGGTATTTTGAATCAATATATATGTATATTCTCAAATTGTCAAATTTCTCGGTTTCTCATCGTATTTTCCAATTCTTCGACTTCTACCGCTTATAGATGAGACTTTTCTATATCGGGTCTAGATACCATGGACAAACGCCTTCAATTCGAGCTCGTGTATTTATTGCAAGTCTACCTAGTCTGGACTAAAACCAGACGCGGAAAAAGACTACGTTTGCCGACTCTTTTCTTTGCGCCCTTTGCCATCGGATCCCGTCGTCGATGGACTTGCTGAAAGGCTTCTATTTTTTTCTAACGCATCCGATACATCAAGAAATAGATTGTAGCTGCAATGTACGACTTAATCTTGCACATTTTTTACATAGCGATCTTCGTGCGTTTTCTCTCTGCACTTCAATACCAATTATCGCTGACAGGAGATCACATGACGAAGACGGTTTCTGGATGCAGTCCTTGCACAGTACTGACCAGATCTTTAAATTTTTACAAGTAGTCTTAAAAGTTCGCAGACCAAAAATACCTTGGTGTTTAAAGTTTATGGAACAAAAAGCGCATTCTGCGGACGCCATAACACAGAACAAGATGAAAGCCATGAAATGAACAACTATTTCTGTGGGATGAAATCAAAACATACGTTTTGTTCTTTTGACAACACATATCAATCATATCTCGTTAATTTTTAAAAATGAAAAAAGTGAGCGGAAGACGGTTTTAATAAGAGTTTCCTCAGGCCTTTATTTTTCTCGCCTTCTCGCTCGCCCGCGCCTCTTCGCCAGGCGAGAACAAATAAAGGCCTGACATTCAGGTTAACTATTTGCCGACCTCCTGATCTAAACAACAACCATTATCCAATCATTCAGTCACCTATTTATTTTCATCAGGTATATCTACGATCCGCCAATTTGTCTTGAAAATAGTAAACAAATAAGTATGTCATGCACCAACTGGATTGCGGTAGGATTTTGTTTGATACTTTCAAAATTGTTTTTGGTCAAATGTTCGAGAGTTGATAGGGGAACCTTTGTCTTGCATGTAATAGATTACATATTGACCAAATTGGCTGAAGTTGTATACCTCTAATTTAACAACTACCCGACTTGTAATGACAACAAGACAATGGGGCATTTTTAACTCACCATGATTGATGGAGGCTCAAACACTGACAAACGATAGCTCGAGAGATATAGTTATTTGGCGGATCGTAGGTATGCCTGATTTAAAGAAATGAGGAAGTGAATAATTTGAAAGTCGCTGTTGCTTAAATAGGTCGGCAAATGGTAGGCGAGATACTCAATTAGCAGAATTCTCATTTTAACATTTCTCCTCTGTATATTTACTGTTCAAAACTAGATGCTATTTTCATCCTCGTTCCCAGGGCCTCCACGGTACACTGAAAATCGGAGGCCCTTGTCAGATGAAAACCGGATGTCCTAGATTCTAGGACATGAGTCATTGACTACATCACATCGCCCTGGGCGCGAGCATGGATATAATACAACGAAACAAACGAGATACACTCAGCTATTTTAAGAAAAGTTGCTTTATTATGACGTCCGAAAGGTTTGGTGTTTACTGTTCTTCCCGCTGGACCAAATAGCACAATTTCGCTTGCCAAAATGCTATTCAAAGGTAGGTTGTTTACGAACATAATTTGCCGTCGTCGACGAATGAGTCACCGAGTCACGCTATGTCTAAAATCGTTCGATTTTGAGAGTTAAATGATGAAACTCATTGCAGTTCCAATTCGCTTTAGGAATCCTACTTTGTCGGCTTTATTTGTAGACTTTTTCGGTGTTAGTTGAACGATAATCTTCTCACTATTCACAGCGTTGTTTGACAGTTGAAAATATATTTGCCCACTTCCTGTTTTAGATAACCTTCGTCCAGCCAATCACACGCTTCAATCGTTTTCATCTGACCAGGGCCTCCGATTTCCCAGTGTACCGAGGAGGCCCTGGGAACGAGGATGATGCCATTTTATAAGGACTATATGTAAATTAGCCCTTAAGCGGCGGCCATTTTGTCATCAATTTCTGGGAATGAAATGCCAGGCTTGTGAATTTTTTCAACCGAACTGAACTGAAGAACTCCGTCGTTTATCTTAGTCAAGGGATAATTCAAGCGCGGTATTCTAATGGAGATATTTTTGGCGTCATTGATCGACAACTTTTTTAACGTAACCACGGCTTACTCAAACTTCTCGAGCAATATCTCAGTGACTTCTACCTTCATGTGCCATGTCTAATACGCGTTCTCGAATCAAATCTGGATATGCTCTCCCGTTGTCATAAATACCTCCATTGCGGTTTATGCAAACATGGACATTCGCTATATATAGTGTGAAAAAGTACTGTGTAAAAATGCGTAGACAATTCAAAAGGTAAATGAGAGTAAAACATATTGTGTACATGTACTTACGACGATTATGGTCTATTTGCATATTCATGATTATATCCTTCCAGGCGAACTGTTATATTTACTAGCTATCGTATCAAGTGCGCTTCACAATTGTGCCATAAGTATTGGCTCAACGTATTTTAATTGCAAATGGCTAATAGTCGGTTAGACTTAGACCAACACAACAATTATAGTTCAATGTCTGTCTATATATTAGGCATTACGGCGTACCGGTATTGGAAGATCGCAATAAGACCCAATGTTGACAGTGTTACTGTTATTAGTGATAGGCAAGTAAGGGGCGATGCGTCTGTTATTAAATTGTTTGATAATCAGTGGTAGCTGCAGTCGTTTTCCTCAGATTACCATTGGGAATTTTATTCTGAAGTGCTCGTTGCAATATAAATAGATCTCTGTCAAGCTGTAATCGACCGGTGTATTTCGGCAAATTCTGCATTCTCAGTCCAGGACGCGCATGATGCTGAAAAAACTGGCCTTGGATTTCATTCTCGCTGCGTTGAAAGTTTCAAGCTCTTCATGTTGCTTTTCATGCTGTTTCTGGAGGGTTTTTAGTTCCGCTTGCAATTTTGAAGGCAGGGCATAGCAGTGCAGGTTATTTTTGTGTGCCCAGCTTTATGGCATTTATTGCAAACTCGACCACGAATGGAAGCCAACGGAGTGAGAGAATCGTTCTGATCTTTCAATCTTTGTATTTCATTCGAGGCGCTGTTGACTTGCACCTGAAGGTACTGCACGTTTTTTTTCAGCTCAACCGTCCTACTAGCTAACGCTCTATTGACTTCATAGTTGTGCGTCGCAGCGGGATGAACAGTTGGCAACGGCGCGGACGGCAACACTTGACCAGATGAAAAATTTACAATTGGAGGTGGATCGCCATAATTGGTTGGATTTACGGTGTTGAATCTTTCAGCCAATTGTATGGGTTGCAGTGGTCGTCTGGACTTATTGTTAGCTTGTTAACGGCAACACTTGACCAGATGAAAAATTTACAATTGGAGGTGGATCGCCATAATTGGTTGGATTTACTGTGTTGAATCTTTCAGCCAATTGTATGGGTTGCAGTGGTCGTCTGGACTTATTGTTAGCTTGATTGTGCTCGTGCAGTAGTTTTATTTCAGTTTCCAAGATTCTCCTTTCTGCAAGCAACAGCTTGTGAGGCGATGGGAAGAACGAATCAATATCACAAGGACGTAAATACTGTAATGAACGTAGTGCTATGATCCGCGATCTTCAAAATCTTTGCTACACCTCTCAAGATTAAGCCCACCAGGGAGAGATACACTTCACTATCTTTACCTGCAGCCATTCTCTGCCAGCGATCAAAACATTCACAAAGGAAAACATTCTCACTCTGTCAGATTTAAGGCGTGGCTATAAAAAATCGTTTGCTGATTGGTTAACTTAATCAAAACTTTGCTAGGTGGCTACAGTACAAGGCGTCGCGCTGTAATTATAAGACTAATAATATGTACCTTTGGTATTAAAGCATAAATCTTTACAAAGCTTGAAGTATGTAGTTGACAATTTTGGACTGTATTAACTTGTATTTTCCTTCTGTTTTCCAGTGGTAGCAGTAAATAGTCATCCAACAATTGTTTTACGGCTATTCCGACTCCCCCAGTAAACTCTTACTCTTAACCCCGCAAGGTACATTGCATGGAGCTGGAGTATAAATATCGCCGCCAGTGGCTTCAGAATGTTTACTGCTAACCATAAAGGATGAGCAATCCAGTTATATAGAGATCAGTGAATAGAATACTACTCTTCTCGCCTATACTGGGCTATCTCGCTTGTCCATATAAACAAAAAGAAATAAGCAAGACGAAGAAGACTCAGTGTTCAGTAGGCTGGCTTGTCTCCCCATAAACAGCCCCTAAGACATACAAGACTAAGAGTGAAAATAAAAAGTAGAGTGCTGCGTAGGCCGCAGCCAGTCTTAGATAGAACAGAGGGAAAGGGTAATAAACTGCTGATAATGGTTTGATAACGAACTACATTATAACTGAATCATGGTAGCTTTGGACTTCTTGAAATATTCAGTTGTTGCTTCTTCTAATCTTGTCGATGTTAATATATCAATTAAACAATATTTGAAAAAATCTTTTAATTTGGTATCTGCAATTGAGACAATCTTACTGTCAAATAAAACAATCAGATTTTATTGATTCTTTGAAATGTTGGCATCGTGACAAATTATAATAGAAGCGAGAGTTTGTGGAAATACCACGTTTATTATTCATTGCTGATCTATCGACCTGTTTCTTCAGGCCTTCATCAGAGTAAATGCCAACATCGTGTTTGCTCACGTCATATAAACGAGGAAAGAACGAGGAAATCTATTGAAGTTTTGAAAAATCTTATCCGATTTCACAGGAGAGTCAGCCATTGAATAGCACATATATAGTTCTCTTTGTCAACGAAAAGCCAATCGATGTCGTACGTTTCAAGTGCAAAAGTATTAGGTTTGAACATTTCCAATGATTTGAAATGGAAAATACATATCTCAGAAATCGTAAAGGAAGTTTTATCAAGACGCTACTTCCTTCGACAACTGAAGTGAGCCAAAGTCGCGACAAATTAAGATTTAATGTCCTTCTAGTCACCTGTCCCACCCCCACTCCCATTTTTTTTCATTACAACCTATCCCAATACCTACCCTATACCTAATCACACTTTTTGTTATTATTTCCATAAATAATTGATTGAATTTCAGATTTACAATAATTCATCTGTAACCTGTACCCGTGTCCAGTTATTCCATACCCACATGGTGGCATATCATGTAAGTGGAATTGGATTCGATTGGATTTTTAACCTGTTTTTTGTTTATAATTATGATTTGCTTCAAAACAAAATTAATTATTATTATTGATAATAATCTTTAAATTTTAAAAGGTAAATACACTAAATATGAGAATATTATTTTATAGAATTTTGGTTTGGTTTATGCCACCTAATGTATGTAAATAACAGATTACTAACTGAACTGTATTGTAATTGAAGGGGTTTTCTCCAATCCACTTGAACTTAATTGGATGAAGTTCTTCAGTAGCTGTAATATCTTTATTTAGACTAAAACACAACGAAAACTACTACACTATCAATCCATGATGTTTACTCCTTCGGTCTCAACGCGAGTGTCTACTTCCGTACGTGTCCGTCGTTACGTCATTATCACACTTCTCCCTACGTTACATGTTATGTATCCTATTTTCAGTAGTTGTTAACAGAACTCAACGCGTGGTTTTTTTTTGGGTTTTTTTAACATAATAATAATAATAATAATAATAATAATAATAATAATAATAATAATAATAATAATAATAATAATAATAATAATAATAAAGGTTTATTAGCATAATAATATGCATGAAAAAATATCTCGACTGTGATTGGCTGATTCCAGTGCAGTTAATCCCAAACAACAGTGCAGAATTGTGTTATCACAGTGCAAAAATCTGTAATCACAGTGCAAAAATCTGTAATCACAGTGCAAAAATCTGTTATCACTAAGAACCAATCAAATCGATTGTACAGCGGATTTTTCTCGACACAAAACAAACAAAGATGGCGGCCAAGATTCGGCGGTTTTGGGGATAATTTGTTCAAATTTGAAGCTAGTTATGCTTTAATATTGTCAAGTGAAGTACTTACAAGAAGACCAGAAGCTTCTTTATGCCTCGAGTAAACTTTTTCAAGTACAGTAGTAAAGGAAGCGAAACGTTTTTTAACAGATAAATATGCGACGAGTGGACGGCTAAACACATACGTTAAAATATTAGTACAGTTGTTTTGAACATTTTTTCATGTATATTATATTATTAATAAGTAATAACTCGTGAGTTTTGAAAATACTTCAAATAGCACTCGTCCTTCGGACTCGTGCTATTTTGACAGTATTTGAAAAACTCACTCGTGCATGTTTTTTTCCAAATTGCACTCGAAACCATGCTATTACCTATACTAATCCACATATAGTGGCTCTTCTAATGCTAAAAATACAATGTTTAAATACCTAACTACTACAATACTAATAAATAATGACAATTATAAGATGTATATTAGACAATTAAATAGCTAAAAAAACAAAAAACAAAAAAAACAAACAAAAAAAACAAAAACATATATCTATGGTGGTCATAAACTTGCACAACTCGTACCCAGGTTCTTATCTCCGCTGCTCCGCCCACCGCTGCGAAAAGACCCTGGTTGTGGCTGGTCACGTGCCCCCTAAAAATTGTGGGGGTTTTAATTAACGGTTTGAAAAATACTCAGGGAGGAGTGACAAAGGCACAATAACAAGTTTTCGCCTTTGTTTATACAAATAATATATTACGTCTGGCATCGTCAGACTGGCGCCAGGCTGTCTGATCGCAAAATATCTGTTAGAAACCAACGTATAGTCAGTGTTTATAACAAAACATATCTCTTGCTTTCTTTTGTGGTGTACGTTGTCAAAGATCATATCGAATCCAATGTTGGTGATGTGAAGTATCTTAAAAATTTGTACAACAAGGCAAATTTTGAACTGCTTTATTAATATTCGGCCGAAATGTTTTACCGCCAAAGACTTCGCGACGATGCTCTTCCTCGTTTAATCTGCAGGCATGTGAAAGAAGATTACAAAATTTCACAAAGTTCAAGACGAAATTAGTTTGCGAGAGCCAAACCGCTTTCTCTCGCACTAAAATGCATTGACATTTCAGTCTTTGCCCGTATAACCGGCGCGACGAAAAGTGCTGAAGGTTCGGCAAGATTGCAACTATATACAACATCAAGTCGATTGTCCTTTCACTCGCATTTGTCATCAACAGAAACTCAGGTAAATACAGTTCTTGAATCGCGCTTTTCATTCTTTTTATTAAACTTTATCTAAATCTAATATGAGATTTTAGAATACGAGCATAAACTGGACTTGTGTTGTAGCATTGATTGTGCAGCTTACTAAAGCTTACCACCCCTCCCTTGATATAAAATTCGTTTAGGCGGCACGTGACCAGCCGCAACCAGGGTCTTTTCGCAGCGCGGGGGCGGGGGAGCGGAGATAAGACCCTGGGTACGAGGTTGAAACTTGCATTGTACTGTCATTTAATGAGAAACAACTGAAGAGTTTGGATCATGATAAAAGTTTGCTGCCTGTTTCTTATCGGATATATTCTTGCTTCTTCTTCATTTTGTTCATCCTGTCCATTCCTCGTCTTCCCATCTTCTTCGTTGTCCCAGACTTGATCATCACAAGATTGATCTTCTTCATTGTCGTGGTTTCTGGGTTTTAAGTAGGATATGTTCCTTGTTATTTGATGCGAATTCCTTTGAGGTGTGATGGTAGAGCCTTTGACTTTAACATGGACTGGGGTTAAGTTTAGTTGAAAATGTATTCTTCTTTTGTTGCTTGCAGGGGACTAAATCCCCGTCATTGATCTGGATTTTCTTACATGTCTGGCCTGGTCAGCATACGTTTTCATTTTCATCTTGGATTCCTTGGTCGTTCTGCCTTGCCACTGCATGCTTGTTGATTGGTTTGGGTGTTGTGGTAGTTTGGTACGGATCGTTCTGTTAAACAGCAGTTCTGCTGGGACAACCTTGGTTGTACTATGGGGTGCTGCTTGATAGTTCAGAAGAAAGGTATATAGCCCCCTTTTCCATAATTTTCCTTCTGTGCGTGCTGTTAGGATGGACTTCAGCTATAGTTTCATGAATGACTCCGCTTCCGAGGTCCTTTGTGGCCATAATGGGGTAATTGTGTTGAACTATATGCCATGGATCTCCATGGATCTTCTTATTTCGTGGCCATTAAATGGTGGTCCAATATCGGTGATTACTTTGTGTGGCATTCCATGTGTGAAGAATATTCTGTCGAGTTTTGGTATTACGGTGGGTGCTGTCGAATGTATAATTTCGACTTGGAATAAGCATCTATGACAACTAGTAGTAGCTCTCCACTTGGAAGGGGACCAAAGAAATCCATGTGCACTGTATACCAAAATGTTGGTGGCAGTCTTGAGGTACATGAGGGATGGCCGGTGTAGTGCTTTACCATGGGATACAGGAGTCTATGATCTTCTTTACTGCCGTATCAATGAATGGGAACCAAATTTTCTCTCGAATTAATTGTTTAGTTTTGATGACCTTCATGGGCCAGGTCTATGACTTGCTGTCGTAGGAGTTAGGATTGTTGCAGATTAATTCAACTGGTTTGTGGTCAGTGTGTAACACGAATTCTGCACCGAAGAGGTAGATATGGAATTTTCCATGGCCCATACTATGGCGAGTGCTTCTCGTTCAGTTTGGCTCTGTCTTTGTTTCACAGGAGTGAGAGCACGACTTGCGTAGGCGATCACTTTGTAATCTTTTTTTTGCCTAGAGTGTGTTGTTGTAGGATGGCACCCAAACCAGTTGGGCTTGCATCAACCGTACGTTCTGTTTGTTTGTTGTGTCAAAAAAAATGCCATGACTGGGGCTGAAGTTAAAGCTGTTGTCAATGCTTTCCAGGCATTCTCATGCGTTGGTAACCACTCGAATCTGGTGCTCTTCTCGGTGAATTGACGTAAAGGTGCAGTTATGGTTGCATAGTTGATAACGAATTTTAAACAATAGTTCGCCATTCCCAGTAGGCTGCGAATTCCACTGACATTAGATGGACTGGGCGCATTGACTATGGCGGTTATCTTCTTGGGGTAAGGAGTAACTTCGTCTGCAAAAAAAATCATCCCAAAGAATTCGAGGGTATGCTTGTTGTAGGCGCATTTTGACTCGTTCAGGGTGAGACCAACTTGTCGCAATCGTGCAAATACATTCCTAAAGCTGTGTCGTGGGCAGACTGTGTAGAACCAAATATTAAAATGTCATCGCTGATGTTAAGAGCAACATCAATACCAGGAATGGCTTGGCTTATGGCAAATTGGAAGACTTCGGCTGCTGCGGATATGTGCCATAGGTTAGTTGGACGTATCGATGTGGTCCTTTATAAGTACGAAAGGTGGTAATGTTCCTGGACTCCGGTGCGAGGTAGATTTGATGATAGCCATATATGGCGAAGGTCTAATTTGGAAAACACTTTAACACCATTTAGTTTGTGAATAAGTTCGTCGACAGTGGGCATAGGATAGCGCTTGCGGAGATTGCTGTGTTGGGCAGACGCATGTCCACACAAATTCTTACTTCGTCTTTGTTTTTCGGTTTCGGTGTTACAACTAATGGTGAAACCCATGCAGTAGGACCTGTACAGGGTTCGATGATGCCGTTTTCTGCTAAGTGGTCAAGTTCTTGGTCTACTTTGTTACGAATGTGAAATGGTATTCTTCCTTCCGGTTGTGCGACAAGCTTTACATTCGGGTCTATGTGAAGTTTGAGTTGAAAGTTTTTGAGGCAACCAATTCCACTGAATAAGTCCCGATAGTCACTGGTTAGATTTTTTTTTAATTTTTGTAAGTTACATTAGGGCTAGGGGCCTACTAGAAACCTTAAAGGTCAACTATACCTTTTGAGGTTATTATTATTTTCTGTTAAATTCGAAAACGTTTATCCCAAAACAGAAGAAAAAATTAAAATCGGTCTCTCGGTTCTGTTTTTTTTGTTCTGCATGTCAAAGATCGAGTTTTGGCCATTTTTCTGAACCATATTTAAACAACGACCGCGTTAAAAGGTAGCCTGGCACTAGCAAACTTGTGACGTCATACCGGTAAAATAGAGCTCGCTTCGGCAAAAGGCTAGAACATTGTCAACATGCTAACCAGGAGAGTTTATCGAAAAGATACCCGGCCACAAGTTCGACTCCACGACTTATCAAGAATGGCTTTGGTATTTTAGTTTACCAAACGGTACAGCAGTACAACGGGTTTTCGCAAGAAAAACACTACGCCTAATAGGCCAATGCCACCTGGAGGGGAAGAAGGCTACGATTAATTTTTGTCTTGATAAGACAAAACTATTGAGTGATTTGAGTCTTAAACTATATTATTAGTTCTAAGTATTGAGTTATTGATTTGACAGAAGTCTGGCGGTATACATAGCTTGTCAGAACTGTAGTTTTGCTTTTGCGAAATTGGATCTGCTGCCGTAGCTTCATCTATATCACCTTCTACTTTAAATATCGCAAAACTCACCCAAACACAATTAAGAAGA
The DNA here is from genome assembly GCA_035771165.1 of Paragorgia papillata. Taxonomy (NCBI): domain Eukaryota; kingdom Metazoa; phylum Cnidaria; class Anthozoa; order Scleralcyonacea; family Coralliidae; genus Paragorgia; species Paragorgia papillata. The sequence goes on along the minus strand of JAWNZC010000241.1, from coordinate 966,001 downwards.
CTCGTTGACAGAGTGTGAAGAAGATATACCTTAAAATTCCCCAAAATAATGCTAATACACGTATTTTCGTGAGTAAATAGGTGGCAAACCAAAGCTCGAACATTGGAATATTTGTTCGGTAATTAGGCAACTTACCGGTATGACGTCACTGACTATGTAGTACCCATTCTTCTAAACAACTCGGTCGTGCATCAAGAGATACTTAGAGTCTCTTCCCAATAAGTCATGCGCTTTTACTCCAAATTCATTTTTTCCCTCACTTTTGTAAAGTTTGATGATAACTGCTTTGAAAATATACATAACCTCAAAAGGTATAGTTGACCTTTAATAGGCTTGAATAAATGCATCGTCATAATTATGGGCGTTGGTTTCACTGGTTGGTGATTGTGTTTTGGTCGAATCGTCTTGGTTGACCATTTCCGCTTTGGCGATGTTGTTGACTTATAGGTTTATTAAGCCCAGCTCTGCTGCCGTTTGGGAACAAACTAAGTTTCCATTGTTTCCTTTTGTCACATGAAATTTAGCAGCTGTAATCTTTTTCTTCGATTCTACGATTTCTTCGAAGGCGCCAATCATTGGAGGCGGTGATTGTGAGCCATAAGCGTATACGCACGCTTTTGGACGATGTAGTTTAATAGCTTTCTGTTTACAGAAGCTTTGGAAAGTTATTTCATCGACGACGTTTATGGACGCCCCATCTACACGTGCTTGAAAGTTCCCTCCATTGATCTTTAGTTTGGCGTTGAGGTTGTCTTTAGAGGTACCTGTTCTTTCTTTTTTGACTGTGTACAAGTATTCGTCTTCTGATGACTGGCTTTCATCACATGGCGCCTTGTTATCTGACAATGTGTTGATTGATGACGGCTTGCTGTCAGGCGTCGGTTGCGGTCTTGAGAAAGACTTGTTTGGGTTTTGATTGCCTTTGTGAAACCGTTGCAAAATGATTCACCTTTTGGCAACTTGCACACTCTTGCCTCGATTGTTCTTGTGGGGCTAATCAAATCCGCAATAGTGAGCATTTACGGTTCACAATGTCTCGTTGAGAAGACTGTTGTTTTATCGGTCGAATGGCGTTCAGACTGTTGTCGATTTCATTCAGAGGTTTTGTGCGAAGATCGACGCCCTCGAGAGATTTTTCGATTCCTTTCGCTTGCTTTTCACTTATTTCGATAGAGCGGCCTTCCGTCGGGAGTGTGGTTACGGTTAGTGACGAATCTCGAAGATCTTTTCGTCGCAGAAAAGCTTCTAAAAACTTCCCTGCTTCTGTCTTGAATATTAGTTGCTTTCCCACAATGACATAGCAAAAATCTTGGTTGTACACAATAAATGAAGTTGCATCCTCATGATTCCTAAAAATAAGAAGAAAAAAAAGATTTGTTTAACTCTTTTATCTCAAATTGGCCAAAAAAAATGGCTGGGCCTCTATATACCCTCTTGGTTTAGGGGAAAAAAAAGCTAATGTACAAAGTACACGCAAGGCTAAGCCACATAAAAGTAAAGCAAGTCACTCAAGGGGCAAGTCAGAGATTTGTCATGACCAAAGATAATAAAACATTTTGAGTAATTGACTAGGAGTCACAAGTTCATTCACTCAAAATTGTGATTTGACTTGAAGTTAAGTGACCATTGTTGTGACCATACAGAATACAGTACAAATGAGTATGCAATATCATATACGAAATAATTACCTTCAGTTCATGAATCAACTCAATTGTTTTTTGGGCAGATTTGAGTCGTGCAAAAATTGTTGACACATGTTGAAGGAGATGTACAATTTTTGTGCCTGTAAAAGATAAAATAACCAACAATATCCCAGTTAGTAGAACAACTACAAAAATAAAACCAATGGACAGGATTTTAATGTAATTCAGTTTTGTATAGTATCAACCATGATATACTACTGTACATGCATATACACTCATAAAATGATAAGAAAAATTTATTCAAAGGATATATATATATTTATTATATAGCATGCTATATGATATGAGCTTTTGCGTAATCTGATTGGTTCCCTACTACCAGGCTATCAGCTCATATCCTACTAGTAGAGGAAAAACAAGATGGCGGCATGTTTTTTTAAACTGCCGAAAAGAGTTGAAATTGACGGATTTTTATACAGAAAAACATCAACACCCTCAAACCAATGTATAAAAAAACAATATTGTGTAAAAATACATTAACAAATACACAATTTAGCATGTCAAATGGTAAAATTCACCTAAACATTACGTCTTTTTACTTAAAAAACACGACTAAACTAGCGGGTTGATATTAATTTGTTGCCAAACAAAGAAACTCACGGTTAAAATCAAGCTTACAACACACAATTCGTAGGAGATCACCAGTATAGAGACTTTTTTATTTAGATAAGCATTTGGAGTAGTAAAAAGCATGTTCTTTTTCAAAAACAACCAACTAAGTAATTTAGTTTCACTGCCGAAGGTGTTTCAGTTTCATTTTTGCATGTAATCAAAACCTTTTTCACGACAGCAACGCTAATATAAACAACTGACCCACCTTTTGACTTCATAAAGGTACCTTTTAATCTTTTTTGTTGATCTGCTTCACACATTTTTTGCCTCTCGAGCAACATTTATACAACATTTCGAAGCTGTTTACCGAACAGCTCAGCGAGAAACTCCATGTGAATGCATCATTACGCATGGCGGAAATATCAGTTGCCTATGCCGGAAGTTTGTTGTTTCAAACATTTCGCTGTAATTTTGTCTCTTGTACAGTGCTTGGCTATATAATAAAACAGTTATACCATTCGCTCTCGTTGTATACGAACTAATAGCCAACTCGGCGAAGCGCCTCGTTGGCTATGAGCTCATATACAACTCGAGCTCATGGTATAACTGTTAAATATATATATATATATATATATATATGCAGGGCTCTGATATTATGCGAAGGTGCATTTCATACAATTGACCTCAAATCACATCCAATCGCATAACCTCACAAAAATTGTTTGGTTGCTTGCTTGGTGAGTAAGACTTGCACACAATTGCCTGTTTTAAATAAAGTGGGCCATGGGAACAAGGCTACAGATAGTGTGACTGACAAACAATGGGCAGTAGCACTGTAGCAGTGAATGCAGCCCAGAGGTGGGCAATTGACTTCACATACTGTAATTTCACATTCTTTGGTGGGCTATAGCTAGCCCAGCGAGCTGGTCACGTCACCTCATCTAGTCACTCCTGTTCACTACCTAAGAAAAAAAACCTGCCTTAACCCTTTCACTACTAGACTTCTTCTCTCGATGAGTAAAATCGTCTGACGTTAGCCAGAGAAAAATACATACTAAAAGGCCCCAACAGTAGTGAAAGGGTTAACATTTGAATAAGTTTAAGATTGAATACAGTAAAAACCCGCTAACAAGAACCTACAACTATAAGAACCTCACGCTGAAATTAAGAATTTATTTATATAATAATATAAGAACCTATCCCAGGCTGATTTGGTAAAACGTAGGTTCTTGTTTATAGCGGATTTTTACTGTATAAAGAATGTATCAGTCTTTTTCTTGTTAAGAAAACGATTTTTTGCTGTGCGTTAGTGTATTGCAGCTTGCCATTTTTGCGTTTGCCTTGTCAGGTTGCACAGATCAGTAGCCCGATCGAGTAAACGCCTGAGCAAGCGTCTTGTTTAAGTAAATTTCGCCATTGTGTTCTTACGCGATTCTGTTTGTAATTACTTGTTTTTTCTGATGACGGCCTGCGTCAACAGGTCGAAAGCTCAGCAATAAATAGTATAATCGTGGTGTCACCACAAATTCTGGCTTCTATTACAAAATATATTCCTAAATAGGTAATTTCACTTTCTAGGATCATCGCGTGCTCCAGAAGGAGCACCAAGAACGAGGATCAAGGAGACCAGAAGTATTAGCAACGCCGACGACAGCGTCGACCTCGAGGATACGAGCGACGGCGACACCACATGGAAGACCAACAGAAGCAGGAAAACCAACAATACGAAGAAGACCAACGGAACCGGGAAGACCAACAGTACCGGAAAGAGGAACAGTATCAGAAATACAAACAAAACTAGGAAGACCAACAGTATCTGTAAAACCAACAGTACCAGAAAGATCAACAGAACCAGGAAGACAAACAGAAGCAGAAAGATCAACAGTACCAGAAAGATCAACAGAACCAGGAAGACAAACAGAACCAGAAAGATCAACAGTGCCAAGAGGACTAACAGTACCAGAAAGCGAAACAGTACCAGGAAGACAAACAGAACCAGGAAGATCAACAGTACCAAAAAGACCAACAGCACCAGAAAGCGGAACAGTACCAGGAAGACAAACAGAACCAGAAAGATCAACAGTGCTAAGAAGGCCAACAGTACCAGAAAGCAGAACGGTGCCAGGGAGACAAACAGAACCAGAAAGATCAACAGTGCCAAGAGGACCAACAGTAGCAGAAAGCGAAACAGTACCAGGAAGACAAACAGAACCAGAAAGATCAACAGTGCTAAGAAGGCCAACAGTACCAGAAAGAGGGACGGTGTCAGGAAGACAAACAGAACCAGTGCCAAGAGGACCAACAGTAGCAGAAAGCGAAACAGTACCAGGAAGACAAACAGAACCAGAAAGATCAACAGTACCAGGAAGACAAATAGAACCAGAAAGATCAACAGTGCTAAGAAGGCCAACAGTACCAGAAAGAGGGACGGTGTCAGGAAGACAAACAGAAGCAGAAAGATCAACGGTGCTAAGAAGACCAACAGCACCAGAAAGCGGAACGGTACCAGGAAAACAAACAGAACCAGAAAGATCAACAGTGCCAAGAAGATCAACAGTAGCAGAAAGCGTATCAGTACCAGGAAGACAAACAGAACCAGAAAGATCAACAGTGCCAAGAGGACCAACAGTAGCAGGAAAACCAACAATACGAAGAAGACCAACGGAACCGGGAAGACCAACAGTACCGGAAAGAGGAACAGTATCAGAAATACAAACAAAACTAGGAAGACCAACAGTATCTGAAAAACCAACAGTACCAGAAAGATCAACAGTACCAGGAAGACAAACAGAACCAGAAAGATCAACAGTGCCAAGAGGACCAACAATAGCAGGAAAACCAACAATACGAAGAAGACCAACGGAACCGGGAAGACCAACAGTACCGGAAAGAGGAACAGTATCAGAAATACAAACAAAACTAGGAAGACCAACAGTATCTGAAAAACCAACAGTACCAGAAAGATCAACAGTACCAGGAAGACAAACAGAAGCAGAAAGATCAACAGTGCTAAGAGGACCAACAGTAGCAGGAAAACCAACAATACGAAGAAGACCAACGGGACCGGGAAGACCAACAGTACCGGAAAGAGGAACAGTATCAGAAATACAAACAAAACTAGGAAGACTAACAGTATCTGAAAAACCAACAGTACCAGAAAGATCAACAGTACCAGGAAGACAAACAGAAGCAGAAAGATCAACAGTGCTAAGAAGGCCAACAGTACCAGAAAGCAGAACGGTACCAGGAAGACAAAGAGAACCAGAAAGATCAACAGTGCCAAGAGGACCAACAGTAGCAGAAAAACCAACAATACGAAGAAGACCAACAGTACCGGAAAGAGGAACAGTATCAGAAATACAAACAAAACTAGGAAGACCAACAGTATCTGAAAAACCAACAGTACCAGAAAGATCAACAGTACCAGGAAGACAAACAGAACCAGAAAGATCAACAGTGCTAAGAAGACCAACAGTTCCAGAAAGAGGGACGGTGTCAGGAAGACAAACAGAAGCAGAAAGATCAACGGTGCTAAGAAGACCAACAGCACCAGAAAGCGGAACGGTACCAGGAAAACAAACAGAACCAGAAAGATCAACAGTGCCAAGAAGATCAACAGTAGCAGAAAGCGTAACAGTACCAGGAAGACAAACAGAACCAGAAAGATCAACAGTGCCAAGAGGACCAACAGTAGCAGGAAAACCAACAATACAAAGAAGACCAACGGAACCGGGAAGACCAACAGTACCGGAAAGAGGAACAGTATCAGAAATACAAACAAAACTAGGAAGACCAACAGTATCTGAAAAACCAACAGTACCAGAAAGATCAACAGTACCAGGAAGACAAACAGAACCAGAAAGATCAACAGCGCTAAGAAGGCCAACAGTACCAGAAAGATCAACAGTACCAGAAAGATCAACAGTACCAGAAAGATCAACAGTACCAGGAAGACAAACAGAACCAGAAAGATCAACAGTGCTAAGAAGGCCAACAGTACCAGAAAGAGGGACGGTGTCAGGAAGACAAACAGAACCAGTGCCAAGAGGACCAACAGTAGCAGAAAGCGAAACAGTACCAGGAAGACAAACAGAACCAGAAAGATCAGATGAAGAATCGGCGATCTTTGGCGGTAAGCCAATAGACGTTTGCGAAAAAATTGTGGAAAAGGACTACGATACTGACTCTGATGCCGATAATCCGCCAAATTGTCTAAGCGAAGGGAACCCAACAAGTGAAGGTTCGAATGACATCGACAGAGAGCAGACTGTGGTTATCAGAAATATTCCCGACAAAACAACGAATGCATGTTTTCGTCACTTTATTGAAGAAAAGAATTGCAAAGGGGTGATTAAAATGGCAAAAGCAAAAAATAGTCGTGTAGCTGTTTTAACATTTTCAACCAAGTCGGAGGCAGAACGTGCGTTGGAAATGTTTGATGGTTTAAAATGGAAACAAGATACACTGAAGGTAAAAATGGGCGGTTCTAAGTTGTCGTCTAAAAAGAAACCAATCAAAAACGAGCCCAAAGAAAAAAACACTGATCAGTTCGAGAATCTAACAGTTAAGCTACACAATGTTCCTCCAACCACGAGCACAGCAGAACTTGAAAAGTTCATAGCAGAAACTTGTAAAGGTGTTGAAATTTCAAAACTTGTTAAAGCAGAAAAAGTGTACATTGTTAAATTCGAAACGGAGAATGATTGCAAAAAAGTGTATGAAACTCTAGGTAAAATGACTTTTAACGGGAAGAACATAAAACCGACTTGGAGAAGTCAATCGGGAAAGCAACGCCAGAGAGAAAATCCATACGTCGTCGTGAGCCAACTCAACCCGAAGTTTCAAGAGAATGCAGTGAGAAGTTTTTTCGAAAACAAGGAATGTAAGGGAGTCATCAAAGTTGAGAAGAAACCAAATACTTCCAATGTACGAGTGTATTTTGAAACTGCAGATTTAGCAGTGAAAGCCGTCAAGGTGATGGATGGATTTGTGATAGACGGAAAGAAGCTTAAAGTTTCTTTGAGTATTGGGGTGTTACGAGAAACGCGAAACAAAGAGTTGGGTGGACAGCTAGACAAGTACATCGCAGGTCTGGAGAGAGAAAAAACTGATCTGTTGCACAAGAATAGCAAGGAACAGAAAAAGCTTGAGAGTTCAGTTGAAAATTTAAATCAGAGACGTCAATCACGCCCAAAAAGGCTTCTATTGGACGAGTTTGAACAACTTGAGGAAGAAAGAAAAGCCTATAGACAAAAACAAGAGGAACTAAAGAACCAAAGAAAAGAGTTTGAAAATAAATACAAAGAGCTGTTGGACTGCCTTTTGTTTGAAGCTGAAAATCGCCGAAGTGTTAACGATGACTCTGGTATTACGAAAGTTATTGCTAGTCACAAGAAACCTATGGATCGGGAATTCAAAAGGTTCAGGGCAAGCTTGCCAATTTACGCCAAACGCAACGAAGTTATAGAAATTGTTCGGCAAAACCAAGTTCTTGTTCTTGTCGGAGAGACGGGTTCTGGGAAGAGCACGCAATTGGCACAATACCTGGCCGACGATTCATTTGACCAAGCTGGCACGATCGTAGTTACCCAGCCACGAAAGATCGCCGCGGTCAGCTTGGCAAGGCGAGTAGCCCAGGAGTATGGTTGTTCCGTTGGTGAAGAGGTTGGTTACCACGTTGGCTTGGCCCAAAACGTCAGTCGGAAGACTATTATTAAGTTCGTTACAGATCGGATCCTGCTAAATGAGGTACTCAACGGAAGCAAGAATTTGGAACAGTACTCGTGCATATTGATCGACGAAGCCCATGAAAGGAGTATTCAAACCGATTTACTTCTGGCCATGATCAAACAAAACCTACGGCAGCACCCCAATCTCAAATTAATCGTCACTTCGGCAACCCTAAATACCGAGATATTCCGAAAATACTTCCAAAGAAACAATGTCGACTGTCCGTTGATTAAAGTGCAAGGGAGAGCATTTCCAGTCGAACGAGTCTACGCAAAGGTCCACAAGGAGGATTACGTCGAGGAAACGTTCGAGAAAGCGGTGGAGGTGTGTCAAAGCGGCGAGGAGGGAGATATCCTGATATTCTTAACGCAGCAAAACGAGATCGAGAAAACATGTGAGAAGTTGGGGAAGAAATTGGGCAGTGGTAAAAATATTATTCTACCGCTTCATGGTAAACTCCAGCCAGAGGAACAGGAGAAAGTATTCAAGGAAACTCCGAAGGGAAAGAGGAAGATCGTAGTAGCGACCAACAGTGCCGAGACATCGATCACAATTAATGGTATTCGAATTGTGATTGATTCGGGAATGGTGAAAGAGCCTTCGTTCGATCCCGCGCGCAATATGACCACATTGGATGTCAAGATGGTGAGCCGCAGTTCTGCGGTGCAGCGGTCTGGCCGAGCGGGTCGCACAAGTGCCGGAAAATGTTACTGTCTGTACACGTCGGAAGAGTTTGATAACATGGAGCAGGACACAAAACCGGAGATTTTGAAGATGAATCTTGGCATGGCCGTCCTGCAGCTGTTGAGTTTAGGAGTGACAAATGTGGGGGCATTTGATTTCGTCGAAGCGCCACCGCGCGAAACGTTGGTTCGTGCTTCGGCCAGCCTGAAGCAGTTGGGAGCTCTGGATCAAGACGGAACATTGAGTGACTTGGGAAGAAAGATGCTAGAACTCCCCACCCAACCGAACCTATCTAAGGCGTTACTGGAAGGACTCGAGAGAGGTTGTGGAGACGAAATCGTCACCGTGGCTGCGTTGATGGCGAGTGGACGTGACGTGTTCTACAGGGGAGATACCGCTGAAAAGAAAGACGCGTCTGCGATCCAGAAACAGGAATTCTGCCAAACGAATGGAGATCTGATGAGCGCACTCGAGGTATACAAAATGTGGTCAGAAAAAGCCAAGCCAGAGCAAAACAAATGGTGCATGCAAAACGCCTTGAATGCTAAAACGCTTCGCTCAACTCGGGAGACCATCGAAGAGATCAAGTACGCTTTACGGAAGATAAAACTTGGTTCCAAGCTAGAAGTAACATCATTGGATGTCGAGCAGGATTTACGTAAAAGTCTGTTATCGGGCTATTCCGAAAACATCGCTTGGTCTCGAGGCCACGAGAAAGTCGGTTACACGGTTGTTTTGTCAAACCAGGATGCTAGAATCCACCCATCATCGGTCCTGTCCAGCCTTGGTAGTCAGCCGCAGTGGGTTTTATTCCAAGAAATGAGACGTACCTCCGAGACGTTTCTACTGAATGTCACTCCGATAAAGATTGATTGGTTGGCCGAGGTGGCCATCCACATGTTGCAGTTTGTTGATGAAGACGAAATCCGCAGGTCCCAAGCTATTCGAGAGAGAATACAACCGCTCGGAGCGGCGTTAGTTAAGTCTGTTATTGGCTTACGAGGCTCGACTCTGCGAAAAATAGAGGCTTCTGTGATGAACCACGCGGATGTGTACTCCCCTTTAGTGCCCTACGCAGCCCCCCGCCAAACCAGAGTGTTCTGCTCGATCGAATGCAACGTCGACGAAGGCTTTGTGGATATCTACAGCCCAAGAGATTGCCTAGAGTTTGCAAGAAGTGAAGTCAATAGAGTACTGGACGAAAAGCGACGAGATCTTCTTGATGGTGGTAGGGAGGTGCTGATCTCAAAGGTCGGGTTCCTCAAAGCGTTGGTAGGCAACGATATGAAAACAAGACTGATCCTACAGCCAGGAGAGTTTTGCAGATTTGACGTGTTTGTGACGAAGGAAGATGAGACCTGCGACGTCGATTCAACGAATATCCTGTACACACTGAAAGACGCCGGAGACGTGGTTCACTACAGTCTTGTCCAGGACCCGTACAACGGCAAATGGGGCAATGTGACATACAGCACTCCCGACGAAGCTAAAGAAGCAAGATATCTTGTAGAATCCGGCTTTGACGAGACAGAGCTACCCTACAACGTAGAAAAGATTCAACTCAGACCATGTCGCGTGGAACGTCTTCAGCCCCAGAATTATACATCGGTTACTGGTACCCGCGTTATCTGTACTTGGTTTCCGTTCCCATCTACAAATAAGGCTTACTTAAAGTGCAATCCCGATCTTGCTCAACAATTGCGAAGCGGTCTCGATCGCCAGAGCAGGCGTCGTACTGGTTTGCTCGGAGGATTTAGGACTTCTCTGAATATAAAAACTCGTGACGTCGTGTTGGACGATATTGGCTTTGAGGAAGACGAATACACTATAGCTAAGAAAATTGAAGCTTGCGGTTTTGTATCCGAAAATATCTCCAAGATTACAGTCCCTTCTCTTCATGGGGGTAAGAAAGTGGAACTCGAAGTAGAAAAACGAAATGTCTTAGTGCGAATGCAAGAGTTCGGGAAGGTTTATGTGTTAAACCATTGGGTCGCTAACTGTCAGAAAGTAAAGGCTCGTCTGGTTTTTCCAAATTTGTCGGAGGCAAAGGAAGCTATCGAGGAGATAGATGGCAAGACTGGCAAGCTTGGCGCTCGAGCAGTTTACTTGGAAATGGAGCGGACAAATGAAATCATTTGTAATAAACAACTGTACCACAAGATCAAGAAGACGATTGAAAAAATCGTGGAAAACCATGAAGACCTAGAATTTCAAGCAGAAGCCCAGGGAGGGCGAGCAATGAAGATAAGGATTTCGGGAAACAACGCTGAAATTGTGCAGATGGTTGGAACACAGGTCGGAGATATGGTGACTGCTGAGTGTATAGCCATTGAAGATCCCGCTGTGGCCAGGGGTTTGTTTAGTGGTTATGGCCGAAATAAGATGAAGAAGATTGAGAAAGATATAAGTGGTGCCGTTGTTCAATCAAGCATGCTAGGTAACTTTAACTTTAGTTCACTTTACTTAACCTCACGTCAAGTCACTTCACTTCACTTCACTTCACTTCACTTCACTTCACTTCACTTCACTTCACTTCACTTCACTTCACTTCACTTCACTTCACTCTACTTCACTTCATTCACTTCATTCACTTCATTCACTTCATTCACTTCATTCACTTCATTCACTTCATTCACTTCATTCACTTCATTCATTCACTTCATTCACTTCATTCACTTCATTCACTTCATTCACTTCATTCACTTCATTCACTTCATTCACTTCATTCACTTCATTCACTTCATTCACTTCATTCACTTCATTCACTTCATTCACTTCATTCACTTCATTCACTTCATTCACTTCATTCACTTCATTCACTTCATTCACTTCATTCACTTCATTCACTTCATTCACTTCATTCACTTCATTCACTTCATTCACTTCATTCACTTCATTCACTTCATTCACTTCATTCACTTCATTCACTTCATTCACTTCATTCACTTCATTCACTTCATTCACTTCATTCACTTCATTCACTTCATTCACTTCATTCACTTCATTCACTTCATTCACTTCACTTTACTTCAGAAAACTCATTAAAAACGGGCTACCGCCCGTTTTGCGCATGTCCATAGGATTGTTTACGTTTTGATTTGAATCCCTATAATTTGGATAGCATTTTGGTAAATTAAAAATTAGTAATATTTGATAAAAGTTTTGGACAAATCACTCAAAGGCTTAATTGTTACAGATTCTCCAGTTTCCTGCAGTTCCGTGTTGTACGGTTGTATCTGACGATTTGACGGTCTTGTTTACGAACAAAATCATTATCAACTAATGGCCGCGTAGAATGAGAACGAGCATATCTGATTTCCAGTAGAATCAACAACAACAACAACAACAACAACAATAACAATAACAATAACAACAACAGAATCAAAGAACATGCGCAAAACGGAGTGTAGCCCCTCTTTGGTAATTCATGAGGAAAATTCAAAAGAATTGCGTATGAAGCAAAAGTTAAGTCTGTCCTGTTTGAAAGAACTCTTCAAAAATAACAGAGTAACATCTTTCGCAGATTTTCGTTTCCTTGCTTTGTTGTCGAGATATTTCAGTTTGTTTGCTTTTGTTGTCGAGATATTTCAGTTTGTTTGCTATTATCAAACGAAATTAATTCGAAGGAAGCATGTGGGCATGTTTCTTCCACAACAGCAAACATGTAGAATTTCAAGTGATTTTGTGTGGTAATACCTTCTACGATAACTGTAAATGGTCCTGATTTACTTTTCGTTTGATTTTTTCAGCTAAAGAGTTTATATTTTTTAAATAATTGATAAAAACCAGTTCCTATCGCTAGTGAAATGCTTCAAATGCCAAGGAAATCCTGACATTTTTTAGAAATTAAAAAAAAATAAGCCCTTATGCCCTTGCCCCTCATTCAATTCGAGGCCAGAATATAATTAAGTCAGTGAGAATAAAAATCCGAATTTATCCGATTCGTGGATAGAAATTTCGACAAAAATTGATAGAAATGTCGAAAAAGCGACAGGAATCCAGCCCGCCAACAAAATATGGATATAAAGCCTTCACAGCTTTACACGGATTTGCATTCAGTGCATTGATCGATATTTTTGCGATTGCCCCCTTTTCTCTTATGGGCTCTGAACTGGATCCGTTCCACCCGACGGCTCATGGGACAAAGAAAGCAATCGCAAAAAGTCGCTCGCTTGACGAGAAAAAGTTGAATAGAAATCCGCCCTTAATCCGGCGACAAAAATGTGGAATAACTGACGATATCCAGAAATCCGACGACAAAAATGTGAAATAACTGACGATATCCAGAAATCCGACGACAAAAATGTGAAATAACTGACGATATCCAGAAATCCTACCACAAAAAATGTCGGTAAATGCCCAGTTTTGTATATTGACAAGGGTGCATCAGTTTAAATACAAATTCGCAAAAGCTCGCATATGTATGCCAGATAAAGATCGGCTGCTCGTCAGATCATGTTTTATTTCTTACTTTTCTTACTTTATAGCTCGCTCTGTACAAATCACTGGGACACCTGAAGCAAAACAGCAAGCATCTGAGCTTATCCAGAAATTGATCAAGGAACTGGTCGAGACGAAGAACGAAGAGATTTCACTGAGAGGTTCCGATATACCCGTAGGCGCCATCCGAGAATTGCTAAAGCAATACGGAAAAGATCTAAACGCGTTGGTTATGGAGAACGAGCAATGTCGAGTTGTGATGGACATCCGAAGACGCAAGCTGGTGTTGAGCGGGTCACAGAGCGACGTAGCAAAAGTTCGAGTAAAGGTCGAGAGCTTCCTTCACGAGCTACGGGTTTCTCGCCACGGCGTTAGTAGCAAAGACAAGGAATTATGCCCAGTTTGTACTGACGACGTTGAACAGCCATATCGTCTGAATGTATGTGGCCATTGCTACTGCTCTGCTTGTATTACGGGGTATATTACTTCGACATTCGACTCGGTCACGGCGGATACCTTTCCCCAGAAATGCCTGTACGACAGCTGTGAATATCCTCTCACAAAAGATGACTTCCTCCCGTTCTTAAACCAAGATCAGATCGAACAGTTATATCGAGTATCGTTGGAGAGTTTCGTGATTGGCAACGAGCAGTACAAGCCATGTCCGTCTCCGGATTGTTCTTGGGTGTACAAGTCCACATCGAGTCCGGAAACCTTTGTCTGTCCGGAGTGCAGCGCGCGACTGTGCCAAAGCTGCGGCGATGTACCGCACGAGTTATTTGATACTTGTGAGGCTTACAGAGCAAGTCGAGATCCGTCGAAAGCAGATGAACTTTACGACAATTGGGTTTCCGGAGCTGATACAAGAAAGTGTCCAAAGTGTTCGGTAATGATAGAGAAGAATAAAGGATGTTCACATGTACATTGCACCCGCTGCAATGCACACATATGTTGGAAATGTGGAAAATATTTTCCAACTGCAGATCGGTGTTATCATCATCAAAATGACTGTAAACGATGACGGATTCGTGGTAGAAATTGAAACCTAAATTGAATCTCAACAAAAATTTGTAGTATCTTATAAAATCGCATCTCTCCTCCGCAGAGGCTTCTTCGAAATAGGCGCGCGGGGAACGATGGGAAGATGTAAACGAAAGTAGCCTTTGCCAAATAATTTAAACAATATGGCGCACAATTGCGTGTCAGACTGGATAACAATAATCGAGATTTCAAAACATAATGAAATCTACTACGAGAAAGTTGGAAGTCAATGAACTATGAACAAAAGACGCATTTAAATCGCTGCCATCATTGATCTCAAAGGGCAAACTTTTGTGAACATAGATCTTACCAATATGTCGTAGACATATTGCGCTGAACGCTTGTTCGTCGGCCTTGTTTATCAGGTTCATTTGGAAAACTTCCAGGGCAGTTGACAACGTTCAATAAACGTTTGTCGGTCTAGTCGCGTTTCGAATTTTTTTAATCTGTTCCACAGGTGATTTCCATGCAAAAATACAGAATAACATCCAGAACAACATTGTAGACTTAGGTCCTGAAGAAAGCATTGCGTTTTGTGCAAATCATCATTATCTGCCAATAACTTAGAACCGCATATTTGGCCAGAGAACCGCACATTATTTAGCAGAGACGTCTCTCCTCTTTTTTCTTCTTCTCGTCGTTCCCAGCGCGCAAAAAAAAGAGCCTCTTCGGAGGAGAGAGTAAAATCCCTAAAAGTTTTTTGACCTATCAGTAGAGTGGTGCGTCGTTCCTTTCGACATATTGGGGACTTTACGATGCTAGGACGAAGACGGCGGTTAAAAAGCAACATAATTTTTTGTATTAAAAAAGGTCACGACTAACTTTAGATATTTGAAACTAGTTTAATGACTTTTAATGACTTTCAAAACGCCTCAGTACTGCTAAAATGGTTGTAGTGTCAGTATTGAAGTCAATCTTAAGCAACAGTTCTCATCTTTTGGTAAGTTGATGTCTCCCTGAAGACGTGAAAATGCTCTAAGTGGCGTTGTACAAAGAACAAGGACGTTGAGATTACTCTAGGGACAAAAAAATATTCATTCTCTTTGTTTCGCAACTAGAATTATTTTGTTTAAGCAACGACGTCGTTGAAGTTGCCGTCGTGCTTCGTAAAGTCCCTATTGTATGGAGCTGTGCATGTTGCTTTATAGTATGTCAAGATAATATGACCTTAAATATTTTTCACATACCTTATTAAAATGGAAGAAATTGCATTCGACTTGTAATAGCATTAAAACTTTTTCTACTGAACAATATGAACAAAAAAATATTACAAATTAGTTACAGAACAATGAGGAATGATTTACATATTACAGCCTTTTAATGTCTAGAACAATTAGTGTACTATTTATTCGAAAGAGAGTAAGATTAAATCAATTACGTATAAAAGACAGTATTTCTTTTAAAAGCAGAAAACGACCAGAACTATAATTTGTACTAGCTGTTTAATAAGATAACTCATTGTTGAAATATATCGTGCAGGTATGTTGTTAGAAATTGTGTTAAAGTGCCCCTAACCCCCAAAACCTTTTTAGCTATATCAAATTGTGGAATAATTTCTAGTGTTTCTGCGGAAACAAAATTTAATTTCTTAAAAAACTCCGATTTTTATGGCAGTTTGAAATTGGCAAAACTGCGATTTTAGCTGGCACACCTCCGTAAAAATAATTCGTTTCGAGGAGGCTGGAACGAGTGTATTTTGTGACGTCACGCAAGGTACTCGACTAGCACCTTCAAGGCAAATTTCGATATCTATACATATATTTGCGTTTGCTGTATCGTTGAAAAGCTTGTGAAAATCTGTAAACGTGATACAGAACTGATGTTTTATTAATTATCACATTTACAGACACTGATATCAGTTCTGTACCGGGGTAGACAGACATTGATTAAACTTTATATTTCTTTAGAAATATATATATATATATATATATATGAGCGTTTGTAATGTTTTCCAAGAGTGCTCAATACTTATACGTAGAGCAGATAATAGTTAATTTGAGAATAGTTGCTACTCAGAGTTTCACGCCTGTTGCGATCTTCAGGCAACAATGAATTTTCGGATCCGGTTTCGCTTCTATTTATGCTGTGTACGGCGTCATCTCAATGCGTGGGGTGCCTGGTGAGTCATCACTTTTTTCTGATGCGGTGGAAGTTTGAAATGGTGATTTGTTTTTGTGTCAGCATTTCGAAAGAAGTTCTGATTTTATGTTTAGTAGAGTTTTTTTGTTGGCTTTAATAATGTAATAACTTTAATTTATAGAGGGTAACAGATGACAGTCCTTATAAACTGATAAACTACTGGCCCTCAAGCTACGTTATAATACAATCAATAAAAATATCAAAAATCCTAAATTAACATTTGCATAATTTACCTACTAATTTACCTAATAAAATATATATCTATACATTAACAAAAGTGGTCAACACTATTATATCTATCTAAAAATCGTTTCTTTAAAGTATTCTTAAAAGAGAGGAAAGAAGGTTTTTTTTGCGTAGTTCTGTTGGCAAATTGTTCCAAGTTTTAATCCCCGAGATCGTAAAGGATCTCCCACCTTCATGCTCACGTTTATAGCGCGGACAGACTACATTAATATGTCCATGTCTAGTAACTCTAGAATGTACATCAGTGTTACGAAGAAACATATCGCTAATATCATCAGGACTATTCCCGTTTATTCTATTATACATAAATTATTGAACATTTCATGATTTCGGCGTCATCATAGAATGGGATCCAATTAAGTTTTCTAAAGAGTTCGATGCTCCAGTCTTTATTGTTCGCGTACAGGTTTGTTCTCGCGGCACGTTTCTGTAGTTTAAAAACTCTTTCGATGTTGGTTTTTGAACAACAGGTCCAAACAGTACTACCATAAAGCATCACAGGTTTTATCATAACGTTATAGAATTGTTTCCGTTCACGAATGGGAAGATATGATCTAATCTTTTTTAATACACCAATCCTCTGGGCCAGCTTTTTACACAAATGATCTACATGGTCATCAAAGGTGAGCTGCTTATCTATCATGAGGCCGAGTAATTTCTTGGTGTGGACCTGTTCAATTTGTACTCCATTTGCTGTTATCTCTAATTTGCAATCTGCCAACTTAGAGGGTAGACGTCTGCCTGTAACTAGCATCGGCTGTGTTCTGGAGGCGTTGAGGATCATTGTTTTCGTCCGACCATTTTACTAGTTGGTTGGTATCATGCTGTAACTGACTCTGAATTGAAGTCGACCCTAGCTGTTGAAATTCCTGCTGAAGTAGTTAAGTTGTATCATCTGCATAAATATCGGCAAATGAATGTTGAATTCGTGATGGTAAGTCGTTGATAAAAATTAAAAATAATAATGGCCCCAAAACGGAACCTTGTGGGACGCCGTGTGTGGTTGGTAGAACAGACGATTTACAACCATCTATATCAACAAACTGCCAGCGGTTAGTCAAGTAAGATTGTATTAGTTCAAGATCTCTAGATTTAATTCCATAGGCGTCTAACTTAGAAAGAAGGATCTTATGGTCAACAAGATCAAATGCCTTCTTATAGTCCAAAAAAATAAGTCCGCTAATACGATTTATATCGAGATCTAGAAGCAACTGATCAATTAAACGAATTAGAGCTGTTTCGGTAGAGTGGGCTTTACGAAAACCTGATTGTAGTTTGTAAAGTAAATTGCTTTCTTTTAAGTGGTTATATAAAGCATCATGGACATGTTTCTCAAAGATCTTGGATAATATCGGAAGGATTGATATCGAGCGATAACTTTTGACGTCATCTTTACTGGCTTGTCCTTTATAAATAGGCTTCACCCTTGCTTCCTTCCAAGCAGTGGGAAAGGTGGAATGGTCCATGCAATGGCTGACTAGCTGACTAGCTGACCGATGGATTCCGAAACAGCTGGTGCAGCAATCTTCACTGGAAGATCTCAATGCTTAGACAATCTGTTCCTGTGGCTTTATCCGAGGGCATATAATTTATTACCTTGCTAACTCTTTCAGGGGTAATGTATGGAATACGTAAAGTGGGAATCTCTGTCCGCGATAAAGATGTAAGTAGTTGTGATGATATACGGCTCATGTCGTGCATCATAGACCCAATTGAATGAAGTAACTCAGAAAGTTGTTTAACGAAAAATGAATTAAAAAGTTTAGCAATCCTGTTCTTATCCGTTACTGTTTCTGTCCCCACTTTGATTTGACAACACGACTTTTGACAACACTCCCTGGCTCTTTGTCTGTCCTTGTCAAGTTCTTTATATGTTGCCAAAGCCTCTTTGGATTTGATCTGTTTTCGCTAATCGTTGTTTTGAAATAGGATTTTTTAACTTGTCTAATCAGCTTCGTGACCTTGTTTTTGACTTTCTTAAACACAGACCAATCTTCAACCAGTTGTGTTTTGACTGCTTTCTTTAATAAACTATCTCTGTTTTTTATTTCTTTATTCAAATCATCTGAGAACCACTTAGGTTGGAATTTTCGTTTAATTCGTTTTTCTTTCAGCGCAACTTGAGTATTTAGAATATTGATAAATATTTGGTACCAGGTTGCTACGATATCATCGGTATCTTCAAAAATAAAAGCTGTATCCCAAGGGGCTTCATTTAATGCGTGAATAAAGCTTTAAGAATATAATGCTTTCATAATGGCAAGCTTTTCTTCCAGACATAAGTTACAGCCTTTTGCTCCTTCCGTGTATGATATACTGTTCTTTTGAGGATTGACAAATTGATTGTGAAAGTTTTCCCTTTAGATTTCAAATCCCAGACATGTTTTGATAGTTCTGTGTCTTTGGCGTACTTCGCGTCCTTAAAAGATTTCGTATGGTTTCGGTAGCGTTCTTTGAATGTGTTTGATGTCATACCAATGTAATGTTTTGTGTTGTCGTTGTCAGTTGTCGTTATGTTGGCTTGGTTTACGATGTTGTCCGTTTGGCATTTTCCTTGGAGTGGACATGTGTCTTTTTTGCGGCAGTTGCAGGGGTTGTTATCGAGAGGTTTATTCTTAGAATGCATGCAGGACCCGGAAATTGTGCTTGGAGATGGTATTTCGGATGTTGTCCATGCAGCTGTAACTGATCTTCACAGTGTTGCGGTTAAAAATCTTGTGTAGTTTGTGCGTTGCGGGAAAATGTTTGTCGATTAGTTTAAGGAACTCGCGGCCGACGTTTGTCGTTAAGTTTTTACTATAAGGAGGGTACGTTGTACCAGATTACGTTTCGTTGTCTCTTGTGTCGTTGTGATGTGGGCGATTGGGTTTGTGTTTCAGGAATGTTGTTTACTTTGGCATTAAAATGGCTTCGTTTCAAGGCGTCTTCGTACAATGGTGATGCGTTTTTAAAGGATTCTTGGTCGGATGATAGCAGTTTTATTCGTTTGTTGATTGCTTGTGGAAGTTGCTTTAAGATGGATGGTGGGTGGTTAGGGTGGTCGTTTGGTTTAGAAGTCATAATACACCACAAACGTGCGTAGAAAGACTATTTTTGGCAAAGTAAACACGGCAAACAAAATTTTGAGAGTAATAAAACGTACTGTTCGTGGAACACACAACAAAGATGTCATCAAAAAATTATACATTCATATGGTCCGGCCACATCTCGAATATGCTTGTGAACTCTGATCTCCACACGGCCACACCAGGAATATTTGAAAGATGTTATGGAGGCTGTACAACGTCGTGCAACCAAGTTAATGATAAAAAATAAATCATATAAGGACCGACTCAAGGAACTTAATCTATTAACAACATTGGCATCTCGAAGAACATTAATCGACTTGACTTTTTTCTGTAAATGTCTTCATGGCTATTGTAACATGAACATACTCGACTATGTTGATGAAGTAATATCTCCTTATAATTTGAGGGATTCTGAACTTACTTTTAAACCTCGTTTCGCCAGAAAAAATATTCTTAAGTTTTCATATTTTCGTAGAACTGCTGAAACATGGAACAATTTGCCTTTGTTTATACATACGGAAGTTTCAATTAACTCTTTCAAAAATTGTGTTTTTTCTTATTTATTCGATCAATCTGTAGCCTCGTAGATTTTACTATCTGTAATAATGCGTAGTTATTTTAATTTTAATACTTCTATGTAAATTTTAATTCTATTAATATTAATTGGGTGATTTCCCTGAACATGTAATTTTTGTTGTTAAATCTAATAATAATAATAACAATAATAATAATCATCATCATCATAATAATAATAAATACATACTAATAAACTCCATGATATGCGAGATTTGGCCCGCCTTGTAAAGCGCGTATAAGATTAGACCTTAATTGTTTAACTTATGAAAAAGTTAGGGAATTCAGACCAGACCAAACCGATATTTCCTACTCTGACCATTGTAAACAGACAGCTTCGGGTTATCACATGGCAATGGAGTGACCCACATGAACAGATAGATAGACAGATATAGATAGATAGATGGTTTATTTTCAAAAACATTGCAGCCAAAAAGCTGAATTATGTTAAGAATTACATGAATACAGAATAAATTAGAATAACAATTAAAAAGTATAAACAATCGTAATGATAATTATGGACAACGGTTAAAATTTAGAACTTGAATTGTGTATAATATTATGTACAAGTACAAGTACAAGTTTAAGCACGCGTTTTTAACGCATTGTAAATGATGAAACTCTTTTTAAACCTATCAGTTCTAAATGGTAGAATTTGGAAAAGACGTTTCTTTCTTAGGTTAATCTGGCATTTGTTCGCTGGTGGTAGAAGATCATTTAGTTTGTGGCTAGTGTCGCTAATAACTTGCTGGAATAGTTTGTCCGTTAGCTGCTGTCTACGCACTATTAGAGGGACTAACTCTGCGCGACGGAAAGAGCCTCATCATATCATAATTCAGGAAAGATTATTCGCATGGCTCGTTGCTGTATTCTTTCAATGTCTTTAGCGAGATAGACCGGCAGGCTATCGTGGAAGACCGGACACGCATACTCTGTAACAGGTCTTATGCAAGTACGGTAAAAGGAGACAAGTTCCCTGCGGCCCACGTTGGAACGTTTTAGTTGGCTTAGAAAGAATAGGCGCTTATTCGTTTTCTTTAGGATTACAGATGTATGGGTATTCCACTTAAGATCACGAGATATATTAAGGCCTAAAACTTTTACCTTTTCAACGAGCTCCAGTTCCTTATTGTTAATAGTAATGGGGTCGAAGTCGGGACAAGACTTGCTGAAGCTGATACGCAGCTCTTTACACTTGGTCTCATTTTAACTTGAATCTATCAACAGAGATCTTCCTTGCAAGATCGTCAACTGTCTCTTGAATGTTGGAGTGGTCGTTTCTTTCGACAGTCTCAGCAATCGTTGTATCGTCGACGTACTTCCAGAGTTCTGTACCTGGGAGGTTTAGGTCATTTATCATAATGATAAATAACCATGGTCCGAGCTTTGTACCCTGGGGAACACCAGATGGAATGTTTCCCCATTCGGAATAGCATTCATTACCAAGTTTGACACGCTGTTTACGACATGTAAGGAAATCGATAATCCAGTCGACAATGCCTTCAGGAATATCGTAAGATTTTAGTTTCAGTGCAAGTATATGGTGGTCAATAAGGTCGAATGCTTTCTTGAAGTCAACCAAAACTGTCCTGACTGTTGCACCACTACCATCCGTCGCTTTATTCCACGAATGCAGCATGCTGATTAAGGCTTGGGTGGTGTTACTGCCTGGTATCGTCCCAAATTGACGAGAATCTACTTTCTTGAGTACCGCTGGCTTTACAAAACCCCCCACGACGAAGTCCTCTGCCACCTTCGATAAAATGCATGGGTGTCAAAGATATGGGTCGCAAATGACTGTTCACGTCAAGGATCGGTTTTTGCTTTGGGACTGGTGAAATGTTGGCCTCTTTCCATGATGATGGCAGACGAGCTTCCGTGTATGAGCAGTTTAGAATGTTCGATACTGGTAGTGCAAGTAGGTCGGCGTTATCCCGCAGAAGCCAACTCGGGATACCATCGGGCCCAGTGGCCTTGGTTGGATTCAATGAAGATAGCTTCTTGTTGACAGAGAGCTCAGAGACTTGGAGAACACAAGCTTCGGAAACTAGGGTGGTTTGGGCGAATTCATTAGGTTGTAGGGGGGTAAAATCACTCATAGGTACAAGAAATGCCTTATTGATAACATTGGCGAGGACGATATTGCTGGCAGGTGCCTCCCCTTGACCACAATCAATATGCTGAAACATAGAAGCTTCGTCAGCCTGGGTTGAATCAACAGCAGTCATCCCACTGAGCTTTTTCACTTCTTTCCACCACAGTGCAGGTTTGCAGTCTTTCAAATGCTCGACCTTAGACTCGTAGTACTTAGCACGACACGTCTTCCGTTCGCGGTTGATCCGATTTCTCAATTGGAGGAATAGCACCTGATCTCCTTGTTCTAGGCTTTCTGGCGCTTGCGAATTAAGTGTTTAAGTGACTTGTTGATCCAAGGCGGCTCGCTTGTGATGACGGTCATGGACTTTAAGGGAAGTAACATATCCATGCCAGTATTGATAATTGTTTCCAGCAGCCTCACCTTGTCTTCACACGTACTTTGACTATCGATAAGAGTTGGAATGTCGACTTTCAATAGGTATAAGCGCATCGCAAGGCGCTTAGAAGGCCGCAAGTCTCTTGATTTTACAGTGATCTTGGGCTTAGATACCATGGTTCGCTCGAGAGGCTTGACTTCAATGGAGACATGATCAGACAGACCGAAAGGGGATCGCTTAATTGGAGAGCCATAGAACTTACTCATGTTGGTATATATTAGGTCCAAGGTATTTTGACCGCGCGTTGAAAACTTTACAATCTGCTTTAGTTTGAAGAAGTTGCAGAGACGTGAGCTGTTCAGTTTATTGAAGTCGCCAAGAAGAAGTATACCACTGCCTGGAAAACGAGCTTCGATGAGGGATAAACTGTTGTACAGGTAATCCAACATAAGCGAGTCGACAGCGCTCGGGGGATGGTAAACAGTGCCAACTACAATACTGGTGATGCCCCTTGGGAGACGCTGAGGACGTATTTGAGTCCAGAGAACTTCGAAGTTAGGATCCATAATATCGTCTAGGACCTTGAATTTAATGGAGTTCTTTAATGGAGAACAAGCAAATAAGGTTGAAAAGAGCACTTACCGACAAAGCTCCTGCAGATCTCGATACAAGCATATAATCTTCAAACATTATCGATGCCTTTCAAAACAAAATTTACAGTAACAATGGGGAAATATGCGATATTTCAATGTCCAATCAAAATTTTCTAGTTAAGCGGGTTCTCCCAGATCGAGAAAATGGCGCCAGTTCATTTGTCGAGATACCCGCGTGAGAAGTGTCCTTCCTCATGTGAGTCACAGCTTGCTCGCCAACAATCACAGGCGTATTGCGCGCGCTCATAAGCTGGAACTCGTTTGACCAATTTAAAACCTGACTGACTCGTCAAAAACGTAGGACGAAGAAATATCGAGTTTGTTGGCAGAGGTCGAGGTTAAAAGGGATCACTCAAAAAGACCCGTCCAGTCCTTACGCGGCTTTTTCAAAATATGTCGTGAAATATTTTTTTCCAATTACAGAACCATCCTCAGAGAAACATGAGTAAATTTTTCATGATTTCTTACACTGCTGAAGTCAACCGAAAAATTTCGGCTGACTCAAGCGGGATTTGAACTCGCACCTTCGGAATACTGGTCCGCCGCTCTCCCTGTTGAGCTATCGAGCCGAACAGTGATTGGAGGCGAGTAAGAAATCATGAAAAATTTTCTCATGTTTCTCTAAATTAAGGATGGTTTTGTAATATAACTGAAACACTGCACTTCCTCACGGATTAGCGTTTAAGTTGCCGCGGGAATATCTCGTGCACTTAAGTTCGGGATAAGACTCGCCTCCAGTCCCCGTGCGGCTCGATCGATATCTCTTGCAACGGCCAACGCTCGCTGAATTCTATACACATTCAACACCTTGGGCTTGCAGCTGTCAACAAGGCTTTAGACTCTTATTCTGAATAGAAACTTTAAGAGGTTAGTTCATTACGTTTACTATTTCTTTAAATTGATTTCTAAATCGCATCAATATAACAGTTACGTGCCGTTTCGTGCAGCGGCGGGTGTAGCCGTGTAGAGTAGGCATATACTTCAACTAAAAACGCCAACATTTTAGTAACATTCATAATAAAATAAGGATTCACTTCATGTTGTCAACTTCAATTTCATTAAAGTAGCGTTTAGCTATCACTATCGCGTTTTACTTACTTTTGTTGAGATAGTACAGTATTTAATATTATTTCGCGCGCTGAACGTTGTTGCTAGCTTGTTCAATGTTTTTCTTGTCACTGTATTACAAATACAACTTACCACTCAACAGAACTAGCGTGAATGTTACCGTTCTATGTCTCCTAAATTATGGAAAAAACTTCGTTATAAATGTTAAATTTCAAAAGATCCAAAGTAATGCATGACCACCGTTTAAATAGTATATTTTAATAAATATGTTTACTTCGCTTCAGCCAACGTAATTATCTATTTTCGTTCTTGAGACTCGATCCTTAAAACAACTCAGGCACATTTGTATTATTTTGAAATATTACTTTGCTCCTGTATTCTAAATCTTCATAGTTTACTGATACTGTCTTTGTTTTTTAGGCAAACATTTCGTATAAACGCAAACGGTCAGACGCGCGCAACGAAACGCTTGAAAACGTTGACAGTTGGCAGAACTGAAAAACAACAAAGGCGAAGCATGGTTAACGAAAAATTGGCGGTGTATTCGGGCAGACTTCGACGAATAAAACCCAAGGCGCTAATCAGCGGAAGGGATTTACACGTAATTTATTTTCAAAAAGCCAGGACGCCGGCTTCCGTTTCTACGGCACAGATTGTTATACAGTGCGGTGGAGAGAGTATTCTGTAGGAGTGCTAGCCTGCATAGCAGGCGTTACTGGATGAGGGGACTGGGGAGAGGGCTTAGAAGTAACGCCTGCAGTGGAGCTCTTTGGTTTTGATCTCGAGCGGCCAATGTCTGAAGCTATTAAATTAACTGTTTGTATTAATTGTAATATTTCAAAATCCATGGCATTTAATTCAGTAAAATTTCGCGTAAATTATTATTTCAATAATTCTCTTTGTATAAAAAACAATTATAGTACAATTAAAGGGAGTTAAATACGATGGCTTATTAGGGCCATCACCCTTTTTTTATAATTTCGTGACTTTTTTAATAAAAGCGCTGCAATTTTATTAGAATTGCACACTTTTTTTTTTCGCGACTTTATTAGAATTGCACACACTTTTTTTTTCGCGACTTTTTTAAATTGCACAGGGGGGTCCGGGGGGCATTTTTGAAATTTAGAGTCTTGGAAATGCCATTTCCTGCATTCTGAGGGGTGATTTTTAAGAACATTGAAGGTCATGAAATGTCATAAAAACTAGTTAAAATACAACACATTTCAACAATTTTTCGATGTTGTGTTTACTGGGTTGACTTATCACTGTTTTGGGGTGCTTTTGGCTGACAGGAATGAGTCTGTAACAGTTACTTTAGCATAACATTGTGATGTGTACTTGTTTTGTTTTACATTGATATGTACAGTTTTTAGTATAATTAAAATATACTACTCTTATGCATCTTTATTCTTGCAATATATTACTATGTTGTTGCCGGTTTGCAGTGAATGTATGCCATTGCACAAGCTATTAGATTTAGTGTAATTTACACTAATAGATGTATGTTATCATTTACTATAAAGAAGGTGTAAAGACCATTATCAACATCATTTTGACTTATGGTTTTCAGTATCGAGAAGGTATTTGACTTCTAGTTTTCACCATAAGAAGGCTCTGCACGATTTTTTTTTCTCAAACTTTCTTTGTGTATGATTTTTCCCCCCGAGCACATTGCCTTGCACGAATTTTGTTTTGGTCCCCCCCCCCCCCCATCACTTTTCTAATGGTCCACCCCTAATAAACAGCTTTTAAGTTTTAACGAAAAGGCAGACTTATTATTTACTGTTTCGATATTTTATACGAAGATAAAGAAAAAAATGAGCTGTTTCGTGGTTTAGTAATGTTCGTTCTTGTTTAATTTGTACGCAATTCTTGTTGTACCCATTTAGTCAAACTATATGCGGCAAAGTCAATAAATAATACAGAAAGTTCAAATTTCACCCTGACGTGCAGCATTGAGCATTGTTAATCCATTCAATGTTTGGTTGACTTTCCATATACCGTTTAGTTCCAATAAATTAGCGGCATCCGTTACTTTTGGGATTAGCCGGTAGCCGTTATTTCTGAAGGCCATTTAGTTTTAGGGTCGCAAAAAGGGCTTACTACAGCAGCTAGATATTTGATATATTTATCATGCAAATTAATAATATTAATTACCAACTGTCACACATATGCTTATTTTATATGGTTATACAAGGACACGAATTTGAACTGTGTATTTAACGCCTTACATTACTTGCATGCATGCACGACTTTATGTACTGTAGTTCCAGATGCTCTCGGGGTTTGTGAACTTTGTGACTAGAGGAATCATGTCAGCCCAATACTGTTTGAGATAAAAAGTTATATCGGTAAAATATAACGCGTTAATTACTTGCGGGTAGCCGTTACTTTCAGAGTTCAAATTTCACCGGACAGCCTGTTAATCCACTCAATATTAAAGTGCTTATGTCACAAAAAAATTTTTTGACTTTTGAGTAGAGGACAAAAAGTTAGTTAATAGGTTCTTTAACATTTTTCGGTTTTCTCTTTGAGAAAACGAGAGCGAGATATGCGGCTCCAAACCTTGAAAAATTGGCTTTTAGCGAAAATTGTCGCGCCCGAGAAAAAAACGGAAAAGGGTCTGGGGCGACAGCCGTGTGACGTAGCTTAAGGGAGGGAAGTTAGAATTCACATGTGAAGGAGAACTAAAAAGCTATTGAGAAGACAGCAAAATGCCGGATAGATGTGTCGTTTTTGGTTGCTCAAACCTAGCAAACGCAGAGAAAGGGATCTCTCTTCATCGGATTCCATTCTGGAACGATGAGCGCCCTGAAGCAAAGCGAAGGAGGAAGATATGGGTGATCTTTGTCGCGACAAAGCGTGAGAAATGGACGCCATCAAAATTCTCCGCTGTATGTTCCGAACATTTTACTCCGGAGGATTACGAGAAGTACCTTGTTGAGATACCTGGAACAAGGGACCATATGCCTCGATTAAAGAAGGACGAAACCGGTATAGTTGTCTATCCGAGCAAATTCGCAAGAAGCAATCTTGCAAACGAAGTCTCCCCTCGTGACAAGCGTCAGGTATGTTTATCAGTTTTATATATATTTGTTTATATTTGTCATTTGATAATTTTGATCGCGTGTATTGTGTCGGTAAATGTCGGTATAAATATAAACTAGTTTGTCTAAGTTAACGTCTCTTTTATTGGTTAGGCGAGAAAGAAAGTCAATATGATTCTGGCTGAAGCATCTTCGTCGAAACTCGAGGATGATGAGTCGAAAGACGACACAGATGAGATGTCATTGTCATCTGATGCTATTGATATTGAAACGACCATGTTGGAAGTCAATGATCCTAAAAATATAAGATCCCTTTCGTTCGGCCAGGTAAGGCTTTGTTTTATAAAGTGTAAACTATAAATCATGCTTGTACTTGCTAACCAAGAATCCAAGTCCTAAGATATGCAATATGATTTACAAATTACAATTATACTTTCAGAAGTTTGTTGACAGTGAAACGCAGACAGAGGGATGTGTACGATGTAAAGTTTTGTCCACAAAAAACAAAAGGCTGAGGAGCAGTTTGAAGACGGCAAAGTTTAAATTGGCAAAAGAAAGATTTGCGCAAGAGACTGATCAAGGTATTTAATAATGTCAAACCATAATTTTCTTGAGCCCAACTTTATCCTCCTAGGACCTAAATAACCTCATGTTATCGATGGAATGGTGGTTGGATAAAATGGCAAAATAACATGCTGGCAAACTCACATGCCCTCCACATCTGTTTAGACGATACCAACGATAACTGCCCAGAACCTTGCCAAGAACCACATGACGAAGTCATGCATTTATCTGACAATGATACAGACACAGATGATGACTATATGCTGGAAGAAGATGGCAGCGTGGATTTGTCTGATGACAGTGATGATGATATCGGAGAAGATGAAATAGATGAAATATTGCATTCAGTGAAAAGGTATGGTATATTTTGTGTAGATTTGTCTGTGATTTAATCAGAATTTATCTGTTGCATTGCAATTCTAATGATTCCTTAGGGACCATTCATTAATTATACATAATTTACTAGGAAAATATTTCTTGACCCACCCTAATAAATTATAACTTTTTTCATGCCCTCCCTGTTACCCTTGGATAGATTTCAACATGCCCCCCACATAGAGTTTTTCTTTTATCTAGAGAGGATATTACAGACAATATCCGCAAACAGCCGAAATTTATTGTGTTCCTCACACAGTTACTGTTGCTGTTCAAGACCTGCATCTTTTGCCATGAAAGTGAGCCTTTGCTGAAAGCGTCACAAGTCGGAACAATGATAGCAATAACTACCAGCTGCCAAAACCCAGAGTGTAGGAAAGAGTTTGTCTGGAAAAGCCAGAAACTAATGCCAGGGACAAAAATTTATGCAGCAAATTTCCTGTTATCCTTTGCTATCTTGGTAGCTGGATCATCAGCAAGCAAAGTTTTGCAAGTTATGAAGCACATGGGACTTGCTTGCATTTCATTGTCTACATATTTTAGACATCAACGAGTAAGTACCATTAAAAACACAGTAATGCACAAATACATTTCTTGATACAGTAGGTGAATATATTTGAAAATATATATTATTAAAGCAGGTATAATATGCAAAGACATAATATACTTGATTGAGCACAAGGATGACAAAATAAAAAAACATTTCCAACTCAATGAATTGTCTCTTCATTCATTATTATAGAAAATCCATTTACATTGGAAGGAATACCAAAAGAAAATTGTGAACCAGGCTAAAGAAGCTGGCGCTTTGGTTTTGGCAGGAGACGGTCGGCATGACAGTATGGGACATTGTGCAAAATATTGTGGATATACAATATTCAACTGCACCACGTCCATCATTATTCACTTTTCCCTAGTACAGGTAAATGAAAAGTACTGTAATATATCTCAATACTTTCCAGCCAGTTAATTATAGGATTGGTTGCATGAATCCATTTCATGTATATATGTGAGTAAGACTATGTGTTGGTTCTGTAGTGATCTTCTATTGCCCGATATTGAACACACCTTATTCTACTTATAGCGAAATGAAGCAGGTAGCAGCCCAGCAATGGAATATTTGGCATTCCAAAATTGTATGGGATTCTTGTCGGGATGTCAACTTGTGATGTCAACATTCATTTCTGACAGACATGGTTCCATTAGCAAACACATGAAGACAAAGTTGGCTAATGTGAAACATTACTTTGATTTGTGGCATCTGAAAAAGAGTAAGTGGTGACCGAGATAATGAATAGAGGGTGTACAAATATGATGGGGTCAGACTAAATGAACTCAATATCTAAATATACACTCTTTTTCAGAGATAACAAAAGTAATGATCAAAGTGTCAAAGGAAGGTGGGTGCGAAGGAGTGACAGAGTGGATAAAGCCTTGTGGCAATCATTTTTATTGGAGTGCTTGTTCCACTCATGATGGCAATGGAACAGTTATTTGGGCAAAGTTCAAATCTTTCCTTAGCCACATAGTGAACAAGCATGACAGTTTAGATGACCCACTGTTTTCAAAATGTGCTCATGGGCCAGATATTTCTCCCCGTGAGTATGTATTTGAAGGTATGCCCAATTGGACTAGCCACCTAAGTACCATAATATCTCCAATGAAGCAATACCCTCTCTCTCTCTCTAACCCCCATGTAAGCCCCCCCCCCCCCCTAATTCACACAAAAACACAAGTACGGTATTGTTATCTTCCAGGCTCTGTTGCTCATGAAAAAGTATGCTATCAGCTTACAAAGGTGCGGCTTGTGAACGCAATCAAGCAGGCTTCCCCGATATCACAAACCAGCTGTCTGGAGGGTTTTCACTCTGTGCTGAATCACTTTTCCCCAAAGATGATCCACTACTCATTCCCTGGAATGTATTGCAGGTATAATGTAACTTCACTGATGGTTCGGTAGTAATACCTGGGGAGATTACTACTGCATTAGCACTGTACAGTATCTGACTCTCCCACATGCCTTACTACTGCCTGTATATTTATATGTATGTTTGTAATGTATATTTATATGTATAATACATGTGTTTTTATAATTTACTAGACACATCCTGGCCATAATCCACTTCAATCGCAACCTTCAAAGAATGCCGAAAACCAAGAAAGATGGAACTGCACAAGTGAATGTGGTGTATCCCAAATTCAAAAATGGCGAGGGTGCTGTCAGAGATGTTAGGGTGAAGCCAATTTTTGGTAAGATTCAGCATGTAAAACCAAATTTTTGCTGTTGAAATGCATGTTGCATAACAAATCCATTGTCCAATTATCCTACATATATACAGTACTGTGATTCTTATTTTAGATTATGTGGATGAAATATTTGCAACAATTTGTGGCAGCATCAAAGCAAAGACTTTGAAGAAGGCTCGAGAAGAGTTGAAAACCATGACCCCACCACCAATGAACACTATGTTGGAAAAACAACCCAAGTCTGAGGCATTGAAGAAAAGGGAGGACAGAAGACAGATGCAGCTTAAAGATGTCCCTCCTTCAATACCAGGTAAATTATTATGGTATTCAATATAGGTCAAAGAAAGTTTGTATCCATGTTTGCATGACAAATAAATCTTGTTCATGAATATCACTAGTTAATAATACCATCTTGTTTCAGTGAGAGAGCTTCAACCACCAACTCCAGCAGTGACTCAAACAAGGTCAAAACCCAAATGTTCCGTTTGCAAGAACCCGATGAAAGGACACAAAAACATTCTTGACTGTCCAAAAAATATGAAGTAATATTTTAAATCTACTGGATGTATATAATTATAATATTTCTGTCTGGTAAAGTTGATAAAATCCTAATATGAACATTTCACAATACTTTATCTGTTACTGTCTCTGTGCAAAATAATTGTAATGCCCTTTGGTTGTTCATGACAAGGAAAGCTGTCTTACATTAGCAGGTCTTGTACTTGTCATTGGAAACCCTCGCCCCACTCACCCCAGAGAAACATGGGGCATAGGTGGGACTGGGGAATGATGGAGGTATTTGCTTGCAATGATTGCCCCTATAACTAGAGCATTTTCTGGCATTAGTATATACAAAAGTCTAATGCCCCATATTTCCCCGGGTGAGGGGCTGGGATTTTGATGACAAGTGCATAATATACTAGGGCTGACCATAGGCATAAGTTGTAAGTTTTTGAAATGTTAAGCAGTCTCATCGTCAAAACCTTTAAATTGTTCCTTTTCATCATTGAATGTTGATCTGATTGCATTATATGCACATGCTGGTAAGGCTCTCCTTTCATCACCCAAGTATCCATGTACCATGAAGATAAACTCTCTGTAGGCAACACTGCGTAAAAACCTAAGAAATAAACGAGCTTGTTCAATCATTAGTATTAAATAAACGTGATTACAAATAAACAAACACTGTAGCTTGAAACAAGAATACATACGTTTGCTCTGAACCAGTCTGTTTATATCTTCTTTGATCGCGTGTCTTGTATTTTCTCGCGAGGTTTCTTAGAGCCCATTTTTCCAAACAAATAGGTCTGAATCCTGGGTGTAGAGTGATACAGCACGGCGGCTGTGGCACATCTTCTAAAACCAAGTTATCCTTCAGAGCTTCCCTACAAGATTCCATCTCCTGACAGCACCAAGCTTCGTGTGTATTTTGTATATGTGTTATCACACAATGGCCGCATTTACACCTGTGAAATAAGATACAGGTGAGGGAAGTGTGGTTTGAACTCTTTGATGTGACTGATGCCGTATCAAAAATATATCAGCCAGAGATACTTATTTTACGTTAAAATAAATCTATGTTTATGCTCACCATGATTTAATATCTTCAAGGCCGTCCAATCTTCGCTGTAGCATCTCGTTTTGTTCCTTGTGTTCCGCAGATTTTTTTAGATATCGCGCGTACCATTCTTCGCCCGCAAGCGGTTCATCGGTATAAAGGCATGCATCATAATCGCCTAAAATTTCGCTATCAACTGCTTCTAGAGTTCCAATTTCATGACTGGTATCATTTGATTCTTCCTCTATAATATACCCAGGAATATAATTGTACTCTGAGTCACATTGAGAGCCATGAGTGCTTTCCGAATCCGAGCTACTGCCTGACATGCTGGAAAATATACCAAATGTATAATGCGCGTCGTAATTCATTCTCGTCCCCAGAGCCTCTCCCGTGCTGGCGCGCTGAAAAGGCTCTGGGGGAATCCAAACCGGAACACCAAGATTCTGTTGGTGTTCTTTCTAAAGCGCATGCGTTTAAGTTCGCGGTTTGGGAGTTGGACACGAGATCATCGGCAGTTGTTTGCAATATAATTTTCCTTTCGTTTTCCATTCTGGCGGTTTGGCTGTCTCGTATTGACTCGTTTGACTTTGGAACAATTCTGATTGTGGTATATTCTGTTCGAAGAAGGTCCCTGCTGAGTGTAGCTCATCGCCGCGTTTATTCGGCGGGGCAAAAGGCATTAAAATTTACGAGTTCGCTTCAGAGCTTGGCAATACTAGAGCCGCGTCGGAATTTCTTCGTATTTACGGCTTCTTTTAGTGAAGGTAGTTCTCTTTAATATGTTGCACCGTTCGTTTATATTTGACGTGTATATTTCAATGAGATTCTATAAATATGTACCATGCAGGCATGCACAAACAGCCAGCAGTGTGGTGTCTAATATCGTCTATCGCCTATCGATTTCAAATTGCTGTCTGTCTTCTGTGTTTGATTTAATTATATAATGGGAAACGGGTTGATTGCTTTGAAAAATGTTCGATTAAATTGTTCGGATTAGAACTATGATTAGAATTGTGCTTCGTTGTCAGTTTTCGTGTGTCAAATACTGTTTATTTATAAACATTCACTAAGCTCCATCGTTATATAGGCCTTTGAATTTGAACAACCAATCAGATCGCGATGATATATGGATTCCCCCAGAGCCTTTTAACGCGCGCCAGCACGGGAGAGGCTCTGGGAACGAGAATGGTCGTAATTAAGTTCCTTAAGCTACGTCACACCACGCTCGTCCCAGACTCTTGTTGATACGCGACATTTTCACGAAAATCGTTGTTTAGAGCCGCATATCTCGCGAATGAAAAGAGAAAACCGAAAAATGTTAAATAACCTATTAACTAACTTTTTGTCCTCTACTCAAAAGTCAAAAAAAATTTTTTGTGACATAAGCACTTTAAACACTACAGGTAGTAAAACACTAAAATGCAAAATTGAAATCAACTGTTTTTACTAAAAGCAACACATTATTGTGCTATAGTTAGGGTTAATTGGTTTAAAGTTGGTATTACAATAGGGTTGTAGTTGGGATTTGGGCGGATGTTTAATCGTATATTCGTATTTATAGGATTCGAGATGTTTGTATGGAAATTAAGCCCAATGTTGTTTTTCGTTGTGGATTACAGTATTGAGCTGAAACAACTCGTGCTGTTATTGGCTGTGAAGCAAACTTCATTTGAATCACAATCATCTGTTTTGCCTTTTTAAAGATTATTTGTTAAATACAGAAAGCTCAAATTCATCGCACAGCGTTGAGCATTGTCAGGCCTGACGATGAGAGGGAAATAGGGAATAAGCCTTGGTTGCTAACCAGATATGGGGCCCACTGTCGAAAGCTGCCTATTTTCAACAAAACGAAGCAAAATAATATATTATCTAAACTGTTGAACAATAAATTCAGTTTTACAATAATGAACTAATGAAACAATAATAAATAATAATAATAAAGCCATAGAGGGTCTGATCGCGCGCATTAATGAAGCTGTGCGGAGTTAAGAGCCTCCATGACAGTGACAAATTCATTATGGACTCAATGAAATGCAATTTGAGTGCCTGAGTAAACTTGTTTTCAGGTTATTATACGTTGAATAGTTGTTGAGAGGTCCAAAAAAAGCGGTAAATTGCCGTTCAATGGTTTATGATTAACGACCTCCGCAATGCAGGTTATTCATTCACCTGTGTTTCTTGTCTGTATGCCGTTTGTTTGTTTGTCGCTATATGCAGGATATCTCACAAAGTACTGCACAGGTTTTCATGAACTTTGTGAGAAGATTGGTCATGTAGACCAAGATCCGACCCATTAAATTTTGGTTGAATTTGTGCGAGTGTGACCTTTTCAAACCACAAAGAGTCAGTCACTTATGAAATCTACCAACAACGTACAAGAACACCTTGATCAAAAGACGAAACTTTTTGTCCAACTTACGCCAAAAGCGAAAGGAGCAAAGAACTTACAACATGTCTCACGGCCTCACTCCTTCACGGCTAATAACAACTCTTTGAATAGTAGCGGAAGTAAAAAGTGCAAAAAATGCAAAATCGTGACACCAAACTCATCCGCTGGCGGTGTCAGTTTCTCCAGTTAAAATTTGTAATGGACTAACTAATAAAGAGCTTTTAAGTTTGAACGAAAAGGCAGACTTATTATTTAATGTTTCGGTATTTTATACGGAGATAAAGAAAAAAATTAGCTGTTTCGTGGTTTAGTAATGTTCGTTCTTGTTTAATTTGTAAGCAATTCTCGTTGTACCCATTTAGTCGAACTTATGCGGCAAAGTCAATAAATAATACAGAAAGTTCAAATTTCACCCTGATGTGCAGCCTTGAGCATTGTTAATCCATTCAATGTTTGGTTGACTTCCCATATACCGTTTAGTTCCTAAATTAGCGGCATCCGTTACTTTTGGGATTAGCCGGTAGCCGTTATTTCTGAAGGCCATTTAGTTTTAGGGTCGCAAAAAGGCTTACTACAGCAGCTAGATATTTGATATATTTGTCATGCAAAATAATAATATTAATTACCAACTGTCATACATATGCTTATTTTATATGTTATACAAGGACACGAATGTGAACTGTGTATTTAACGCCTTACATTACATGCATGCATGCACGACTTTATGTACTGTAGTTCCAGATGCTCTCGGGGTTTGTGAACTTTGTGGCTAGAGGAATCATGTCAGCCCAATACTGTTTGAGATAAAAAGTTATATCGGTAAAATGTAACGCGTTAATTACTTGCGGTAGCCGTTACTTTCAGAGTTCAAATTTCACCGGACAGCCTGTTAATCAACTCAATATTAAACACTACAGGTAGTAAAACACTAAAATGCAAAATTGAAATCAACTGTTTTTACTAAAAGCAACACATTATTGTGCTATAGTTAGGGTTAATTGGTTTAAAGTTGGTATTACAATAGGGTTGTAGTTGGGATTTGGGCGGATGTTTAATCGTATATTCGTATTTAGGATTCGAGATGTTTCTATGGAAATTAAGCCCAATGTTGTTTTTCGTTGTGGATTACAGTATTGAGCTGAAACAACTCGTGCTGTTATTGGCTGTGAAGCAATACTTCATTTGAATCACAATCATCTGTTTTGCCTTTTTAAAGATTATTTGTTAAATATACAGAAAGCTCAAATTCATCGCACAGCGTTGAGGATTGTCAGGCCTGACGATGAGAGGGAAATAGGGAATCAGCCTTGGTTGCTAACCAGATATGGGGTCCACTGTCGAAAGCTGCCTATTTTCAACAAAACGAAGCAAAATAATATATTATCTGAACTGTTCAACAATAAATTCAGTTTTACAATAATAAATGAATGAAACAATAATAAATAATAACAATAAAGCCATAAAGGGTCTGATCGCGCGCGCTAATGAAGCTGTACGGAGTTTAGAGCCTCCATGACAGTGACAAATTCATTATGGGCTCAATGAAATGTAATGATCTAAAACTGCTTTAAAACAGTAAACAATACAAAGACGCAGAAAAACGTTTCCGTGTGCACATAGTCCAAATAACACAAACGTGAAGGGGGGGGGGGGGGGGGGTATGGGCCCACACATATTTTTTTTTTTCCCAGGGCACCAAAATTTCTCTCGGTGGGTCTGAGCATTGAGCTGAAACAACTCGTGCTGTTATTGGCTATGGGACTATTTCATGACGCAATAATACGCTATAAGCTGCATCAACACATCAATAATCGACACTTCGACCTTGAATACAGCGGTGTGCACATCAACTAAAACATATAGAGCAATCTGATCATTCGTCAAGAAGCATGTTGAAAATTTTGCTTTTGGTCTGTTTCTTCCATGCAGCAGAGTCAGGTATAATTACTCTTAATTACTCTTATAATTTACGTGAAATTAAATAGATCTTAATAAATCTTAACTTGACTAACCTTTATTAACCTTAAATCTTAAATTTATTAGATCGCGCTGCGATTGATCTTTGGCGCGCTATTTAATTACGACCAACGTTCTGAACTTGATAGTTGATACCCTGAGTATACATGCCACCAGCCGGGAAGGGTTTCAAAAATACTAGTGATCTAGATCTGTGCTCGGCAGTCGAAAACATTTAACAGTTATACCATGAGCTCGAGTTGTATATGAGCTCATAGCCAACGAGGCGCTTCGCCGAGTTGGCTATTAGTTCATATACAACGAGAGCGAATGGTATAACTGTTTTATTATATAGCCAAGCACAGTACAAGAGACAAAATTGCAGCGAAATGTTTGAAACTACAAACTTCCGGTATAAGCAACTAATACTTCCGCCATGCCTAATGATGCATTCACATAGGGTTTCTCGCTGAGCTGTTCGGTAAACATCTTCGAAATGTTGTATAAATGAGTAATGTTGCTCCAGAGGCAAAAAATGTGTTAAGCAGATCAACAAAAAAGATTAAAAGGTACCTTTATGAAGTCAAAAGGTGGGTCAGTTGCCTATTAGCGTTGCTGTCGTGAAAAAGGTTTTCATTTCATGCAAAAATGAAACTGAAAGTC
Source organism: Paragorgia papillata (assembly GCA_035771165.1). NCBI lineage: Eukaryota > Metazoa > Cnidaria > Anthozoa > Scleralcyonacea > Coralliidae > Paragorgia > Paragorgia papillata. The sequence goes on along the minus strand of JAWNZC010000241.1, from coordinate 928,828 downwards.
TGAAACACCTTCGGCAGTGAAACTAAATTACTTATAGTTGATTGTTTTTGAAAAAGAACATGCTTTTTACTACTCCAAATGCTTATCTAAATAAAAATAAGTCTCTTTATTGGTAATCTCCTACGAAATGTGTGTTGTAAGCTTGATTTTAACCGTGAGTTTCTTTGTTTGGCAACAAATTAATATCAACCTGTTAGTTTAGTCGGGTTTTTTAAGTAAAAAGACGTAATTTTTAGGTGAATTTTACCATTTAACATGCTAAATTGTGTATTTGTTAATGTATTTTTACGCAATGTTGTTTTTTTATACATTGGTTTGAGGGTGTTAATGTTTTTCTGTATAAAAATCCGTCAATTCCAACTCTTTTCGGCAGTTTTTTTCATGCCACCATCTTGTTTTTCCTCTACTAGCAGGATATGAGCTGATAGCCTGGTAGTAGGGAACCAATCAGATTACGCAAAAGCTCATATCCGATAGCATGCTATATAATAACAAGACGCTTGCTCAGGCGTTCACTCGGGCTATTGATTACTTTGCAAAATTGTAGTAGGCGGCTGAGGGCACGAAGGTGCCAAAGAAAAATGGAACTGAAGTGTTTTTGAAGCAGTCACAGTATATACACCAAAATTTAAACACATTGGTTCATGCATTATTTTAGATGTAACCTATGCACATTACATCCTGCAATGCAACTATTTTGCAAACTAGGAGTGTTACAGGAAATGATTTCTCTTATAACATACAACTTGAACATTTTTAAATTGCAAGTTGCAAAAAAGAAATGCTTTATGTAACAGAGTTTTAATAATCAGATATTTCAGCTGCTTTAAGACTTGCTTAAGCATTGCTTACGTAGTTAGTATCCCAGTGTTGAACTGAAAAAAACCAGTTTTGTTAATGTTAAATATTATTTCTGTTCATGTTGTGTTACACTGTTGAATAAAGTCATATTTTTGCTAACATGCTTGAATATTCATGGCCATTTCAGTAATTACCATAGCATTTTGCTAAATAATAGCCTTGGACTTATACTACTTTGTTAGGGGGTTTGAGTAGGCTTGTAAGGGGGAATACTCATGGATGTTTCAAAACATATTAGAAAATTGGTTGGCTTACATCCAGAAGGGATTACAATTTCATGGTATTTTCTGTTAACAAACAAATTAGCCTGCATTGCTGTTCTACTTTCCCAGGGGCATCGGAGGGGCCTGGTCCCCCACTTTTTAACTGGCTATACTAATATTAAACCACAAACTTATGATCAGCAAACCATAAACGCTAACTCTAAGCATGCCTAAATCTAACCCAAATCATAATAAACCGGGGAAAAAACATAATAAACCGGGGGAAAAAACATAATAAACCCTTGTCATTGAAATTGTCATTGAAGGTTTTGTCCATTATATTAATGAAGAAAATCACCCCTCAGAATGCAGGAAATGGCATTGCCAGGACTCTAGATTTCAAAATTTTCCTGATACTTTCTTGATCATCATGAAATAGCAGGCTGGTAGTAGTTTAGTGGCTACTAAATCTCATTTTATACCCACACTTTCAGGGTCTACCTGAAAGAATGTGAGGGCAGGGTGCCTGTAGAGATAATGTAAATAAAAATGCAAAATCTTAGGGCAGGGGTGTAAAAGATGTCCCAGGTGCTTGCCAAGTTCCCAGCATTTTATTTTTCTGGGGCACCATATCAACGTGGATGTCTGTACAGTTTGCTCTAAGGGTCTGTAAGGGGCAGCTAGGGCAATGAAGATTGTTGTGCAACACATCTCAAGGGCACTGAAGTTTATAATGAAACAACCTCAGGTGCCCCAGGGTGCCCATTGCCTAACTCTCTAGTCTCTACACTGGCCTGAGTGCTGGGCACTGCCACCCACAATGAGCAGAACCTAGCCTCCTCTCAGGCAACTCTCTGGCTACTCAGAATTGTGACTTTTAATCTGTACGGGCAATGTTTTAGTCGAGATCAGAACTGTGGCTTTTCAACTGTGTACAGGTAATGTTTTGGATGAGATCGATCGAGATATTTATGTTGACAAAATTGTCAGCACCTTTGATTCTAATTCTATCAACACAATGTGATTAGGTTACATATTAGTTATTATTATACAATGCTGATACAATCTCGACTGTGATTGGCTAAAAACCTACAGATAATTCTTGATGTCTGTAGCTATGACGCGCTGGCCAGCGGTTTAAACAAAACAAACATGGCGGCCGTCCTTAGGAGTGAAGATCAGAAGCGTATTAATCCGGCGGATTTGGCACGTTTTGTTGACGCTAAAACCACCAAGAAAAAACAAGCGAGCTACACATACATCTGTTAGAGTTTAAAGCAGTGTTTGAAGGAGATAATTGTATTTGAAAGCGAAAAAAGTTAGCGAACCTCGAACTGAAGACGGTATGAATATTTACTATTTTTACCTAACTTTGTAAAAAACTTTCTAAAGGCTTCTACATTTATAATTGTATAATAAAACAATTATTGAATTCGGTTATCGCATGATATCAAGAATTATCAAGGCCTCTGTTTGTGTTATCGGCCTCAGCCTTCGGCTTCGGCAGATAACACAAACCTCGGCCTTGATAATTCTTGATATCATGCTCAACCTCATCCAATAATTGTATATTATCCACCTCCTGGGATGTGCTAGCTAAAAAGGGCAGGCTTGAATTTGACTAATACATTTATTGAAGAAAAACAACTCAGTGGATAACCAATAATCAATTATGAGCGAGTTTTAGCATTTGATAGAGCAATTTGCAAATACTGTGAAGTGAAAATATGATTAGTATAAGTTATAAAGGGCTTTACATCACTATATTATTAACATAGATTTTCTCACCCATAGACTTGGTAGTGATTTTCTGTATTTTGCCTCAACCGGAGGATGAATGAGTTGAATGAGAATTGACGAGCAACAGTATTGATAAATAAAAATACGAGGAAACCTGAACATTGACGAAATACAAGAATTACAAACGCTGTATGACCGACAATATCGAAGAATACATGTAGATCGACTGTACTCACTGTACTCAGTAAGCTTGCTCAGCTATAAATGAGCACAGAATAGCGCTAAAAAATGAATATACTGCACTGTTTATAAGTCCAGACAAACTATTGTACTGTTTCTTGTCCTCTGTCTTTGCAATTTGTCCGTCTCAGTTTCTTGTTCCAAAACTGCGTTAAACCTCGGCGTCTGTGCATGTAGATACATGTGAGCGTATTTTCGATCAAAACAGAACTTCTACTAGAAATACATAAACGCAACAACCCCTCGCCCGCGCTTTTACATGCTTTTTTGAGACACCCCCAACCACCCACCCACCCACCCCCTGATTAAAATAAGCACTCCTGATTATATACAGCCAATATAAAAACAAACAGATATAAAAACAAATTATAATCCTCAAGTTAATTATATAATTTATGGATAAGATGACTAATAAAACTGATTTAAAGAAGTTGAACATACCAATTTCATTATTAAATTCTGGTTGTAAAAAAAATATATTGTTTTTAGGAGGTTTCAAAAGGGATTATTTTTAGCAAGCCTTTAAATGGCTTCCGTATGCATACATGTTTTGCAAAGGCAGAATTAAAAAAATACATTTATAATTATTAATAGAGTCTGAGATAAAACAATTCAGTAGAATCGAAATGCATGCAAAGTCAATGAAAAACATCACGTCTACATAAGCCTAAGGTAGTGTTTTAAGTTAGCTTTAGTAAAGCTGACTTATGGCCTGAACGAGCAAAGGGAAAGCACGAAAAGGTGAAGCTGTATATTGTTTTAGGTTAAGCGAAAACTTCAAAACAACATAAGGACAAGGTCAAGGTATACTGAAACTGTATACCGTTCTTGGCGTTTACACAATATATAAATACTAAATAAATATAATTATTTATAATACTAAATAAATGCAAATCCCCTACCGTTAACTTTAAAATGATTTTGAGACCACTGAGTGACGAGATTTTGTTTACCATACGGCGTTTGGTTTCTTCAGGTTCTCTGGTTTGGCTTCAAGATATATTAAATCGGCTGTTTGTTTCTAGCCCATCTCAATTGACTCTTTCACTATCCTTTTCTTCGTTGTTCTCTTTTAAGTTTTAAGTAGAGCTTGAATAATTTAACAGGTACCAGTACCCTGCTATCCCAAATGCGCAAGTTGTGGATGGATTTGATAACATATATTTAACAGTTATATACCATGAGCTCGAGTCGTATATGAGCTCATAGCCAACGAGGCGCTTCGCCGAGTTGGCTATTAGTTCGTATACGACGAGAGCGAATAATAAATGTTGCTCGAGAGGCAAAAAATGTGTTAAGCAGATCAACAAAAAAGATTAAAAGGTACCTTTATGAAGTCAAAAGGTGGGTCAGTTGTTTATATTAGCGTTGCAGTCGTAAAAAAGGTTTTGATGTCATGCAAAAATGAAACTGAAACAACTTCGGCAGTGAAACTAAATTAAGCTTACTTAGTTGGTTGTTTTTGAAAAAGAACATGCTTTTTACTACTCCAAATGCTTATCTATATAAAAAAGTCTCTTTACTGGTGATCTCCTACGAAATGTGTGTTGTAAGCTTGATTTTCACCGTGAGTTTCTTTGTTTGGCAACAAATTAATATCAACCCGCTAATTTAGTCGTGTTTTTGAAGTAAAAAGACGTAATTTTTAGGTGAATTTTACCATTTGATATGCTAAATTGTGTATTTGTTAATGTATTTTTACACAATGTTGTTTTTTTACACATTTGTTTGAGGGTGTTGATGTTTTTCTGTATAAAAATCCGTCAATTTCAACTCTTTTCGGCAGTTTATATATAAAAAAACATGCCGCCATCTTGTTTTTCCTCTACTAGTAGGATATGAGCTGATAGCCTGGTAGTAGGGAACCAATCAGATTACGCAAAAGCTCATATCCGATAGCATGCTATATTATAATAAATAGATATATAAACAGGTTTCGGAATTACTTTCAGCTTTTCATCTCGCGTGTAAAGTGGACTCCACGCATGTCGAGATTAGCACCCTCACCGGGCTCCGGGCCTTCGGCCCTACGCCCGGGCTCGGGGATTTAAATGAAAATGAATGAGCCATCACTCCAAATTGTTGCAAAATTCTTGCAAAGCCTGACGGGAGGTATGAGTCATAATCGCAAAATCGTGACTAACGTTAACAAATTAAGACCACTGATCTCTATAAATTAAGACTCGTCCTACCACAGGTAGCCCGAGTAATAAAGGATATTTTGTATTCGAATCATCTGAGGCTCATATAGCAAGTATATAAACCAATAGTTGGTCGGGTTAGCGTATATAAGATAGAATATGTAAGGTCTGCTTATGGACGATGGTTAGAGAAACGAAATAATATAATTCTCCGTCCGGTCACCTCTATGGCCTGTGGTATCTTTACATATATTTAATTATTATATAGCATGCTATCGGATATGAGCTATTGCGTAATCTGATTGGTTCCCTACTACCGGGCTATCAGCTCATATCCTACTAGTAGAGGAAAAACAAGATGGCGGCATGTTTTTTTTAAACTGCCGAAAAGAGTTAAAATTGACGGATTTTTATACAGAAAAACATCAACACCCTCAAATCAATGTATAAAAAAAACATTGTGTAAAAATACATTAACAAATACACAATTTAGCATGTCAAATGGTAAACTTCACCTAAAAATTACGTCTTTTTACTTCAAAAACACGACTAAATTAGCGGGTTGATATTAATTTGTTGCCAAACAAAGAAACTCACGGTTAAAATCAAGCTTACAACACACATTTCGTAGGAGATCACCAGTAAAGAGACTTTTTTCTATTTAGATAAGCATTTGGAGTAGTAAAAAGCATGTTCTTTTTCAAAAACAACCAACTAAGTAATTTAGTTTCACTGCCGAAGGTGTTTCAGTTTCATTTTTGCATGAAATCAAAACCTTTTTCACGACAGCAACGCTAATATAAACAACTGACCCACCTTTTGACTTCATAAAGGTACCTTTTAATCTTTTTTGTTGATCTGCTTACACTTATTTTTTGCCTCTCAAGCAACATTTATACAACATTTCGAAGCTGTTTACCGAACAGCTCAGCGAGAAACTCTATGTGAATGCATCATTACGCATGGCGGAAGTATTAGTTGCCTATGCCGGAAGTTTGTTGTTTCAAACATTTCGCTCTAATTTTGTCTCTTGTACAGTGCTTGGCTATATAATAAAATGTACAGTTATACCATTCGCTCTCGGCGTTGTATACGAACTATGAGCTATGAGCTATGAGCTCATATACAACTCGAGCTCATGGTATAACTGTTAAATAGCTTAGGTTAAAAGAAAATGTTTCCCTAAATTTTTTCTCAAAAATATTAAATCCCTGCCCATTGCGGGGAGCACGTGTAGCGTGTGCTATTAGGGCACTGCCTCCCACCAATAGTTAAGCCCAGTTAGACGGGGTTAGTACATGGATGGGTGACCATCTGGGAATAGCCCCGTTCTCGGGGTGGGGACCCATGTAAGTAGAGTTTAGTTGGTCTCTCCTGTGCTTCGAGGGTTTTTCGCCGGGTTCTCCGGTTTTCCTCCCTCCATAAAATCAATACCTATAGGACTTAGCTGTAAATGGAGGACCCCACCAGCTCTGCTGAAAAATTTATCTTCCTTAAATAAAGAATAATTGCTGCCGACCGAAGGGAGGCAGCACACTATTCTTGACGTTGCCTCGTGCCCAGTCCTTTTTCAGAGCTATGTATAGCCGACCAGAATCTCTTCAGTGAACAGCTTGACAGAACTATCAGAAAACTTAGCATAAAGAAAACTTAGCATAAACAGTTAACCCGGCCAGTACATCCCAGCTCATGACATAGCGCGGATATGGTTTACAACCAGAATCCGCAAAAATGAAAGACTGCTTATGGACAATGGTTAGAGAAACAAAAGAATACGTCGTCCGGTTCAAATGCCGGTAGAATTAAAGTTTGTGTACATAATGTCAACATAAACAAATGATGTTGCTTTTCATTTTACTTCCACAAGTTTTTTTGGTAGTCATTTATTGTGTAAAATAGTACTTTATTGGGAATATTGGGATTTGGGAATTGAATATATAAATACAAGAAAGCTGCAACTGAAACTGCAGTAAAATCCAACGGAACGACATGTTGAGTGTATAATAGTTATGTACAAAATTTAAAAATTTAAATTAATGCAGATGATGAGGTAATTGCGTGCAAAATTTCTTTAATGCTAAGACTTGCTGCTCATGTGTTGTTTTTTGTTAATTGTTATATTCAAAGCTCACCAGGCATTCCCAATTTGGCCCGATGACTTCCGTTGGACCTCCGCCGGACCATTAACAGGCTACAATTGTGTTCAGATAAAGGAAAGCGCTGACCCTCACACTTGGCTTGATAACTACTTCTGCTCTGATGGTCACAAGAAGAATCCTGGAATGAGATGGAGTTCTGCTGGTCGAATTCGTGGCATGCGGTGTACTCAAATCAAGGAAACAGCCGATCCACACACATGGCGTGATAACTTTCTTTGTGTTCCTCACAACTCACCTTTGCAATTCCAGTGGTCGTCTGCTGGATCAATTGGGGGAAAGAAGTGCATCCAATGGCATGAGTCAGCGGATCCACATACATGGCTTGACAATTACCTTTGTGGTAAGAGCGGTATTTACATATGATCAGTGCTGTAAAAGTTACATAATTTTTGTAACTAGTTACAGTTACATTGTTAGAAAAGTAACTAGTTACCGATAAAAGTTACAATGAAAAGGAAGTAACTAGTTACAGTTACAAAGTTACTTCAAAAATTTTGTAACTAGTTGCAAAGTTACATTCCTTTGACCGTCTTACTAGAATCAACAAATAAATTACTGGTTTTTAGATGCCAGTACCATAATTATGTTTTTACAGCTAAATGCCTAAATATAGTTGTCACTAAGCAGAAATAGTCAAATGTGTACATAATGTACCTTTATTATTATATCAAAATCATTTTTATCAAGAATACGTCACGTGTCCAGAGAATTTCCTTTCTTCAACCAATTGCCTTCCTCCAACATGAACACAATATAACATGACCATTGCATAATCTTCAAAGACAATGGAGCTTCCAAACCATCCGCCTCCACTAACTATTGACACACAATTTGGCCTTTTTCGTATGTACGAACATTATACCATTTATTGATACCTTGATCACGTGATTGACGAAACAATAATAAGGCTTTATTTACCGAGGCTAACATACATTACTGGTAGCCCAGTAGTTTTCATTATCGGCTTCCTACCTACTACTACAGTCAATGAATTAATGAATTAATTTATCTATAACTAACAAAGTACATGCCAGTAACATGTAAACTAATATTGAAATAAAAGTAGCGTGCTGCGTAGGCAGTGTTGAAACAACAATCGAAATATAGTAACTTAGGTTAGATATACTGCCGAAACAGAGAACGTAGGAATCCCGTTTCTCTCTGACGAAAGGCCTTCGCTCGAAACGTTAGATTCCTACGTTCTCTGTTTCGGCAGTATATCTAACCTAAGTTACTATATATCGATTGTAAACTAATATGTTTTCTTAATGTCAAAATGTTCTAAATTAGCATTCTGCTGTAAAAACTTCTGCTCAACTTTATTCATGAACTGTTTGTGCGACACAATGTTGCGGGTTGAGGTCTCAATGTTGTTCCAGAGGCGAACAGCACTGACGCGAAACATCCTGGAACCTGATACTTTTTTATAAGTAGGCATTCCAATGTTCTCCTTAGTTGAAGCTCTTGTTCTATGACTATGAGAATCTTTAAGATAACGTATGTATGGAATAAAGTAATCAGGGCAATGCCCTAAACTAATTTTATGTAGCATGTACAGCTTTCTACTATTTCTGACATCATAAATGGGAAGCCATCCTAGTTCAGTGAACAGCTTGACAGAACTATCAGAAAACTTAGCATAAAGAAAACTTAGCATAAACACAGTCAACCCGGCCAGTACATCCCAGCTCATGACATAGCGCGGATATGGTTTACAACCAGAATCCGCAAAAAATGTAAGGACTGCTTATGGACAATGGTTAGAGAAACAAAAGAATACGTCGTCCGGTTCAAATGCCGGTAGAATTAAAGTTTGTGTACATAATGTCAACATAAACAAATGATGTTGCTTTTCATTTTACTTCCACAAGTTTTGTTGGTAGTCATTTATTGTGTAAAATAGTACTTTATTGGGAATATTGGGATTTGGGAATTGAATATGTAAGTACAAGAAAGCTGCAACTGAAACTGCAGTAAAATCCAACGGAACGACATGTTGAGTGTATAATAGTTATGTACAAAATTTAAAAATTTAAATTAATGCAGATGATGAGGTAATTGCGTGCAAAATTTCTTTAATGCTAAGACTTGCTGCTCATGTGTTGTTTTTTGTTAATTGTTATATTCAAAGCTCACCAGCTGGCATTCCCAATTTGGCCCGATGACTTCCGTTGGACCTCCGCCGGACCATTAACAGGCTACAATTGTGTTCAGATAAAGGAAAGCGCTGACCCTCACACTTGGCTTGATAACTACTTCTGCTCTAATGGTCACAAGAAGAATCCTGGAATGAGATGGAGTTCTGCTGGTCGAATTCGTGGCATGCGGTGTACTCAAATCAAGGAAACAGCCGATCCACACACATGGCGTGATAACTTTCTTTGTGTTCCTCACAACTCACCTTTGCAATTCCAGTGGTCGTCTGCTGGATCAATTGGGGGAAAGAAGTGTATCCAATGGCATGAGTCAGCGGATCCACATACATGGCTTGACAATTACCTTTGTGGTAAGAGCGGTATTTACATATGATACTAAATATCATACATATAGGCTGAGTAACAAGCACTCAGAAACATGAAAAGATACTGTCGTCCGAGCTGAGATAGAAATACACAATGCGGCATTATCGTAACAAGTCGAAATTTAATTTTCTTTATGGAAATGCAACAACCTTTTTATGAGATTACAAACATAAGCGATTTATCAAATTTTACGCAGCTAATCTAAATTTGTGGCAGCACCACGTTTTACCTAAATAAATAAATAAATAAATAAATAAATAAATAAATAAATAAATAAATAAATAAATAAATAAATAAATAAATAAATAAATAAATAAATAAATAAATAAATAAATAACGAAGCGCACAGTGAAAAATGCGGACAAAGATGTTGAAATTGACAACACTGACGTCATCTGCGCGGAGAGCTATTATAGCAATAAATAATAAACGTGATGTTACCACAAATTTGCGCTTCTATTACAATTTCTCACCATGCAAACATACAAATAATTAATAATCTACTAAGTCGGAAAAATAGTTTATGTTACGTTTTTATCTTGTTTTGTTTTTTAGTTTGTTTGCGTTGCTTTTTGTTAAGGATCTGCATCTGCCACTTCTGTCTTCCTATAGCTACGGCCATATTGTTTTGAGTTCTAATTCTTCTTTACCTGTTTATTATTTAGGCTAAGTTGCGGTAAATCAGGAATTGGAAATGGTTATAGTTGCCTCGTGAAATTTGGGACTATTTTTTGATAAATACATTAGATTAGATCAGATTATAGACGCATTTAGATTATTAAATACTTGTATACTGATACTAGATTGTATACACCGAAAATGAGTAATTGATTTAAAGGGTGCAGTCAAAGGATTGTTTTTAATAAAGTTCTTTTACGAAAACCAGTTTGCTAGTTTTGTTGTCAAATATTTTTTCGATAAATATATTAATATGCACATTTAATGCTTTTATATACTGCTCGTAGTATAATTTACTCCATGAGCGCGCCGTATTCTATACACTGTTTAATAAACGAGTAGTGTATCAGTCTTTTATCAAGTGCCAGTTTTGTAATATTTAAAACATGAGCAGCAGTGTTTTATCAGATTTAAAACACGAGGTGATAGCCAAGTGTTTTAGATCTGATAAAACACGTACTGCGAATGTTTTAAATAGCTCTGATAGAGTTTGAGTATGTGTCGTGGGTCGTGGGTAAAAAGTCGTGTGTCGTGGGTCGGAAAATATGCTAAAAATGTAGTGTACTATAATATAATATAAGTATAATATAATATAATATAATATAATATAATATAATATAATATAATATAATATAATATAATATAATATAATATAATATAATATAATATAATATAATATAATATAATATAATATAATATAATATAATATAATATAATATAATATAATATAATATAATATAATATAATATAATATAATATAATATAATATAATATATTGTGAAATTCATGAATAATTAATGAGGTTAAGAACGAATCCTAACGCGGCATTCAAATCACATGACTAACATAATAAATCTCAATAAAGGTCGAGTATCTAAAAGCATGGGGAGGGCTTGAAAAGTAACAGGGAAAACATGGGGTTAGTGAATAGAATTAAAAGAACAATGATGTAGTTTTCGAGCTAATTAATTCATTAACTTTCATACAGATTTCTTACTGAGCTAATTAATTCATTAACTTTGATACAGATTTCACACTCAAACCACCCGCGACTGCAAGAAAATATTACACACTTACAACAATTTAAAGCAAATATCTAGCAAGCAAGAGTTACTTCTTCACAACAAACTTAATCTTACAGTTGTTAAACGTTTTTGAAAGACTTTCATCGAAAATAATGAAATTATCTTGGATAATTATATTACATTTTCTAAGCAATCTATGCTCACCAGCCCGCAGACCAAAAATTTTCCGGTTATAAAAATAAATCGTACAAAGTAACGACTCAGCTGTTGCGGCTCCTAATAGTCCTTTCTCCCAGAGTAGAGTCTCCTCTTCGGCTGTAATTTCTTTGCGATCCTCTTCTTCGATGCCACCGCGATGCCACTTTTTGTCGCATTCTTCATCTCTGCATCTAATGTTTTATGAAATAAAGCAAACCTGAAATCCAAGCAACAATCAGCATTCAATAACTTTACGCACGTTCTGGTTGCCCCGTCCTCAACAGCGTGACGTTTATTCAAAGTCACCTATTGATTAACAAGAAATTCACAAATTATTCAATCCCTACCTACTCACCTTCTCTCGCCTTTCGCCAAAATATTGACTCCATTCTCTCCCTTTAAGTCCAGTAAATGGCGATTGATTCCACATATCAGCAAGTACAAACTTTTCGGCGGGTACCGTTCGCCATTCTGCTTCGCAACTTCGGTAATGAACTTACACAACCAGAAGTTTACAGTATGCGTAGTCATTTCATGTATAAGAACAGTTAAATCCTGTACATTAGCTAAAACCACTCCCTCAAAGCCAACAGTCTCTTGTATTGCTCTCTTGTTCGAGCGAGTCGACTGCCATACTTCAAAAACCTTTAATGCCCATTTGGTATTATAGACAGTGTTTTTAGGTGTTGCTTCTGCAAGTAAACACTTTCCTTCTTCTGCAGTTTTTGCCGCACGAAAACGTTGCATTGACATGTTTACTGCAACTACGTTAACTTTGAAATGCAATAAACGACTGCATAACTTGTAAATTCAAATTAGACATCGCTAGAGGGGAATATAACTCTCTACATACGTAATTATTCATTATAGTACTATTGTGAACTGTCGTTCATCAATAATCCATTCTTAATTTCACAAGTAAGATAAAATACTCGCGGCCGATCTGTATGGGCATTAACAATGGCTCGCGCTACGCGCTCGCCATTGTAAATGCCCATTCATCTATAACTGAACAGACAACAAAAAAATGCAATCTATTTGTTTTATACAATACAAAAACTTAAAAGGTTTTTAAAAAAAACCTGTCGGGTTTTGGGGCACGAAGAAAGAAAAAAGCAAGTCAGCTGACGTGATCTGACGTGAGCATGCGTCTGTCCTCTAATAGATCATGGCCAACAACCAATGAAAACACGCATAGCAACAAGGGTATTGTATAAAATATAATATAATATAATATAATATAATATAATATAATATAATATAATATAATATAATATAATATAATATAATATAATATAATATAATATAATATAATATAATATAATATAATATAATATAATATAATATAATATAATATAATATAATATAATATAATATAATATAATATAATATAATATAATATAATATAATATAATATAATATAATATAATATAATATAATATAATATAATATAATATAATATAATATAATATAATATAATATAATATAATATAATATAATATAATATAATATAATATGATATGATGATATGATATGATATGTAATAACATGATCGCCTCGCATTCTTTTGTTCTCCGAGGGAATGTAAACCTCGTATTTCCCTCATCGCTCATGCAGGAGGGAAATTTACCTTTGTCTTCTAATTTTCCCGTGCATGTTGATGAGGGAAAATTAGAAGACAAAGAAATCCTTTGTCTTCTTCTAATTTCCCCGTGCATGTTGATGAGGGAAATTTAGAAGACAAAGAAATCGTTTGTCTTCTTCTAAATTTCCCGCTTGCATATATTTTCCCTCATCAACATGCACAGGAAAATTGGATGCAACTTCTCTGATCAACCGTGAAAATTTCCTGTGGGTAAGATTCTCAAAGTTTTCCTCGGCGATCATAATTATATTACAAACTAATAACATGACTTTTCGGGAAATTAGCGATTAAATCTTCCCGAGGACTTTTACAAATCTTCCCTCGGCGGCGGGGAAATGTATTCGCTAATTTCCCTCAAGTCATGTTATTACTTATAAATATGATATGATATGATATGATATGATATATGATATGATATGATATGATATGATATATGATATGATATATGATATGATATATGATATGATATGATATGATATGATATGATATGATATGATATGATATGATATGATATGATATGATATGATATGATATATGATATGATATGATATGATGAGATATGATATGATATGATATGATATGATATGATATGATATGATATGATATGATATGATATGATGATATGATATGATATGATATATGATATATGATATATGATATATGATATGATATGATATGATATGATGATATGATATGATATGATATGATATGATATGATATGATATGATATGATATGATATGATATGATATGATATGATATGATATATGATATGATATGATATGATATGATGATATATGATATGATATGATATGATATGATATGATATGATATGATATGATATGATATGATATGATATGATATGATATATGATATATGATATGATATGATATATTATGATATATGATATGATATGATATGATATGATATGATATGATATGATATGATATGATATGATATGATATGATATGATATGATATGATATGATATGATATGATATGATATATGATATATGATATGATATGATATGATATGATATATGATATGATATGATATGATATATGATATGATATGATATATGATATATGATATGATATGATATATGATATATGATATATGATATGATATGATATGATATGATATGATATGATATGATATGATATGATATGATATGATATGATATGATATGATATATGATATGATATGATATGATATGATATGATATGATATGATATGATATGATATGATATGATGATATGATATGATATGATATGATATGATATGATATGATATGATATGATATATGATATGATATGATATATGATATGATATGATATATGATATATGATATGATATGATATGATATGATATGATATGATATGATATGATATGATATGATATGATATGATATATGATATGATATGATATGATATGATATATGATATGATATGATATGATATGATATGATATGATATGATATGATATGATATGATATGATATATGATATGATATGATATGATATGATATGATATATGATATGATATGATATATGATATATGATATGATATGATATGATATGATATGATATGATATGATATGATATGATATGATATGATATGATATATGATATGATATGATATGATATGATATATGATATGATATGATATGATATGATATGATATGATATGATATGATATGATATGATATGATATATGATATGATATGATATGATATGATATGATATATGATATGATATGATATATGATATATGATATGATATGATATGATATGATATGATATGATATGATATGATATGATATGATATGATATATGATATGATATGATATATGATATATGATATGATATGATGATATATGATATGATATGATATGATATGATATGATATGATATGATATGATATGATATGATATGATATGATATGATATGATATGATATGATATATGATATATGATATGATATGATATGATATGATATATGATATGATATGATATGATATATGATATGATATATGATATATGATATATGATATATGATATGATATGATATATGATATATGATATGATATGATATGATATGATATGATATGATATGATATGATATGATATGATATATGATATGATATGATATGATATGATATGATATGATATGATATGATATGATATGATATGATATGATATGATATGATGATATATGATATGATATGATATGATATGATATGATGATATATGATATGATATGATATGATATGATATGATGATATGATATGATATGATATATGATATGATATGATATGATATGATATGATATGATATGATATGATATGATATGATATGATATGATATATGATATGATATGATATGATATGATGATATATGATATGATATGATATGATATGATATGATATGATATGATATATGATATGATATGATATGATATGATATATGATATGATATGATATGATATGATATGATATGATATGATATGATATGATATATGATATGATATGATATGATATGATATGATGATATATGATATGATATGATATGATATGATATGATATGATATGATATGATATGATATGATATATGATATATGATATGATATGATATATGATATGATATGATATGATATGATATGATATATGATATATGATATGATATGATATGATATGATGATATATGATATGATATGATATGATATGATATGATATGATATGATATGATATGATATATGATATGATATGATATGATATATGATATGATATGATATATGATATATGATATGATATGATATGATATGATATGATATGATATGATATGATATGATATGATATGATATGATATGATATGATATGATATGATATGATAGATGATAGATGATAGATGATAGATGATATTTATTTTTATTTAAACTTATTTTCACACGGTGGCCTTATTTTTCCTACACGAGTGATACATTGTGAATTAGTAGCATTTTAAGGTAAAAAAGACCTAATGATTTAGCAGATTACTTTCAAAGATGACACATCTTTTTGACACAAGAGCTTCCGCTAAAAGCAATCTGAATTAGTGAATAATCAAAAAGTGCATGTTAAAAAATTGAATGATTATGCAGATTACTTTCAACTTCAACTGATTAAGCAAAGATGACAACATCTTCAAAATCTGCCAGCAAGAGATGACACATCTTTCTGACACAAGAGCTTCCGCTAAAAGGAATCTGAATAATCAACATGCGACCTTTATTGATAGCGCTTTAGGTTAACTTACGCTTAGCCTATGGTAAAAATATTACATGATTATGCAGATTACTTTTAACTTCAACTGATTAAGCAAAGATGACAACATACAATGGTTTCCACCAGTGCTACTTGGCTTCTTGGGGATAATACAGCATCGAAAGCTCTGATCTCCCACAAGCCGGAGAAGACGACGTCCGTTGCGCCAGTTATAATGCCTGCTGCTTCGGAGTACTCATCTTCAGAAGCCAAGACGCCGAGAACAGTAAAAAATTATCATGATGTGCCAGTGCGACCTCTTTCAATGCACTGGTCAACTGCCGTCCTTTTTCTTTGATGCGTTCATGCAGTTTTCTTCTCCGCTCGTTCGATCAAATGGTTTGTCGATGAGCACGGACTTTTCATAAGCGCGTGAAGAAAATTAGTCGAACCGTTGTTTTCGCATCGATGATTACGAGCTTGAGCATCAAAAGCATCTAGGCGTCTCTTTTCGTCGGAAATCGTATCCTTTAAAATTTCAATGTCGCTCGAAATACCCATCCCTTCTCCCTTCTCCCTCTTCTGAGAGGCACTTGAGAGGAGTTTTGTCTTCATGCTTCCTCTCCGCGCTTATTCCCTAGGCGTACCAATTCTTTCGACGATCCAAACAGTGCGAAAATACTCGGTAATACATGTTACTAAAATTATGCCATGTCGCAGTTGATGAGTTGCAACTTAACCCTAACTACACCAATGCAATTCAATTCAAAACTTGGCGCGCAATACGAAGAAACAATTTTATTTATAGACACTTAGTGGTGACAGCTAGTGCAAATATACAATTGAAAGATCAACTTTAGTAACTTTGTTACATTGGGGAGTTTGGGTTTTGGTCGAGGGTAGTTGGTCGAGTGTAGTTGGTCGAGTGTCGAGGGTAGTTGGTCGAGGGTCGAGGGTAGTTGGTCGAGTGTCGAGGGTAGTTGGTCGAGGGTAGTTGGTCGAGGGTCGAGGGTAGTTGGTCGAGGGTAGTAGGTCGAGGGTAGTAGGTCGAGGGTCGAGGGTCGAGGGTAGTAGGTCGAGGGTCGAGGGTCGAGGGTAGTTGGTCGAGGGTCGAGGGTAGTTGGTCGAAGGTAGCTGGTCGAGTGTAGTTGGTCGAGTGTCGAGGGTAGTTGTGTCGAGAATATTCGCCTCCGTAAACCGTAGTCCTCGACAAGTCACATAAACAAAACCAATTTAATAAGAGAAATCACAATCACATCTCCTGCGTGCGCGTTGCACGACTCGCTCGGCTCAACACTGACTATATCTAAGTGCCTGTGTCATATATGTCACTACATTTAATTAAGTTTCTATTTAATCCATTACTTATCTATTAACCACGTGCAAAGTTCCGTCAGTCTCCAACACACTCCCCCGTATAGCTCAATTTAGAGATATATGTCTACAGGAGACTGACTTCGTCGTAGTTCCCGCGGAATCAATGGACTACATGAACAAACTGAATGATTAATAAGGACAAAAAATACATTAATTATAACATGCAAAGTAAAACAAAGAAAGTTCTCCTAAATGTCACGCTTCGGTTCTTTCATCCTCTCCGACCTGCTGGATACGTAGATTTGCTGCCGCTGCTGCGTCTCTTGTAGCTCGTGAAACGAAAGTGGGTGCGCCATGGTTGAGCTTTTGGAAGTTCCGTTCATCACAAGACAACTCTAACGGATAGAGCTGTTGAATTGCCCTTTCTAGGTCGCCCTTAGCCGTCTTCACTATAGCTCCACGTACTACGCCATCTTTTCCCTTGATAAGATCCGAAACAATCCCGAGTTTCCAGGCGTTCCTGTTCTTGTTCTCGTCTTGAACAACAACCGCTGATCCCTTTCTTGGACATGATGCTTGCTCACCTCCCGCGTTCGCGTGACGTTCGCGTAGACCTCGTACATACTCTCGAGACCATCGTCTCCACATTGCTTGCTTGCATTTATTGAGAAACTTCGCTCGCTTCCGTAGACCCTCCTCTTTCAAATGGTGGGTTTTCAATTCAGGCAATTGAATTGGGTTGATGTTCAACATGGAATTTGGTGTCAGAACGGGCAGCTCGATATCGTCTTCGAGGTAGTTCAAGGGTCGACTGTTGAGGGCGACTTCGACGTCCAAGACGACATCCTCAAATTCACTGAGAGTGAGAATTCCATTGCCGATGGTCTTGTAAAACGCTCTTTTGAACAGACCGATGAGTCGTTCGTATTGACCTCCCCACCAGGGCGCTCGACTCAAGTTGAATCTCCACTTAATTGAACGAACAGAAAGGAATGAATTCAGACGTTCGTCATTCTGAACTTGCTTCAGCCATTTCTCCGCCGCCTTGAACGTTGCCCCGTTATCAGAATAGATGGTCTTAGGCCGGCCTCGCCGTGCAATGAATCTCTTCAAGCTCGATAGGAACTCGTTCACTTCCAAGGATCTTAGCACTTCTAAATGGACAGCCCTCGTTAGGCTACATCCATAAAGAACCAGATAAGCTTTCTTGGTCGTCTTCCCTCTCGTCTGATAACGTATCGGACCTGCGAAGTCTACTCCAAGAACCTCGAACGGTGTGGACCCTTGTGTGCGGCTGACCGGCAGATTTCCAGGTGGCGGATTTTCGTAGGCTTGAAGTCGGAATCTCTTACATCCCCAACAATCGCTTCTGACTCGCTTTACTAACTGACGTAGTTTGGGAACCCAGTAACGATCTCTGACCTTAGCCATAGTCATTCCTACTCCTCCATGGAGTGTGAAAAGGTGGGCTTCCTCGACTAGCTTGCGGGTAAAGAGATGGTTTCGAGGCAAAAATATTGGATATTCTCCCTCGATTCGGCCTCGGCATTCCAAAATCCCTTCGTTGTTAAGTTGCAGATTTAGTTGGACTTTCTCTTTCTTGATCTCACCATTGGTCGCCGCGTCATACTGTGCTCTCTTAATCCACCAGGCGTACTGTACTTCGATCTCGTGCGTCTTTAAAGGACCGGACTCACGGCTGCTGATTGGACTTTTGCAATTGGTTATGAATCTTCTCACCCATGCTCCGATCCTGCAACTTTTCTCTAATGCATGGGTTTCCAGAAGCTTGTCTAGTGTGTCGTGACTGCGCGTTGTTGCCACGGTGAGAACACTTTTCGTAATTTTGGCTTCGGCACTTGCTTCCGGGCTGGATTTCAGAATTACATTTGAAGGCCACTTGCTTGGGTCACTCAGCCACTCCGGACCACGTTGCCACAGACTGTTGTCCGTAACTTTTCCGCCTCGACTTCCCACGTCCGCGGGGTTTTCTTCGGTCGGTACGTAATGCCACTGTATGTGATCATGTTCTCGGATCTTCTTCACTCGATTGGCGACGAATTGGCGATACTCCCCTTGCCCGTTAATCCAACACAACGCGACAGTAGAGTCGCTCCAACAATGCACTTCAGTAATCTTGTTGCCGTTGATCGCACTTTCGACATTCGACACTAGGTTTGTTGCCATATGTCCCGCTACGAGTTCGAGACGAGGTATTGTAAGATTCCGCTTCGCCAAGCGAGATTTCGCACAAACTAGACCTTGAGTCGTACCCTCGCCTTGTTGAGCAACTGCATACACCGCTGCGGCAACACCGTCTTTACTTGCATCCCCAAATGCATGGAGAGCTACAGCTGTTACATGTTGGTGAAATGGCGCTAAGGTGCGTGGTACTACAAATTTCTCGAATAACTGAACTCGCCATTTTCCCCAGCGTCTCCTGATTGGCTCAGGTAATTCTCCGTCCCAAGAGAGCTTGGCCTCGCACATTTCCCAGTAGAGTAACTTCGCGACTAAGGTCGTAGGAGACACCAGGCCAAGAGGGTCGTAAATGCTTGCTAGTTGCGAGAGCGCTTCACGCTTTGTCGATATCTTCTTCTGCTGTACGGTAACGACGCTCAAGGTGTCTTCTGATTTATCCCACGTCAGTCCGAGTAGTTTCGTATCTGTTCTGTCAGATCCAAGCTGTTCTTTCGCGTAGGTAATCTCTTCCCCGTCTGCTGAATTTGGTGCATCACTCTCTAAGGCTGCAACATTCGAGTGCCATTTGTGTAGCTTAAACGTCGCGTCTTCGAACACTTCGATTGCTTGCGATCTTTTCGCTGCCACCGCTTCCGTGGTTTCTCCCCCCGTCATTAGGTCATCAACGTACAACCCATCACGAACTTCCTTCACTAACTCCGGGTACTTGAGCTCCCAACGCTTTAAATGTTCGTTGATGGCTCCCCCAAGGAGGAATGGTGAACACGTCAAGCCAAATAACGCACGGGTAAAGCGGTACACCGACAGTTCCTCACTACCTGGGCTTTTCCAAAAGAACCTTAATGCATCTCGCTCTTGCTCCTTTATTCGGATTTGCAAAAAAGCCTTTTCGATGTCGCTGGTTAGAAGATGGATGAAATCGTGCTCGGACGAGAATTTCCCACAGTAGATTTTGAAGTACTGGGCCAGGATCCAAGCACTCGTTTAAAGATGGTTGGCTACTTGATTCCTTCGCTGACGCGTCGTAAACGATGCGTAACTTTGTAGTTTCTGCTGACTGTTTGACGATTCCCTTGTGTGGAAGGTAGTACTCTTTGGCATTTGGTTCGTCTGGTGCTTGTTCGATGACTCCTTGGTTAAGTTGTTCTTGAATGATTTCATTGTAACGTTCGTAGTTTCCATCACGAGTTAACTTTTTCACTAAGCTGCTAAGACGTCGACGACTACCAGCCTCGTTTGTCGGTAGAGTCGGGTGATTAGCTTTCCACGGAAGATTGGTCTCGTACCAACCTGCAGGATTCCTCACGAGTTGCTCTTTGAAGTCTTCGTAGACCAGGCTTTGGTCGCTTTCCATGGAGTTTGCTAGGCCAAGCACGTCCAATCTGCACAGATTTTCGAAGTCAGACTGCGATGTTTGAGTGAGGAGCACCGTTCTCCGGTCGAAATCTATTCCCGAACTCATGATGAACCAGCCTAACTTCGTTTTTTCCGCCACAGGCTCTCGTTCACCGCCAACCAGAGGTTTGGTGCTTGTTTTAATTCGCGCGTATTCGCCATTTCCTAACACCACGTGTATCGGTAGTTGATCTTTCGTATCCGAATCATCGATTTTGACGCCTTGAAGATGATTATAATTGCGAATCAATTTGTCGTAGCCAGGGTTGTTAATAAACAGCAGTTCCGGTTTATCAACTTTGGTTAATTTCACATTCATCTCGTAGCTTCCGTCTAAGGAGCTAATCTCCGTGTCGTAAAATTCCATTCGCGCCGTTTTTGAACCCATCAACATGTCAATGCGTTGGACTTTTGTCTCGCTCGGTTGTTTGTCAATCATCTTAATCAGCTTGGCAGACACGTAAGAGCCTCCGGCGCCAGAGTCTATTAGCGCGCGACACGTAACACCGTTTACTTTGACAACGACCACCGGGAAAACGCCGTCTCCACTTACACCGTCCGTCAACAGTTTCTTGCTGTTTCCGGATTCAGGAACCGCTTGTTCACATATAGACGAGTGATGACGTTTGTCGCAATGCAGGCAAGATGTTTTGCTAGAACATTCTGCTGCGCGGTGCCTTCTTGTAGCACAATTAAAGCACAGACCTTTCCTTGCTAGAATCTTCTTGCGTTCGCTAGCTTCGATTACTTTATCGCACTGCGTTGCTTTATGGCCAGTGTCCTCGCAATAAACGCAACCTCTTAATTTCCCTTCTTCTCCACGTGCGTGAAACAGTTTCTTACGATTGCATTCTTCGCGTTCCTTGTCGTTCGAACTAGCCGGATTTCTTTTCACCCATTGGCGCAGCGCTTCGGTTAGTTTAATAAAATCCCACGATTCCCAGTCTGGGTCAGCGCGAACTAAATCTCCCCTAATCCCGGATAATTTTTCGAGGGTCGCGGCCGTGTTTCCCCTGACATAGTCGAGCTTTTTCATTGTCTCGAGCGCTTGGACAGAATACGACAATTTTTCACTAAACTCGGCGATCTTTCGTGGATTTGCGCTTGTTATGTAGGGAAGATCTAGTATTTCTTTTACGTAGCTATTGACTATCTCGGATTCTTTCCCGTATTTATCTAACAGTATTGCTTTGGCTCGATTATAACCTTCTGTTGTGAATGGCAGAGCTTCGACGCAACGTTTAACTTTGGGACAAAGCAACTCGTACAGGTAGGTAAATTTGCTTATAGGCGCGATAGAACTCTTATCGATGGCTTCAGTAAACTGCCCCCAAAACCTTGGCCAATCTGTAAATGACCCGTCAAACTTCGAAATGACCAGTTTTGGTAGTTTTGCTGTTTTCGTGCTAGCGAATTCCTGCGTTTCTGGTTTCGTCTTACTAAGTTCCAGTTCGTTCTGCAGTTTTAATTTCTTCTCATGCAGTTTTAACTCTAGATCAAACTGCTCCTCTTGCGCTACCATCCGTTCCGAACGTTCCTTTTCTAACAGCCAATTCTTAAGTCGAATTACCTCGGCGTCAGCCTGTTCTAGTTTAGCTTCGACTTCATCGTTCCATTCGTTAATTTTCGAAATGTCTTCGTCCTTGGCAATTTTCGCCGTTTCGGTAGCCCGTTTACATTCACTTGTTTCGCGAACGGTTTCTTGTAGCGTCTCGAGGTGCCGTTTAATAGATTCTCGCTTACCTGAATCCAAGATATGCCGCGTGCGATGGACTCCGATATCCAGTTGTTTCAACTTCGTGTCTAAGTTTTTCTCCATGCTGTCACGAGAATCTCTTCACAATTTTTCGTTCGTTAATCACTGGCGTTTCAGCGATCCCGTCGGAGGTGCCACTATGTCGAGAATATTCGCCTCCGTAAACCGTAGTCCTCGACAAGTCACATAAACAAAACCAATTTAATAAGAGAAATCACAATCACATCTCCTGCGTGCGCGTTGCACGACTCGCTCGGCTCAACACTGACTATATCTAAGTGCCTGTGTCATATATGTCACTACATTTAATTAAGTTTCTATTTAATCCATTACTTATCTATTAACCACGTGCAAAGTTCCGTCAGTCTCCAACAGTTGGTCGAGGGTAGTAGGTCGAGGGTCGAGGGTAGTTGGTCGAGTGTCGAGGGTAGTTGGT
The DNA here is from genome assembly GCA_035771165.1 of Paragorgia papillata. Lineage (NCBI taxonomy): Eukaryota > Metazoa > Cnidaria > Anthozoa > Scleralcyonacea > Coralliidae > Paragorgia > Paragorgia papillata. The sequence goes on along the minus strand of JAWNZC010000241.1, from coordinate 905,074 downwards.
CGAGGGTAGTTGGTCGAGTGTCGAGGGTAGTTGGTCGAGGGTAGTTGGTCGAGGGTCGAGGGTAGTTGGTCGAGGGTCGAGGATCGAGGGTCGAGGGTAGTTGGTCGAGGGTAGTAGGTCGAGGGTCGAGGGTAGTTGGTCGAGGGTCGAGGGTAGTTGGTCGAGGGTCGAGGGTAGTTGGTCGAGTGTAGTTGGTCGAGTGTCGAGGGTAGTTGGTCGAGGGTCGAGGGTAGTAGGTCGAGGGTCGAGGGATGTAAAACACGCTAAAATTATTTTTGAAATGTAATAAATAAGAACTATAGTTATGTTGTCTTATTTTGTGTTAAGCGCAAGGGGCGATTAATCAGATTATGTTTGTCCTGAGGTGTACAAATATCTTTCATTAATATAACTTCCTGTCGCGACATTTCCGCAAAGCCAAAGTGAATGATGCTTCAATGTTTTGGAAGACTTCTCAAAAGGTTTTACTCAACTTAATACTGGCCTGGTTATAAACCAGGAATTTGTATATTACGGCCTATTTCCAGCGTCGAAATTTAATGTACATTAGGTATATACAAGTAATACAACTCTGTTGATTATCACTTACAAAAATAGCGCGGAGATTTGGGCCCATTTGGCTATGAGTTTGAGAAAAATTCGGCGCTGTTAAATCGATTTATTGTAGCCAACAGCATGCGTCACAGACCAAGCGTATCAAATTATTAAGGGGTGAGTACAAGGGAATTCTAAGCATCAAATAGCCTCTGGATGTTTAAAACTCTGAAGCCCATGAATCTTAACCAGTGGTGTAACTATTGGGTCATCTGTCGGTAAATTCTGATTCCCTGTCGGAAATTTCCATGCGAGCTTTTTTTGGATGCTATCATAATAAACCTCAATACCCGTTTCAATGACACAACAGTCGGTGTATTGAAATCTCTAAGTTGCCTTTCTCCAGATCAACCAGATCAGAATGGTACCAATATTGACTTATCTTGACTTATTATCTAACCATTTACAGTTCTTTGTTTGCTAATATGATACGGAAAGACTGCGTGATTGACGACCAATTAGATAAATTTATATATATAAATTTATTTGCGCCTTTTCGTCATCCATCTTTTCTACAAGTAAACCAGCCATTTGCACTGCCCATGATCAGCCCAACTGTTCAAAACAATCCGGTTTCAATATCACAACCGCCTTCTGTGACATTTGGAATTGACCATAATGCATCTACATCTGCTACTCAACAAGCAACTTCCTACCAGGAGTGGCATTCTGGTATGTCACCTCATCAATACGAGATTGTCTTACACCCAAATAACGTGAGAACGTGCTATGGATGTGGAGCCGACTTCGCCGAAAAGTATAGAAAACCACCGTTTAACGTGATTGTTAGACACGTCGATAGAAGTGTTGTGAAAAAAAATGAACAAACGGGAATGTTTGTTTATGGAAACAATTTTAGTAATACACATTATCATCTTCTGAAATTACACATTATGCGTAAAAATCCTGTTTTCACTGGACTCGCCTTTATCTCTCGAGAACTTTTCTCTGCATTGGACAACAGGCAACGTGAAATTCTAAATGATTGCGATTTTAAAATTGTTATTAAGTAGTTAATTCGTAAACATGATTATTTATTGAAAATCAATGTAATGATTTGTTTTGAGAATACGCAATAAAATTAGGTATTACTTATTAACTATTTCTTCTTATGACTAATTAAGTTATTGTGTGTGTTGGGGGAGGGGGGTGTCAGCTGCTTTCATTTAATTGTCTACAAAATTCTATTCGAGCAAACATGGACTTGTTATTCGGAAAAAAAGGAATCTATCCGAATTAATATATAATGAATAGATATAAACCTTCTCTGACCAAAAATATTTATTAAGAGTTAGACAAGCTTTCGGTTGCCAGACTGCAGACCGAAAGCTCCTCTTAATAAATAGTTTTGGTCAGAGAAGGTTTATAATCTATTCATTATGTATAATCCTGGCCGCGCTTCATCAATTTTTTCATGAATTAATATACTTTAAATAGAGAATGATATATGGATGTGCGAATATATGATAATTTATTTCTAGTGTTGAAAAATAGACCCAGGAAACAGATTTCACTTCAATGAGCGAGTGACCGTCGACCGGGGTAAATAACAAGTGTCTCGCGGCTAATAAAAGGCTGTTGCGCGTTTTAGTGGCGCCAAACTGTTAAACACGGAACGAGCGCATAAAAGGGAACACCCCCCCGGTATTCAGCCAGCGAAAACCCATCATTTGAAATTTGAAACATGGCGGCTGATGGTCAGTAACGACGTGTAAACTATAAAGTGCAAATGTTCGTGTAAAAAGTCGTTTCCCATTCTTTTGTTTTATTTAGAACTTTAGATATTTCCGTAAACGCAATTCCTATGTAAACGTATTGAGTTCGCGATAAATGAAACGTTTTCGTGGAGTCATATAATCGCTGCTATTTCAAATTTCGCGCTAAAAGGCCACAAAGATCACTCACAGCCAGGGTGTTCATAGCAATTTCCATATGCACAACTGCGTTTCTATTTACGCCTGCGATGCTATATTATTCAACGGTTACATTCATTTGATCATGCGTATATAACTGAATAAATTTACATAAATATAATGTATATAATCGCCGCCATGGCGGATGAAAACAACGTCGAAATGCAGTCGGAGCATTCTCCTTCAAAGAAAAGGCAGATACAAAACCAGCAATATTACGAGAAGCACAAGGCCATTTTAAAAAGTAGCAAAAGCAGCTATCAATTTAAGATGGAAGTACCAAAAGAAGACGAACATCGCTTGGATGAAATCAAGACTAAATTGAACCAGGCTAAGGAACGGCTGAGCCGCTGAGGCAACTAAACTCGACGAAGACAACAAACTTTGATCTAATGGAAGCGCTCGTTGACAGGTGGCTAGATGTTACTGGAAGTCAAGTGCAACATTCCGTTGATCCTACCGATTCTATCAGTGTGAATAACCCAGACCAACTTCTCCACCATATCCCTCCTTCATTACTCAACCCAAAGTATCAACTCCATAGTGTTTGTAAAGAAAATGATGAAATTTATCTTGTGTGTGGCACGGCTTTGCAGCGACTATTTCGATACTTTATTGATACTGGAAATGTTTGTAATTGTGGAAATAAATTTGACGCATCTCGCATAAAAATTGAAAGAGTGACCAAGCATAATCATTCTGTAAAGGTGGTTTTTGGATGTGACAAAAAACATGTTGTTGAGTGGTTTTCTTCATCAATTATGAGCACCCATCAGCTGGAAAATATTATGTGAATGTCAGGTGCGTACAAATGTTTATGGTGTATTATATAGTATACTAATAATATATATTATACGAATATTATACATACTAGGTGTACAGGTGCATGTTTGGCATGTGTGGCCACATGACACACATTGAGTTGGTAGATTTTCAGAAAGTTGGCAGATTTTTATTTAAAAGCTCAGCTTTTCACTTACTCAGCAGAAAAATTTAGCTTGTCCCACATGAGAAACAAGCCAAACATGCGCCTGCATGTGTATGAGAAATATATGTATGTATAATCATGTATATATATATATATATATATATATATATATATATATATATATATATATATATATATATATATATATATAAAATACTCTAAAATACTCTAAAATGTAGCAAGCATATCACTATAGTACTACATACACTTCTTTATAATTCTGGTTCTTCTATATTTGCTGTAGTAAAAGGTGTCAAGACACACTTCTACTATGCAATGAAAAATTGTAACAATGACCCTGAACAACTTCAAAAAAGTATATAGTTGAGCATTACAAGGTTGGTTTATGTATGGCTTCCTATCATGTGGTTACATTATTGACTTTTTTTATTTTGATCTTTTTGGAGATTGCATGCAGGAGCATTTCTTTATATAATAGGGCAATCATGCAGAATGCAATGAAGAATCAAGATGCAAAACCCAATCTGATTATGTTCCAATGAAAAGGGTGATTACGAGTACTGCAGCAGCTAAAGCACTTATGGAGACTATCACATCCACTAGTATTTACAAAAATGCAAAGGATTTTGCAACTGTAAGTGAACTGTCTGTGTAGAAGTACTATATACATGTATATGCAAGCTGTAGTACACAAAGTTTTGGTGTAAGAAAATGGACACTGACTCGTGTCTTGGGACTCATGCTAACTTGTGATAATTATACTGTACTTTCAGTGTTGTGACACTTATTACATAGAAAGCTTCCATAATGTCATACTTGTGTATGCCCCGAAGAGAATTCATTTCAGTGATGAAGTATATAACATGAGAATGAATCAACCTTGCTATATTAGATTGGGTATGCATAATTTGAGTTAATTACCATTATCATACTATAGTATATTTAATTGTATTTGAATTTCTATATACTATTAATTTACTATATTGTTTATGTTATATTTACTTTCATAAATTATATGTGTATCCTGTAGGTTTATTTGTTTCTAATGTATTGTTTAATTTGACATACATTCAAAAATTGTTGTTCGTAGAATGAAAATGTGGACCGTGAAGTATATTCTACAAAGTTTTACCAGAGTATAAAGAGACCTGACAGAGTGGCACCTTACATTTCATTTTAGGAATAACATATGGTCATCCTTTTTTTCAATTAATTTTTAAGCATAAAATATGTGTCCCTGGGCTCATTGTTTACTGTTATTACATATACACTGGCAGATATTATTCTTGTACATATTATCATCTATATGGTACAGGTAGGTACATGTCCTTTGTATGGGACTCCAGAAGGGTTTGGCCACCTTCTCCTGACATCATTTACCACACAGTTGGGTATAACTTCTCAGACATCGTCAATAAATATACCAAGTTCACTTTTCCTGTTTACATAACATGGGTTATGCCAGAGACCAACTTTCTTTAGGAGCTTGTAGAACTCTCGGTAGTTTTTGTAACGCTTGGCGATATTTTGTAGACGTGGTGGCCCATACGCCATCAGAAAATTGGCCTTGTGCTCATCAGGTGAAGTAATGCAAGGATTTTGCAAGCAATACTTGCATGCTGCAGACGAATGAGATTGCACACCATTTTAAGGGTTGTCAGTCTGTAAGCATCCCAGGTTATATTCTTTGCAACGTTCTGTGTTTATACAGATAGCAGAAGAAAGTTTAATTAATTTATAACTTTGAATTGAAATATTTCACAAATATGTTTTATTACCTGTATTTTTCTCTGATGTGTCTTGACCTTCGCCACCACTGTCTGCTCGTTTTCGTTTTCGTATTCTTGTTTCTTTCAGGACTTCTCCTCCAGTATAATCCAGAAATGACCGCAGTGCTTCAAGCTCGGAAGAAGGAATAGAAACGACCACCTAAGATTGTATATATTTGTTTTGTTATGTGCATTATTATTAGCATAATTCGTTGGGCCGAATCGCCGAATCATGCATATCATTTATATATTTTGTAAACAGTAAAGGAATTGTAGAAAATAATAAAAGTTATTGATTCTCACCTTGACATTTGCGTTGTCTTCTGCCATCATATAAAATAATTTCGAAACCAAACCAATCGTAAAAGCAACTTGACTGTGTATGGCTGGGCGAACTAAACTGCGCAATTTGTTTTGATGGCGAGCTTTACCTTGATGAACCGGAAGACGGAAATAATACCCGCTTATTTTGTGAGCCAATCAGATTTTTAATCACGCGAGCGTCTTAGGGGCTAAGACGCTACTTATGCGCTCGTTCCGTGTTTGTTAAAGTGATGTTGTTATATACCAAAGACTTTCGTTTGCCAAAGATGAAATCCTATTGGTCAAAATGAAATCATGGTCACGTGTTGTTCAACAAACTTCAATGTTTCTTTCTGCCGAGGGAAACATTGCACTGTTTCCCTCTGACGTCAACAACGAAGAAGGAAACAGTGCAATGTTTCCCTCTGACGTCAGCTTTAATCACGCGTTGTTCACGTGAATACACAATGATTATTGCATCAGATCAAGAACTTTGGACTTTTCGGAACATTTTGAAAACAATGTTTCGAGCTTGTTTGGTACGAAATAGTCCATTTTCCAAAGGAAAGAATATCTATACATATCTTCAAAGAAGGTCTGAAGAAAATCTGGATAAATTTAAAGCTGTTCTTTGTACTTGTTGAGTCTGGTGTATTTGTTCAGTTGAATTGTTTTTTTCAGTCTTTTTGCCTTTTACAAGTTTCGAAGTGTTTTGGAAAGTCTTTTTGCTTTTTACAAGTTTCGAGTCAGTTTGGTATTTTGTATTTTAAAAGTCTTTGGTATATAACAAAATGCTTGTTGACTTTGGCCTCGAGAAACATCGAGTTTTACGGTCCCTCAGGCTTCAATGTCACCCTCGGGCTAAAGCCCTCGGGTGACATTGAAGCCTTCGGGTCCGTAAAACTCGATGTTTCCCTCGGCGCCAGTCAACAAGTGTATATTCTTCAACGAGTTGCACGGTGCCGAAGCACTTCTTATAATTTATGCATGACAAGTAATTTTGTAATATATGTTTTTGTTATTATGCATACCTGTATTTACGCACATAATTTCCTTCTAGCGGCTCAAAAACTTCAACATAGGCTACACAAAAAACTGGGGCGGAACTTGTTTGTTTTTTCATAAAGAGGTTCGATACGCGCTGCAAAGTGTTTACTCGGGACAGACATCATTACTTCTTCGTGTATTATCTATGCATTCCTTTAATACCGTGTCCATCAACATTTCGCAAGCGGTATGAGCAATTTGAAGCGACAAATATAGCCAAATCTCCGCGCTATTTTTGTAAGTGATAATCAACAGAGTTGTATATACCTAATGTACATTAAATTTTGACGCTGGAAATAGGCCGTAATATACAAATTCCTGGTTTATAACCAAGCCAGTATTAAGTTGAGTAAAACCTTTTGAGAAGTCTTCCAAAACATTGAAGCATCATTCACTTTGGCTTTGCGTAAATGTCGCGACAGGAAGTTATATTAATGAAAGATATTTGTACACCTCAGGGCAAACATAATCTGATTAATCGCCCCTTGTGCTTAGCACAAAATAAGACAACATAACTATAATTCTTATTTATTACATTCCAAAAATAATTTTAGCGTGTTTTACATCCCTTGACCCTCGACCTACTACCCTCGACCAACTACCCTCGACCCTCGACACTCGACCAACTACCCTCGACCTTCGACCAAAACCCAAACTCAATATTGGGCAGCCGCGTTCAGCGAGTGATTATATTACAACTGTTAATGCAATAATATAATTACCGTCTGTCAACGCGACAGTTCGATTCCTAAGGTTACAAACACCTTTCACCCTTAATCCTTTCACACCTATGCGGTTCGTCATAGTGAGTGAACACTACAGATAGTAAAACACTAAAATGCAAAATTGAAATCAACTATTTTTACTAAAAGCAACACATTATTGTGCTATAGTTAGGGTTAATTCGTTTAAAGTTGGTATTACAATAGGGTTGTAGTTGGGATTTGGGCGGATGTTTATAGTCAGTTTCAGCTTGCTTTTGAAATTTGTTTGTCAACATTCATTGGAAGGTTGGGAACTTGGTACGTCGCGAAGTTCGTTGTGAAGTTCGTCGTGAAGTTCGAATTTAATAAGCTTTGAATTGAATTCCTTTGGTAAAATCACGAAGAAGAAGATTATTTGTTGTATAGAATTTAATAATAGATTACTTGGTTTCTACCTCGCAACGTAGTTCGGAACATTGCAACGTAAGTTCGGAATGTTCATTTCAATTATACGTATCCGATTTCAAAAGCAAGCTGAAACGGACTATAATCGTATCAGTACTTTTATTTAGGATTCCAGATGTTTCTATGGAAATTAAGCCCAATGTTGTTTTTCGTTGTGGATTACAGCATTGAGCTGAATCGGAAACAACTCGTGCTGTTATTGGCTGTGAAGCAATATTTCATTTGAATCACAATCATCTGTTTTGCTTTTTTAAAGATCATTTGTTAAATACAGAAAGCTCAAATTCATCGCACAGCGTTGAGCATTGTCAGGCCTGACGATGAGAGGGAAATAGGGAATCAGCCTTGGTTGCTAACCAGATATGGGGCCCACTGTCGAAAGCTGCCTATTTTCAACAAAACGAAGCAAAATAATATATTATCTGAACTGTTCAACAATAAATTCAGTTTTACAATAATGAATTAATGAAACAATAATAAATAATAACAATAAAGCCATAAAGAGGTCTGATCGCGCGCACTAATGAAGCTGTACGGAGTTTAGAGCCTCCATGACAGTGACAAATTCATTATGGACTCAATGAAATGTATATTAATGATCTAATAATAAGGGGCCGTTTACATGAATCCGGATTGAGTTTCAATCCGGATTGAAAAGCGAAGTCAATCGGTGTTTACATGGGAATTGGGTTTCTGGATTGAAATCCGCCTGAAATCTGAAATCCGTAAATATTAAAAAAAAAGCATGCATTGTTTGTTCTAGTCCTCTCTGTCACGTTTTTCATTCCGGAATGAAACTCGCACCGCCTTTACATGATTCCGGAACGAAATTTCAATCGGGAATGAGATTTCAATCCGGAATGAGAACCGGATTGAACTCAATCCGGAATGAGCTAATCTCAATCCGGATTTATGTAAACAGATAAAGGGATTTGATCAGAAGCGGAATGAGTTCAATCCGGATTGAAACTCAATCCGGATTCATGTAAACAGCCCCTATAAAACTCCTTTAAAACAGTAAACAATACAAAGACGCTGAGAAAAACGTTTCCGTGTGAACATCGTCCAAATAACACAAACGTGTAGGGGGGTATGGGCCCACACATATTTTTTTTCCCAGGGCCACAAAATTTCTCTTGGTGGGTCTGAGCATTGAGCTGAAACAACTCGTGCTGTTATTGACTATGGGACTATATCATGACGCAATAATACGCTATAAGCTGCATTAACACATCAATAATCGACAGTTCGACCTTGAATACAGCGGCGGGCACATCAACTGAAACATATAGAGCAATCTGATCATTCGTCAAGAAGCATGTTGAAAATTTTGCTTTTGGTCTGTTTCTTCCATGCAGCAGAGTCAGGTGCTCTTAAATACTTATTTACATGAAGTAGATCTTAAGTAGATCTGACTAACCTTTATTACCTTAAATCTTAGATTTATTAGATATCGCGCAATATTAGATATTTATTAGATATGCCCACCAACCGGGATGGGTTTCAAAAATATTAGACTGTGCTCGACGACAGTCGAAAACATTAAAGGATATTTTGTATTCGAATCATCTGTTCTGAGGCTCCTATAGCATAGACTAGTGGTAATTATAAAATAAAGTATATGAACCAATAGTTGGTCGGGTTAGCGTATATAAGATAGAATATGTAAGGACTGCTTATGGACGATGGTTAGAGAAACGAAAGAATATAATATGCCGTCCGGTTCAGGCCGAGATGCCGTTCAAATGCTCGTAGAATTCAAGTTTTGTGTACATGTCAACAACATAAACAAATCGGCCAATTTCATCTCATGACATTTCACAAATTCCGCAGTGCTTAATACACTATAACAAATGTTCTTATTGCCCATCGTGTAGGTTCTTGGAAATATCTTGGTTATGGCTGTGTTGGAGCGAGAGGCAACCAATACCTGCAGCTCCTACACTTTGGACCATACTCCGTATTTATGGGGGCAATGAAACTGGTCCACACAAGTGGTTTTGTGGGATGCATCGGCCCAGCTCGCTCAAACTGGGGATGCTGGCCTGCAGATAGCTCCATTATTATGACTGTTACAGATTTAAACAACCAAGTCCTTTATCCATCCCCAAGATTGTTTAAGATGGAGAATCGGTACAAGGGTTGGTACAAGCTCCCCGGGTACACCTCCCAATCACCAGAGCTCGTCTTCACCGACTTCGGTAATCCGCATTACCTCAAGAAGGGCGAAAAAATCAGAATCTGGTACTCAGAAGATCTGTATGGCTACACCGAAAGCGACAACCATGGAAAGACGTGCATGCACGTTTATGTCTACTCCATTTAACGTCTTCATTATGACATAATTAACAATAAGTATGTCTATGTCTACTCGATAAATATTAATTTTTGAGTGATAATGTTTAATTATAAAGTGAACAATGCAGTTTCAGAAAACTTGTAAAGACACAACTTGTTGGTTTTGTTTTAGCCAAGTGAGAATGTGAAATATAACTCCAATTTTTGTTTGTTGTATGATGTTGCAAGTAGTAATACCCCACCCCACATCGGGAGACGAAAGGGATGCCGCCTCATTAATTACTATTTATCCTATTATTCTCATGCTCTTTTCAGACCCCTAACCCTAATCCTCATTAATTATTCAGACGTTATCTTCTTTAGGCCCCTTTTAGACCCTCTAACCCTATCTTATTATATATGCTTCGTCATCGTTCTCATGATCTTTTCGCGTTACATCATTGATGTATGACCATAGTCCTACCGGACCCACTTGCTTCTAGCTGTCGCTCAACCCCCCCTAATTTTAATTATTTATGCATACGTCATCGTTCTCGTGCTCTTAGTTGCAGACTCGCTAACCCCAAATGGTGACGGAAGTAATTAGTATTCCATGTGACGCGAAGTGTGACGCACAGCGTGACGGACGGTGTGACGCACGGTGTGACGTACGGTGTGACGCACGGTGTGACGGACGATGTGACAGACGATGTGACAGACGGTCGGGAGATTAGTGATGACAATTTTGGAAAGTTATAGTTTAGCTCACTCTAGTTTGTAGAATCACTCTTTGGCCAGCCGAAAAACGTACGATACAAGCGTTGAAAAGTTTGTGAATATTGTGACACAGAAAACGCTTAGCAACGCTCAACAAGCAATATGAATAAACTAGAAATTACTATCGCAAGTGAAATGCTGCCTCAAATGGGACAAAAACCTTTAGTCTACTCCACAGGCAACTCTATGTAGTCTGTGGCCAATGTGACACCCCCCTTGCCCACTCTACCTGAGATTGTCCACTCCACCCAAGATAATGCCCACTCCACCCGAGATTATCCACTCCACCCGAGATAATGCCCACTCCACCCAAGATCACCCACTCCACCCGAGATTGCCCACTCCACCCAAGATCACCCACTCCACCCAAGATCACCCACTCCACCCAAGATCACCCACTCCACCCAAGATTACCCACTCCACCCAAGATCGCCCACTCCACCCAAGATTGCCCACTCCACCCAAGATTGCCCACTCCACCCAAGATCGCCCACTCCACCCGAGATTGCCCACTCCACCCAAGATCACCCACTCCACCCAAGTTTGCCCACTCCACCCAAGATTGCCCACTCCACCCAAGATTACCCACTCCACCCAATTTTGCCCACTCCACCCAAGATTGCCCACTCCACCTAGGTTTACCCACAAGTTTGCCCACTCCACTGTCTTGAGATTGGCCACTCCACCCGAGATTGCCCACTCCACCTGAGTTCACCCACTCCATCCACAGAGTTCCCTGCAAAGGAGACTGGAAAGTCCAAAAATTTAATATTAATTACAATAGACAGAGTATTTTATTTTTACACATTTCTTCTATATTTTTTAATTATAAGATTGAAAACTACAAATTACTATACTCACTCACAGAAATGCACTTTCCGTGGATTAAACCCACGTTTCGCTGGAAACAAAACGGCCTAATCCCATCACCAATTAACGCCGAATGCTGTCATCAATTCAGTGTTTTGGTTACATGATATCAAACATCGCAGTAAGCGCTCTAGTTGCTGCCTCCCTGAGGGGAGGCAGCACACTATTCTTGCCCAGCCCTTTGGCCAAACTATGTATAGTCGCGTTGATATTTCGATTTGTGAAAGTCGATCGCGTCTGTTTGGATGTTCACACTATCGCGTAATACAGGTAATAATACCGAGCAGGAGATAAGAAGCTTGGGTTTAGTCGACCTGAATATCGATTCCGTTGGCCTCGTGTTTTCGGCTGTGTTTCATTTTCGAAGAAGTTGGCCATCATGTCATGATGTCAAACAGAAGGTTACTAAAAGTGAAAGTTTAACTGTATTCATTTGGATCTGCAACGTTTTACTGATCGTTAGTGAAAACAGTGTTTTTATAAACGGTTGGAATCTGTCAGTTGTGTCTGCCAGTTAAGCAGTCAACCTCCCTTATCTCAAAACAGTAACTTAAAAAGCTTTCTGTGTTGTTTTCTTTGCTCTACAGTCTGTTCAACAAGCTTAATCGTAAATTATAAATGGCTTCGTGTGAACACGTAAACTCTTCTGTTTATATACTCACACTGCTGGCATCGTGTGAACATAGCCTTTAAGCTTAATGCATGTCATCTTGTTTTTCTTCCGCAGATTTTCATACGCCCATTGAAAATGGCCACTATCAAATCTGGTAAGTACATGATGTGCAACAACAATATATATTTTTTCTATTTGCCAGAAGGTTGGGCAGGAGGCCCTAAGAATAGCAAGAGGTTTGGAAAAAAACTCTAAAAAGTTAGAAGCCCATTACCGTCATCTACATTTCACTCATATATATACTATATAGAGACTTATTTTCCATTCATCTTTAACCCGCCGAAGGCTGTAGACTGACAGCCGAAAGCTCGTTTTATTAAAATTTTGATCAGAGAACGTTTGTGTATCATATTTTGACTTATAGGCCTAGGGTTTATAGATTAGGACTTGTGTTATGGTTTACAGTAAGGTCATTGTTTGAGTTTGAGGTAACCGGTAGTAACATATACATTTCTATTATTTATTTCTCAGAACCATCTGAAATAGATTGTTATATCCATGCTGTATCACCAGTAAAAAAGTCTGGTCCAGTTACCTACTTTAACTGCAATCTACAGACAGACGCCAACGTAGTTAAAAGTGTATGCTTTGCACTGGAGAAAAAAGAAATCCTCTCTGCAATGGCACAACAAAAGTCCCCTGTCAAGATCAAGAAATATAGTTTGAGTAACAAGTATGGAAGAGAAGATGTGGTCATAAATAACACAAAACTACCATCACACCAACAGATGTTACCTTCAGCTACAAAAGTCAAGAAGATGTCATTTCGATTGTTTCACTCTCACAGGTTGCAATTGGGCAACTTGTTGCCATAAAAGGTTATGTGGCACATTTGGAGTCAACCAAAATTGTTGTTCTGCAAATTCCTGTTAAAAAGCAGGAAGGATACATTGTAGATCCGACAGGATTTATAAAGGTCATCTTCTGGGGAGCACATGCTGACACTGTTGCAGTGGGCTCAACTTACTTCTTCAACAAACTAAGGGTTAAACAGTCTCAAAATCTGCGAAACTTAAATAATGGTAAGTCTAAATATCTCTTCTGCTGTATAAGTTATTAGTCTCTTTTCATTCCCACGTCCCACCTCTCATACCTATTTGTTTTACTTCCCTGCTAGTTTTTGTCAATTAGGCATACTAATAAATCCATTTTTGTCTTTTTAGATTTTTATAATTCTGATGGAACACAGTAGCTTAGCACAATGTCTGGTAGCAACAAATAACAATTTGTCTCAACAGAAATGGATTATCACTTTCTTCAACAAGGAAACTAAAAAAGAGTAGACATGTTCTTTGTTTATTGTGATTAAAGCATATTTGATACACCAACTCCTCGACCTTTGGGACTACATCTATTTATGCTATAATCACATGCTACATCTGATTTACAGTGGTTTCTCCAATGGATTTGTGCACCAACCTGTATATGTATACACTGTATTGTAATTAACTGGACATGGAACTCTCTTCAAGAAATGACTTACCTTAACTTTGTGAAAATTCAGTGATTCATGGACGATGGAAGCTTTATCTGTGTGCCATGGATTACCATAATGTATTTGGTACATGTATACAGTAAATACAATAGTACGAGTTCTTTGGGACAATAAACTACAGTGGTTTCAATTATGTATTTCCAAACGACAATTACAGTATATGTGAAGTTGTGGACATGTGCAATGAACTAGTACATCACAAAGATATCCTTGAAAGTATTGCATTCTCAACAACGACTCCAAGGACAATAATTATAAACAATCATGGAGCAACAACAAACTTATATTACATACCATATCTGGTATTTATTTTGTCAGCGTGTATTTCTTTGGTGCTTGCTTTACCATGACATATCTGACACTTGGAATTCCAGTCACACCTTTGCCACAGTAAGAAGCCTGATTTATAGTGGAGTGATTTATCATCTGTTTACCAACAATTGTGCAAAACATCAACTGCATAGTTATAGTCTATATACTATACTGTGTATGAAGTCTAAAGCCAGATTAGTGATAGTTATCTGTAATTTAAGTCTGCTTTTTAAATATAATTAAAAAAATTGAAAAACAAATGTACATACTACAGCACGTCTGTTCATAGTTAGTGGAGAGGGATGGTTTGGAAACTCCGCAAAAGTCACTGTCCATGTTTTTGTTCAGTTTGTCTAATTTCACGCTCACTGAACGAGTGAACGTATTGTATTTTCTGTGTAATGAAGCAGTCATCCAATAGCAACGTTTGGGTTTCATTAGTGTAGTCCTTCGTCATCACGTGTTGTAAGTCCTTCGTCGTCACATGTCCATAGAATTCCATTCTTTAAGCAATCGCCTTCCTCCAACATGAACACAATAACATGAACATATATTGCATAATCTTGAAAGACAATGCAGCTACCAAACCATCATCTCCACTAACTATGGTCTGTTACAATTCATATAATCAATCCCAGGGTTCATTTGTGAAATTATCAAAAATTAGGCTTCCCATCGCTTTTGAGGCAGCACTTCACTTGCGATAGTAACTCCTAGTCATAAATAGTTTATCGAATTTTATTTATTAAACATACGCCGTGGTGATGTTATATGATAACTTGACTCACTGATAAACTTCACAACCATAACTGAGAGTGTGCGCGGAGCATGAGACAACAACGTAATCAGTAAAGAAATATCTTGAAAATTCATAATAATAATTTGTTGAGTGGCTCTGCATGGTAGCGAAGTAAATTTTCCGTTCAATTTTCCACTTGTAAATCTTTTTCCAGCAACCATTTGTCACCAAATCTTGAATCGTTGAACAGTTCAATACAATACTAAAAACAGACAGCAACAATAGCCTTCTGTCTCTCAAGCTAGAGGCATGCAAATTATTCGCCACAATGTACATGTACACGCGCGATTTTGCAGTCCGTTTAAACATTTCAACGATGGACTACGTCTCAACTGAAGCACTATGATCACACTAGAATAGCTAGTCAGTCTAACTAAAATGAACATCTTCGTCTGTCAGCTTTGTCTGACCTGAACGTCTAGATCAAGATTCAAGAGAGGATTGAGGCTTACGTGTCGTGTGTATCAACGCAATCTTATACCTGCCTCTTTTTTTCCAAGACCAAGAAAAATAGATATTGGTAATCATATGTGACACTTTCGGATTATTTTTCCTACACGAGTGATACATTGTGAATTAGTAGCATTTTAAGGTAAAAAAGACCTAATGATTTAGCAGATTACTTTCAAAGATTACACATCTTTTTGACACAAGAGCTTCCGCTAAAAGCAATCTGAATTAGTGAATAATCAAAAAGTGCATGTTAAAAAATTGAAGGATTATGCAGATTACTTTCAACTTCAACTGATTAAGCAAAGATGACAACATCTTCAAAATCTGCCAGCAAAAGATGACACATCTTTCTGACACAAGAGCTTCCGCTAAAAGGAATCTGAATAATCAACATGCGACCTTTATTGATAGCGCTTTAGGTTAACTTACGCTTAGCCTATGGTAAAAATATTACATGATTATGCAGATTACTTTTAACTTCAACTGATTAAGCAAAGATGACAACATACAATGGTTTCCACCAGTGCTACTTGGCTTCTTGGGGATAATACAACATCGAAAGCTCTCTTGGCCCTCACGCCGGAGAAGACGACGTCCGTTGCGCCAGTTATAATACCTGCTGCTTCGGAGTACTCATCTTCAGAAGCCAAGACGCCGAGAACAGTAAAAAATTCTCATGATGTGCCAGTGCGACCTCTTTCAATGCACTGGTCAACTGCCGTCCTTTTTCTTTGATGCGTTCATGCAGTTTTCTTTTCCGCTCGTTCGACTTGATCAAATGGTTTGTCGATGAGCACGGACTTTTCATAAGCGCGTGAAGAAAATTAGTCGAACCGTTGTTTTCGCATCGATGATTACGAGCTTGAGCATCAAAAGCATCTAGGCGTCTCTTTTCGTCGGAAATCGTATCCTTTAAAATTTCGATGTCGCTCGAAATACGCATCCCTTCTCCCTTCTCCCTCTTCTGAGAGGCACTTGAGAGGAGTTTTGTCTTCATGCTTCCTCTCCGCGCTTATTCCCTAGGCGTACCAATTCTTTCGACGATCCAAACAGTGCGAAAATACTCGGTAATACATGTTACTAAAATTATGCCATGTCGCAGTTGATGAGTTGCAACTTAACCCTAACTACACCAATGCAATTCAATTCAATTCAAAACTTGGCGCGCAATACGAAGAAACAATTTTATTTATAGACACTTAGTGGTGACAGCTAGTGCAAATATACAATTGAAAGATCAACTTTAGTAACTTTGTTACATTAGTATAATATTGGGGAGTTTGGGTTTTGGTCGAGGGTAGTTGGTCGAGTGTCGAGGGTAGTTGGTCGAGTGTCGAGGGTAGTTGGTCGAGGGTCGAGGGTAGTTGGTCGAGTGTCGAGGGTAATTGGTCGAGGGTAGTTGGTCGAGTGTCGAGGGTAGTTGGTCGAAGGTCGAGGGTAGTTGGTCGAGGGTAGTTGGTCGAAGGTAGCTGGTCGAGTGTAGTTGGTCGAGTGTCGAGGGTAGCTGGTCGAGGGTAGTGGGTCGAGGGTAGTAGGTCGAGGGTCGAGGGTAGTTGGTCGAGGGTAGTTGGTCGAGGGTAGTTGGTCGAGTGTAGTTGGTCGAGTGTCGAGGGTAGTTGGTCGAGGGTCGAGGGTCGAGGGTCGAGGGTAGTTGGTCGAGGGTCGAGGGTAGTAGGTCGAGGGTCGAGGGATGTAAAACACGCTAAAATTATTTTTGAAATGTAATAAATAAGAATTATAGTTATGTTGTCTTATTTTGTGTTAAGCGCAAGGGGCGATTAATCAGATTATGTTTGCCCTGAGGTGTACAAATATCTTTCATTAATGTAACATCCTGTCGCGACATTTACGCAAAGCCAAAGTGAATGATGGCTTCAATGTTTTGGAAGACTTCTCAAAAGGTTTTACTCAACTTAATACTGGCCTGGTTATAAACCAGGAATTTGTATATTACGGCCTATTTCCAGCGTCGAAATTTAATGTACATTAGGTATATACAAGTCATACAACTCTGTTGATTATCACTTACAAAAATAGCGCGGAGATTTGGGCCCATTTGGCTATGAGTTTGAGAAAAATTCGGCGCTGTTAAATCGATTTATTGTAGCCAACAGCATGCGTCACAGACCAAGCGTATCAAATGTATTAAGGGGTGAGTACAAGGGAATCTAAGCATCAAATAGCCTCTGGATGTTTAAAACTCTGAAGCCCATGAATCTTAACCAGTGGCGTAACTATTGGGTCATCTGTCGGTAAATTCTGATTCCCTGTCGGAAATTTCCATGCGAGCTTTTTTTGGATGCTATCATAATAAACCTCAATACCGGTTTCAATGACACAACAGTCGGTGTATTGAAATCTCTAAGTTGCCTTTCTCCAGATCAACCAGATCAGAATGGTACCAATATTGACTTATCTTGACTTATTATCTAACCATTTACAGTTCTTTGTTTGCTAATATGATACGGAAAGACTGCGTGATTGACGACCAATTAGATAAATTTATATATATAAATTTATTTCCGCCTTTTCGTCATCCATCTTTTCTACAAGTAAACCAGCCATTTGCACTGCCCATGATCAGCCCAACTGTTCAAAACAATCCGGTTTCAATATCACAACCGCCTTCTGTGACATTTGGAATTGACCATAATGCATCTACATCTGCTACTCAACAAGCAACTTCCTACCAGGAGTGGCATTCTGGTACCCAAATAACGTGAGAAAGTGCTATGGTGTGGAGCCGACTTCGCCGAAAAGTATAGAAAACCACCGTTTAACGTGATTGTTAGACACGTCGATAGAAGAGTTGTGAAAAAAAATGAACAAACGGGAATGTTTGTTTATGGCAACAATTTTAGTAATACACATTATCATCTTCTGAAATTACACATTATGCGTAAAAATCCTGTTTTCACTGGACTCGCCTTTATCTCTCGAGAACTTTTCTCTGCATTGGACAACAGGCAACGTGAAATTCTAAATGATTGCGATTTTAAAATTGTTATTAAGTAGTTAATTCGTAAACATGATTATTTATTGAAAATCAATGTAATGATTTGTTTTGGGAATACGCAATAAAATCTAGGTATTACTTATTAACTATTTCTTCTTATGACTAATTAAGTTATTGTGTGTGTTGGGGGAGGGGGGTGTCAGCTGCTTTCATTTAATTGTCTACAAAATTCTATTCGAGCAAACACGGAAAAAAGGAATCTATCCGACTTAATATATAATGAATAGATATAAACCTTCTCTGACCAAAAATATTTATTAAGACAAGCTTTCGGTTGCCGAAAGCTCCTCTTAATAAATAGTTTTGGTCAGAGAAGGTTTATATCTATTCATTATGTATAATCCTGGCCGCGCTTCATCAATTTTTTCATGAATTAATATACTTTAAATAGAGAATGATATATGGATGTGCGAATATATGATAATTTATTTCTAGTGTTGAAAAATAGACCCAGGAAACAGATTTCACTTCAATGAGCGAGTGACCGTCGACCGGGGTAAATAACAAGTGTCTCGCGGCTAATAAAAGGCTGTTGCGCGTTTTAGTGGCGCCAAACTGTTAAAGTGGTGTTGTTATATACCAAAGTCAAGACTTTCGTTTGCCAAAGATGAAATCCTATTGGTCAAAATGAAATCATGGTCACGTGTTGTTCAACAAACTTCAATGTTTCTTTCTGCCGAGGGAAACATTGCACTGTTTCCCTCTGACGTCAACAACGAAGAAGGAAACAGTGCAATGTCTCCCTCTGACGTCAGCTTTAATCACGCGTTGTTCACGTGAATACACAATGATTATTGCATCAGATCAAGAACTTTGGACTTTTCGGAACATTTTGAAAACAATGTTTCGAGCTTGTTTGGTGCGAATTAGTCCATTTTCCAAAGGAAAGAATATCTATACATATCTTCAAAGAAGGTCTGAAGAAAATCTGGATAAATTTAAAGCTGTTCTTTGTACTTGTTGAGTCTGGTGTATTTGTTCAGTTGAATTGAAATACGAAGACAAAGTCAAAGTGTTTTGGTAAGTCTTTTTGCCTTTTACAAGTTTCGAAGTGTTTTGGAAAGTCTTTTTGCTTTTTACAAGTTTCGAGTCAGTTTGGTATTTTGTATTTTAAAAGTCTTTGGTATATAACAAAATGCTTGTTGACTTTGGCCTCGAGAAACATCGAGTTTTACGGTCCCTCAGGCTTCAATGTCACCCTCGGGCTAAAGCCCTCGGGTGACATTGAAGCCTTCGGGTCCGTAAAACTCGATGTTTCCCTCGGCGCCAGTCAACAAGTGTATATTCTTCAACGAGTTGCACGGTGCCGAAGCACTTCTTATAATTTATGCATGACAAGTAATTTTGTAATATATGTTTTTGTTATTATGCATACCTGTATTTACGCACATAATTTCCTTCTAGCGGCTCAAAAACTTCAACATAGGCTACACAAAAAACTGGGGCGGAACTTGTTTGTTTTTTCATAAAGAGGTTCGATACGCGCAGCAAAGTGTTTACAGACATCATTACTTCTTCGTGTATTATCTATGCATTCCTTTAATACCGTGTCCATCAACATTTCGCAAGCGGTATGAGCAATTTGAAGCGACAAATATAGCCAAATCTCCGCGCTATTTTTGTAAGTGATAATCAACAGAGTTGTATATACCTAATGTACATTAAATTTCGACGTTGGAAATAGGCCGTAATATACAAATTCCTGGTTTATAACCAGGCCAGTATTAAGTTGAGTAAAACCTTTTGAGAAGTCTTCCAAAACATTGAAGCATCATTCACTTTGGCTTTGCGTAAATGTCGCGACAGGAAGTTATATTAATGAAAGATATTTGTACACCTCAGGGCAAACATAATCTCATTAATCGCCCCTTGTGCTTAGCACAAAATAAGACAACATAACTATAATTCTTATTTATTACATTCCAAAAATAATTTTAGCGTGTTTTACATCCCTCGACCCTCGACCTACTACCCTCGACCAACTACCCTCGACCCTCGACCAACTACCCTCGACACTCGACCAACTACCCTCGACCTTCGACCAAAACTCAATATTGGGCAGCCGCGTTCAGCGAGTGATTATATTACAACTGTTAATGCAATAGTATAGTTACCGTCTGTCAACGCGACAGTTCGATTCCTAAGGTTACAAACACCTTTTCCCTTAATCCTTTCACACCTATGCAGTAAAACACTAAAATGCAAAATTGAAATCAACTGTTTTTACTAAAAGCAACACATTATTGTGCTATAGTTAGGGTTAATTGGTTTAAAGTTGGTATTACAATAGGGTTGTAGTTGGGATTTGGGCGGATGTTTATAGTCAATTTCAGCTTGCTTTTGAAATTTGTTTGTCAACATTCATTGTAAGGTTGGGAACTTGGTACGGAAGTTCGCGAAGTTCGTTGTGAAGTTCGTCGTGAAGTTCGAATTTAATAAGCTTTGAATTGAATTCCTTTGGTAAAATCACGAAGAAGAAGATTATTTGTTGTATAGAATTTAATAATAGATGACTTGGTTTGAATGGTTTCTACCTCGCAACGTAGTTCGGAACATTGCAATGTAAGTTTGGAATGTTCATTTCAATTATACGTATCCGATTTCAAAAGCAAGCTGAAGCGGACTATAATCGTATCAGTACTTTTAGTGAGGATATGCAATAACAAAGGTTAACAACTAGGTAACCAGGCCTGGTACTTGATTGGCACAAGCTCATTGGCTAGGGCTGGGACGTAGAGCATTCAATGACACAACAGTCAACATTATCGCACTAGCGTCCGTAGCAGTTGCACGCTTCTTGGACCTTCTGGGTTGTGCATACCCAACATTGCTTCAGATTATTTGGGTTGTGGATACCCAACATTGCTTCGGTTTAATTTTGGGTTGTGGATACCCAACATAGCTTCGGATTATTTGGGTTATGGATACCCAACGTTGCTTCGGTTTAATTTTGGGTTGTGGATACCCAACGTTACTCGGATTATTTGGGTTGTAGATACCCAACGTTACTTCGGATTATTTGGGTTGTGGATACCCAATGTTACTTCTGATTATTTGGGTTGTGGATACCCAACGTTACTTCGGACTGTTTGGGTTGTGGATACCCAACGTTACTTCTGATTATTTGGGTTGTGTATACCCAACTTTACTTCGAATTACTTGGGTTGTGGATACCCAACATTGCTTCGGTTTAATTTTGGGTTGTAGATACCTAACGTTACTTCAGATTATTTCGGTTGTGGATACCCAACATTGCTTCGGTTTAATTTTGGGTTGTGGATACCCAACATTGCTTCAGATTATTTGGGTTGTGGATACCCAACATTGCTTCGGTTTAATTTTGGGTTGTGGATACCCAACATTGCTTCGGATTATTTGGGTTGTGGATACCCAACATTGCTCCGGATTACTTGGGTTGTGGATACCCAATGTTACTTTGGATTATTTGGGTTGTGGATACCCAACGTTACTTCGGATTATTTGGGTTGTGGATACTCAACGTTACTTCGGATTATTTGGGTTGTGGATACCCAACGTTACTTCGGATTATTGGGGTTGTGGATACCCAACGTTACTTTGGATTATTTGGGTTGTGGATACCCAACGTTACTTCAGATTATTTGGGTTGTGGATACCCAACATTACTTCGGATTATTTGGGTTGTGGATACCCAACGTTACTTTGGATTATTTGGGTTGTGGATACCCAACGTTACTTTGGATTATTTGGGTTGTGGATACCCAACGTTACTTCGGATTATATTTGTTGTGGATACCCAACGTTACTTCAGATTATTTGGGTTGTGGATACCCAACGTTACTTCGGATTATTTGGGTTGTGGACACCCAACGTTACTTCGGATTACTTGGGTTGTGGATACCCAACATTGCTTCGGATTACTTGGGTTGTGGATACCCAACATTGCTTCGGACTATTTGGGTTGTGGATACCCAACATTGCCTCGGTTTAATTTTGGGTTGTGGATACCCAACGTTACTTCGGATTATTTGGGTTGTGGATACCCAACATTGCTTCAGATTATTTGGGTTGTGGATACCCAACATTGCTTCGGTTTAATTTTGGGTTGTGGATACCCAACATTGCTTCGGATTATTTGGGTTGTGGATACCCAACATTGCTCCGGATTACTTGGGTTGTGGATACCCAATGTTACTTTGGATTATTTGGGTTGTGGATACCCAACGTTACTTCGGATTATTTGGGTTGTGGATACTCAACGTTACTTCGGATTATTTGGGTTGTGGATACCCAACGTTACTTCGGTTTAATTTTGGGTTGTGGATACCCAACATTGCTTCGGATTATTTGGGTTGTGGATACCCAACATTGCTTCGGATTACTTGGGTTGTGGATACCCAACATTGCTTCGGACTATTTGGGTTGTGGATACCCAACATTGCCTCGGTTTAATTTTGGGTTGTGGATACCCAACGTTACTTCGGATTATTTGGGTTGTGGATACCCAACGTTACTTCGGATTATTTGGGTTGTGGATACCCAACGTTACTTCGGATTATTTGGGTTGTGGATACCCAACATTGCTTCGGATTACTTGGGTTGTGGATACCCAACATTGCCTCGGACTATTTGGGTTGTGGATACCCAACGTCACTTCGGATTATTTGGGTTGTGGATACCCAACGTTACTTCGGATTATTTGGGTTGTGGATACCCAAAGTTGCTTCGGTTTAATTTTGGGTTGTGGATACCCAACATTGCTTCGGATTATTTGGGTTGTGGATACCCAACGTTTCTTGGGATTATTTGGGTTGTGGATACCCAACGTTACTTCGGATTATTTGGGTTGTGGATACCCAACGTTGCTTCGGTTTAATTTGGGTTGTGGATACCCAACGTTGCTTCGGTTTAATTTGGATTGTGGGTACCCACTGTTGCGCCGGATTATTTGGGTCATGGATACCAACGTGGCTTCGGACTATTCGAATCGCGGATACCTAACATTGTGTCAGTTTAATTTGGGGTACTCAACCTTGCTTCGGTGTAAAGGTTTGGGTTCCTTCTGGAGTCCAAATGTCGCTTCGGCTTCTCGTAGTTATACTTGGAAGGGGTAATGCTGCGCATTACCATTGGCGGTCAGTTCAAGATACCATCATACCAACCGGATGGATCTTAACCTGAGTCCAAGTATCACTACTCACTCCAAGGCCCCTCGTCGGTAAACGGTTTGCACCTAACCTTCCACATGGGTAAGTATGGTGAACGAAGGTGTTAATTTAGGATTCGAGATGTTTCTATGGAAATTAAGCCCAATGTTGTTTTTCGTTGTGGATTACAGCATTGAGCTGAATCGGAAACAACTCGTGCTGTTATTGGCTGTGAAGCAATATTTCATTTGAATCACAATCATCTGTTTTGCCTTTTTAAAGATCATTTGTTAAATACAGAATCTCAAATTCATCGCACAGCGTTGAGCATTGTCAGGCCTGACGATGAGAGGGAAATAGGGAATCAGCCTTGGTTGCTAACCAGATATGGGGCCCACTGTCGAAAGCTGCCTATTTTCAACAAAACGAAGCAAAATAATATATTATCTGAACTGTTGAACAATAAATTCAGTTTACAATAATGAATTAATGAAACAATAATAAATAATAATAATAATAAAGCCATAAAGGGTCTGATCGCGCGCATTAATGAAGCTGTGCGGAGTTAAGAGCCTCCATGACAGTGACAAATTCATTATGGACTCAATGAAATGTAATGATCTAATAAGGGGCCGTTTACATGAATCCGGATTGAGTTTCAATCCGCCGTGAAAAGCGAAGTCAATCCGTGTTTACATGGGAATTGGGTTTCTGGATTGAAATCCGCCTGAAATCTGAAATCCGTAAATATTAAAAAAAAGCATGCATTGTTTGTTCTAGTCCTCTCTGTCACGTTTTTCATTCCGGAATGAAACTCGCACCGCCTTTACATGATTCCGGAACGAAATTTCAATCCGGAATGAGATTTCAATCCGGAATGAGAACCGGATTGAACTCAATCCGGAATGAGCTAATCTCAATCCGGATTCATGTAAACAGATAAAGGGATTTGATCAGAAGAGGACTGAGTTCAATCCGGATTGAAACTCAATCCGGATTCATGCAAACAGCCCCTAATAAGACTCCTTTAAAACAGTAAACAATACAAAGACGCTGAGAAAAACGTTTCCGTGTGAACATCGTCCAAATAACACAAACGTGTAGGGGGGTATGGGCCGCACATATTTTTTTTGCCAGGGCCACAAAATTTCTCTTGGTGGGTCTGAGCATTGAGCTGAAACAACTCGTGCTGTTATTGGCTATGGGACTATTTCATGACGCAAAAATACGCTATAAGCTGCATCAACACATCAATAATCGACACTCGACCTTGAATACAGCGGTGGGCACATCAACTAAAACATATAGAGCAATCTGATCATTCGTCAAGAAGCATGTTGAAAATTTTGCTTTTGGTCTGTTTCTTCCATGCAGCAGAGTCAGGTGCTCTTAAATACTTATTTACATGAAGTAGATCTTAATAAATCTTAACGTGACTAACCTTTATTACCTTAAATCTTAGATTTATTAGATATCGCGCAATATTAGATATTTATTAGATATGCCCACCAACCGGGATGGGTTTCAAAAATATTAGACTGTGCTCGACGACAGTCGAAAACATTAAAGGATATTTTGTATTCGAATCATCTGTTCTGAGGCTCCTATAGCATAGACTAGTGGTAATTATAAAATAAAGTATATGAACCAATAGTTGGTCGGGTTAGCGTATATAAGATAGAATATGTAAGGACTGCTTATGGACGATGGTTAGAGAAACGAAAGAATATAATATGCCGTCCGGTTCAGGCCGAGATGCCGTTCAAATGCTCGTAGAATTCAAGTTTTGTGTACATGTCAACAACATAAACAAATCGGCCAATTTCATCTCATGACATTTCACAAATTCCGCAGTGCTTAATACACTATAACAAATGTTCTTATTGCCCATCGTGTAGGTTCTTGGAAATATCTTGGTTATGGCTGTGTTGGAGCGAGAGGCAACCAATACCTGCAGCTCCTACACTTTGGACCTTACTCCGTATTTATGGGGGCAATGAAACTGGTCCACACGAGTGGTTTTGTGGGATGCATCGGCCCAGCTCGCTCAAACTGGGGATGCTGGCCCGCAGATAGCTCCATTATTATGACTGTTACAGATTTAAACAACCAAGTCCTTTATCCATCCCCAAGATTGTTTAAGATGGAGAATCGGTACAAGGGTTGGTACAAGCTCCCCGGGTACACCTCCCAATCACCAGAGCTCGTCTTCACCGACTTCGGTAATCCGCATTACCTCAAGAAGGGCGAAAAAATCAGAATCTGGTACTCAGAAGATCTGTATGGCTACACCGAAAGCGACAACCATGGAAAGACGTGCATGCACGTTTATGTCTACTCCATTTAACGTCTTCATTATGACATAATTAACAATAAGTATGTCTATGTCTATTCGATAAACATTAATTTTAGTGTTAATGTTTAATTTTAATGTGAACAGTGTAAGTTTTAGAAAACTTGAAAATACACAACTTGCTCGTTTTGTCTTAATCAAGTGAGAATATGAAATATAACTCCAATTTTTGTATGTTGTATGATGTTGCAAGTAGTAATACCCTCCCCCCCCCCCCCCCCCCCCCCACACACACACACACATCGGGAGACGAAAGGGATGCCGCCTCGTTAATTACTATTTATCCTATTATTCTCATGCTCTTTTCAGACCCCTAACCCTAATCCTCATTAATTATTCAGACGTTATCTTCTTTAGGCCCCTTTTAGACCCTCTAACCCTATCTTATTATATATGCTTCGTCATCGTTCTCACGCTCTTTTCGCGTTACGTCATTGATGTATGACCCTAGTCCTACAGGACCCACTTGCTTCTAGCTGTCGCTCAACCCCCCTAATTTTAATTATTTATGCATAACGTCATCGTTCTCATGCTCTTAGTTGCAGACTCCCTAACCCCAAATGGTGACGGAAGTAATTAGTATTCCATGTGACGCAAAGTGTGACGCACAGCGTGACGGACGGTGTGACGCACGGTGTGACGCACGGTGTGACGTACGGTGTGACGCACGGTGTGACGCACGGTGTGACGGACGATGTGACAGACGATGTGACAGACGGTCGGGAGATTAGTGATGACAATTTTGGAAAGTTATAGTTTAGCTCACTCTAGTTTGTAGAATCACTCTTTGGCCAGCCGAAAAACGTACGATACAAGCGTTGAAAAGTTTGTGAATATTGTGACACAGAAAACGCTTAGCAACGCTCAACAAGCAATATGAATAAACTAGAAATTACTATCGCAAGTGAAATGCTGCCTCAAATGGGACAAAAACCTTTAGTCTACTCCACAGGCAACTCTATGTAGTCTGTGGCCAATGTGACACCCCCCTTGCCCACTCTACATGAGATTGTCCACTCCACCCAAGATAATGCCCACCCCACCCGAGATTATCCACTCCACCCAAGATAATGCCCACTCCACAAAAGATCACCCACTCCACCCGAGATTGCCCACTCCACCCAAGATCACCCACTCCACCCAAGATCACCCACTCCACCCAAGATCACCCACTCCACCCAAGATTACCCACTCCACCCAAGGTCGCCCACTCCACCCAAGATCACCCACTCCACCCAAGATCACCCACTCCACCCAAGATCACCCACTCCACCCAAGATTACCCACTCCACCCAAGATCGCCCACTCCACCCAAGATTGCCCACTCCACCCAAGATTGCCCACTCCACCCAAGATCGCCCACTCCACCCGAGATTGCCCACTCCACCCAAGATCACCCACTCCACCCAAGTTTACCCACTCCACCCAAGATTGCCCACTCCACCCAAGATTACCCACTCCACCCAATTTTGTCCACTCCACCCAAGATTGCACACTCCACCTAGGTTTACCCACAAGTTTGCCCACTCCACTGTCTTGAGATTGGCCACTCCACCCGAGATTGCCCACTCCACCTGAGTTTACCCACTCCATCCACAGAGTTCCCTGCAAAGGAGACTGGAAAGTCCAAAAATTTAATATTAATTACAATAGACAGAGTATTTTATTTTTAAACATTTCTTCTATATTTTTTAATTATAAGATTGAAAACTACAAATTACTATACTCACTCACAGAAATGCACTTTCCGTGGATTAAACCCACGTTTCGCTGGAAACAAAACGGCCTAATCCCATCACCAATTAACGCCGAATGCTGTCATCAATTCAGTGTTTTGGTTACATGATATCAAACATCGCAGTAAGCGCTCTAGTTGCTGCCTCCCTGAGGGGAGGCAGCACACTATTCTTGCCCAGCCCTTTGGCCAAACTATGTATAGTCGCGTTGATATTTCGATTTGTGAAAGTCGATCGCGTCTGTTTGGATGTTCGCACTATCGCGTAATACAGGTAATAACACCGAGCAGGAGATAAGAAGCTTGGGTTTAGTCGACCTGAATATCGATTCCGTTGCCCTCGTGTTTTCGGCTGTGTTTCATTTTCGAAGAAGTTGGCCAAGCTTAGTTACTAGGTAAGTATTTCTTTTTACAACCATTTAATATCATATCATGATGTCAAACAGAAGGTTACTAAAAGTGAAAGTTTAACTGTATTCATTTGGATCTGCAACGTTTTACTGATCGTTAGTGAAAACAGTGTTTTTATAAACGGTTGGAATCTGTCAGTTGTGTCTGCCAGTTAAGCAGTCAACCTCCCTTATCTCAAAACAGTAACTTAAAAAGCTTTCTGTGTTGTTTTCTTTGCTCTACAGTCTGTTCAACAAGCTTAATCGTAAATTATAAGTGGCTTCGTGTGAACACGTAAACTCTTCTGTTTATATACTCACACTGCTGGCATCGTGTGAACATAGCCTTTAAGCTTAATGCATGTCATCTTATTTTTCTTCCGCAGATTTTCATACGCCCATTGAAAATGGCCACTATCAAATCTGGTAAGTACATGATGTGCAACAACAATATATATTTTTTCTATTTGCCAGAAGGCTGGGTAGGAGGCCCTAAGAATAGCAAGAGGTTTGGAAAAAAACTCTAATAAGTTAGAAGCCCATTACCGTCATCTACATTTCACTCATATATATACTATATAGAGACTTATTTTCCATTCATCTTTAACCCGTCGAAGGCTGTAGACTGACAGCCGAAAGCTCGTTTTATTAAAATTTTGATCAGAGAACGTTTGTGTATCATATTTTGACTTATAGGCCTAGGGTTTATAGATTAGGATTTGTGTTATGGTTTACAGTAAGGTCATTGTTTGAGTTTGAGGTAACCGGTAGTAACATATACATTTCTATTATTTATTTCTCAGAACCATCTGAAATAGATTGTTATATCCATGCTGTATCACCAGTAAAAAAGTCTGGTCCAGTTACCTACTTTAACTGCAATCTACAGACAGACGCCAACGTAGTTAAAAGTGTATGCTTTGCACTGGAGAAAAAAGAAACCCTCTCTGCAATGGCACAACAAAAGTCCCCTGTCAAGATCAAGAAATATAGTTTGAGTAACAAGTATGGAAGAGAAGATGCACTGCAAAAAATGCATTTTTACGTTTGAGTAGATTTAACACATTTTGTGAGTAAACCTGCCAGTTTACTCAATATTTTGAGTTTATTTTACACTTCATGTGAGTTAAAAAGTGTTTACTCAATCTCTTGAGTAAAATTAACACTTGGTGTTGAGTAAAATGTTAGTCGAGTAATTACTACTCAGAATGCTGAGTAAACTTTACTCATATGGGAGCAAGTGCTCACTTTTGATTTACTCATGTATTGAGTAAACTTCAATCGTTCAACTTTACTCATTTTTTTGAGTAAACGCAACGTTTTACTCAAGGTTTGAGTAGTTTTCCAATCTACTCAAGCCATGAGTAAACTCGTCGAAGAAGACTTACTCAAATTTTAGAGTAAAGTAAGATGCTTTGAGCGGTATATAAAGGCATTTTCATTAATGATAAACGCACTCTATTCATTCACGAGACGGCGTAAACCTTATATTAGTTAATCCTTATCAGCTTTCTGTAGACGTTGCGTGTAAACAGCTAGTTAACTTGACATGCACAGTGAGTGACACTATAGTATGAATCACTGATAGCCAGTCCGATATAAATATGTATCGCCAACCGCAATAAAAGTGTTCAGGCAAATATTTAAACCAACAAGGAAAATATATACTTAACAATATCTATAATGTGATTTATAATTAATCAGGTACAATATATATTGGAGCGCGTCCACGTACCATACGTATAAGCCGCCATATAAATAAGCCGCGGATAATATATAAGACGCGCAGCTCGTATAAACGGTCAACTCATTAATAAGCTGCGGCTTATTTTCGACCAGCTTCAACCCTGTGCTTACTGAATTAACCGTTTATACGAGTTGTTCGCGAGTTGTAAGCCGCGATTTGTATTATCCGCGGCTTATTTTCTGCAGTAAACGTTCCTAATATGCAAATTGTAAGTACCAGTAAACCCCTTCAAGCCGAGCGTGCATGGTTTCGTATTTATCAAATAAGAAAGCATGATATGTCATCCCTGATATGTCATGATCATGTAGCACCATTGGAATTGCACCTACTCCTTCATCACCCTAATGCTTTAAGACTAGTGGCAACTGAAATATAAGTGTGTCTATAACATGTAATCCACTCTGTATCTCAAAACAACAAAAAGCTTATTAGCATATTGGCATGATAAAAGCACAATGGATACCAAAGGGGATGAAAATCTTCAAGGTGTTCGTGCTTTTATGACCTGGACATCATTACGTCTCTCCACCTGGTAAGCATTTAGATTTTAGATGCTGTGAATATTCCAGAATATGCAGTGACTTATACTGGAATATAATAGTTGTAATAAATAGTTATTGCAGTTTTCTTGTCTCTACAAGAAAGCTCATATTTCCCCGAGAATGGTATAGTGAGTTATTAACTTGTCGCACAGATATAAAATTGCTTGACACCGTCGCTATAGCCAATCAAAACTCATGAAATCCACGCGGTGGCGACAAGGTGCGACTCAAAACCTCTGGCTTCACTTGTCACATTCTCTTTTAGCGAAGGCTCTCGTAGACGTAGTGCGCGTTTATCTAACGAAGCTGGTGGATTGTTTCGCGTTATTTTATATTGAATGATGGCAGCAAACTTAATGTCGTTGGAAGATGTTAAATCTTGGTTAACCGAAGTAGGATTCGAGCGGTACCAACAGACATTTGAAGGTATGTTATTTAGTTCTATCACGACAGCTAGCATATTGAAACAGCTGTATAGGAATCAGTATGTTCCGGACTAAAATCTAGTCTGTCGAGCATGTTTACAAATGCCCATAATTATCCCAGTTCAGACTACGATTAAGATTTAACCTTTAGCGAAGCTCTGTATCGTAATAAGTTGCGTTGAATACCCTGGTTTAACGCGCCATTTGCGCTCTACGATGTAGGACAAACATGACACTGATGACAAGCCGTGAAACTCATAAAAAATATTCTATTTACTAATCTACAGTGATTTACCCTTTAACTTCCAAAAAATCTTTTGCGTATATGGATGTAAAATAGAAACACAACGAACGCTTTCTTAACAGGGTATTGTTTCTCTGCGTATAACTGATCGGTTTGATTTGATCGCCACGTTTTGAAACCACCATTTGGAAATAAGCGCCATTTGGCTATGGCTATATTTGGTCATGGCTATATTTGGGCACTTGACAATCCTTTTCTTAATTCAAGTAATAATCTTGTGCTATATTTTCTTTTAGAAAACATGATAGATGGAACGACCCTTTTATGTTTAACGGAAAGGGCATTCCAATAATATGGCATGGAATGAAATTTCTGAAGGTGTTTAATAGAAGAATTGAAAGAGGCTAATAATAGAGCCCTGCAGGAAGTTCATGTTGACGAACCAGTTGCAGTTGATGAAGCTATAAAGTGGTTTCACTTATAGAAGTAGGGGATGAACCTGAGGCTAGTGTTGTGGTTGATTGCACATTTGCCAATGTCACACACAAAGAAAGTGATGAGACTATGAACAACACTGCTGAATAAAGGTAATCTATTTAGATGCTGTTCTTTCTTTTTGAGTTGGATTTTTTTACGAATTATGTTCAGTATATTAACATAAAAAATATTCTTCTTTATTTAATAACTATGCTAGAGCCAGTTAGAGCAATTGCAGAATACCCGTTTTATTTGTAACATAAATTTAAAACTCAACTACCGGTAATAACTAAAAATGCAGTTGATAACATTTTTATTTGGCACTTTAAGAATTACTAGTGTCTCCTTTGACCTTTGACACTAAACAAAGACATTTTTTTTATAAAATTTTATTTTATAAAAATTACATAGCCACAGTTGTCTCCTACACTGTGAATTCAGACTACAGGCACTTAACATGTAAGTCCAAACCAACACTAAAAATAGTTGATAAAAATACTATTTATTCCTCTCAATCAGAGTTTAATATTTCAATGCAGTATATATTTTAATATAATATCTAAATATGGTTTGCACTGTACTAAAGGAAAGTTTTAGATACTGTACAGGTGTAGGACTTTCCTGTTGGGGTTTTCATTAATTGCCAGAAATGGATAATAATGAGTTGATCTGCATTTGAAATTTGGCAATTTTAATAGTTTGTCATGAAAACAGGAAAAAAACAAAAAAACGTGTCTTGACTATGCATTGGCAGTGCTATTTGTTAGCTTTTGTGTATGGTGGCCTCTGCCATTACCTCTGCCACTATTGACTATTACCTCTGCCACTATTGACTATTACCTCACTCATGTGGCCACATGTTAGTGAGAAATGTAAGGCATAGTTTAAGACCTAATTTCAGTTGAAGTATACATTTATGCTGCAGTTGCTGCTGCTGTGTAATGTGGTCATGAGCACTGCCTTTTGTGTATGTATGCGTGTATATGCCCATGCATGTGTATATGAGTTGCCTATTAATAATAAAGTAATTGCAAAAGCAATTGTGATGATTTAAGACTTAATTACAAGTATAAGTATACATTTATGTTGCTGTAGCTGCTGCTGCTGCTGTGTAAGGTGGTCATGCCGCCTTTTACCAGTAACTCTTTTGAGTGGCATGGTAATTCAAGCCGCTCATGAAAGAGGAGACACATAAATTTATACCTATACAGTGTATGTGTGTGTACATGTATGTATAATATGCATGTGTGTACATGCCAATGCATGTGTACATGAGTTGCTATATTAATAATAAAGTAATTGCAAAAGCAATTGTTGATGATTTACAGTAAGACGTAATTACAAGTATACATTTATGTTTGCTGCAGCTGCTGCTGCTGCTGTGTAAGGTGGTCATGCCGCCTTTTACCAGTAACTCTTTTGAGTGGCATGGTAATTCAAGCCGCTCATGAAAAGAGGAGACACATAAATTTATACCTATACAGTGTATGTGTGTGTACATGTATGTATAATATGCATGTGTGTACAGTCAAGTGCCCATGCATGTGTATATTTAACAATAAAGTAATTGCAAAAAGCAATTGTGATGATTTAAGACTTAATTACAAGTATACATTTATGTTGCTGCAGCTGCTGCTGCTGCTGTGTAAGGTGGTCATGCTGCCTTTTACCAGTAACTCTTTTGAGTGGCATGGTAATTCAAGCCGCTCATGAAAGAGGAGACACATAAATTTATACTTATAATAAACATGTCAATATCAGGAGATACTGTACAGTTAGTATTATGTGTGTATGTTTGTATGTATTGTATTTATTGCATGTAGTGAGATTGGCCAGTGTTATATATATATATATATACATTTACCCATAATGAAAACCTATTGTTAATTTTACTGATCTATGGCACTAAAGATGGGCTTTTTCAAAGTAATTGTCTGGGCTTTGATATTTTTAACAAAATTACATTTTCCACCTGGAATCTGTGTCTCTTTAATTGCTTTTCACTGTACAATGTACATTACTTGTTTGCCACTGACCACTCACATTAAATTGAAGGGGGGAAAACACACTGACTTAAATTTATGCATAATTAATATCAATTTTTCCAGGAGCAAGAGGCAATGTAAGCACTCTAGAAGAATTACGGTATATAAATTTTAAAACTAAATTAGGGTCAGTTTCAAAAATGCAACATTTGAGCTTTCCAGGGGAATCAAGGTCTCTGCTCGACAGAAATGCAGGATCAAGGGTTTGATTCCAATCAGAAGGCCTTGAATTTGCATTTTTGCAACTAGTCCCAGTTTATTAAAATTCATATCATGTACAGTGCATCTTAATTAACCAGTTTATAATTCTTTTTCTATCATTGACATAGATGATTACTGAGTTTTAAATGGATTTTGGCTATACAGTAAATACAAGTATTAAAAACACATTTAAAGCCAATTTTGCCCAAATGGTTGGTGGGATAATTGAAATTGCAAGAACAAAGAAGGTGAAAAATCAAGATGTGATGAATAATTTTTTAAGTGCATTGGATACAACGGATGTTGACGGAGATCCACAGGAACTTTCAACTGGTAAGCATTATTAGCGTAATACAGTATATACAGTATTGTTATAAAAATGTGTCTAAAATGTATCTTATTGACACTCAAGTTTACTATAGCTATACCATTCACAGAGGTTCACGATGCAGTTACTGCACAATTGGCTATAGAGTAGCCTATTATCAAGTGTGAATGTCAAATATTGCATGATTGATGATTCCGGCTTTGCATTTGATACATTCAATATGTTACATTTGAATAATGACTTGAACAGTAGACATGCAGACTTGTACATAACTAAGGAAAAAAAGATGTCTGACCAAAAAAAATTTCTTAATTCAAGCTTTCAATTATCAGGCTACAGTACACTACGGTCTTCAAACATCTTCAGGTTATATGGTCTTCCTAGTTCCATTAAAGACTGTAGCGTAACAGTTGAAAGCTCAAATTAAATTACTTTCTGGTCAGGGAATGTCTATTTTTTTCTCTTTTAAATAATTATGTAAATGTTGTAAAATAAGAAAATTATTAATGCGAGAACTATTAGCACCAACCATTGAATAAGCCAGTTTGTATAGTGTTGACTGTGTCAGGATAAAACTTATTTCAATTTATAACATTAGACTCAGGAACTCAGTACAAAGAGTTCACAAAATAATGTGAATGAAGATGCAAATGAATACTGCAGCCTTAGCCTGATGTCATAAATTTAATTAAGTTTTATCCCAACGCAGTCGAGATTATGAACTGGCTTATTAATATATTATGGCCTCTTTAGGACTTTTCAGATTTCATTTGAAGTTTAGGTACCCTCCTTTTTTTATTACATGTAGGTGCTGTTGATGGATGACACTGTAACTGTATAATTATTCTCAATATTTTACATGTTTGATCAGATGACTAACATATACAGTATTATCATTATAGGAAAATATATGTCAAAAAGTGGTCAATAAATATATCTTTATTATTTTGTATTATTTTATATAGATGAACTTGCAGAAATTGCAATGATGGTCTTGCCATTCCTACTGGAACAGAAGTTAGTAAAGCAATGCCACCAAGATTTTGTGGATTTTATTACTGTAAGAATTTTTGTATAGTTCTTTGGTGAACTTTCTGTGTATTGTATAATTTTATACAGTGGAATTTTTTTATGTCCATTTTTTAACAGCATATTGTAAATTAGCCAAGGTCTTTAGAATCCACTGTACACTGTACTGCACATAGAGAAAATCACCCTATACAGTACTACAGTATCTTTAGTTAACTCTCTCTGTTTTTTCCCTACTGATTCCTGGCTATGTTACCAATATATTTGTACCCTGGTATATTTTTATTAAACCATTCCCCAACTGAAGCTTCATATTTAAACTATGATATGTAACTGTTCCTGTTTAAAAGTATTTTTCAACAATTATTCTTACAGGAGGGTGAAAATTTCCAAGATGTGGCAAAGAGCAGAGAGCAACCGTTTCTTGCAATAATCGTGAAAGGTGCTTTAGTTTGCAAGAGTGGGAGGTTGCAATAATTGCAGAAAACCAAGTGATACAGTATGCGAAGTCGATGGAGGCTTAGTAATTGATGCCACAATTGGCTATATTGCAGCCTACTATGTTTTTATGTTTAAGTACATGTATGCATGTTCCTTAAACAATTTCTGCTTGTTTTTTGCAAAAATGTGTATTGCAAATTCAAGATGGCAAGAAGCTGCCATCCACTATTATTTCATTTGTTAACCAGCTAAATTTGGTCAGCAAAATATAAGTGTAAACTAGTTTAAGTGAACTTGCTATATATTTCAAGTATATATTAAATATGTAACAATTTGAGTAAATATAAGTCACTGCATTTAAAGCAGTCATTTATATTTACATGTACTCGATAGTTTAAGGAAGCTAATATCTATAGAGAGTATAAATCATGGATGCTTGGAAATATTAAATTTGTTTCTTGTGTTAAATAGGATATCCCTTATCGCTTGTGCAAAAGTAAACAAATTATATATTTTCACACATCCATGTATTGTTATCTTTATTATATTTATATAAATTAAATGGATCTATTGCCCAGCAAAATAGAACAGTAAATTCTATATACATGTATATTAATTATAATACAACAGTTGATGGTATTGAAAAGCAGGCAGAAATAATGTATTCAAAATGGATTTGGTTAAAACTAGATAGATGTTGTTAACTGACATTTTCGGCATAAATTTTAAAGGTGATTACATTCTTATCAATTCTAGTATGAAAGAGAGGTACTGTAGAGAGCTATCTCATTTAAAACAAGTTCTGTTTGCTGGTCAGCCAGGTCAGGTAGATCGCCATCATATAAGCTTAACTTAAAGTTTAACTCTTTCCTGTCCGAATTGGTCTTTAGTATTTTATTCTGGCTAACGCCAGACGATTTTATTCATCTCTGGGGAAGCCCTCGGACAGGAATGAGTTAGTTTACCTTGATACCTCTGCTCGACACTAGTGTATTTACACTTGTGGAAATTATCCATACACGTTGATATGCGTATAATAATTCGGTGACCAACATCGCACACATATCATATATTACATGTATATATAAAGTATGAAGTATAGTTTTACCTTAAAGTCTTCGCTACCAGGGGTTTCACCCTAAACGGGATGATCGCCTGATGATCCCGTTTAGGGTGAAACCTCTGGTAGCGAAGACTTAAAGGTAAAACTATACTTCATACTTTGTATTTTGCTCTATCTATATATGGTATTGAGCACTCTCTAACATTTCGTGAACCAAAACTCACTTATATTATATATATATATATATATATATATATATTGCAAAGGTGATTTTTATAATACCGTTTAGCCATTGCCCATTTCAAATAATCCACATTCCACAAACGTATTTGTACGAGGCAATAACGTCCACCCAAAGCGAGTGGAATGGTAATTTAGGGGTATCGAAATGGTTGCATTTGGTAAATAATTAGAGTTTAGTTAGGCATCTATTTAGATATATGATAAACATTGTTTTTACTATTTGTCGGGTTTTGTATAATAAATGTGTTATTACTACAGCTTTATAGTGCCGTTTGAAGGAATTATTTTCTTGTTGAGAAGAAAAGCTTCGCCGTGTTCTTACTTGCACACTGTGCCACGTTTTACTCACACTGAGTAAGTTGGAAGTAATGTTTACTCAGATTCTGAGTATAATTTACTCACACCTTGAGTAACTTCTCATTTTACTCCAAAATAGGTGTTATTATGGGTGCATTTGGTTTACTCATTTTTTTGAGTAAGTTTTACTCACATATGAGTAAGTTTTACTCGCATTATTTGAGTAAGTTTTACTCACATTACATGGGTAAGTTTTACACACATTACATGAGTAAGTATTACACGCTATTTGGTGTTACTATGGGTGCATCGGTTTACTCAGAATTTTGCGTAAATTCTACACAGGATTTTTTGCAGTGTGTGGTCATAAATAACACAAAACTACCATCACACCAACAGATGTTACCTTCAGCTACAAAAGTCAAGATGTCATTTCGATTGTTTCACTCTCACAGGTTGCAATTGGGCAACTTGTTGCCATAAAAGGTTATGTGGCACATTTGGAGTCAACCAAAATTGTTGTTCTGCAAACAATTCCTGTTAAAAAGCAGGAAGGATACATTGTAGATCCGACAGGATTTATAAAGGTCATCTTCTGGGGAGCACATGCTGACACTGTTGCAGTGGGCTCAACTTACTTCTTCAACAAACTAAGGGTAAAACAGTCTCAAAATCTGCGATACTTAAATAATGGTAAGTCTAAATATCTCTTCTGCTGTATAAGTTATTAGTCTCTTTTCATTCCCACGTCCCACCTCTCATACCTATTTGTTTTACTTCCCTGCTAGTTTTTGTCAATTAGGCATACTAATAAATCCATTTTTGTCTTTTTAGATTTTTATAATTCTGATGGAACACAGTAGCTTAGCACAATGTCTGGTAGCAACAAATAACAATTTGTCTCAACAGAAATGGATTATCACTTCCTTCAACAAGGAAACTAAAAAAGAGTAGACATGTTCTTTGTTTATTGTGATTAAAGCATATTTGATACACCAACTCCTCGACCTTTGGGACTACATCTATTTATGCTATAATCACATGCTACATCTGATTTACAGTGGTTTCTCCAATGGATTTGTGCACCAACCTGTATATGTATACACTGTATTGTAATTAACTGGACATGGAACTGTCTTCAAGAAATGACTTACCTTAACTTTGTGAAAATTCAGTGATTCATGGACGATGGAAGCTTTATCTGTGTGCCATGGATTACCATAATGTATTTGGTACATGTATACAGTAAATACAATAGTACGAGTTCTTTGGGACAATAAACTACAGTGGTTTCAATTATGTATTTCCAAACGACAATTACAGTATATGTGAAGTTGTGGACATGTGCAATGAACTAATACATCACAAAGATCTCCTTGAAAGTATTGCATTCTCAACAACGACTCCAAGGACAATAATTATAAACAATCATGGAACAACAACAAACTTATATTACATACCATATCTGGTATTTATTTTGTCAGCGTGTATTTCTTTGGTGCTTGCTTTACCATAACATATCTGACACTTGGAATTCCAGTCACACCTTTGCCACAGTAAGAAGCCTGATTTATAGTGGAGTGACTATCATCTGTTTACCAACAATTGTGCAAAACATCAACTGCATAGTTATAGTCTATATACTATACTGTGTATGAAGTCTAAAGCCAGATTAGTGATAGTTATCTGTAATTTAAGTCTGCTTTTTAAATATAATTAAAAAAATTAAAAAACAAATGTGCATACCACAGAACGTCTGTTCATAGTTAGTGGAGAGGGATGGTTTGGAAACTCCGCAAAAGTCACTGTCCATGTTTTTGTTCAGTTTGTCTAATTTCACGCTCACTGAACGAGTGAACGTATTGTATTTTCTGTGTAATGAAGCAGTTATCCAATAGCAACCAGGGGCGGATTTAGACTACGTCAACTAAGTCGCGCGACGAAGTGAAAATTTGACGTGAATATATAATTTTCGTTTGTTGCACGTTGTCAAAAATTTACAAATAAAATCCTGGAAATAAGAAATAATTATCTAGTAGAAAGGAGTATGTTCTATTCTTAAAATGCCTATCTACAGAGGCTTCAGTTCAGGCCAGAAAAATTTCCCCGTTGGCGTTTTTCCGTTTTCTTTACGCGCGAGGCCTAATTCTTTGCTACGACTGATTTCGAGGGGAAGCAGTGGGATGCACAGGACATAATGCGAGAATCAAGGATCGGGTTCACAGTCATTTCCAGGCCACAAATGCGAAGCAGGCTCTCGGCTTGATGAATTTGACGAAGGAAAGCAGTTAGTTACTTTTTGACGAAGTTGGTTGGTTTTTTAAGATCTTTTAACGTTCCTGATTGGTTAATTTTTTTCTAATTACGACTTACGATTGGTGTAGAGGCTGAAACGTCATTTTGCAGGATAAGCGCCTTTCTGAGTAATCAGTATGGTTAGCGATCGCTTCTGTGGTTCTACGAGGCCATGCGCACATTCTGCGTCCTTTTATATTCCCAACACTCAATAGCAAGGATATCTACAACTACAAGACCTTTAGGCTTTATGATGAAATATTCGTGAAACTTTCATCAAGTGCTTTATGCACTGAAGATGACCTTTTACAGAGGATTGAAAAAGATATATATCGAAATATGAATTGCGAGAATTTTATACAGTGAATCAGTGATGCGCTCTGAGGTCGTCTGAGGTAAGAAACCCTCACTATACCAGGGGCGGATCTAGGAATTTTCCCCACTTAGTCAAACTATCTAGGGGGGTCTGGGGGCATGCCCCCCCGGAAAATATTTGAAGTTTGGGTCTCTGAAATGGCATTTCCCGCATTCTGACAACACTTTTAATCAAAATTTCTGAAGTTTAAAAACATATTTTTTTAGCAGATTTTATACTTTTTTTGAAAAAGTGTCAAAATTGGATTTGGATTAGTGAATTATTGTAATAGTTTGTAAGTGCGTAATTATTTTTTTCTAAAAAGAAGGCAATACAACAAACAGTAGAGATAATATTATGTGATTATATTTAATTACTAACTTAAAAAATATAAAGACAAAAAAAGTATAATATACTGTATGATTTGAATATCATTATAGTCTTTATGATAATTTATAGATTTACTCTTGGGCTAGACTTCGCGTTTGCTTGTATTTGATCCTATAACATGTTGAATTGATGCTTTGCAATGAAACGTGTATCGGACGGACTAGTGTATGCTGGAAATTTGATCTTGCTTGGAGATTTCATGGTTTATTAATATCAGTAATATGATTAATTTTATCTTTGTGAGACTGTAACCTAGCCAACCAACCTGGCAGTTAAAGCACTCTTCTCATACATTACTAATTTCTGTTCCTTTAATATTAATTATTACAGTATATAATATATATACACAACATGTCATGTACTGTATGTGACCTGTATGACTATTGTATGTGGTGTCATAATAAACTTGATTAGTAAATGATGATTGGTTTCTTCTTTTAATATAAATTTACATATGTACAGTAGCTACAGTACTAAGTGCTGATATCCACATGAACCAATAACTACATGTGCTGTATTACAATTATTATAATATTTACATTTTATTATCTGGCTTAAATACAATATCTGCTTAATTCTAGTATTCAATCTTTATATACTTTCATAGTCTACAAAATTGAAATCATATAAACAGGTAATAATGACTTAGATTAGTTGGGGACTCAAGGGTTAGGATGACTGGGATAATGTTGAGAGTTGAGCTCCTTTACATCCATGTCACATTATGGTCATAAATAAAAGCATTCCTTAACAAGACATTGTCTGCTTGGGTAGATGTGTAAAAGGTGAGTATCTGGCACCTGAAAACCAGACAGCTCATAGTAACATAGATTGGTAATGGTGGGTAGACTGGGATGATGTAGACATTACCCTTGCTCTGGGTTATGCAGAACATTAAATTCAGCTAGACCTTTACTTGTATGTTGATCAGGCTGTCCATGTTGAATTCACTGACTGCAAGAATATCTTTTTGGTGTCTCCAAGGCATGCTGATGAGCTCTGACATAGAGCAAAACAACCATATATTTTTTAAGTTAGTAATTAAATATAATCACATATCTCTACTGTTTGTTGTATTGCCTTCTTTTTAGAAAAAAATAATTACGTATTTACAAACTATTACAAGAATTCACTAATCCAAATCCAATTTTGACACTTTTTCAAAAAAAGTATAAAATCTGCTAAAAAAAAATGTTTTTAAACTTCAGAAATTTTGATTAAAAGTGTTGTCAGAACGCGGGAAATGCCATTTCAGAGACCCAAATTTCAAAAATTTTCCGGGGGGCATGCCCTCGGACCCCCCTAGATAGTTTGACTAATTGGGGAAAATTCCTAGATCCGCCCCTGGCAACGTTTGGGTTTCATTAGTGTAGTCCTTCGTCATCACATGTTGTAAGTCCTTCGTCGTCACATGTCCATAGAATTCCATTCTTTAAGCAATCGCCTTTCCCCAACATGAACACAATAACATGAACATATATTGCATAATCTTGAAAGACAATGCAGCTACCAAACCATCATCTCCACTAACTATGGTCTGTTACAATTCATATAATCAATCCCAGGGTTCATTTGTGAAATTATCAAAAATTAGGCTTCCCATCGCTTTTGAGGCAGCACTTCACTTGCGATAGTAACTCCTAGTCATAAATAGTTTATCGAATTTTATTTATTAAACATACGCCGTGGTGATGTTATATGATAACTTGACTCACTGATAAACTTCACAACCATAACTGAGAGTGTGCGCGGAGCATGAGACAACAACGTAATCAGTAAAGAAATATCTTGAAAATTCATAATAATAATTTGTTGAGTGGCTCTGCATGGTAGCGAAGTAAATTTTCCGTTCAATTTTCCACTTGTAAATCTTTTTCCAGCAACCATTTGTCACCAAATCTTGAATCGTTGAACAGTTCAATACAATACTAAAAACAGACAGCAACAATAGCCTTCTGTCTCTCAAGCTAGAGGCATGCAAATTATTCGCCACAATGTACATGTACACGCGCGATTTTGCAGTCCGTTTAAACATTTCAACGATGGACTACGTCCCAACAAGCATTATGATCACACTAGAATAGCTAGTCAGTCTAAAAATGAACATCTTCGTCTGTCAGCTTTGTCTGACCTGAACGTCCAGATCAAGATTCAAGAGAGGATTGACGCTTACGTGTCGTGTGTATCAACGCAATCTTATACCTGCATCTTTTTTTCCAAGACCAAGAAAAATAGATATCGGTAATCATATGTGACACTTTCGGATTATTTTTCCTACACGAGTGATACATTGTGAATTAGTAGCATTTTAAGGTAAAAAAGACCTAATGATTTAGCA
Organism: Paragorgia papillata; assembly: GCA_035771165.1. Taxonomy (NCBI): domain Eukaryota; kingdom Metazoa; phylum Cnidaria; class Anthozoa; order Scleralcyonacea; family Coralliidae; genus Paragorgia; species Paragorgia papillata. The sequence goes on along the minus strand of JAWNZC010000241.1, from coordinate 862,595 downwards.
GATTACTTTCAAAGATTACACATCTTTTTGACACAAGAGCTTCCGCTAAAAGCAATCTGAATTAGTGAATAATCAAAAATTGCATGGTAAAAAATTGAACGATTATGCAGATTACTTTCAACTTCAACTGATTAAGCAAAGATGACAACACAGGGCCGGCGCGAGCTTCTAGGAGTTGGGAGGGTACGATTTCCGAAGGGCACATTACGTGGATTGCGCAATCACACGTAAAACCAGTTTCAAGAAGAGGCCATTTGATCAGGGTTTTTAACTTTTGGTGTATATCGAAACAAAAAAAGCAAAACAGTACGTTTATTCTACTAAATCGTTATTTAGAAGTTATTACAGGTTCCTACATGCAATAATATATAAAGTAATATGACAAAATGAAAATTATGAGATTCAATATGTTGCAAAGAAAACATTAACTACCTATATCCCTGAAATATAATACAGTCACTCACTATAAATTACAGTAAAGGAAAACAACATCATGTCCGCTAGCTGGAGTTTGTTCGCATAAAAAACACAAATTCGATAGCTAGTTAAAAGAACCAAACAAGGACATTCTGCCTTCACGATCATTCACAAAATCCTGAGTTAGTCTGTTACTTGGGTCGTGGGAAGATAACGAATATTGGCTACATTTTGTTCATAACAATCCAGTTGAAAAAGGCATGCATGCTCTGCGCGCACGCGTTTTGTTTAATATCCAGGGCTTGGCTAAAAAAGGGCACTTCTTCGCCAAATTATTGGGGGGGGGTAAATACCCCCCTACCCCCCGGTCGCGCCGACCCTGTGACAACATCTTCAAATCTGCCACCAAAAGATGACACATCTTTCTGACACAAGAGCTTCCGCTAAAAGGAATCTAAATAATCAACATGCGACCTTTATTGATAGCGCTTTAGGTTAACTTACGCTTAGCCTATGGTAAAAATATTACATGATTATGCAGATTACTTTTAACTTCAACTGATTAAGCAAAGATGACAACATACAATGGTTTCCACCAGTGCTACTTGGCTTCTTGGGGATAATACAACATCGAAAGCTCTGATCTCCCACAAGCCGGAGAAGACGACGTCCGTTGCGCCAGTTATAATGCCTGCTGCTTCGGAGTACTCATCTTCAGAAGCCAAGACGCCGAGAACAGTAAAAAATTATCATGATGTGCCAGTGCGACCTCTTTCAATGCACTGGTCAACTGCCGTCCTTTTTCTTTGATGCGTTCATGCAGTTTTCTTCTCCGCTCGTTCTTGATCAAATGGTTTGTCGATGAGCACGGACTTTTCATAAGCGCGTGAAGAAAATTAGTCGAACCGTTGTTTTCGCATCGATGATTACGAGCTTGCGCATCAAAAGCATCTAGGCGTCTCTTTTCGTCGGAAATCGTATCCTTTAAAATTTCGATGTCGCTCGAAATACGCATCACTTCTCCCTTCTCCCTCTTCTGAGAGGCACTTGAGAGGAGTTTTGTCTTCATGCTTCCTCTCCGCGCTTATTCCGGGAAGCGAATAATTGTAGATGTACCAATTCTTTCGACGATCCAAACAGTGCGAAAATACTCGGTAATACATGTTACTAAAATTACGCCGTGTCGCAGTCGATGAGCTGCAACTTAACCCTAACTACACCAATGCAATTCAATTCAAAACTTGGCGCGCTATACGAGGAAACAATTTTATTTATAATTTTTATTTAATTCAATTTATATTTAGGATTCGAGATGTTTCTATGGAAATTAAGCCCAATGTTGTTTTTCGTTGTGGATTACAGCATTGAGCTGAAACAACTCGTGCTGTTATTGGCTGTGAAGCAATATTTCATTTGAATCACAATCATCTGTTTTGCCTTTTTAAACATTATTTGTTAAATACAGAAAGCTCAAATTCATCGCACAGCGTTGAGCATTGTCAGGCCTGACGATGAGAGGGAAATAGGGAATCAGCCTTGGTTGCTAACCAGATATGGGGCCCACTGTCGAAAGCTGCCTATTTTCAACAAAACGAGGCAAAATAATATATTATGTGAACTGTTGAACAATAAATTCAGTTTACAATAATGAATTAATGAAACAATAATAAATAATAATAATAATTAGCCATGAAGGGTCTGATCGCGCGCACAAGCTGTACGGAGTTTAGAGCCTCCATGACAGTGACAAATTCATTATGGACTCAATGAAATGCAATTTTGAGTGCCTGAGTAAACTTGTTTTCAGGTCATTATACGTTGAATTTTGTTTGTCGCTATGCAGGATATCTCACAAAAGTACTGCACAGGTTTTCATGAAAGTTTGTGAGAAGATTGTTCGTATAGACCAAGATCCGACCCATTAAATTTTGGTTGAATTTGTGCGAGTGTGACCTTTTCAAGAGTCGTCAGCCACATCACTGTCATGTTAATTAAACCACAAAGAGTCAGTCACTTATGAAATCTACCAACAACGTACAAGAACACCTTGATCAACAGACGAAACGTTTTGTCCAACTTACGCCAAAAGCGAAAGGAGCAAAGAACTTACAACATGTCTCACGGGCATTTGACATTAGCCGGGCTTTGTCCCCGAATGGTACCAATTGATCACTTTTGGGATGCTGGCTCATGCACTATATAATAAAAGCCATACATATGAAGTAGCAACCGTATGGGGCCGTTTATACTACCCTGTAAAATTTAGATCGATCCTCTTCCTAGAGCCCGATGTAGTGCCCTACTAATTTTGTGCTTGACTTTACCAATATCGTGCTTAGTTTTCTTTATCTCGTGCAGTTTTTTTTCTCGTGCTTATAAGTTTTCTTTTCTCGTGCTTAGTTTTTTTTCCCGTGCTTAGTTTTTTTTCTCGCGCTTAGTTGTTTTTTTTCTCGTGCTTTAATAGTTTTTTTCTCTCGTGCTTAGTTTTTTTCTTCTCGTGCTTATTAGTTTTTTTCTCGAGCCGTAAGATATTAATTAAGTCGATATTATTTAAAACTAACCAAATGTTCAACTAAAGTAATAAAGGTACCGTAATATGAAAACTATTTCAACGATTTAGTTAAGTGGTGAGTGGTTTAACGGATTGCTTCGGTTTCGCCATGTATTTGCCCGTGCATGAATACTGAGTCTGCGACATAATATTCAGCGGTCGAAAAAGTCGGGGGGGGGAAGTCACTGACCTATATATAACCGACTCATTATTTACTGTTTTAGTATCTCATAAAAAAAGATTTTAAAAAAATGAGCTGTTTCGGTGTTTCGTAGTCTAGTAATATCCGTTTTTGTTCACTTTGTAATTTAGTTTCACTGTGAAATTTCGTTTCATAAACACTTTAAAGTTCAAACGTTTAGTTCTTTCCTCTTCGATTCTTCTTTGAATCGGGTTGGTTTTCTTCGTTGGTATTTTTCTCGCTTCTTCTGTTACTGCATTCTCGACTGCACTTTCTCCGCTTTGCCAGAACTGCTCAACTACCTCTCTCCAAAAAGAGTAGCTCTTTTTATGGCGGTCATCACCTACATACTAAGGCGGCTTCTGATTGCTTTAGGTAACCTAACCCAACACCTTCCCCTAACCCTAATCAGTAAGGAGCATGGAAACGAATTGATAATGGACAATTGTGATTGGTTACTTATAGCTAATCAGAAAACTCTTCATCTTAGATAGTTCTTTACTGCGTTTTATAGCCATCGGCTTTTTTAACCGTAGGCGGATTAAAATATGATTGATAGGAGCGAAGAAGCTAGTTGACCAATCAAGTGTATAATCAACAACCACAAAGATTCAAGCATAAAGGATAGACAAAGTTCAGTATACTATAAGTGGATATGAAACGAAAAGTAAGTCTGTCTTATTTGAAAGAACACTTAAAAAGATAGAGTAACATCTTTTGCAGTTTTTCGTTTGCTTGCTTCGTTTTTGAGATATTTCGGTTAGTTTGATATGCGAATTAAACATTTTGACGTCACACGTGCATAATGAGTTACTGAAAAATGTTATATATCTTTGCTATAGCCAAATTTACTTACTTGAAAATCTACATGTTTAGTGTTCTGGGCGAAACAACGCACATGCTTTCTTCGCCTTTTAGTTTGATAATAGCTAACATATATAACTTTTTTCGATAACTCCTTGTGCACATGTGATGTTAAAACGTTTAATTTTCATATCAAACAAACTGAAATATCTCGAAAACGAAGCAAGGAAACGAAAAACTGCAAAAGATGTTACTCTATCATTTTAAGTGTTCTTTCAAATAAGACAAACTAATTTTCGTATTATAGGCAGTTTAAACCTATGTTTGGCAGTTCAGATCAGTTATTTTTTTTGGTTCCCCTTTTATTAGGTTTCTTTCGTTCTTCTTTATGTTTCCACGCCTCTGCTGCCACTGTTCAAGTGTTCAACTGCCTCTCTCCAAAAAGAGTAGCTCTTTTTATAGTGTCGTGGCGGATTAAAATGTAATTTATATATATATATATATAGTTCAATCTACATCTACAGACACGGTGTTTCGCTGTACAACAGCTCATCAGTGTAGCTTGGAACAATCTGAATGAAATTCACCAATTACTTATACTTATATATATAATTATATAAATTACATTTTAATCCGCCACGACACTATATGAACTTAGGGGCCGATTGGAGACGTTCAGCCCGGGCTGAAATTCCATCCCGGGCAGCTCCAACACAGGGAGCCTATCTTGGCAGCGCATGGGTACTCTGTAGCGGACTCGAAAGGCGCGCGCGGGGACTGTGGTACACTCGATCGTCGTGTGTTTTATAAGAAAACAATAAAGGGATGAAACACGAATTCTTCCTTGTTTTGAACATCGTTTTAAGCGCCTATAGGTATTAAAATTGTAAGACAATTGAGCGAAGTAGTTGTAATAATGATTCATTTGTCAAAATATAAATCAAAATGATGCAAAATCCCAACTTTTAGCCGTGATTTTGCAGCTAAATTACATATCGTATTTTCGGGAGATGTCTTCCGCAAGTAGCTAGGACACTACATCATCGTTGACACTTCGGATAGCTACGAAATCCTACGATAAGCTTTTTGGATATTCATAAAGCGGGATATAAAGTCTCAGGATTATTGATTTATTGCACATTCATCTGACTCTGAGTTTCAGTCGGTTTCAGTATTCTAACGGTGGCTCTCGACGATACGAGATGTCCTGGCTACTTGCGGAACACATTCCACGTTGAACGTTTGGTGTTTCATCCCTTATATTTTTTCCTCTCCCTCCCCCCCACCCCCCCCCCCCCCCCCCCCCCCCCCCCCCCCCCCCTCCCGTTTTTTCCTTTTTTCCACATTTTTTCCCGCTTCCGGTAACCGTTTTTCGCTTTTTTAAATCCCCTGCCACAGTCCCCCGCGCGTCTTTCGAGTCCGCCACAGTGCCCACGCTGCCAAGATGGGCTCCCTGTGGCTCCAACCGATGGAAGCCGGAATGAATTTCAACCAGGAATGAAATTCTTGCCATGTTATAGCAAATTAATGTTATTAACTCACATTTATTCGTAAAATCGTACTTAAATCACAGTTTTTCTAACCGGGCTGAATGTCTCCGTGTAATCGGTCCCTATGAAGTTGACCAATCAAGTGTATTGCATGACCATAATACTTTGCAGCATTGCACAAAGGCGTTGTCGACCAATCTCAAGTACTAAGGCAAAACGTTTGAAAACTTTTCCTTATAATTATGTTAAACTAATATATTTCTCAAATGCATTGACAAAGCAAAATAGTAGATGTGATAAGCATAAGACTGTTATACTATTTTACAGTTTGATTGAATATTTACGGAACAGTTTAACTTTGAATAATTATTAGGTATTGTTATCGTTTGGGTTATGTAAACATTTCAAAGGTTCTTCTCCGCTTAAAACCATGCGAATTTGACTAACTTATATAAACAAGACCACACTGACAGAACAATCGAAAAAACTTTTAAGAAAACTGATGACAAGCTAGTAGATAAACTTATGACAGAAGCATGCACCTAATTACAGAACAATGGTTGATATGATCAGACTGTCGCGCCATTTTGATACATTGATAACGCTAAAGCAACCGAAGGTTAATTCATATTACAAGTGTCACTTTTCAGTTGTTTTGATTATTCCGAGCTATGTGTGTACATTACCGGGCATCATGCATGCAGTGGAATAACCAGAAGCAGCTATAGAAAGCTTAGCTACAGTGGGCATATATATATATATTCAAACAAACAAAGTGTTGTTCGCGAAATGTCGAAAAGTGCTCAATACCGTAAAGATAGAGCGAATATACTATAAGTGGGCTTACCTCAAATGTTGACGGTCGCTACTGTCAGTTTCACGCTGGGCGATCTTCAGGCCGCCTATATATATATATATATATATATATATATATATATATATATAAAAGCTTTTCGTTGTGATTACAGCATTGACCTGAAACAACTCGTGCCGTTATTGGCTGTGAGACTATTTCATTTTAGTCACAATCGTGCACCTGTCGTTTTGTTGTTCAAAGATTATTTGTTTATTTACTAAGAAAGTTTAAATTTGACTAACTTATATAAACTAGAACCCAAGGATAGTGCAAAGTTTCTAGTCAAAGATAATAACAATTTTTGCCACGTGTATGGACAGAGCTGCCAGCCCCGCAGCCCGCCAGCCCATTTTCTAAAGCAAAGCCCGCAAAGCCCTATTGTTTTCCAGTCTGTTTAATAACAACAAGTTCTTTTTGAACTCCTCGAAATTTTTGCGTAAAAAGCTTGGCGCATCACAAGAATTCCGATACTAATACGTATCGTGTGACGTCCAAAATTGACTAAAATCATAAGTTTTTGTTGCTTTACAAATTACGATCGTCTGATGATTATGTTGCTAGCTTCACGTTATGCGCTTTGCGAATCGTCTGCCCAATCTTGCTGCCCAATCAGGCGCTAAGTTCAACAGGTACAGATACATGTAAACACTATAACTTAAACATTCATGTTTAATATATGACCAAGCTAAGGGTTCTTCGTACAAGTTGTTTATTGAACGCCAATCAAAATGCGAAGACAGTCTACAATTTCCAGTATACAGAATTTGTTAGTGAGCTGACATGCAAAACTGCTCGAGCGCCACTCGTGTAAAATATAACAGACACGAACCAACACTAGACACTCTACAAACCGACTTCACAACATCGTCATTCGTCAACATGCCAGACCATATTAAAGTTGAATATAAAACTTTTAATATTTATTCGCACCTTCCGCTAGGCAGACAATAAATCCTTTCGTCCAGACCATATTTAATTAGCCATGCAGCTAAGCTTAGAAAGTCGTTGTTTCGAGAAGAAAATTGATCGCCCCCTTGCGTTTCTCCGCCATTGTTGTATTCGCCAGTCGCAAACAAAACCACGCGTGCGTAGTGCTATTCCAATATATTCCGGGGGGGAACGTCTTCATCCTCGAAAAATTAAGATATATTAATAATGCACCAAAATTGTACACGTCTTTCAAGAAATACCCATAGATAAGGTACAAATCTGTCTGTTATCGCTCTTTAGGACTTACCAGCTTTAATCGACATAAATATTTGTTGCATATGAACGACTGTCGATACTGGTGTTTCACATTTTCACTGGTTTTAGCTTTCAACTACAAGTATGTATGTCGTTAAACCTGGTAAGTTTATCCCCCGGAAAGTTTACACTATCTATCATTATATCTATCGTGTGAATTTTCGCCACTCATCACAATACTGCAAAGTTTCTGTGAAACTTTGCACTAACAAGACCACACTGACAGAACAATCGAAAAAACTTTTAAGAAAACTGTTGACAAGCTAGTAGATAAACTTATGACAGAAGCATGCACCTATAATTACAGAACAATGGTAGATATGATCAGACTGTCGCGCCATTTTGATATATTGATAAAGCTAAAGCAACCGAAGGCTAATTGATATTACAAGTGTCACTTTTCAGTAGTTTTGATTATTCTGAGCTATGTGTGTACATTACCGGGCATCATGCATGCAGTGGAGTAACCAGAAGCAGCTATAGAAAGCTTAGCTACAGTGGGCATATATACAGCATATATACAGTATATATATATATATATATATATATTGTATAACACTGCTTTTCGTTGTGATTACAGCATTGACCTGAAACAACTCGTGCCGTTATTTGCTGTGAGACTATTTCATTTTAGTCACCATCATCCACCTGTCGTTTTGTTCTTCAAAGATTTGTTTATTTATTAAGAAAGTTTAAATTTTATCCGACAGGCCGGTTGACCTTTGTTGATCCAACAACGTAGTCCCCTATACTACAACATTGAACTGAAACAACTCGTGCTGTTATTGTCTGCATGTGGGGCTATCATTTGAATCATGATATCTTCCAGATCCCACCTGTTGACGTAATAAACTGTATCAACACAACAGTAACCGACACTTCTATCTCGAACAGAGCAGTGAGCACATCAACTAAAACTGATCCAAATCGCTGAGCATCAGCTGTCTGATTATTCGTCAAGAAACATGTTGAAAGTTTTGCTTTTCGTCTTTCTCTTTCATGTAGCAGAGTCAGGTATATATAAACTACTCTTAAATATACAGTACTTCCTCGAAAACCAGTCAAATTTCCTATTATAACTAAACTATGGTTGTAGACTTATATTCGCTGAGAGATTTGAATCACAAATCACAATCACCTGTTTTTTGCCGCGTTCAAAGTTTGCTTGTGTTTTAGAATATATATATCCATTAGTTTCAAAACTGCACTATTAACCATTGGAGTACCAACGGTTTTCCTGGCTAATGACGAGTAAAATCGTCTCAGTGGCGTTAGCCAGAGTAAAATACTGGAGTATATAAGTCCATGGTACTGAAAGGGTTTAGAGAGATACATATGTAGGTTAACCCTTAGAGTATCAGAGGTTTTCATATTGACGAGTAAAATCGTCTGCTGTTAGCCAGCCGTTGCAGCCCAATTCTGTTTGTAGGGGCAGAGATTTTTGCCCGAAAAATTTAAGGTTAAATGAGAGAGATACATGTAGGTTAACCCTTAGAGTTTCCAGTAACCAGTGGTTTCCCTATTGTCATTGACAAGTAAAATCGTCTGGCGTTAGCCAGAGTAAAATACTAGAGTACGGGCTTGGTACTGAAAGGGTTGAGAGAGATAAGTTCAGTGCTAGCAGTTTCCCTATTGCGGACGAGTAAAATCGTCTGGCGTTAAGAGGTGTTTATATGGAGGCGAGCCAGCCAGGATAACGGGCTAGCCCGCGTTGCCGAGATCTGGCTTATGCTATTATTTCTTGTTAGTTTTCATCTTGTGTTTATAGGAGAGCCGAGCCAGTCCGCCTGGCCGAGATCTCGCTTTGTGAGACCGAGATCTCGGTTACCTGGGCTGGGTTTTCAGTTCCCATGTAAACGCGATTAACCGGACTGGCTCGCCTACCCGGGGTGGCACTAAAAGCTCCGTACACGCGACAAAATTTGTTAGGCAATTAGCACAACAAGCAAGCCAGCTAGCCCTTCTTATGTAAACGGCACTTTTCCGAGTGTTTGATAACAAATGTTCTTATATTTACCATCACTTAGGTTCCTGGAAATATCTTGGCTATGGTTGTGTTGGAGCGAGAGGCAACCAATACCTGGAACTCGCATACAGTGGGCAATCGCAATACACCGGGGCAATGAAACTGGTCCACACAAGTGGTTTTGTGGGATGTCACGGTAGAGCTCGCTCTAACTGGGGATGCTCGTCCTCAGATAACCGCATTATTATGACTGTTACAGATATAAACAACCAAGTTCTTTATCCATCCCCAAGATTGTTTAAGATGGATCAGCACAAGGGTTGGTACAAGCTTCCCGGGTACACCTCCCATTCACCCGAGCTCATCTTCACTGACTTTGGCAAACCGCAGTACCTCAAGAAGGGCGAAAAAATCAGAATCTGGTACTCAGAAGATCTGTATAACTACACCGAACACGACAACCATGGAAAGACGTGCATGAACGTTTATGTCTACTCCATTTAACGTCTCCATTATGACATAATTAACAATAAGTATGTCTATGTCTACTCGATAAACATTAATTTTAGTGATAATGTTTAATTATAAAGTGAACAATGTAGTTTCAGAAAACTTGTAAAGACAGAACTTGCTCATTTTGTCTTAACCAAGTGAGAATGTGAAATATAACTCCAATTTTTGTATGTTGTATGATGTCGCAAGTAGTAATACCCCCCCCCCCCCCCTCATCGGAAGACCAAAGGGATGCCGCCTCATGAATTATTATTTATCCTATTATTATAATTATTATTATATATTATGCAATCACGGCTGTTCTTGTCATATGAACGACTGTCATATATATCGCTTCTTCATAGGGCGTAAATGCAAAATTGCATGGCGTGCGGGCAGGCTCTCCCAGAGTCGGACTGGCTTCGTATTAGGGGCGGTGCCATTAGGGAGAGGGGCACCGTCAGGGTATCTTTGAGAATATTTAACAAGGGGGCAAAACAGGCAATACTTACTACGTGTGGGGCATGGAGCGCCGAAGGCGCGACCAACTTCTAGGGGGGTCCGGAAAATTTAGAATTTTAGAGTCTCTGAAATAGCATTTCCTGCATTTTGAGCGGGGTTTGAAAGAGCTTTGAAGGATATAAAATACCAAACAAAATACTCAAATATACTCATTTTATATAGGAATACACCATAACATGCAAGGCATACATCATGAGGACATGTCGTCATACATGGACAAATCAACTCACATTGTGTGTACCATTAATTAGGTGACTATTTCATGTCAGGCTGTCAGCTGCGTGAAGCGTATACTAAAATATTATTTAACCGTAATATACTATTAGCTGTACCATACTGATTAAAACGTAAAATGACTATAAATCCAAAATCGGGTTATTAAATAGGAATTGCACTACATATCAAATATAATATTATACAACGGGAAAGGGGCGCAGTAACGGCATTCTAAGGGGGCACATGTACCATTGGCACAATGGCACATAGGGCCAGTCCGACTCTGGGCTCTCCTTCCTCCCAAGAGAGCCTGCAACGCAGGCTAGATGACGTCACGATTGATGTTTGTCCGTTCTTGCAGTCCGAACAATAGATAATGGCTCATTTGCAATAATTTGAAAGTCAATTTTGGTTTGTTTGTCCGCTTTTTGTGCTATTAATAGCAGCTCGACGGTACGCTATTCGTCTGACTATGAACAATTGCATGGGGTCATTAATGGCAATTAAGGGAATTAGAGATCAAAAAGAGCACGTGTACGTACTTGCATAAGGTACAGAATTTAAAATATTTTACTGAGAAATATATCTTTACACAAAAAACTCTTGATTATTTAGTGATCTGTCGGTGACACGAGTACATGGGCATACAGTATATCTTATAATCCGAAGGCATGGTTCATGAGCCTTGAATTATTTATCACAAACATTACATATCAGATTCCGATTAATACAATTGTTAAAATATTTCCACTTAGGACACTCAATTACATGTGTAAAATTAACAGGATTCTGACAATGTTCGCTATCGCAGGTTCGTCATTCATAGAATTTTATGATTCTATTTCGGTGTAATCCTTATCGTTTTCTGAATCTTCTTCGGAGGCAACCTCGTCCCCAGGGCATTTTGCGGAGAGGCAGGGCATCGGCTGGTGGATTCTGTGTTTTCATTGGTTGATCGCTTTTCTTAAATATTCTTCGCAAATACAATTATAGTGGGACTACTGAAAGTAGGGCCACGTTGAAAATGAAAACCAGTTAACTTACAGTACACAGACCAAAAAATCCCAATTCCTGTTATTTTAGCCAGAGAGTCAACCTGCCAAACCTTAGATAAAAGTCATTTTAAAGAGATGAACAACTGCATCAATGAGAAACTCACCACTGCTTTTTGTCGTCTAAGTGGCCCCACTTACAGTAGTCACACTGTAATGCAAAGTTTCAATTAATTTAGGATGAATGGCTCATATTCGACAATACCTCATAAGCGTCCACGTTTATAGTTTGATCTGTTGTTATACTTATAGTAGCGATAATGGCGGATTCGGATAACGTTTGGCAAATAATTCAGTGGCGAAAAACCGACTCTCGCGAGGATAGAAATCTTTGCTCGGAGTTTAATCTGCCGTCTTTCGTCTTCGAAAGTCGTCATATGGTTCGGTATTCAGTAAAAGCAGCAATGACAAGGATTTATGTCCGAATGTGCAGAATACTTGTGAAATTATTTAGATCACCGAGGACGATTCGAGTTCAAAGTTGATATGCAGAAAGTGCGAGGTTTTTCTCTTCAGACAAGAGCCAAAATATATATGTAAATTAGAATAAACGTTGTGTAGCCACAAACGAAGTGTGGAGGCTGGGAGCAGTATAAAATCCATTTAATTTTGAGAGCACATAGGTACGACAGCGCGAGTGAGTACACGAGTTTGGAATTTTATACTGTTCAGTCAGTCCAGATAAAAAATAGTTGTGAGAAATTTAATACCATTAACGCGAGTATCACATTTCGAATTTAGTCAATTTGCAAATTCGAGGTTGTATATATATATATTCATTTTCCAGTTTCAAAGCGAAAAATCTCAATGAACAATGAGTGGTAGATATTAAACCTCTCGGAAACGCCGTTAAAATGTGGTCCTCAACGACCAATATTTATAGTGGCTAATATTATATCTTAGGCACACAACTAAGATAACAATTGGGGTTGGCCAGGGTTTTTTGGGTATACGGTATCTAAGGGGTTTTTTTTAATCGGGTATACAGTATATTTACTTTGAAATTCAGGTATTTGGTATATTTAAATTTTGTGAATTTCTGGTATAATACAAATTTCAATAAATGTTGCGTAAAGTATGAAAAATTGTTGAAATTTGTATAAACAGGAGTGCACTCATATTAGATTAAGTCTGTTTCATCTGTTAAACATAGCTGATATGGGCATGAAGGTATGGCCAGGGTCTGTGGTATATGCATTGCGTAAACCAAATACTAAAGTTTAGTTGGCAATACTGGTTCAGGTGGGTTCAGGCCATTGATCTCTCTATATAGAGATCAGTGGTTCAGGCTCGTTCAGCATTCATGAATTATGGAAATGGCGGGTTTCGCTCAAGTAGTCTGTGAAAAGACTATGTTATCATTAATTATCATAATTATTGTAATTATTAGTTTATTACTGTACTATTATAAACATTTGAAACATTTAAGTTAGCAGGGGCAGTGGTTACAAGTGGTTAGACTTTGCTTGGAGGCGGTCTAGAATGGAGAAGTAAGACAATGCAACTCGTTCCCTCCACTAATGTGAGGGTTCACCTTGGGCAAGTGATAGTACCCTCAAGCCCTCCTACCTAGGGTTACAGGCAGACAAAAATCTTATTAATTAAAAAATTGTGAAATACAGTAATAAATCCTTAAATTATGACATATTGCTTGAATTACTAATTTTGGGTATTCAGTATACAATATTCCAGAAATTTCGGGTATTTTGTAAAATTTTGAGCGTATTTATGGGTATTTTGGTCAATTTCTGAGGTATTTAGTATAACACGACCACCCCTGGCCGACCCCAAACAATGCAGAGTGACAAGGAAAATAACAGGCCAAAAATTGTCAACAAACAATAGCTGCGTAGAAAATCTTATGAACGCTATATTTTAAGCATGTCGTTTTTAATTTCCTGATATAAAAATATACATATATCTACGCCAAATAATAAAATATGTATGTAGAATTGAAAAGCTAGAACGCCTCAGCCTTGTATTTAAAATAATTTCTCTGGCAAGCTTATTGTAACGGTTTTGACGTCTTGTCAATTTCACTTTGCCACATCATATTTATATGTGATTTCGACTTAGGAAAAATCTGACAGACTGCGGATTATAGTAAATTTTTCATATAACACATTTTTAAGTAGAATGACTAAAAAATCTACAAATTAAACACCGTGCATTTATGAAGACCATGAGTATAAAGAAAGTTATATTTACCGACTTAATTCATGATTTGTTGCTTTGACGGGCGTAGTCGTGCGGCCAGACACGGCGTTAAAAATATCTATGAGAAAAAGTACGTCTACCTTCAAATATTATCAAAATCAAATTCCTTAAGATTCTCGTTTGCCACATAATATTGAACCATCCGAACGTTTGCAAAGACGCTGTTTGCGGGCTGATTTTATCTCGTCTGCGATGGATGACTTTATAATAGTTGAAAGCACACTGTTTGCCGCTAGAATTATTCTTTTCTTCTTAAATTTCGGTCAACAAAAACTCGTGAATTCCAGGAAGCTGGGTCATGTTTGTCTCTTCCTGTGATTTTGGTAGAAGGAACTGCGCGGGAGCTTCTGCTGTTGTTTAATACTTCTTGAATCAGAACGTCTTTAATATATAAGCGGCTGGGAAAGTTTATAGCTTCTTTATTACCGCAATACCTGATTTCGCTAGCTTTGGACGACGAATTACGGAATTAGAGGTCTCTATGTAACAAGTATTCAAAACACTTTACCTGAAGTGGTTCTAGACAATACGAAGAGAAGTTGCCGGCCGTTATTGAACGATAACTGAATTAGTCGACGAAGCACTAGCCTGCGTAGCTGGCGCCCTTAAAACCGCCAGCTACGCAAGCTAACGAAGCACAGTCAATTTCCTCGAAGATACCAAATGTATTATAATTTATTACACGCAGAATCCAGTCGATGCCAGGGCAATCTCGTACCCAGAGCATTCGCCCGCGAAAAGCCCTGGGGACGAGGTTGCTTCGGAGGCAGTTTCTTTGTTTTCGCTCTCTGATTCTGTTTCTTCTTCTTCGTGCGCCAACATTGTTAGTACTCGAGCATTTTCGATAAAATTTTTGTCAATTTGATGTCGGCAAGTCCTTTTACAAATACGTTTAGACCAACTCGTTCGGGAATGCCTGAGAAGTAAGGTGATACGCAGTATTCTAACAAATCGGCTAGTTTTGTGTTTGATACTTCTGGATTCCATGTTAAGTTGACATAGGACGCGAGTAAACTATTCAGCAAAGAAGACGCTTTCGCTTTCACTCTAGGCAAAGTGCGACAGTATTTCTTTAACACGAAAATCGTCATGTAACTTTTCTCCCATGGTGTTTCAGGTTCGAATGATGGTCTTATTAGAAATATCGCTTCTTTTAATACCTATTTTTTTATACTGAGTCTTTTCTCTGCAGTCTTTAAAAAAAAGGAGAGAAACATCAACTCAAACAGTAATTTTTTCTAAAAAATAAACTAGTCGTCGCTATTAGAAAAAGACCTTTTCCTTGTACTTTGAAGACTTGAGTTATTTGAAGAGGAAAAAAAGAGGGAGGAGAAGGAAAGCGAGAAAATGGGAAGGGAAGAAGGGAAGAAGAGAAAGGGAGGGAAGGAGAAGGAGAAGAAAGAGGAGGAGGACGAAGGAGAAGAAAAGAGGAGAAGAGAGGGAAGAAAGAAGTAGAAAGAGGAGGAGAAGGAGAAAGACGAGGAGGAGGAGAAAGAGAAAGAGGAGTAGGAGGAGAAAGACGAGTAGGAGGAGAAAGAAAAAGAGGAGTAGGAAGAGAAAGAGAAAGACGAGTAGGAGGAGAAAGAGGAGTAGGAAGAGAAGGAGAAAGACGAGTAGGAGGAGAAAGACGAGTAGGAGGAGAAAGAAAAAGAGGAGTAGGAAGAGAAAGAGAAAGACGAGTAGGAGGAGAAAGAGGAGTAGGAGGAGAAAGAGAAAGACGAGTAGGAGGAGAAAGAGAAAGAGGAGTAGCAGGAGAAAGAGAAAGAGAAAGAGGAGTAGGAGGAGAAAGAGAAAAAGGAGTAGGAAGAGAAAGAGAAAGACGAGTAGGAGGAGAAAGAGGAGTAGGCGGAGAAAGAGAAAGAGGAGTAGGAAGAGAAAGAGGAGTAGGAGGAGAAAGAGGAGTGGGAGGAGAAAGAAAAAGAGGAGTAGGAAGAGAAAGAGAAAGACGAGTAGGAGGAGAAAGACGAGTAGGAAGAGAAGGAGAAAGACGAGTAGGAGGAGAAAGACGAGTAGGAGGAGAAAGAAAAAGAGGAGTAGGAAGAGAAAGAGAAAGACGAGTAGGAGGAGAAAGAGGAGTAGGAGGAGAAAGAGAAAGACGAGTAGGAGGAGAAAGAGAAAGAGGAGTAGCAGGAGAAAGAGAAAGAGGAGTAGGAGGAGAAAGAGAAAAAGGAGTAGGAAGAGAAAGAGAAAGACGAGTAGGAGGAGAAAGAGGAGTAGGCGGAGAAAGAGAAAGAGGAGTAGGAAGAGAAAGAGGAGTAGGAGGAGAAAGAGGAGTGGGAGGAGAAAGAAAAAGAGGAGTAGGAAGAGAAAGAGAAAGACGAGTAGGAGGAGAAAGACGAGTAGGAAGAGAAGGAGAAAGACGAGTAGGAGGAGAAAGACGAGTAGGAGGAGAAAGAAAAAGAGGAGTAGGAAGAGAAAGAGAAAGACGAGTAGGAGGAGAAAGAGGAGTAGGAAGAGGAGGAGGAGAAAAGAAAAAGAAAGAAAAAGTAGGAAGAGAAAGAGAAAAGACGAGTAGGAGGAGAAAGAGGAGTAGGAAGAGAAGGAGAAAGACGAGTAGGAGGAGAAAGACGACTAGGAGGAGAAAGAAAAAGAGGAGTAGGAAGAGAAAGAGAAAGAGGAGTAGGAGGAGAAAGAGGAGTAGGAGGAGAAAGAGAAGGAGGAGTAGGAAGAGAAAGAGAAATACGAGTAGGAGGAGAAAGAGGAGTAAGAGGAGAAAGAGAAAGAGGAGTAGGAGGAGAAAGAGAAAGACGAGTAGGAGGAGAAAGAGGAGAAAGAGGAGGATGGGGAGAGAGGAGTAGGAAAACTTTCAAAAAATTAATCAATTTGTTTTTGATACCATACTTAGTTCATTTGAACATTACGGAAACCGAGACGTCCTTAGGCCCTGTTTACATGAAGCGGATTGACAGACCAATCGAATCCAAAAACGTCAATCCGTGCACATGTTTGATTTAATGATTTAGTAAAAATATCAAACTTACAGCTAATGGCTGAATTACGAAGGTAAAAAAAATTTACAGTGAGTATTAAATGACATATTAACAATAAATAGAATTAGATATGTACATAAAATGTATGTTAAAATGAACGATTACGAATTTTTAAAACTAAAGCTTCGAACGACTAGAACTAGCAATTATAAATGAATTATTAAATCTATTTTTTTATTTAGGATGTTAAATGCTCTCGTTGTCCTCAGAGTATGTGTGATGCTTGTGTTCAACTCTGGTAATAGTGTATGGGTCACAATTTATGCTCTGGGTCTTCCGTAATTTGATTAAATAATTTATCGCACGTGGCTTGTCGTCTCTCCTCAGAGTCTTAAGGTTAGACGTTGAGAGCGCCTCTTTATAGGATTTGGCAGGAAATATAATTCTCATAGCACGTCGTTGTATACGTTCAATGTTTTTACACAGATAGTTAGGAATTCCATAATAGAAAATGGGTGACGCTTATCGAACGATAGGTCGACTACAGGTGCAATAAAAACAGATCATCTCAGTGACAGGCCCTTTCGCACGTTTCAGCTGTCGCAAAAAGTACAATCTTTTTTAAGCCTTCTTAATGGTGATATCTATGTGGCTATTCCATTTGAGATCACTTCTTATGGTTAAGCCCAAAATCTTAGCTTCGGAAATCAGCTCTAGTTGTCTGCTGTTGATCGTTACTGGGTAGAGCTGAGTTGTATTCGATTTAGTAAACTGTACTCGCATTTCTTTACATTTATCTTCGTTGAGGGTAAAATTTAAAGCATCTGATTGGTTTTGGATATCGTCAGCTGCCGATTGAATATCGCTACTACTTCTTCTAAGTACTACCTCCACAAGGGTTGTATCGTCTACATATTTCCAAAGGTCTATTCCGTCTACATCAAGATCATTGATCATAAGAAGGTACAACCAAGCAACGAGTTTAGTTCCCTGGGGTACTCCTGCCGGAACTACGGACCATTTTGGATAACAGTCGGTCGCCAACTTCACCCTCTGTTGACGGTTGGTCAGAAAATCTCTCGCCAAGTGAAGTTGCCCTACGAGCAATTGGTGGTCAATGAGGTCAAACGCTTTTCTAAAATCAAGTAGAACCAATCTGACTAGGGCGCCATTACCCTCGGTTGCCTTCGCGATGGTGTGCACTATGCTAATGAGGACAAGTGTGGTTGATGACTTTGGCACGGTACTGAATTGGTTGGGGTCCACAACTTTGCGGAGAATTGCGGGTTTGATGAATTGTTCAACCATGCACTACTTCTTCGGCCAGCTTCGAAATTATAGGTGTTAATGAAATAGGTCTAAGATCTTTATTAATAATTCGTACCGGTTTCTGTTTCGGAAGAGGAGTTACATCGGCCATCTTCCAATTTAATAGAGGAGGGTAATCGATTCTCGTGGGAAGAGGAGTTTAGAATCTTACTCACTGGCGCAGCCAGAACGTCGGCGTTCTCTTTCAATAGCCAACCAGGAATGGTATCGGGTCCAGGTGCCTTCGTGGATTTGATGTTAGATAGTTTCTTAAAGGTATTAAGCGATGCTGTGACGACAGTAGGGACCTTAAGATCTACGATGTCAACCTCAACGACGACGTCTTTCAAACAAACGAATTATTTTTGAAAAACAAAGAGAATGAATAATTTTTAGTCACAAGAGTAATATATCTCAACACCTTCCTTGTTCTTTATACAACGCCACTTACAGCATTTTCACGTCTTCAGGACGACGTCGACGGCCCAAAGATGAGAATTGCTGCTTAAGATCGACTTCGATACAGCCACTAACAATAATTTTATATTAGCACTATACTGGGACGTTTTGGAAGTCATTAAACTAGCCTCCAATATCACATATAATAGTTAGGCCTACGCTAAATGTCGCACAATAGACGAATTTAATTCAGACGAATTTAAATGTTTGAATTTTATTCGACGAAACTGCGACGTATAACTCGATTAAATTCAACCACTGACCTATATATATAACTGGACTGCGTGCTCCTATTACCTTTGAGTTAGAAAAAGTGTCCCCAAAATCGTTTTCAAAATGGCGGCATTTATGGGTCCTTTTGCTAATGGTGCAGGTCGCTGACGATATCTAAGGACCGGATTGACGCTGCCTCGTCCCCAGTCGCTTCTCAAGATTGAGATCTGGTCGATCACTGAGGACATATTTGAGAGGTCGAGGGAAGGGGAAGGGGGGGGGGGGCTATATGGGTGCGCGCAAAGAATGACGGGAAGAGGAGAAATATTTTGCTCGGCATTCAGCAACCTCGTACCCAGGGTCTTACCTCCGCTCCCCCCTCGCTGCATAAAGACCCTGGTACACGCTGGTCACGTGTCGTCTATCAAAATTTTCGACTGTGGGAGTGTCCCCTGCGTATCAATGCTTGACCTCGCTGGAATAGTCGAAGAAATGCTTGTATGCGTATCTTGTTTTATTTTCTGGTATTAGATTTTGAAATGAATCGTTAAACCGGGGATACGGTTTTAAAATTGAAACAAGTTGTTTTGATAGCTATTGTTTTTAGTTTATAATAAATCGCTGTGTTTATTTAAGTTTACAATGAAGAAAGTTTTTGATGTTCCCATTCGTTTAATAATCGTCAACCTGGGTGCTTAAATTATACAATATATAGTCGATTAATCGATATCTTATTATCATTTTTCTATTTATATAAACTCCAGCAAAGGTGAAATGTTGAACCTTTGTTGTCATCTGTCTGCATTTCTGAATGTGCGGTGTTGTTTACTTAAAGAAATAGTACTTTTAGTATACTTCAAGAAAGCGGGCGAGTCTTATGGATTTTTCTGCTTCTTTGCTGTCACAAACTTCTTGTCCGATAAAGAAAGCCCCGTTGTTGAATACCACACGCGAAAGCTGCCGTTATATTTAAGTGAATACGTCCAGTTAAAAGCCTCGCGATTCGAATGCTTAAAACGAATATTCTCCCATCAATAACACATGTCGCCAGCGCTACAAAGCCAGCAAAATACTGATCTTTGAGACTTTGGCATTCTTATTCAATTATATCTCGTTTCGGATTGTTTCTCCAAGCCGTTGTGCACCTTTCGTGAGTCGTGACATTTCATCTGGCCAGAAGTTTTGCGTTTTGTATAAACACTACTCCGGTCGGTAAGTCGAGAAAGTTTTTTGTACCACCCTACCCACACTACATTTATTTTGTACTGCCCATATTTTGGGCAGCACGTGACCAGCGTGTACCAGGGTCTTACCGCAGCGAGGGGGGAGCGGAGGTAAGACCCTGGGTACGAGGTTGGGCATTCAGTCGAATTATGTTATTTATAGCTGGATATAGCTTCATAATTATTTATAGAAGATGAAAGCTTTCTGACTGACGGGTTTTGACGGTCTTCCACTGTCCCAGTCTGATATATAGTTTGTCGTCCGGTTTCTTGTTTTAACGACGGGAAAATAAACGGACGAACTCGCCGTTTAGCGGATTTTAAAACACCTGACAACTGATGAGTTTCTCGTCTGCTATTAACACTTGGAAAAGGTTGATAAAGACACTCTAAGAAGAACTCGGTACGCCTCGCTTCTTTACGATTTTCTCGTGATTTTCAGTGATTCTTTATAGAGCTGGCAACTTCATAAAACGAAATGTTGCAGTCTTGTTTATTTTATTGCCAAGTGTTCGTACCGTACGCCGGCCGGCACGTCTTTAATTCAGACTGCTAGAAAGCTACAAGTAATAGATACAGCATGAGCAGCCGATCTGTATCTGATTTACAACCTCTGCTACGGTATTGATTTCTTTTGTGTTTTCCTCATGAATTATTAATGAGTTTTTTAACAGTAATTAATTGTCTAGGAATATTATTATCAGTATTGTAGTTCAGAACTACAATAAGATCTTATCATAAAAACGTCCTGCGCCACTGAGCAACAAACATAAATATATACATGGGGAAAACCACCGATTGCTGACCGAAATATTTTGTCTACACAAACTCGAGATCATGTTCAGTAATATTCCTATTTGGTCAAACAAATAATCCAGCAGGCCCTTGAGTCGTTCCACAAGAAATTAACAATGACTAACCGTGCATGCATTAATTCTTTCCTGTCCAATTGTCTTTAGTATTTTATTCTGCCGGCTAACGCCAGACGATTTTATTCACCTCTGGGGAAGTCGTCGCACAGGAACGAGTTATTAATAAAGTAAGAAAATCGCTTTGTATTTATAATTAAATATTATTTTTTCCTGCGATAAGTACATGTCAGTGGTCGCTACCATTAGCAGAAGGACCCATAAATGCCGCCATATTGAAAGCCGCCCCCAACTTTGTAAAAGTGGAAAAAAGGGGGGCTGAGCCCCCCCCCTACCTTTGCGTTGAATACGTTGAATATTTATACATCTTCGATATACAGCATTTTGAAAATTCCATATCACTGCAGGGTGACAATCCTGGTGAAAATCGTAAGAAAAATCGTGCCGTGTGATAGCTAAAAACTCATTTCATGAAATACTCCACGTATTAGCATTTGATGACTGCTGACCAGAAGTATTATGAATGAGCCATATCGATACGCCAAGAATTAAGAAAGGCCGAAAAAAATGAAGAATGATGAAAAAAATTGTTGTGGGCGGTAAAGGTTTTATAACGTTTAGGATTCTGTAAAATCTTCCCCCAAAACGCAGGAAATGCCATTTCAGAGACTCTAGATTTCAAAATTTCCCGGGGGGGCATGCCCCCGGACCCCCCTAGAGGTTTCGAGCCCCGAAGGCGCGAGAAGTTCAGCCCCCCCCCTACTAAACGTATCTTCCGCCGCCTATGATGGTGTCAGCAAGGTGTGAAGGAGTGATTTACATGGAGAATCCGATCTGCTTGGAACGGTTTTGGAACATTATTTTCTGTGAGAAACTTTCTGACAAGATTTGACTTGAACACTCAATCCGCTTCATGTAAACAGGGCCTTAGTCTGAGCGAATTACAAACTGTCGTAAAAAATCAAAAACAATCGCCGATCAATCGCCGACTGAATTACAACAATTATTGCTATATGGAAACCAGGCTTAAAATTTCACCCTGACTACAGCCTTGAGCATTAATGTTAATCCTCGTAATGTTGGCATAATTATTGTGGGACAGCGAACTCAGGTGGAGAATAATGATATAAGGTGCTACTCAGTGGCGTGCGGTGACCAAAATTGATAGGCAAGCGAACCCCTCAAGGGGGATCTGGGGGCATGCTCCCCCAGAAAATTTTTGTGTTTGAAACCCCAGCAGTGCATTTCCGGTGATTTCTAACCATCTATGTCTTGTCTTATAATGCAGAGCAAAACGTGTTTTGCATCTTCTAGATTATCCGAGAATAAACACTGAAGTTTAGTCATACCGCACGTTTGCGCGCATTTGAATATTTCTGTAGACTATAGTTCATGCAATTCACATGCTACAAATAAGTGAAATGAACATTACCTTTTGGTTGCTGCGCAATTCACCAACAATATATCACCAAACGACTTGCCTTTCATAACTTTATTTCTGAATTTGGAATGATGTACAATGTGCATGGTTTAAAACAACGCGCCTTGGCGCCTATAATTCCCCTGTTTGAAATTGAAAACCCGACTCCTGCTGTCTTGCGTGCGTGTCATAAGGGCCCAGAGGCAAGTTCATCGTGTGTGTTGGCCAATCAGCTATCAAGCGGTGTCCTTAGAAGCGCCGCTTGCTTTTGCTATATATTCGTCGAATTGCCTGCGTGCAGACTTCACCCGTTTCCTAAATTAGCGCATGCGCAATTGTTGATTTTAAGCCCTGAAGGCAAGCGCGCTTGCCTTGGTTAAGGCACGCTTGGCTACGCTTACATGACCGCACGCCACTGGTGCTACTCCAAGTGACGAACCACTACCGGGTGAGTATATAGAGAAGGAAAATTTCGAGTGTAGAATATATACATTATACAGAAGTTACTATCGCATGCAAGTGAAGTGCTGCCTCGTTATTGAGATGAAAACTTTTAGCCTACTCCACACAGTCTGTGGCCCAAGTAACACTATCTTGCCCACTCCAAGTTTACCCACTCCACTCGAGTTTGCCCATTCACCCGAATTTGTCCACTCCACCCGAGTTTGCCCACTCCACCCAAGTTTTCCCACTCCATACGAGTTTTTCTCGCCTCTTCCCAATCAGAGCTCACAGAGTTGACTGTGAAGAAGGCTGGAAAATCCAAAAATGGAATCAGATTAATTGTAATAGACAGATTCCTTACACATATCTGGGTTTTTTATTTTTTAATTATAATTCATCAACTTATCTCTTGACATGATTAGCAAGGGTTTCGACAGTTTTTATACACTATTATAGTATACAAATAGTAAATAACCATGCCTCTTGCTGTGGCAAAGTTGTCAATGCAATTCCACCAAGTTGTCTTATGTAGTTAAGTTATGACAAAATGACAAATATAGAGATAAAAAAACTGTACAGCAATGTGCACCATTGAGTCCATCAGATTATTTTTCAGAATTTCAGTGTACAAGTAAAATATATGTTCTAAGACGACATAGTGTCAAATCGACGCCTAGAACAACAGTCCGTATAAAATGGCACGACCCCACAAGCTTGTAGCTTAAAATCCTTAAATTACTTTAATATCGTGTTGAAATTTTAATAAAAAGCTATCAAGTTAAATCGAATAAAATGGTTAAGTAAGAGAAAATCCTTACGGAATGATATCATTCTCAAAAGCATTCATGTACATATCGTCTCCTTGCAATAAGACACTGTCAACTGTTGTCAAGTTTCACTCGAAGCCGGCATGAACTCATGAAGACCATGCACTGAATCAATGATGGCCTTGATAAATACTTCTGTAAGCAAATAAAGACTTGATGTATCGTTCATACCGTGAATTTTCCTTCGAGGAAGAAGGTATTAAAACTGGTTGAATTGAACCTCCCAAATTGAACTTCAAAGTTCGAACTTGAAGCTTTGTACCCCTAGTCTCCCTCGCAGCCGTTGTTAGGGTCGCTCCCAAACTCGCTCCCCACCAACGACTGCTCACTCGAGCAATACATTCCATTCCCTTTGTACAATGAACCAATGAGATTGCAGCATTGATCACTGCTAAAATTAAACGCCAGCATTTTGTTGAGCGACGAGGCAAGCGTTGTTGTGTAAAACTTGTTTAATCGAAAGCTAATATTTCGAAAAGATTACCTTAGAACATCACAAAATTTACGAAAAATAATGTTTTGACTATGTTCTTTCTGCCCATGCAAACAAAGGTGCGTAAAAGTCAATGTGAAGCGTGTGGGCATCAGAGAAATATTGTTGGCCGTGTTGACATTACGTTTCCGAAGTCTGAAAATTATCTGCGCACTTCACGGCACTTGAAATCACGAATATTTTCAGAAGTATAGCGTAGAACTTCACCGAATTTTTGAAGAGTGCTATTTCGATTATCCCCTTTCACCACATGCAGATAAACAAGCGTTGAAGTTATGAGCGTAAGCGAAATAAAAGATGTAAACACAAGCCCGACGGTGAAATGGGGTGAACAACAACAGAGCGACTAGTATAGAGTGTGTTTACTTGAAAGTTAATATTTCGAGTAGTTTAGCTTAGAAGTTCACGAAATTTACGAAGAATGGTATTTTAATTATGTTCTTGCCGCTCATATAAATAAATCCGTGCGAAAACTTTTGAAAATTAAAGGCTACAAGTGTTTGCGAAATGTAGCAGGTCCAAGTAGTCTCCTTCGCAGACGTTCTTTAAGTTTTATAGTGCTTCAGGTGTGCATAAACTACCGATCGATAATATTTCTTCTTCTACATATTTTAATTTGTTTTCTTCAATGTTGCTCAAGGTAACCGAAGAAATCCCAAGACTTCGTAGGTGAATGACTTGTTCTTGCATATTAAAAGCTTCACAAGCGGAGAAACCACCACAATAGCATGGCCAGAAACCTTTGAGATTGTATCGGCGCTTGGTAAATCAGCGATTTACCAACTCGGTAGGAAAGTTTATACAAACATCAGTATTCCCTTGGACAAATTCCGTTGATAGGGATTAAGAGTCTTTTATTTTAAACGTTTAAATGTATAGTAAATCACATACTTTCTTACACCAACTAATTCGCCATCAAAATACCGAGGCAAGGACATGCCAAGGCTTGCTCTGGTTGGTCAGATGCGGGAATGGAATGTATTGCTCGAGTGATTGGGAGCGACCCAATCTCGTTTCCAGAGCCCACGTTCCCCACCCGGGAAATGAGAGACTCTGGGATAATCCGTTTCAAATCGTTACGTTATTGACTGAATAGTTAGCATGAGTTGGTCTGAAGTGACCGCGGAAGTAGAATTAATAAAATTAAAACCAAAATAACAAAGATGTCGGACGAAAAGACTCCAGAGAAGACGTAGCCTGCGTAGCAGGCGTTCTGTTCTGGGGGAAAGGGTTGAGAGGAGCAGCGGAAAGAGGCTTGAGCGCGCGCGGTGAAGCGCGCGCGAGAGGCGAGAAAAAAATAAGGCGAGGCGAGAAGAAAATAGGGGGGGGGGGCGGGAAAATTGGGGGGAAACGCGAAGGAACGCCTGCCAAAATCCTATTCATAAACGAGACTTTTGTGTCCAAAACCTTCGGACCCGGGTTAAATTCCCATTGGTTCATATGCGTATTGGCGTCAACACTCGGTGAGTCCTCAATGAAACCTGTCAACACACCGTAAAAGCTTTCAAACCAAACACAAGCTCGATTGTATTTCGTTATTTTCGCACTTCTCAGTCTGTTCCTAACTTCATCTTCGGATTAATGCGATTGCGCGGATTTCATCTGCTTCCTTTGGCCAGGACTTCGGTCTGGTGAACAAACTGACGTTGGCAAAAGCCGTTTCACGCGAGTGTTCTCTTCATCACCAAGATGCATCTTGTTTACAGCAGTCTTCAGTTCCATAAAACACTTAGCGAAGTTTCGCATCCTTCTACCGCAGCTTTTACATACGCGATTTGACAAGTTCGGATCTCGAGAAGCATCGATTCCAATAGATTGACATAGCGAGGCTAAGACAACATTTTCACCGTCAATTTCATCTGCGGTATTAAACCTGAATGAGGCAACTCTTTTCAGTGGAAAACTGCACTGACATACCCGACAAAACTGATTCGGAGTACATAGGAGCATTTTGAGGTCTTCCTAAGCGCGATTTAATACTCTCCGGAGTAGCAGTTGCCCTACCCAGCGCGCTCATCCCTCAACTGGACAATGATAATTATGCCTTTAGTAATTGTAATTAGTAATTCCCGCGAAAAACCACCACCTATGGCGAGGCATGTTCACGCTCAATCAACGTTAATTTCCGGAACAGTTTTTCATTGGTTATTTGAAGAGGTGTTGATTATAAGTTCCAGTCATATTTACTTAAAAATTGTCTCGTTTATGAATAGGATTTTGGCAGGAGTTCCTTCGCGTTTCCCCCCAATTCACCCCCCCCCCCCCCCCCCCCCCCTATTTTCTTCTCGCCTCGCCTTAGCCTCTTTCCGCTGCCCCTCTCAACCCTTTCCCCCAGAACAGAACGCCTGCTACGCAGGCTAGAGAAGACGTTGCCGCGATCGATATCTTCGCCGTATGTGTGTAGATGCTGTAATTCGAGCTTCGCCAGCAACCCCATTGACTTGTTTGGGGAAAAGTCAAACAAGGAGAACATACTATCCAGATTCCGCTCGGATATTTACACATGCGTACCTCAACCGGAATAACAAGAATCCTAGTTGAAACCACTGACCTATATATATAACTGGACTGCGGGTGCTGGCCAAAAATGTGTCCCCACAACCTCGTCCCCAGGGCCATTTGTCAGGGCTGGGCCAAGATGGCGGCCAAGAACAAATGGCCCTGGCACAGACTGAGCTATCACCACATCTGATTGGTCGAGATAACATTGGATGTTTTAGGTATTCTGATTGGTGGAAACAAGGCGGGCGGCAGGCTAACTCGCGGGCATTTGTTTATAGGCCCAAATTATATTAAAAAAGTGATACCAGAATTGCCGGCTGTTAAAAACAACTTCAAAATGAATGAAAATGTGAGGAAAGCTGGCGAAACACCCGTAAAAACGTCGGAAGAATATGTAATGATGGGTCGTGTCGTTTCTGTGCCCTGGCTGCCATACAACGAAGTGCATGGGATGGCAATTTAGAGTGTTTTCTAAATCGGGCGAACGAAAGACTTCCGAGAGACAAGAATCTATGGCTGCGAAAGGAAAGTACAACACAGGGCAGAATTTACGAACTTCCGCTCAACTTTATTCATGAACTGTTTGTGCGACACAATGTTGCGGGTTGAGGCCTCAATGTTGTTCCAGAGGCGAACAGCAATGACGCGAAACATCCTGGAACCCGATACTTTCTTATAAGTAGGCATTACAATGTTCTTCTTAGCTAGTTGAAGCTCTTGTTCTATGACTATGAGAATCTTTAAGATAACGTATGTATGGAATAAAGTAATCAGGGCAATGCCCTAAACTAATTTTATGTAGCATGTACAGCTTTCTACTATTTATGACATCATAAATGGGAAGCCATCCTAGTTCAGTGAACAGCTTGACAGAACTATCAGAAAACTTAGCATAAACACAGTCAACCCGGCCAGTGCATCCCAGCTCATGACATAGCGCGGATATGGTTTACAACCAGAATCCGCAAAAAATGTAAGGACTGCTTATGGACAATGGTTAGAGAAACAAAAGAATACGTCGTCCGGTTCAAATGCCGGTAGAATTCAAGTTTTGTGTACATAATGTCAACATAAACAAATGATGTTGCTTTTCATTTTACTTCCACAAGTTTTGTTGGTAGTCATTTATTGTGTAAAATAGTACTTTATTGGTAATATTGGGATTTGGGAATTGAATATATAAATACAAGAAAGCTGCAACTGAAACTGCAGTAAAATCCAACGGAACGACATGTTGAGTGTATAATAGTTATGTACAAAATTTAAAAATTTAAATTAATGCAGATGATGAGGTAATTGCGTGCAAAATTTCTTTAATGCTAAGACTTGCTGCTCATGTGTTGTTTTTTGTTAATTGTTATATTCAAAGCTCACCAGGTCACAAGAAGAATCCTGGGATGAGATGGAGTTCTGCTGGTCCAATTCATGGCATGCGGTGTACTCAAATCAAGGAAGCAGCTGATCCACACACATGGAGTGATAACTTTCTTTGTGTTCCTCACAACTCACCTTTGCAATTCCAGTGGTCGTCTGCTGGATCAATTGGGGGAAAGAAGTGCATCCAATGGCATGAGTCAGCGGATCCAAATACATGGCTTGACAATTACCTTTGTGGTAAGAGCGGTATTTACATATGATCAGTGCTGTAAAAGTTACATAATTTTTGTAACTAGTTACAGTTACATTGTTAGAAAAGTAACTAGTTACCGATAAAAGTTACAATGAAAAGAAAGTAACAGTTACAGTTACAAAGTTACTTCAAAAATGTTACTTCAGTTACAGTTACTTCAGTCTTTTATCAAGTGCCAGTTTTGTAATATTTAAAACACGTACTGCGAATGTTTTAAATAGCTCTGATAGAATTTGAGAATCTGTCGTGGGTCGTGGGTAAAAAGTCGTGTGTCGTGGGTCGGAAAACATGCTAAAAATGTAGTGTACTATTTAAGAAATAGAAAATGGCCGCCCGTGCTTATATAGCCCGATGCAAACACGAGAGTGAGTTGGGAGAATTCGAAAGTTTATGTGAACCCGAGCCGTAGGCGAGGGTTTACATAAGTACTTTCGAATTCTCCCAACTCACTCGAGTGTTTGCATCAGGTTATATAAATACAGGGCATCCATTTTCTATTTCTTTTATGAAATAAGGCTAAAAAATGTGCCGTGACAGCACAACCGTGTTTACATAGCCTGATATAAACACGGTAATTGACCAATCACAGCGTGCGTAAGACGCAACCTATTTTATAAATATAAATAATATAAGGATGATATGATGATATGATGATATGATGATATGATGATAAGATGATAGATGATAGATGATAGATGATACATGATAGAGGGATGAATCATTTACTAGTACGTATAGTACTGAATACTTAAAGTATGTTTTTTCGACATCCAAAACCTTATAGAGCTAGTTCTAAATTAAAAGGATTTCTTTGCATAGTTTGAAGTCAAACTCGACTACGGGTTTCGCCGTTCCCGAGTTAACGTTGTTGTAAAGACGTGAAAATTATCTGAGTAACGTGAGTCCGTTGTACAGTATTAGTAGAGGACCTGGCTTCGACTTGTATGCACATAATTAGGAGAGGGTAACTCAACTGATATAGGCTAATATGACCCCAAGGAACAACTTGGGATGTGTGCCAAAATCTCTATCCGGGGCGAACAGCCCGAAAATGACCACGGCCTTTTTCACTGGAAGTGCTACTTCCGACATAGCTGTATCTTCTAAACCGTTTGAGCTACAGATTTTTTTAGGTGGTTCAGAATGGCCATGTTTAGGGGGGTCATACAAGAGTGAAAAATCTCTAATTTGATATTTTACGAGAAAATCGCTAAAAACCGTTAGGGCAACTTCCCACCATACAAATACCTATACTGGAATTGCCATATATTTATCAACTTAAACTTTCCGGACTTAGAGCAGAGTTAGAACATTTGTGTTTTTTACTAGAGTTGAACTGACAATTTTGAATTTGATCAAGGCATTTTTTTAAAAGAAAGAAAGCGAGAATTTAATGAATATAAAGAAATTGTATTTTAACTTAAAATAAAAAATGAAAAACAAAGCTTATTACTTTAGTAGACAGCAGTATCTAGAAAGCTTAAATGTTTCAAAGATCAGCAGGGAAATTTCCCAACAGCTAACAATACAACTTTTAAAACTACATTACTACTGTTTTCCCATAGCCACACGTGCATGCATCTGGCAAGCCTTCGGGTCTTGAGATCACAATCTCAGGGACTAATAAACTGCCCCTTACAAAACCATGACTCGGCATTCATAATCAAAGTGGCGTCTCAAAATGGGGCTTGGACCCACAGCTGCTCTTGGTAATAGCATCTATGGATATGTTTCCTTGAATTAGTTGAGGTGCAAGTGGTACTCTCAAAGTCCATCTTGAGAACATTGCTATCAAATGCAGCGAGACGAAGGTCGTTAAATTTCTCCAGGTCTGTCGGTGGTTTGAGACATTAAGAATGTCTCCGCCATCTGTATTGCGCTTTCTGTTAGCTGCGGACAGTCGAAATTCAGGATCAGAGAGGAATTTCCTGGTTTGCGGACAGCTTTCAGGGATGAAAGTTTAGGTGATATCTTGCTCGTTGTATCGCACCCAGTCAGAGCATGGAGTGCTGGAAGACACTTTGTGAGCTCGTCTCCCAGTGCTGTGCAGCTGTCATGGAGTAGTAATATTGATCTTTTCAATGGAAGCCAGAGTTCTTGCAGGCCAAGATCTTTCCAATTGACTGTGATGTGGTATATAAACAGGCACACAAAGACATCTGTGTCACCTGATGACAGCGTCAAGGATGTAGGTCCTCACTGGTGACTTAGAATGTCGTGCACATGGAACATCATCGTATCCTGTCATCAGCTTCCTCGTGTGCGCAGCTGATACCATTCATGCCTGTGGTGATATACCAAGATATAGAGGGTTTGGTGCCTTGGTGATTGGTGGTGAACCACTCAACATAGAATGCCTGTAAAGCAGTTTTGCTGATGGAGGACGACCAAAAGTTCTCTAATACCACTGGAACATTTTGGTTCGGTGATATTACATCAAGGACATCCATTTCGTTTGACTTTCCTCTTCTTCCCCTCTATACATTATTGATGCTGTCCTCTCTGTAAGCGTAGTAAACGATGTGGATCTCAACACAGTTGTTGGATCTCATCCCAGCTTTGGTGACCATAGATGTCAAGGCAATAGCAAAGTCTTGGTCATCTTCCATCAGCAAAACTGTTTTCCAGGCATTCTATATTGAGTGGCTCACCACCAATCACCAAGGCACCAAACCTCTATACCTTGATATATCACCACATGCATGAATGGTATTAGCTGTGTGTGCTTCTCCATTCCCTCGGCTCAACTGCACACACAAGGAGGCTGACGACAGGATACGATGATGTTCCATGTGCACTGTGCGAGACATTCTAAGTCACCGGTCAGGACAGGTGTCTTTGTGTGCCTGCTGGGAGACAAGCTCACAAAGTGTTTTCCAGCACTCCATGCGCTGACTGGGTGCGATACAATCAGCAAGATATCAACTAAACTTGCAGCCCTGAAAGCTATGCGCAAACCAGGAAATCGCAAGACCCGAAGGCCTGCCAGATCCCTGCACGTGTGGCAAGTGTGCTCGCAAGAATGGGTGTCCCTGCAGGGTAGCTGGGATCAAGTGTTGCAAGGAGTGGGGAGTGTTGCCAAAACCCTATCACTGAATGAACACTACTCATCATCCTCATACCTGAACTCTGTTGTGTTACCCTTCATGTTCCTTACCCTGGTTTACGTGACACATCCAAATGGGGTTGCTTTGATTGTGGGATTTTGGCGACGCGATGCGGTATCCTAAGTTATCATATTGCCACTGGCGTAGGAAGCAGGGGGCTGGGTGGCTGCAGCCCCCTGAAATTCTGAAGTGGGGGGCTCAGCCGCTCTATTATACACGTGTGATGGCTCAAAGAAACATCCAATCTTTCTTTTTTTTTGGACTCCAAGGCGTGCGTTAACTGAAGAAGGTAAATTTAAATTTTCTGTTGAGTGGTACTATGTGTTTAATCCCTGCTAATTGACGATATAGAGATAAGATATATAATTAATTGGTATTTTATAATCTTCAGAAATCTCTTAAATCTCCTCTAAAAATGCAGGAAATGCCATTTCAGAAACATCTTCCTACGCCTCTGATATTGCAACCTGTGCATGGAAGAAGTGACAACAGACAGTAACCCATACTTGGCAACAATTAGAGCTGAAGTTGTGTTATTATTTCAAATTGCAATATATATTACAATTCTATGGGAAAACAGTACTAATGTGGTTCTAAAAGTTGTATTGTTGCCTGTTGGGAAATTTCCCTGCTGATCTTTGAAACATTTAAGCTCTCTAGATACTGCTGCCTACTAAAGTAATAAGCTTTGTTTTCCATTTTTTATTTTAAGTTAACATTCCATTGATAATATTGATTGAAACTACAATCGCTTTATATTCACTAAATGCTCGCTTTCTTTCTTTTAAAAAAACGCCATGATCAAAATTGTCAGTTCAACTCTAGTAAATAACACAAATGTTCTAACTTTGCTCCAAGTCTGGAAAGTTTATGTTAAATAAATATATGGCAATTCCAGTATGTAGGTATTTGTATGGTGAGAAGTTGCCCTAACGGTTTTTAGCGACTTTCTCGTAAAATATCAAATTAGAGATTTTTCACTCTTGTATAACCCCCCCTAAACATGGCCATTCTGAACATTTTGACCACCTAAAAAAATCTGTAGCTCAAACGGTTTAGAAGATACAGCTATGTCGGAAGTAGCACTTCCGGTGAAAAAGGCCGTGGTCATTTTCGGGCTGTTCGCCCCGGATAGAGATTTTGGCACACATCCCAAGTTGTTCCTTTAGGTCATATTAGCCTATAACAGTTGAGTTATCCTCTCCTAAATTATGTGCATACAAGTCGAAACCAGGTCCTAGACTATATGTAGAACGGGAACGGCGTTAAGATTACTCTTGCGACTAATTAAAAAACTCATGTTGTGTGAGGAAAATTCTATTGTATTATAAGGACCGACGTTGTACTGGACGTTCGGGTTGTGATTAATTTGCTTATTTCAGACGACCCTCACTTGAAGCTCCGTAAAATCCACAAAATTGCCATCAGTATTGCTCTTTCGACCCCAACGTTCATCTTCGCAGCTAGCGCCAAATGCCCGAAACGTTAACGTTCATACAAACTGAGGTGACACCGGCCGTTCCTATACGCATATATCATACGGCGAGAGCTTTTGTGAAGCCAAAGCCGATTTGTATATGAACGTTTCAGTCGAGCTGCAAAGAAGATGACAGAGCAATGAATCGAAAGCATTTCATGCATTTTATAGTGATCGATTTGAATTTCTGCCAACGGTCGACATACGCAGTCCCCCGGAAAGTAAATGAAATCGAAAGGAAACAATTAAGGAATACCACAGGGAACTCAGACAAATAGTACGAACAAGCAATAACAAGTTGTATAAGTAAAATTATAGTAATAAACAAAACTAACTAAAAAAATATTAAAGTTTGCTTACCGTGTAGTTGATGTTGTTATAAAGTCGTTCTATTATGCATTCATCCTCTCATTCTTTAAATCCGAAGTGCTGAAATTTCGACCAACCCGTTTTGGGATACAGCCAGAATTAAATAGAAGGGTGCACACTTTGACCCTGGACTCGCACGACCGCTTGACAACCGGTGGCCAAAATTCGATGTTAATGAACCCTCTCGCCCCGGAACTTCATCCAAGCAAAGACATGCAAGACTGTTGTCTTTGCTTGGATGAAGTTCTGGGGCGAGACGGTTCCATTAACGTCGAATTTTGTTAGACATTTTTCTTCCCAGGTAAACTATTTGTATTCAACACGGTTTTCACAGTGTCTCAGAAAACCCCCAAACTTTCGAATTTTAATTTGTCTTTCTCCAACACCGTGATTCCACTGCAACTTTTGACACCGAACGCAAACTGTTACTTCATGTCAGCGATCGTATTTGAAATTGACCAATCAGATTACACAATCCCATACTAAAACAGCGAAGAGAGAGAGCCTGGGACTAGGCTGTTTTGAGTTCATTCGTAATCTCGTTCCCAGTAGTCTTCCCCAGGCGGTTGCGCGAGGCCCGCGGGGAAGACTCTGGGGAAATCTAATTTTTTCTGCGTTTCTATCAATCTCGTTCCCAGAGCCCACGTTCCCCTTACCCAGCGGGTGGGAAACGAGAGGCTCTGGGATAATCACTGATATCAGTGGGGATAATCCGTTCACGCCATCACAGAGTTCACTGTGTTGATCAGCCAATGAAATATCGATGTGAAACGGATTATCCCAGACGAGATTGCGTTTCTATCGGTTGTCTAGACAATTCATAATAACGGAAGTGGTCGGGAATTACTCAACGGGCAATGATTGCAGCGCCACAAATTATTTCAAATCTCTCCAGATTTTAATATATAAATCAATACACCGACCTCAATCTATAACATTACCCAGAGCCCCCCTTAAATAGTTTTGATAAGGAACAATCGAACGCGTGTGTTAATGGGCGGCTGACGTTGACAATGCTTTTAATAATTCGGCAATTTGCCATTACGATAATTATATCACAAACAAGTGAATTTCAAAAATATTCACATCGAAACGAACTATAATTACTCGCTGTTTCTCTTGCTGAATAGCAAATCGAGTCGCCAGAGTCCAGGCCAAACATTTTACGAGCCAAAGACATTACATTCGATCAGACATTGCCTGGTGTTTATACCACAGTGGCGATCTCTGCACTCTATGACTATGCGAGTTCTCAAAAGAATTGTGTATAATACATATATTAACCTTACCGTGATATAACTTTAACTTTAACTATGCTAATTTCCCTTGCTGGGATTGCAGATTGCTACTGAAATTAGGAGCCTGGAACGAGAGCTCTGCTCTGATTGGTGGAAAGTTGAAAGAAAAAGCGCGGCAGCAGAGCAAACCAGCAAACGGAACAAGAAGCAAAATAATACAAGTAGAAATACTTTGAGAAGAATGGAGTCAGAATTCATCATTCCTTTGTCTAAAGACGACTTGCTTTGTGCTGAAGAAGGCTCGTATGTTGTCGAGGAAGTCCTGACGGTTCGTTGTTTAAGAGAGAAGCTGAGCGGTGAGGACTGACGACCATTTCATTTGGCAATGTTTATGTCCTTGCAGTCCTTCGTAGCCGAACGATTTGTTGGGCTTACCAGTCAAAACGTTCTCAATTCAAAACGTCCTCGGTCCACAGAAGTCAAAAAGATAAATATAGTATATTAGCAGACTTATCTGAAAGTTACAGACGTACAGAAGTGAATACTAAAGCGGTTTAATGGTTAATTTGTATCGTTTGACTAGGCTTTGTAGCCTTCGTAGCTGTATTTCATCATTGTGTTGCTATAAAAATGGAACTGACAACAAACGCTTTGCCTTTGAACATCTTGCTTTTATAGAACAGATTACTGGCCTGAGATATTTGAAGAATATATTTGTCATTGTTAAAAATATACTATGAAGTCTTTATATGAAGGGTATTATATTAAATGTTGACATGTTCCCCAATCAGTTTGGAAGATGTGAGGACGTTTTGACCTGAGGACGTTTTGACTGGACAGGACACCTTTAAATTGTTGAAACCGACATTTGAATTAAACTGTTTTCTTCTTGGTATTTGTAGAGGCAGTGAGTTCTCTGGAGAATGGTGGTCCTAGTGTTATACTTGGGCAGTTTGATGTATTTTTTAGTGTTATTAAGTGAGTTTTCCCTTTTAATAAATAAATATATATATATACAGAGAGTAATACATGGATGTGTGGAAATATGAAATTTATTTTGAGTGTTGACCAGGATATCTCACGAGTGAGCGAAGTGAACGAGTGACATATCCTGTTCAACACGAGAAATAAATTTCATATTTTCAAGCATCCATGTATTGTTCTGTTTAATATATAAAAAAATTGTCCTATTGTCTTCCAAAAATTGAGTTAAACTATAATGCTGATTCAGTGATACTCATCACATGTGTGATTATCATAAATAATCGCACATGTGAGATCACTTTTATTAGTGGTGGAAAAATCAATAAAACACTCTATTTCATATAATATATATATATATATATATATATATATATATAGTACTGTATATTCCTTGCCTATGCAATTGATAAAAATCACTGATTGGAATTAAGCCAATTATGGATAAATCAAAATCAATTGATAGTGACTATCTAATTGATATCAATTGGTATTTGCCAATCGATGACCAATTGATAGTCACAAAAATCCATCTGTTTATTGATTGTCATTGATTTTTGAGACTAGATAGGTTATATTGCACTGAGCTGACAATTCAGTCAGGCCAAAAAGCCAGAAATCTGGAATTGTTTATCATGCCCATGCAAACAATGTGTGAGGATATGCTTTAAGTTTTAAGGTTAATTTGTAAATGATCTATATCAGGCGCTCTGATCTTAAACTTTGGGGGCAGGGCAGGTACCATAGAATTAGAATGGGTAGGCTATTAAGGTCAAGAACAGTTGGGCAAACAGGGTAGAAAGGCATGAAAATCTTGCATGTTGCTATTCCATTTCAAAAATTTCTATGTGTTCTAGACTTTGTTTAGTGAATGTTTAATTTGTTTTGAGCATTTTAGTTTTGCAAATACCAATCGATATCATTTGAACACAATTAGTTGATCAATACCAATTGATAATCTATACCAATCAATAGTCACAAAAAACTCCTTTATTGATTGTTCATCAATTATCAATGAATTAATTGATATCAATTATTATTGATTGCATAGGCTGGATGATTTGTGACACTTATTGTGAATATTATTGAAATAATTATTGACAATGGTGGTAGGCTGGGTTGCATGGTTGAGAAATTTTGCTGACTTCAATTATTATGTTTATCTCTTCAGGCATTTTTCTGATATGAGTAATGCAGTCAAATTTGAGTGTTGGCAAAGTTTACATAAAGGTGAGTCATTTTAATTGGGAGAGTCAAAGTCAGTAACTGGGCAAACTGCATTTAATTCAGAATTAATTATATATTAATTTAACAATCATTCGCTGAAGGCGAGGGGAATATTGGTGAATAATAACCAAGTGAATAATAACCAAGATGAAGTTGAGGTTATTATTCACTGAGCCTGAGGTGAATCATTGTTTTAGTATAAGTACATGTTTTTGTACTTTTAGGAACAGCATTTTCTTAAAAATTGTTGATTTCCTCTTATGTCACATTGACAAATTGGCTGGCAGCCATTTAATTTTCAATAAATGCTGTAGGTCAGATTATCAGGAATTAATCCGAAGTGGCTTGACCAATAAACGCATGCAAATTTCTATAATCACCTGTATTTATACTAATATATAATAATGTACATGTATGTATATAAGCTGCCATACTGGTAATAAAGATTGTATGTATGGATTATACAGTAAATCATTATATGCATTACTGTTGCAGCTCTTCTTGAACAAATGAATGTTCTCATCACTGTGTTTGACAAAGAAGATATTGATCGAGACACAAAGAAGCAACATCGCAACACTCTAAAGGTAATAAAATTAAATATTAATGGTAATTATTACAATAATACAGGAACTAAAGTACTACACTGTACAGTAGTAATACCGAATAATTTAGTGAAAGTATTTTGTTGAAAAAATTAGGGGGAGGTGTAAATTTACTTGTAAAAAAAACAAACAAATAAAAATGCACAAGAACAAGGAATTTCAGCATTAAATTACAGTCAAAATGGAAATACTGTACAGTTACCTTCCCACTTCTGCTTCTGTAGTTTGTTGTGTATTACTGTATTTCTGTAGCTGTT
This sequence comes from Paragorgia papillata, assembly GCA_035771165.1. Classification (NCBI taxonomy): domain Eukaryota; kingdom Metazoa; phylum Cnidaria; class Anthozoa; order Scleralcyonacea; family Coralliidae; genus Paragorgia; species Paragorgia papillata. The sequence continues at coordinate 825,007 of JAWNZC010000241.1, read as the reverse complement.
ACAGAAACGCGAGAAAAATCTAATGATAGTCAAGACTCACTTATTTACTCAGGCTACCTGTGGTAGGCTGAGTCTAGGTTTTGGCTCACTTTTTTTTCATTTTTTTTTGGTGTCATGTTTTTGCATTGTGCAGTATAGAACCTCTGCAGAGGAGCTCATCACTTTGTGAGGCATCTTGTTCTTGATTTACATGTATATTTGTTTGTTGGTATTGATTTGGAAAAAAACATTTGTTATACAGTATTATGATTAAATTTCATGAAAGCTAAATTATACTTTTTATTCACATTTTTCAACAAAAAATTTTCCTCACACTTCAGTAGCGACTACAGAAATACAGTAATACACAACAAACTACAGAAGCGGAAGTGGGAAGGTATTTCCATTTTGACTGTCAATGATTTGTTAGTATCTGTATCTGTAAATTATTTAAGAAATAGAAAATGGCCACCCGTGTTTATATAGCCTGATGCAAACACGAGAGTGAGTTTATGTGAACCCGAGCCGTAGGCGAGGGTTTACATAAGTACTTTCAAATTCTCCCAACTCACTCGAGTGTTTGCATCAGGTTATATAAACACAGGGCATCCATTTTCTATTTCTTTTATGAAATAAGGCTAAAAAATGTGCCGTGACATCACAACCGTGTTTACCGGCATAGCCTGATATAAAAACGGTAATTGACCAATCACAGCGTGCGTAAGACGCAACCTATTTTATAAATTTCTCAAATTCATGAATAATTCATGAGCTAATTAACCTATAATAAAGGCCCATTTGATCACGCGATGGCATTTGGATATCCCACTGAAACACCCTCAACTACAAAGTAATTCAATAGATTTTTTCGCATGCGTAATTAAGATATTTTATGAAAGTCACTAGTGATCTTCCTCAAATACCTTAATTACGCATGCAAAATCATAGTCATCCCAACAAAAATTCACACTCAAAATTGCTGTTATTTATTGATTCACTTCTTGTCGTCTACAACAAATGTAACATTACATCCACTAAATACACACTTCTCAAAATTAATACCACGGACCAGTACATACACTTTTCTTGCAAGAACTTTCTCCAGTTCGGACTCATTTGAGAAGTCATATGAACAACTCGAGCTCGTGTCCCACCGGGGTATCCAAACACTCGAAAACAATTAACAAAAACACTCGCGCTACGCGCTCGTGTTTTCATACATTGTTTTCCCGTGTTTGGATACCCCGGTGAAACACTCGCTCTCGTTGTTCATATATTACATAGTTAGTTATACTTGGTATAGTTATATAGCTTTATCACATTAACTTATATCTGATCCCCTGCCATCGTTACTAGCATTAATTTGGTTTGTATTAACTAAGTAATTTTTCTACGTTATTAATGTACATTTTTTATCTGGCAAAGCTAATAATAAAAAAAAAAATTCATCTGCATGTTTCTATACACAGTACTGCATTATTCATTATCCCAGTATTTCAGATCTCTATTTTGCAACCTTTAACTACTACTGTGTGCCAATGGGTGAACTTAATGGCATTGAATATCTCAAAACATATATTAAACCATTATTGGATGAGGTGCTGATATTTAACAGTTATACCATGAGCTCGAGTCGTATATGAGCTCATAGCCAACGAGGCGCTTCGCCGAATTGGCTATTAGTTCGTATACGACGAAAGCGAATGGTATAACTGTTTTATTATATAGCCAAGCACTGTACAAGAAACAAAATGTTTGAAAACAGCGAATGTTTGAAACGACAAACTTCCGGCATAGGCAACTAATACTTCCGCCATCGGCCATGCGTAATGATGCATTCACATAGAGTTTCTCGCTGAGCTGTTCGGCAAACAGCTTCAGTGAAATGTTGCATAAATGTTGTTCGAGAGGCAAAAAATGTGTTAAGCAGATCAACAAAAAATATTAAAAGGTACCTTTATGAAGTCAAAAGGTGGGTCAGTTGTTTATATTAGCGTTGCTGTCGTGAAAAAGGTTTTGATTTCATGCAAAAATGAAACTGAAACACCTTCGGCAGTGAAACTAAATTACTTAGTTGGTTGTTTTTGAAAAAGAACATGCTTTTTACTACTCCAAATGCTTATCTAAATAAAAAAGTCTCTTTACTGGTGATCTCCTACGAAATGTGTGTTGTAAGCTTGATTTTAACCGTGAGTTTCTTTGTTTGGCAACAAATTAATATCAACCCGCTAATTTAGTCGTGTTTCTGAAGTAAAAGGACGTAATTTTTCGGTGAATTTTACCATTTGACATGCTAAATTGTGTATTTGTTAATGTATTTTTACACAATGTTGTTTTTTTATACATTGGTTTGAGGGTGTTGATGTTTTTCTGTATAAAAATCCGTCAATTTCAACTCTTTTCAGCAGTTAAAAAAAACATGCCGCCATCTTGTTTTTCCTCTACTAGTAGGATATGAGCTGATAGCCTAGTAGTAGGGAACCAATCAGATTACGCAAAAGCTCATATCCGATAGCATGCTATATAATAACAAGAATTATCCAGACAACCGTGTCCAGACCGAGGTCAATGTTATCTGCCAAAGGCTGAGGCAGATAACAATGACTGAGATCTGGATAATTCCTGATATCATGCAATTAAGTCGAACCATTAATAATTTTTTTTAAACAGTATATTCAAAACAGTTGTACTAACATGCAAGCAAAGTCTGGCAGTAAAAAGAGTTGTCTTCATCAACGGGGGCAAATTTACTGCAAGCCATTTTGCCATTTTGTAATTTTCACGCACTTTGAGCTAGCAACGTCATCAGTGTCCAATGATAATTAACCCTTTTAATATTAATTCCTACCGTGTCAGGAGGTCTTCCATTGACAAGTAAAATTGTCTGGTGTTAGACAATAAAAAATAAAAAGTGCCGGAATGGCACTGATGGGAATGAAAGGGTTGACAGACTGACAGTATTCAATGGAAATGAATGTCACAGCCAATAATTTTTGATGTATTGTTTGAGTTTCCACGTTTTGTGAAAGTTTTTAAAATGTCCAAAACGTTCGTAACATTGTTCGTAATAATATAACATTTGCTTCTCACAAGTATTAGAATTTCAGATGATTTTTTATTCAACTACTTAACGTACGGTCTTGAGCAATATGTCAAACAAAAGCAATTGAAAAATGCTATTTGGGGTAGAAAGTTCAGGATTCTACACTGTAGCTCAACGGAAAGAAATATCTGCCATTTTCGTTTAGTTCGCAAGAAAGATGGGTCGAGTTTTCACAGAACGTTCACAACATTTATGGCCATATAATAAACTACTTATTGACCTCACTTGTTCGGTCTGTACTAGTGAAATATCGGACCTCTGTTTTTTGCACAGACCTCAACTCGCTGCGCTCGTCTCGATTCGTACTAAAAAAAACATCGGTCCGATATTTCACTAGTACAGACCTCACGCTCGGTCAATAAGTAGTTAATATTGCGCGGAAATGATGTTAAGATGTTTAAGAAATAACTAGAGTAGTAGAGTATGTTGACCAATAAGAAACAAGAATGGAGTTTGAATGTATAGTTAATTAATCAAATTTATGATTAGGTAGATTACGAGCTTTAGACGTGTAGTTTGATTATGAACTTCTGATATAATTTGAATATGCTATTACTGGTAATTATATATTACTGGAAGTGATGATGTAAGGGGCCATTCACAAAATACGTGACAGTTGGGGTTGACAGGGGGGGTATAACAAACACAGTGACAGACAGACTGAAAAACTATAAGTATATTTTTAATACACTGTTGGTGTGAAAAGTACATCTGTACACTCTAACCTTGTTATAAATTATTTGTAAAATAAACTTTGCTATCATGTACGTGATTAAGAATCAAATTTAGCAGCTGCTCAATGTTCTTTTAAGTTTTTAAAGTTTTAGATACTATCTATGTATACATATTTCTTACTATTACACGAAGAAAAGTCTATTATGTAGCCGATACTGTATTTTATAGGAGGGGGAGAGGGGCGGGGGGGGGGGGTGGTTAGCCACTTAGCCCAACAAAGTCACGTATTTTTGAAGGGGATGGTTACATTTGTCACACAGCGTCACAAGGGGGAGGGGGGTGTCGAAAATCCGTGGAAACACCGTCACGTAACAGCCCTTAAGGTGGCTCCATACTGTTTCTTGAAAAATGGATAATACAAGTTTGAGAGTCCAAAACACGTGATTAAACAATTCGGAAAAAGAATAAAACTAGGTATTATGCACAGTTAAATAGTCTGACAATCAAAAACTGCTACCAAGTAAATAGCAACAGTTGTTGCTATGGCAACAATGACGTTTCAAAATGGCTGCCAATTACCCTTCAAATTAATTTAATTCGGAAAAAACTTTGGTGACCCCCAATTTTTTTTTCATTAAAACTTTCCTTGATGTATGAGTAATCAATAAGCCGATTTAAAAAAAATTCTGTAGAACGAAATTTAAAAAAAATTAATAAACATGATTTTTCCGATTTTTTCTGATTGGTTAGTTTAAAAACAGTAAAATTTCAAATAATTAATGTGCACGTTGCTAACTTGTTAATCGATTTCTCGACGTTCTGTAACACGTATTAGGGACTTTAAGATCTACGACGTCAACCTCAACGATGACGTCCTCTAAACAAAATAATTATTTTTGCAAAACAAAGAGAATGAATAATTTTTAGACCCAAGAGCGATCTCAACGCCGTCCACTTAGAGCATTTTCACGTCTTCAAGACGACGTCAACGGCCGAAAGATGAGAACTGTTGCTTGAGATTGACTTCAATACAGACACTACAATCAGTTTAGCAATATTTATGGCGTTTGGAAGTCATTAAACTAGTTTCAAATACCAAATATAATAGTCAGTTAACCGTGACTTCTTTAAATTGTAAAACTTATCTTGCGTTTTAACCGCCGTCGTCGTCCTAGCATCTTAAAGTCCCTAATTATACACGACACACCCAAAATACAATTGAACACATGAAATAATTCAAAACAGTAAAAATCCCGTTATTAAAACTATTATTCTTGCGTCGTCGCCAAACAAACATCCATCGTCTGACTCGTCTCATAAATCTTCGCAGCTTCGCCTCAGAACTTTAAAATTATATTAGAACCGATCACTGTCGAGTGCCGACGGCGACGCGGACATATAAAACACTCTCGTCAAATCGTCCGGTTGACGATTTAGAGAAAAGCTAAGAAAGACCATTTGTATCGCAACGCTTTGTCAAGAGCTTTGTAAAACATACTGGGCCATTCTTTATCGGTAAACAAACATTTTCCCTGGTCTTCGAACAAGCTAAAGATCGTCGATGACAGTAACAAATTATAGGGAACTGGGAACCAGAGGACTGGGAACAAAAACTCAATTTGTTTTTTTTTTCATCGGAGTTTCCCAGAGCGTCCGTTCCTTGGTACTGACCAAAAGGATCGCGGCTCTGGGTACGAGATTGCCCACGAATGTCAACTGGACGTAGGGATGTAGCCAGGGGGGAGCCGCGACTCCCCCCTTTTGATATAAAACGACAGACATGTAACTACAAAACTGATGCAATATCAATTGTGTCAGGAAATAAACTGTAAACAGTGTATTCAATCTACTGAGTGTATGCATTTTGAGTATCTATGTGACGTTTGCGTGTTTTGAGGATTTTATATGACGTTTTTTAACCTTTAAAGTCTGTAAAATCTTCCTCCAAAAGCCAGGAAATGGCCTTTCAGCGACTCTCGATTTTGATTTCAGCTCCCCTCTTTCAAAATCCTGGCTACGTCCCTGACTGGACGTTAGCGTTCCTGGTAGCCCCAACTTTGACAGCGAAAATATTCGTTAAGTTGAAATTTTGGAACGTCAAGATACATTCCAATTTTGGTCAGGAGAACCAAATCTACGAATATATAAAATCTCCACAGGTGAGATAGACACTTTAATATTATTTCTTTTGATTTTCCCAGATGCTGAGCTATCTTTTAACTCAATTCACTGAGGAATTTGAAGCTGAAGATTGCAAACCTTCTACAGTCACCGCTACTGCTGGACGGGTAAGTAGAACACGGCTAGCATTCAAAACTGGGGGTGGTGTGGGTTGTTTGCTACAAGGCACAACAAACTGAATATTTACGTGTTTGCTTTTATGGTCTCACTCTCCGCTGTATTCAGAGTCAAGGTAGCTAGATTTGACAAAGATTTAAAAAAACTTCTTCTTCTTCTTCTTCTTCTTCTTCTTCTTCTTCTTCTTCTTCTTCTTCTTCTTCTTCTTCTTCTTCTTCTTCTTCTTCTTCTTCTTCTTCTTCTTCTTCTTCTTCTTCTTCTTCTTCTTCTTCTTCTTCTTCTTCTTCTTCTTCTTCTTCATCTTCATCTTCATCTTCTTCATCTTCATCTTCATCTTCATCTTCATCTTCATCTTCATCATCATCATCATCTTCATCATCTTCTTCATCTTCTTCATCTTCTTCATCTTCTTCATCTTCATCTTCATCTTCTTCATCTTCATCGTCATCGTCATCGTCATCGTCATCGCCATCGTCATCTTCATCTTCATCTTTATCTTCATCTTCATCTTCATCTTCATCTTCATCTTCATCTTCATCTTCATCTTCAACTTCATCATCTTCATCATCTGCATTATTTAGGGAAGAGGAAAAGGTTCCAAGGCAAAAAAACAGTCCACTTTATCATTTGACTGGGCCAAGACTAAGGAAGAATTTCTCAGAGTTGTTACTCAGTTGCTGCAGATTAATATTGTCTCCTTATGGGAACCGCCTGTAGTGGAAGAAGAATTTGTGAAGTAAGTGCAATATGATCAATTTCTGCTTTTGCTAGTAATATTTTATATACAGTTGAATTACCTCTATTTCGGGACACATCCTTTAAAGAATAAAGATTCGTCCCCACATGGTTGGACACATAGATCTAAGGCGTCATAACGGCGTCGCTATCTTAGATTTGATCATTTGCGCATAGTAAATATGACCAAGCGTCTGTTACGTTACACCAAGCTCGCAAACATACTACATGTATACACACAACTTATCCTATCACTTTAACTTCATCTCATATGCAAACGCTACCACTTACGAGCACATATGACTATGAATTTGCAACCTTAGCTCTCCATGTGGGCCTCAGTGGCTCAATGGTTAGAGCGTCTAACCGGTCATTAGAAGGTTGCATGTTCGAACCCTGTCTGAGGCTCGGAAATCTTTTCTGAGTAATTGAGCTTGACGAACGTCTACCGAACGTCTATTAGCAACCATATTATATAACTTTCTCTGGTAACTCCTGCACATGCGACGTCAGGATGTTTTTACATTAAAATTTGTGTATTAAACAAAATGAAATATCTCAACAACGAAGCAAGGAAACGAAAAACTGCAAAAGATGTTACTTTGTCATTTTAAGTGTTCTTTCAAATAAGACAAACACAATTTTGAAGACATTACGGGACAAATAATCTGGATGTGGGACCTCCCCACCTCTGTTGGCGGACATCTAAAAGTGTTAAATTTGTTTTCTTTCTAGTATTTTTGCCAACTGTTGCTACAAATTTTTTGAAAATCCTGCCCTGAACAGGGACAAACATCTTCGTGATTCCATTGTGGACATTATTGCAATCTTAGTGAAGAAGTACAACCACAGTCTCAGCGTTTGTGTCAAAGTCATTCAATTGCTTCAGCATTTTGAACATCTGATCTCCCCCATGGCTCAGCTCGTGCAAGTCTGTGCCGTGGAGAATGGTGTGAAGAGCATTGTGGTGGAGATTATAAGGTGAGAAGAAAATTGTGTCAATTTAATTTTTTTACTGCTGTACTTTGGAAAACAAAGGACGAAGGTCCGCAGGCAAGAAGGTAGGTAGAGGCAGGTGGCATGTAGGTACCATTGAGCTCTATATAAAACTGTAGTGATATTTTTGTGGTGGACAACGTGCCGGGCATGTAACGCGATCTGGTCAAGTCTGATCTGGTCAAAAGACCGCGTAGGAGATTGGAACTATACGTATTTCAGGCCTACATGTCCGCCATGTTTGGCTTCAATCTTTGCCTGGTCAATGAACAGCAGATATCACTCCAGTTATATATAGAGCTCACTGGTAGGTACACAGACAGGTGGTATGTAGGTTGGCACGCACTCGAGCAGGTAGACAGGTGGTTTGTCGGTACTGTAGGTGGGTAGAGGAAGGCAAGTGATATGTCAGTAGGTCAGTGATGGATCCAGCTTGATCTAGTAGGGGGGGGGGGGGGTGCTGTAGGGGCAGATCTAGAATTTTTTTAACCTTAGTCAGCCCATTCCTAGGGGGTCCGGGGGCATGTCCCCCCGGAAAATTTTTGAAATTTGGACTCTGAAATGGCATTTCCTGCATTCTGACGGTACTTTGAAGAAAGATTTAAAAGTTTTAAATCGTGTTTTCAATAGCGTATTTTATCAAACCTGAAGGTGTCAAATAAATTTAGGGATAAAGTGGACGTTTTATTATGGATTTTATTAGGGATATCACAAGGAAGCTAGACATTAGAAATGTGATTGACATTTTCAATGAAATCCACATCGCATCCCACTGCAGCAAGGCACTAATTGAGTAATTGGCACCCCCCCTGCACCCCCTTGGCCAAGGGCCAGGGGGTGCGCACCCCCCCTGTAAATCCATCACTGCAGTAGGTAGACAGACATGTGGTATGTAGGTACTGTAGGTGGGCAGGAAGGTAGGTGGTATGTAGGTACTGTAGGTGGGCAGGAAGGCAGGTGGTATGTAGGTAGGTAACATTGAAGAAGGCAGATAGGTGGGCAGGCAGGTGGTATGTAGGTAGGTAACATTGAAGAAGGCAGATAGGTGGGCAGGCAGGCAGGTGGTATGTAGGTAGGCAGGATTGAAGAAGGCAGGTAAGTGGGAAGGCTAGTGGTATGTAGGTACATGTAGGCAGGATTAAAGACGGCAGGAAGGCAAGTGGTATGTCAGTAGGTAGGGAGGCATGTGGTATGTAGGTAAGCAATATTAAGGAAGGCAGGCAGCTGGTATATAGGCATGCAGGATTGAAGAAGGCAGGTAAGGTGGGCAGGCAGGCGGTATAGCTTGGTGGTATGTATAAGTGGTACAGTATGTATGTATGTAGGTGGGTAGCTACATGTAGCTAGATAGGTGGAGAAGAAAAGGGAGAGAAGGAAGGAAAGAAAAGAAGAAGGAAGGAAGAACATAAACATTTTGGCGTTTATATATATTTCTTTAAATTCAGGGAAATTGGTCAAATTGATCCGAGAGACCTGGCTCGTGACACTAGTGGTACGAAATGTTACTCTGAATTTTTGGTTGAGCTTGCCTCCAGAATACCTGAACACATTTTGCCAAACATAAGCCTACTTCTCTGCCATTTGGATGGTGAGGTGAGTTGTCTAGAGCTATTGTGCTTGATCACAGCGGAAAAGTGGTACATTTAACGTCACTAATAGGCCGGTGAAGGACGGATTTAATCGAAAAACTCACAGAAAAAATCAGAAAAATAATCACGAAATAATGAAAAAGTCAATGAATAAAATAAAATAAATTCTCGGAGACTTAGAACGATTAGAAATAAGCCACGTAAAAAATCACGAAAAATACAAAACAATTATGGGGAAAAAATCTCACGCACTTGTTCAGGTGTGCCCGTTTGCTCCTCGAAATACTAAAAACTCTCCTTTGCTAAAAATGCAATCGCATTGAAACCTGAATTTAATTTCTTGTTTTATTTTTTAGTCCTATTCAATGCGTAATGGTGTTCTTGGGGTGATGGGCGAGCTTGTGATATCGCGCTTAAGCCAAGATGAACTCGATGAAAATGCTAAGAAAACAAGAGACCAAATTCTGGATCGTCTTCAGGTAAGTACATTGTATGTTGGTCTTTCTGTACTTTGTGTTAGGTAGAACCACTGACCTATATATGTAACTGGACTGTGGGTCCCGGATACTTTTGTATTTCATATATGGCTGGCCAAAAGCTGGTCTGTGATTGGTCAATTTCGTTGTTCAGACCATTGCCAGAAATTTGAGACAAGATGGTGGCGCGCATGCGCATTAACGACCACAATAATGGCGATTCTCAACAGTAAATAATAAGGAGAGCACACAATAATTCAAATTTTGCTTAAACGGTGACATATTTCTTCTTTGCGGAGCTCCATCTGACTTCAGCATGGACTAAGCAACAGTTATAACTAAAAAAATTTGCTTACCTCGACGACAAAGTACTTCCCTAGCTCGTCTTATTTTTGCACTAAAAGCGCCACTATCCATAATGTTAGCCATAGTAATCTTTGTTATCAGGTGCTAGAAATTGGCCAAATTGACCAACAACGTTACGGCGATGCGAAGTGCGCAGCTCGCGATGCATTCGGCATGAGTCAGTCTACTTCCTGAGCACATAAAAATCCTGATTTGTCCCTAGCATAGTACTTCCAAAAGCGTTTGAACTCGCTTGATTTCACAGTCCTTATAGTCGTTTACAGGTTGTTTACATTTGATTTTCATACATGGACGATTTAGGCAAATTCTAAATAACTCAATGACCTGAATAATGAAATACAATAGAATCAAACGCATTAGAATACATAATTATATTATTAGGCGACCGAGAGCAGCGGCACAAATGACCCAAATTTCTGGTGATGCTTAACAAAATGGCGCCTGATGGCGTGTATTTGGTAAATTGGGCCATTTTCCGAAAGGGCATCCGCAGTCCCAGCCTGGTTCCCAGGCCTCTCTTTTAACGTCGAGCGGCAGACCGAAATTGTGTTTTAGCTTGGCTCCCAAACTGGCCCCAACTTATACAGGCACCAGATGGCCGCGGCAAGGAAAACCAAGGCAGATAACACTCACTCACCTCGGTCTGCAACAATTCTTTATAACATTACATAGCAAGGTTGGTCTACTGCCCAAACGTGAAAGTAGTATGTTTCGATTTGTATACAGTAAGTGTATTTCAAGACAATCACTTCCTACGCAGCACACTACTTTTAAAATAAAGCAATACTCTCGTATGTAACAACCTTTTAACGTAATATAAAATAAATAAGCCTACTCGTTTGCTGTCTGCTCTCAAGAAGAAGTTTGCCCTCCAGCAGGGTCATGATGGATAAAGATGAATCATTTTCCGCTAGTCCTCTCGCTCAATCCCTATTCTGTGACGTCACCAAAATAAGTTATTGAGAGAAAAGAGGACTAGGAACTAGTCTGCCGCAGTCCGGTTATAGGTAGGAAGGGAGAACTGGGGGCTGGCTAGTCATCCTTACTTGCAGTCAGTGGCTGAATTGCGAAGGACGCAGATCAACGTGGCCGAATCGAATGAATAGCGAGGTTCAGATCACACTTCCACTACCGCTACCGCTATCGTAAATATAATTAAGTATGTCAAATATTGTTTTTACGTTCAGTAATGGTCGCAGGTGTCAAACCTAGTGCAAAAAGAAAGCGTTTTACGATACCAGGATTAAAACCAACTACGACTACAAGACGAGAAAACGAACATTACATCAGCTTAACCACATTTACGGTAGCGCTAGCGTGATCTGAACCTCGCTAATATCAAAACAATCACAGCTAAGATGTAGCTGTTGGTTTTACGGAGGGAGGAAAACCGTAGAACCCAGCGAAAAACCCTCGAAGCACAGGAGAGATCAACTACAACTCTACTCATGCATGAGTCCCAAGTGCACGCCACCCGTGCTCCCCATGGTCAGTCCATTGAGTATATATTTATGGTCAGTCTATTGAGTGAATTTAGTTAAAATATTTATGGTCAGTCTATTGAGTAAATATAGTTCTCAAATTCATTAATAATTCATGAACCGAAAACAAAGGAAATCAGTACCGAGACGGAGGTTTTGATATCGGAGGAAGAAATTACATAAATTAAGCCAACTTTCGCCTCCATTTTCTCTTAAAATACTGATTTGTTTGAGAAGCTATATCATACACTCGGAAGAGTGTTTCATCAGGATTCCAAACACCTCGATATTTGTTCAAAAACCTCGGCTTCGCCTCGGTTTTCAACAAAAGTCTCGGTGTTTGGAAATCCTGATGAAACACTCCTCTTCGTGTATGATATATAACTTAAAATATTTATGGTCAGTCTATTGAGTGAATATAGTTAAAATATTTATGGTCAGTCTATTGAGTGAATATAGTTAAAATATTATGGTCAGTCCAGACGTTGCCCGGAGTAAAACCGACGCGCTCTATAAAAAGTACTCCTCGGAGACTCAAGGCGCTCGATTTCGCGCGCGTACTAAATCTGAGCCACACAGGTGTACGTACCGTTTTATTAGAGAGTTTAAGCTTCGCGTTTGAGAACTCCGGCAAACGGCGGAATTGATTTTGTGAGTATAGTTTCTACTGGCCCTCGCCACTTTACGCATTTATTCGTTATGATGGTGATTTTACGATATAGTTTAACGCGAGAAGTCTTTTTCTGTCAGTGATTGTTTTAAATAGGAACTTTACCTTTGCTTGCCGTTTGTCAAGGTTCGGCGTACGAACGTGTAGCTTAAACTCCCTATTGCTTCGTAGACTACGTACTTTTATCTTTCGTTGTTTATTTAATACCTGCTGTACGTCAACTACACTTAAAGTGCGAACTCTTTTGTAAGTTTGTTTAGGTTTGAAAAGTGACTTTTCCCTATTTAGGTAGTTATATTTACAGCATTTAGCTGCTTTATTTAATGAGAGATTACACTTGACAGTATCGACACGAGGTCGATTTAAAAGGTAAACAAACCAGTCAAAGTCGACTCGCAAACACGTAACCAAGCAAAGACGTAACAAGTTTATGGATGTTTATGTTGTTTATGTTTTAAATAAAAAAAATAAGAGAAGTATTAAAGTTGAGGAATACATTTTAAGAACTCAATATTTGAAGAAATGCCAAATTAGAATACAGTATTTATTAAACGCACGCGCGCGATCAAAGGTGCGCCATACGTATACGCCGGGTAAGGTCTGTCAGTCTATTGAGTAAATATACTAGTTAAAATATTTATGGTCAGTCTATGGGGCAAATATAGTGTTTATATTGTTTTCACAGTTTCTCTTGAACTTCCATTTTCGTCTTTTTAATCCATTCTCGTGGATTCTTGTCTTTGCAGGAACATCTTCACGATGTACATGCTTTTGTTCGCAGCAAAGTCCTTCAAATATGGCAAAATATTTGCCGAGAAAAGGTAACTATATTATAGCATTGTGAACAAGAAGGCACTCAAAGACTGTATATATACCTCCGCCAGCGGGTTATTGGAGATGTTTAAAGAGAAAACGAGCCATCCCGCTAACCAGGCCAGCTCACGAGTGTGACCAACACATGTATATATGAATAAAATGCTTGATTGCACTTGTACCAAAATTATGCAAAAATGTTTGCATAAAATAAGGATAATGAGCGCTATCGAGCATTTCTTCTACACGGAGAATCTTGTGGTCAGATTTTTATTAAAATATTATCTAAATTTTAATCAAATTCAACCAAAATTTAATGGGTTGGTCCCTTTGTCTATGATCAAGCTTTTCACAAACTTTCATGAAAATCGGTGCGGTACTTTGTGAGATGTCCTGGCGACAGACAGACAGACAGACAGACAGACAGACAGACAGACAGACAGACAGACAGACAGACAGACAGACAGACAGACAGACAGACAGACAGACAGACAGACGGACGGACGGACGGACGATATTAGTTGGATGATATTAGTTGCAGAAAACATTTTTTAACACGGAATTCGAAGTCGGCAAACGAACCGAATACGAAGAGATTTCAGTCAAGTAACAAATCTGCGGCTCTCTGGTCATGGGAGATAGCGACGATAGTTTGCACGAAGTACAATGTTTTCTTCAAGATCTAATAAATCTAGAATGTTGTTCTGGACGGAACGAATAAAAAAAATTGAAACGCTTCCAGACTGACAAACGTTTTAATATCGCACGTTTGTCTTACCACAAAGTATTTTATCTTTTTTGATAAACAAAGCTGACGAACATGCAGTGATGGAATATTCTCAGCGCTAACTTTCTACATTACACCAAGCTCGCAAACGTACCACATGCACTACGTGTTTACGTGCAACTTATCATAGGTAAGATCTATGTTTACAACAGTTCAGTGTCTTTTGATATAAACTTTCTCGGGTAGCGTTTGTTTACATGTTTAATTGTATAATTCAAAACTGGAAAATCCTGTCCTTGTGTAACAATATTAACATTAATTATTTGAAAGTTTTCATGGCGATAATGTAATAAAAATAAGTTTTGTGGAAACACCACGTAAAATTATGAAGACCTGAGTCAACCGGCCGAAAGCTTAGCAAAGAAATATTTTACTTGGTGTTTCCACAAAACTTATTTATAATATTAACATTCTCGAGTTGAGAATTGTCTGGCAGCAATTTAAATGAGTCTTTTGTTCACATTGTATTGATTTTCAACTTTTCCGTAAATTAAATTTGATTATATTGAAATTCCGAGTCTGGCGCCTAGTCCATAACTGAATTTGGGCTCGATATTGACATATCTGGCAGAGGCTACTTTTCTTTCCCTCTTCCCATCATTCCTCGCGCGTCTTCTCCCTCGCCCGCACGCCTTCTCCCTCGCCCGCACGCCTTTGCCTCCGAGCCTCTGCGGAGGAGAGAGGATAAAAATCACTGATCTCAATAAAACTGGATGGGGCATGAGGCCGGATTTTGCGTGCCAGTTGTATGATGAGGTGACCACTACCCAAGATGGCCACCACTGAAGTTCATAAGCTTTCGTAGATTGAAAACAGACAAAAAGAGTTATTTTAAGAAAATTTAAACGAATGTAATGACACAAGAAGTACTCAATAAGGTTTAAGACGCTAATTTCTTGCATTTGTTTCTATGACTGAGCTGTAAAATCTTTAAATTTCGTTGTTTTTCTTCAGTGCCGACAACGAAGAAACTTCACGATAATATAAACTAAAAAACAGACTAAAATCTACGAAGAATTCAATTCCAAGTCTTAAATTGTACCTTTTATAGTAATATTAATACCTTAACAATATCTCGTGTTGTGTACTTGCCATCTTTTGACTGTATTTGTTGTTAAACAGTGGAAACTAAACGAACCGGCATATGTTGTTTGCTTTACGGCTTTTCCGACTCCCCTGGCACAGAATACGTAATATTCCTATCCCCGGATAATCTGACCGTGCTGACGTCAGGATTGTTTATGCTAGTCAACGTTGGGATTGGGGACAAGTTCTAAGGCCGCAATGCGTCATATGTTTTTTTGGCCTACGTCCAGTACTATATATACATGCATGCAGTAAATTGTTTTTTTTTAAATCTCTCGTCTTTTCCAGGCAATTCCTTTAGCTAGACAACAAAGTCTTCTTGGTCTCGTCATTGGTCGTCTCAAGGACAAGTCAAGCATGGTTCGTAAGAATGCTGTTCACCTATTGAAAGAATTTCTTATGTCCAGTCCGTTTGGTGCACAGGTGAGCCAACTGCCATTTGCAAACCACTGTTAAAGTGCCTATGAAAGCCACAGTCTTTGTCAGTAAATAATTTCAAAAAAAAAAGAGTAAACAGCATCCTACTTTGGAACTGAACTTGTACATACGTTCAAATATATGCTAAAAATACTTTTATTCTGGTGTTTCGGCTTCTGTGTTACAGACTTTTTGCACTTAATTCATGTTCAATATGTTCTTCACTCATGACGAAGTTTTCGAAAACATCGCTACGACCAAAGCCTAACCAAAACTTACTTGAAAATACGAAGAATTATAGAAAATATACTTCCTTACCTTTACAAAGTTTTGTTTTTACGATATTTGATATGTACAACATCTCAGTGATAAACGTTTTCAGTATTATGCTCTTTTGTTTGTTTCAAAAACTACAGATACCATTTTGAAAAAAAAAATCAACAGTTCAATGAATCGACAAATTCTAAAATCTCATACTTCAAAATGACAACTCCGAGGGGGAGACTGAAACGAGTAAAGTCGGTGCAGTCTTGAATAAGTACCAGTCTCTTTTCCAAAACTACTTTTGAAGAACAATTTCTTGTGATGCAATAGTCACCTCAGATTCACCGCTGAGCGGACCAATCAGAAAGCTGGAAAGCCTCTTTTCCACTATGAGATTATACTAAGAGCGAATAGAATTAACTGCCAGCAACAAACGTTCAACAGTCATTTCGGACATTTCTTTCGTCCCGTACGGTAAGTGGTGGAAAAGGAAAGCTTTCTTGCATAATTTAGCATGGGTTTTCATGTACAATATTGAAACAATATATTCCCATTCATTTGATAATATGTAAAAGTGATAAAATGTTGAAAGAAACATTCATTTTAGCTTGTAGGTTTAATACATCACGAAATCTTGTCAATAGCAAGCGTAATTTTGAAATGTGTTTTGTTTCCAGTTCATTTTAAACGAACAGAGAAAAAAACAATTTAACGATCTTACCATTAATAATTTCCATTCTAATTATTTTGTAGCCGTTTTTGTTTTCTGTAGAACTTATTGCTTCGCCTAAATTAATATTCAATTTCTTCTCATTGTCATTTGCCCACTCCGTTATAATTTCGGCACTATTGTTGCTCAACAGAACAACCGCTGACTCTAATGATAATTGCTCGTGATATCCTACGCATGTTGTCATTGGTTAATTTCGCTAAAGGAAGGCTTTTCATTGGCTTATCGCCAGAGGTTTCTATTTAACAATTAGTCGCCGAAGTCGAGGTGACTATAGATACCGAGTCACCGAGACTGAGGTGACTAATTGTTTTAGTATAATTTCAGAGGTTGATAAAAAACAATAACGTTGAAACAAAAGCTTTTAAACAACTGCTTTCATTTTAACATTTTAACAATCTGTTAATGTTTATTCGCAGACGATGTTAGCAAGCCACAGTCTTTGTCAGTAAATAATTTCAAAAAAAGAGTAAACAACATCCTACTTTGGAATTGAACTTGTACATACATTCAAATATATGCTAAAAAGACTTTTATTCTGGTGTTTTGGATCATGTGTTACGGCTTTTTTCCACTTAATTCATGTTCAATATGTTCTTCACTCATGATGAAGTTTTCGAAAACATCGCTACGACCAAAACCTAGCCAAAACATACAAAAATACGAAGAATTACAGAAAATATACTTCCTTACCTTTATAAGGTTTTGTTTTTACGATATTTGATATGTACAACATCTCAGTGATAAATGTTTTCAGTATTATGCTCTTTTGTTTGTCAGATCTCAAAAACTACAGACCCCATTTTGAAAAAAAATATCAACAATTCAATGAATCGACAAATTCTAAACTCTCATACTTCAAAATGACAACTCCGAGGGGAGACTGAAACGAGTAAAGTAAGTGCAGTGTTGAATAAGTACCAGTCTCTTTTCCAAAACTACTTTTGAAGAACAATTTCTTGTGATGCAATAGTCACCGCGCTAGGCGGTGACTATTACCTCAGATTCACCGCTGAACGGACCAGTCAGAAAGCTGGAAAGCTCTTTTCCACTATGAAATTATACTAACAGCGGATAGTAACTCCTGCGATAGCCGATGAAATTCAAGGATTTGTGATAGAACTTGTAAATTTATACTAATACTTATTAATTTTCTCATGCCTCGGTTTCCTTTGTTCTTTTCGGAGAATAATTATATTAAATAGCCCCTGCAAAACAATAGATTAATATTCCCCTCTAATATTCCCCTCAACATTTCGTTTCTATTCTGGCTCCTGTCAATATCCCCTTGTGGCCTCAAAATAACCTATACTTAATAATATACATGAAAATGTTAGCTTTCAGCTACGAAGTTACATACCATTCATCGCTCCACTTCTCGAAGCTTCATGGTTTAGAACTGCTTTGCTTCGTTCACTAAAACGTCAAACGTTTCAACTCGTAGCATCTAACCTCTTCTAGTCTTCTTGCAGGAACTTTAGTGGCAATATTAATAGAGATGAGCCGATTAATCGGAAACTAATCGGCAAAGCCGATTAATCGACCAATTTAAAATACTCGGCCGATTATTTTGAATAATCGGCAAAATAATCGGTGCATGTCTCAAATAAAGCTTTTCATGAACGACGCAAACACACACACCATAAGTCCGTAACTGCATAAGCCCAAACACAATAGTCGTTATTTCACAATGATTACAGAGCATTTCACATAACTCTTGACGGAAGAGTTCCGCAGTCAGACGTTTGCCACAAAGTTTACGAACCCAGCAAATTCGTTACGTATAGCAGCCGATTAAATAGCGAGCACCAAAACAAAGTTGCAATGTTGGTCGCCAACTTCGGAAACAATGAACCGGAACTTCGGAACTCTAGTTCTGTCAAAAGATTTGTGAAACGCTTTTAAAAGTTTAAATTTTAAAACTAACACGAGAAAATGGCAAAGGATCTTCACCGGTTGAGGAAGTCACGACCGAGAACATCTCAACCCAGGAAAAGAGCTGCAGCACTGAACCTCATCAACACCTATGGTCTTGCTTCCACGAGATTGTTGGGTCAAGCGACAGCACTTCCAACGCCAGCCACAAAGTTGAAGAAGAGATCGACGCCTTTCTCGCCCTTCCGCTATACAGCCATTGCAAGCATGCCCTTATGTTTGGTGGCAAGCAAAGAAACTTGTTTATCCCAACTTGTTTAAAGTTGTGCTGAAGTATCTGAGCCTCCCAGTGCAAGTGTTTATTCAAAGCGTGTGTTTAGCGAGGCAGGGAACATTCCACGGACAAACGAAACAGGCTAGCACCACGTAAAGCAGATAATATTTTGTTTTTACATCACAATTTGCCAAATACTAATAGCGTAGCGCATACCGATTTATAAAACTGAAAGTCGGACAAACGAGACGAAATTGATTCTCAAAACACGCAAAACTAATCATCACGAAACATTTCTGTTATATTTCACAACAGCAATCCCTACAACATTGCGAAACTGCGCAGGGACTGGTAACCAACAACGTAGCACTAATTGGCATATGCCGTTTAATCGGCCGATTATTTGTATTAATCGGCCACCAAATAATCGGCTTCAGCAATCGGCAATTTTCGTAATCGGCTCATCTCTAAATATTGAAGCAAAATTCTTTCTGTATATATTTCATCGAAATGTTCAGTTCGACAACTCTTTGTTTTGGTCGCCATGTTGGATTTTCTCGTGGAGGAAAAACTATCCTTCAAAATCCGCATAGGCATTTGGCTTTCCGGTTGTTTATTAGCCAATCAGAATGCTTAATACTCATTGAAATTTGCACTGTATTTTAATTTTCTCCACGGTGTTACACCTTTTCTGCACTGTATTACATTAAAATTGCACTCCTCTTGACAAACGTGTCGAAGCCAGTGAACTCGATGTCAGTTAAAATGTGATACCTGGAACGCTAACGTCCAGTCATTCGGGGGGCAAAAAGTGAGGCAAAAAGTTCCAGGCCCCTGCGCGGTTTGCAGGTACGATTCAGTCTCCCACAAAAATATTTTTTTTACACGGTCACCGGTCTTGGGCGAAGACTCGAAATTAAGGTTTGAAAAATTGTTTATTGAATCATTTTATCACGCTTTGCTAAACGTGCATTTTAAATTTTAATTGGTTGTGCTATGCTGCCGAACTAATTATGCAGTGATTGTCTATTTGTTGCTATAGTAATAAAAGTCATTGTCTTTACAAAACGTGCACGAAGTTTGTCAGTGAAGAAATTAAATCAAATTTTCGTTATATTATAAACCATATATATTAGAGTTTCGTCACTCCGAAGAGGATACAAAAAATCAACACGAACTTAGTATAGAATATGCCGTTTAGGTTAGTACCAGTTTCATCAGTGTCCTTTTGTTTAAAAAGCATTTCGCATTCGTACCGAAAACAACAACTAGCCATGAGTAAACGTGAAAAATAAACAATCTAGTTCATGTCAGTTATTTCTTAAAATATCATAATGCCGTTTAACACATTCGAACAAAGAAAAAAGAGCAGAAATAAGAAAATGACATTGGATATCAAGTATCAATACGTCTTCAAACTTACTCGTACAACAATAGCTTTCTCACTCTTATTCTCATCTTTTCAGCTGGCTGTTTTCATCATAGCCAGCAAAAGGACATATCTGTTTTCTCAGCCTATTTTCATCCCGAGACCCGAGCTTAATTTACTGTATAATTTCGGACTGCTATACAGTAAATAAAACAACAACAGCACTGCACAACAATGGGAAACCATTAAATGCACGTTTAGTGTGACAAAATAATTTGATAAATAATTTTTTCAAACCTTTTCGAGCCTTCGCAGTTCGCTCAAGACGGGCGGCCGTGTAAAAAACATTTTGTGGGAGACTGAATCGTACCTGCAAACCGCGCAGGGGCTGGAACTTTTTGCCTCACTTTTTGGTTCTTCGTTAGCGTTCCAGGTATCACATTTTAACTTGCATCGTCATCGAGTTCACTGGTCGAAGCCGCTTATAAGTATATATTTATCATAGCAAGTTGTGTAAACATCGCTTCCGGTGCGGTAACATCGTTCCAGTTCCCCTTCCATTATCTATGGGTGACCCTACGTGTGAAATTTTGCTTGTAAACCCGGGCTAATTTTGACCCGGGTGCTAGGGTAACCCTACCTCCTTGTAAACAGGCCCAAGGAAGGAATTTCATGACACGAGCTAGCCCGGTTAGCCAGAACAGTCCACATTTCTTACAGTGTTTACTTGTGAAATACCTATACAAAGTTAAAAATTGTTCAATTACAGCTTCCTCTTGAGAAAGTCATTAAGAAACTTGAAGAAGAGACGGAGAAGTTAAAAAGAATGGCTCCAGAACTGAACGAAGAAGAAGAGTGTGAAGGTAAAAGTAAGAATAACGCGACAGACACACTCAGACAGATAGACAGACAGCAGACAGGCAGGCAGACAGACAGACAGACAAACAAACAAACAAACAAACAAACAAACAAACAAACAAACAAACAAACAAACAAGGAAACGAAAGACTACAAAATATGATACTTTAAATTAGTGAAAATTCTTAATATGCACTTTTCGTTTCATGTGCACTTTAAAGTGGTTCTCTGATGAAAATATTGTTTGCAATGTTTTGGTATAATCCTAAAGATGTCATGGTAGTTGGTACTCGTGCAAAGTTTCACTTCAAAATTCGTTGAAGAAAAGGTGAAATTTTACGTGTGAAGTTTGTATTTTGGAGCGCCGCCATTAAAGTGGCCGAGCTTGAGAAGAATGAGTCGAGGAAACTTATGACATCATCACAGTAACCTTTTGTTGACAACAACAATGATATTTTGTTTTATTGAGTCTATGATGTCACAAGTTCTCCTCAACTCATTCTTCTCAAACACGGCCAATTTAATGGCGGCGCTCCAAAATACAAACTTCACACGTTGTTTTTGAGAATTTCGAAATGAAGTTTTGCACAATTACCAAGTACCATAATATCTTTAGGATTATGCAGAAACATTACCAACAATATTTTTATCAGAAAGTCACTTTAAGATAAACCTAAATTGCTTTTTGTAAATTTTGACACCACGCCTGCTATTTTTTGTCATTGCAGTTGCGGAGGAATGCAATTCAGAAGAGCTCAAACAATGGCTTACTCTGGAATGTGCTGTTAGGCCGGTCGTCGAAGAACACTGGCAACTTGATGACATTGTGGACGAAGATGGAGAACATGTGGAGTTTCAAGGAGATGTACACGAAGCTCTGGAATTGTAAGTAATTTTAATCATGTTCGAAGATGTATCAATTACGAATGATTAACACATTATTATTATTTTCCACCGAGTTCTCTGTCCCACAATTATCATTCGAAATCGTCATGTACGGAGACTGTTGTCTAGATATTGAAGAAACTAGTCTGTTTCGAAATATCAAATAGCCTAAGTACTATCATTCGACCTTCAGCTTCCAACTTGACCTGTAGCTCAGTTGGGAGAGCATCGGACTAGTAAACCGAAGGTCCCGGGTTCGAATCCCAACCGCGGTCGAGTAGAGTTTTCTCTACATGTCCGTATGATTCGTCGACGACTCGGAGTAACACATTCTCATGTTTATTTATTTATTAACTTTACAACCATACAAGTGTGCGAAATAATTAATACAAGTTTAAAATAAAAATGGTGTAAGACTTGATCATGGTTGAAGGTATGGTCAACAGGACATGAGTCCCATGTGAAGACCAACCTGACAAAAAATAGACATAAATTAAAGACAAGGACTAATACACTATTTACATACGATAGGACAGATTAAGAACAACAGCTTAAGTTGTAAGAACGATACTTAGAGCAGTAGGTTTTCCAAGTGCGCATTCTATTTACTTCAAAAGTAGAGTCTAATTGAGAAGAGTAGTAAATATAAAGTTGGTGCTTAAAAGAGGAAACAGACGTACTATTACGGATGATCGGAGAGAGATTGTTCCAGAGAAAGACAATTCGGTTAAAAAAAGAGTTCCTAAAAAGAGAAGTCCTGCAAGGATTGGCTTGAAGCAAGTTGTCAAAAAGAGTTCCTAAAAAGAGAAGTCCTGCAAGGATTGGCTTGAAGCAAGTTGTCCTTGCTTGAACGGGTGCGAGACGAGCGACGAGAAGAAAAAGAGACAAAAGAGGAGATTTCTAGATCGTAGAGGCCTTGTTTGCATTTGAAAAAAAAGATAAGATCTTTTATAAACAAACACCATATGAAACATTAGCTAAAAACTCAGGCTTTGATACACAGAGACTGACGAAAATGCTATGTACAGTATTTAAGGCACTGAACGATGGAAATGTACCAGAACCGATACAGGAATTACTCAAATTAAGAAAATGTAAGTATAATTTAAGGGGTAGTGCCATCTTGAGCTTACCAAAAGTAAACTCCACCAAGTATGGTCTAAAATCATGGAAATATAGAGCACCAAAACTTTGGAACTCCATTCCAGATGATTTTAGAAAACAGGACAAATTAAACGCTTTCAAAAATATTCTGAAAAGCTTTAATTTCAGCAGTTTAGATCTTTAGAATATTATTCAAGTCATATATTGACTTATTTGGTTTTCATGATGGTTTTATTTAGATAATAGTTTAATCCACTGACTGTATTTATATATAACAAGTACTTCATTTAATTAATTGTACTAATAGTTTAGGTTAGATTTTGTGGCAAACCTGTAAAATAGCTGGGTTCTCTCTCGAGATAACCTTTAACAGCTAAGCGTTTATGACCACGTTTATAAATTTTCTATTCTATTCTATTCTATTTCAAGCCAGTACGATATCGGTAGTAAATTGAGTTTCTTGAGACGCTCAGAATAAGATAATTCGTAGTCTTGAAATATAAATTTGGTAGCTCGTCTTTGAACACCCTCCAGTATCGCAAGATCACGTGACGAACCTTGAGGTGCCCAGATCTCACTGGCGTAAGACAGGTGAGATCGGACGAGTGTGAGATAGAGTAGCCGACGGCAGCGAGTGTCAGTCATTTGAGTACAATTCCTGCGAAGAAAGCCAAGCAAACGGTTGGCTTTAGCAGTACAGCTGGCGATGTGAGGGGAGCACTTGAGGTCATTGCTGACAACCACACCCAAGTCGACTTGATTGGCTATACTCTTGACTGGTTCGTTGTTGAGGTAATAAGAGTGAGTTGGAGGGTTGCGTTTGCGAGATACTCTGAGCAGGAGCGTCTTTGACACATTAAATTTCAGTTGCCAGGACAGCGACCAGTTGCACATAGAGTCGGGATCAAGCTGGAGGAGATCTCGATCAGCTAGTGACTGAATTGCACGGTAACATTTACTGTCATCAGCAAAAAGTGCAACAGTACTATTCCTGGTTACCTCTGGAAGATCATTCACATACAGAATGAAAAGAAGAGGACCTATGACACTACCTTGCGGCACACCAGACTTAACGCTAAGGAAAGATGAAGAATGTATCAATTAGCGAATGTGGGAAGCCATGGTGTCAGCACATGCCCATTGTTTTAAAGGTGAAATGCAGTGCTATTCTTTTCTCTCTCTTCATGTGTGGATTTATGGGGATTTTTATGCCAAAATTTTATTAAACAGTTTTTGTGAGCAATCAGGTAAAAGATAAGACATGCATGCTTGGTGTATAGCGCTTCTCTGGTTTAGGGGACGATTACACGGGGATTTTCAGCCTGGGCTGAAATTTCAACCCGGTCTTCTTATTAAATCCTTGTAATACGAACGTATCGATTACATGGAAAAAATTTCAGCCCGGGCTGAAAGTTCAGCCTGGTTCGTTCGCGTTACCCGGGATGGTATTTTCAGACCATGCAGTCAACTGGGCTGAAATCGCTCATGTAATCGCGGAAAATGTTTAGCCCAGAATGAACAAAGCGTGTGAGTGGTGTCGATCGTTTATTACGCACCCGCAAAACAAAGATTCTTCGGTTTCCTACGCGTTATTGATTAAAATTTTGGTTTCAGCCCAGGTTGAAATCGCTCATGTAATCGCAATAAAAAGTCAGCCCTCCTAACCGGGATAACATTTCAGCCCGGGATGAAAATCTCCATGTATTCACCCCCTTAACTCATTCCTGTCCGAGGGCTTCCCCAGAGGTGAATAAAATCGTCTGGCGTTAGCCAGAATAAAATACTAAAGACCGATTCGGACAGGAAAGAGTTAGAGAGAGAGTTTTTAAAGTAAAAACCAGTTAAATTTCTTATTATAAACTAAGGTTACCACCAGGGACTGGCAGCAGAATAGTTACCGGGCACCTGGCCGAGTGCAAAGCCTAAATGACCGGGCACCTGGCGGAGTGAAAGCCTGAATGTTCTAAGGGCCGGGCCATTTCGATCTTTAGGAAATTTTTGAGCCTCTGAAATTGTATTTCCTCGATTTTGAGAGCGGCATTAATCATTTTAAGCACGATTTTATTTAGTAACTTAGCTACGAGTACATATTTAAGCCACGAGTGGATTACTGTTCCACGATTAAATTAGTCTTAGTCTTATAGTCTTAGTCTTATAGTTTTATATAGTCTTATATAATCTTATATAGTCTTATATAGTCTTATATAGTCTTATATAGTCTTATATAGTCTTATATAGTCTTATAGTCTTATAGTCTTATAGTCTTATTTAGTCTTATATATAGTCTTATATAGTCTTATATAGTCTTATAGTCTTATAGTCTTATATAGTCTTATATAGTCTTATAGTCTTATAGTCTTATTTAGTCTTATATAGTCTTATATAGTCTTAGTCTTATAGTCTTATATAGTCTTATATAGTCTTATATAGTCGTAGTCTTATATAGTCTTAGTCTTAGATGATTTATACTTAAAAAATTACATAGCCTAGGGTTGCATCTTATGAAGAGTGAATAACAAAGAAAAGATAAGATACAATTACACGCAGAGTAAGTAGTTTAGAAAATACAAATCATGGTATATCATTGTGTTGAAAGTTTACGACAAGTAGTCTAGCAATGCGATTAAGTAACAACTGCATGTATTTCATACATAATACAGTAAAAACCCGCTAACAGGAACCTACATTTTACCAAATCAGCCTGGGATACGTTCTTATATATTCTTATATAAATAAATTCTTAATTTCAGCCTGAGGTTCTTAATAGTGGTATAGGTTCTTGTTAGCGGGGTTTTACTGTATTTACGTATGAGCTGTATTTTGTTAATTGTCGTTGTGGGGCGCTTGAAACGGAAAACCAGGGGGCGCACTGGGAATTTCCCGGTATCTCGGTGGACCAGGTGAACCTCTGGTTACCGCAACGCTTGTGGACATCTTTTAAAATAAGGTAAAATGAAGAATTATATGGGGTCACCATATAAAATGGGTATCTCCCGAAATTAGAATTATGGAAAAGTTAGGTCACCACTTAATGTGGTAACTTCCCAAGCAAAAATCGAGGGCATAGATATAAAAATATGGGTTCAGCACTGAATGTGAGTTGAATTAATAGTTTAACTTTTGAATGCCAACCGGACGTGCCTGACAGTCTGGGTCTGGGACATTGCCATGCAGGTGCAGTAACCTCCCGTTCTGGGCAGAACACTGAAAGTCAAAATTATGCCAAAAACCGTCCGCTACTATACGGCAAATGAATTGGCACCAATGGCTGGGATTCTGCTCGAATAATTTCTATTATCAGACATAGTTTAACGTTACTCTGGCTTAAAAGTTTTTCTAACCTAGCTTAAAATGTTGCTGTTCATGACCCAACGTTTCGAGGACAGGCCCCATATTTATACTCTCATAGAACCATTGATTGATGACGTTATCTATCAACAAGATGCAAAAAGGTTTCCAGCAATAGACCGCCGTTATCACGATTTAATGTCGCGTGGACGCTATTGGTATGCCAAACTTCCAAACAACGTCTTTGGTGGTACCGTGGATTGGTAGTGATAATTTTTTAATTATCCCACGCAATCTCATGGTTGGTTTTGCACGCGTACTCCGACAAAGCAGAAGTTTCCTTTTTTGAAAAGAAAACCGCTTTTTGGTGCTCTTTTGAACGCGTGCCAAACTGACGTTTTGTCTGGCCGATGTACTCCTGCATGATTACAGTCATTGCACGGAATGGAATAAATAGCATATTTTCTCTGTTCTTTCACAATACGATCCTTAGGTTTTGCAAAAATATGGCCTAGACCTAAGATTCTTTTAATTGGTTCCGTAATTCCTTGAATGTATGGAACAATCGCAAAACCCATCCTCGAATTTTCATCCTCAGTGTTTTTGTGGTAGTGTAACTGGTTTTAAACAGTTTTTTAAGAAATCATTAGGATAGTTATTCGCCTTTAAAACTGCGTCAAATACAACTGTCGTTCACTTCGAATCAGCACTAGCGGGTATGCCTGGGCACTCAAAAAAATATTCTATTATGTTTAATTAATTAGTGCCATGATGAAGATCAAAAGAGAGTTGAACTCTGGGGACTACGAGAAAGCACTTGCTGTACTTAAAGCTGCTGTAATCACATGGCCTGATTATGCCATGTTTTCTACTTCATCTACGAAAGACAAAGACACTGCAGAACAAACAGAAGATAACAGGTACGCGGATTTAGATCTTTTGAATATCCTAGAACTATATATAAACTGACACACTGTTCGTTCGTTCGTTCGTTCGTTTGTTTGTTTGTTTGTTTGTTTGTTTGTTTGTTTGTTTGTTTGTATAGCTACAGGAACTTTTGTTTCCCATCCTGCCTCAATGGAATACACAGTATTTTAGTTTAATTTTGCAATCCTTTTTTTTTTCAGCGAAAAAGAAACCAGAAAGGACATGGATGAAACAGTTGAAAGAGAGTTATCACTTTTGAAGGCGATATTCTTAAGTAAATATTTGGTCTGATTCACATTAATCACTAATTATTAATCAATAATCATTAACCACTAATTATTATCAATAATCAATAATTATTAATCACTAATCGATCAATAATTATTAAATACTAATCCATAATTAATAATCAATAATCATTACTCATTAGTAATAAATTATTAATTGTTGATTAATAATTTATTACTAATGAGCAATGATTATTGATCACTAATCATCATTTATTATTAATCACTAATTATTACTCGTTAGTCATCTATCATTGATTGTTAATTTTAAATTATTAGTCTTTAATCATTAATCGCTAGTCATCAATGATTAATCATAATTATTAATTGTTAACAAAATTAATTATTATTCAAATAATTAATTATTTATCAGTGATTATTAATCACTACTTGTTAATTATTAATTATCAATCAATAATAAATAACAAATAAATAATAATCTATAATTATTACTCATTAATTGTTAATTTTAGTTAATAATAATAATTGAATTATCAATTATTATTAGTTATTAATTGATTTTAGTTATTAATTAAAACTGTGATCTCTGAGGCCTGCGCTAAACGTCGTACAATAGACGAATTTAATTCAAACAAATTTAATTCGAATTAACTTCGTCGGTAATGCGACGTCGAGTTAAACGTCGAATTTCAGTGGAATATAATTGTTTTTACTTGGACGCGTTTGAGCCTGAAAAACATGGCGCCGAATTGTCACAGCGGTTTCGTCGAATACAATTCAAACAATTAAATTCGTCTGTTGGGCGACGTTTAGTGCAGGCCTTCGTAGGCAATTAGACCATAAAATGATTTTATGGCTTTCCTTAGATCCTGAGTTTGGTCCCGTTACAATACCAGAACGATCGTCTGAAGAAGATCAAGATACATTACTTGCAGCTGCGGAGAACTTGGAAGAGAACCCAGAGGAACAAACAGGGATGGTTAATGAAGTATCAAAACAACAAATAGTGGTGCAATACTTAAAGGTATACTCCCACCATATTATATATTTACACAAGAAAGTCTTCTCGTGATATTTAATAGGGAACGTAAATAAACACGAACGTCGATTATAACGCCATCAGTGCTGTTTTGCTGTTTTTTACCCGAAGGCCAGCAGTGTTGTTTCTTTTTCGTAAAATGTCTTCATTTAGACATAACCGGGATTTACTTCTGATTTGCTACAACAAAAAGAAGATCACAGCCGAACAACTTTTACTCTTGCTAGAAGAAAATACCTCCAGGAATCCAGATTTTAGCTACGAGGCATACGACCGATTCGACCTCTCCAACATCGAGAAACTTAAATGCAAGTCGCTTTTAGATTTGAAAAGAACGATATACCGCTATTAGCAGAAGCACTTCAATTACCAGAAACTTTTAAATGCTATCATGAGAGGACCACAGCTGGAAAAATTGAAGCATTGTGTATACTTTTGAAGCGTTTGGCTTACCCCTGCCGTTATGTGGATATGATTCCTCTGTTTGGTCGACCAGTACCCGAACTTAGCATGATCACCAACGAGATTATCGACTATATATTTAATACTCACGGGCACAGAATGATTCTCAGTGGAACCATCAGATTCTCAGTTTTCCCAACCTACAGATGTATGCCGATGTAATCCATCAACAAGGAGCAGCCTTACTAATTGTTTAGGTTTTATGGACGGGACGGTTCGACCAATATGCAGACCATTTAAACACCAGCGCATTGTGTACAATGGCCATAAAAGAATCCACTCTCTGAAATTTCAGTCAGTTACTTTGCCCAATGGATTGATTGCCAACATGTTCGGTCCAATAGGTAGGTAGATTTGAATACTGTATGTTGATTGTTTAGTTTATAGCACTTGCCAATAGAACAAAAATATTAAAAATATTTATAGAATCATATTTTCAAATTTTGACCATGTAGCTCTCCTCAGTAATAAAAATACGTTTTAATTACTTTTATATAGGGTAGGAGACATGATGCAGGGATGTTGGCTGATTCTCATCTTTTAAACTTGTTGGAACAGTTTGCCTTCTCACCGGATTGAGACCCTATGTGCCTGTATAGTGATCCTGCTTATCCTATGAGGGTTCATCTACAGGCACCTTTCAGAGATGCAAGGCTTACTGAAGCTATGGAATTATACAATAAGTCAATGAGTGGTGTCCGGGTGTCAGTAGGGTGGACATTTGGTGAGATTGTGAGATCTTTCAGATTTCTTGACTTCAAGAGTAATTTAAAACTAGGTCTGAGCAATGTTGGCAAAATGTATATCATATGTTCTATTATTCAAATTGCTTTAACCTGCATGTATGGAAACCAAACACCAGCATTTTTTGGCTTGGATCCCCCTTCAGTCCAGGAATATTTTTCTTAGCTCTGAGTGATTATCAAATGCAATTTTGTTATACTATTAATAAACACTGACATATCCTAACAATTTTTTCAGTGCACTGTTTAATTTTAATTCAGGCATTTTCATGGTTTTAACATTTGGCCATTGCTATAATGTTTCCTGATGTATTTTTAATGAGGTAGTATTGAATAAATGCAACCCAATTTTATGTCAAACAGGGTTGTATTAGTCTAATCCTACCTCATTAATCATGCATGAGGGCAAATTAGAGAAGCGTGCATGCTGATAAGGGATATTAGTGATTAGACAGCCATACATGTATTCACGCTTGTTGTCTAAGTACTGTGCCATGTTAATAAACACATAGTAGACAAGACATCCTTTTTCAAAAAAATCTGTATTTTTGCCACAACATGGAAGTTGAGACATGTTGTCATGTATCTATTAAATGAATATATTGTATTTTAATATTAACCATGAAAAACAGCAGATCATAATAAATGAGGAAATAAAAAAAACACACTTTAAAAACAAAACAAATTATTGCTTCGGTGTTAGCTTTTCGATCATGGCAAGCATTAAGTTATTCTGCTGGGCCATCATCATTTGCATCTGTTGCATTTGTTGTTGCTGCTGCTGCTGTTGCTGAGCCATCATTTTCATAAGTGAGTCCTGTTTTTGTTCTTCCTTTTCCTGTTGTTTCTTCATCTCCAATTCCTTCTCTTTCGTAGCTATCTCCATCATGTTCTGCTCGCGCAAGAACTCCAATGTGTCT
The DNA here is from genome assembly GCA_035771165.1 of Paragorgia papillata. Taxonomy (NCBI): domain Eukaryota; kingdom Metazoa; phylum Cnidaria; class Anthozoa; order Scleralcyonacea; family Coralliidae; genus Paragorgia; species Paragorgia papillata. Next base: position 794,550 of record JAWNZC010000241.1, on the reverse strand, counting down.
GACCCTGATCATCTTTTAACTTTTCGTTTAACTGTACAACTGTGTACATCAAAAACAACAACACTGTAATAACATCAAGCTGCTTATTTATTAACTAAGAAGAAATTATTTGTATGAATATGAAAGTAGTAGCCTGGCTTGAAATATAAATTATTGAAAGATAAAATTGACTAATCTAAAGTAAGTATCTTACTTTCATCTTTTCTCGTTTCTTCGCTGACCTCCTCTTTCTCTATAAGTTCTTCAATAAGTTGGTCAAGTTCTGTGACCTCCGGCGAAATCCCCGTTGCCTGTTTTTCATAAGTGGTTCTTTTCTTATGTTTCTCACACAAAAGAGAGCAACGGTCCTGAACTGTCCTTTTTGTCAGTGTCTTCTTGTTAAATGGCGCCTCCATTTTCGTCAAATTATCGGCAATTGTTTGCCACAACTGAGCCCGTTGAGTTGTTTTTTTCTTAGCCTGAAAAGGTTTACGACCAATACCTCCCGACAAAGCATTATGTCATGACGTTTAGTCCATTCCATGGGAGTATTGCTAAAGAGAAAAAGAGCAAAGAAAGTTTTTAAATACAAGTATTTAATACTACGCGAATTTAAAGAAGTCTAAAATGAATAAAATCATCCCCGATAAATGTATTAAAATGAACGTCCCCATAAGCTGAAAAGCTTTTTCGGTTGTGTGACACCATAACAAATTGAAAAACGTCAGGTAAAACAGCGTTCTACTGTGAGGCTTTAGGGAAACTACAGAAAAAACTGAGACAGATGAATCCTCGAACAAGACATGTCAACTTACCCTTGACCTTGGATTTCATTGGTTAACTTTGCCGGACTTTGGATGTAAACAAAAGCCATTAAGTGGTTTTAGCGCTGTAATGCAACACATTAGAACATTTTATTGAAGACGGAATCCCTAAATATGTAGTAAATTAGTAAAAAATGTTATAAAATATAAGCTTACCTTTCCACGGTCTTGAAATCAACACGTACGGGAAAACCCTTCACTTGCCGTCTGTCACCTCAACCCAATGACGTGCTGACGTCAACTAAAACGCTTACAATACTTCCGGTTGCCGTCCGTGACTCAAAAACGCCGCTCGCTTAAGCTCCCTAATAATTACTACTTAATAACCGAGAGTGAGGTCTTTACGGTAAAATATTAAACCGAAGTCTTGCTGTATTGACCGAGCGATAGCGAGGTTAATACGTTCAAGACTAAGGTTTAATATTTTACCGTAAAGACCGAACGGTCGAGGTTATTAAGTAGTTTAATATATAAACCGTAAACACCGAACTAGCGTTGTTTTCTGCTGTTTTGTTCTCGTCTGGATACTAAGATTTACTTTTATAATGTTCATCGTCGTTTATTTAATTTATTTTCTTCGTTTTTCGGCAATAAAAGTTTCTTATTAGGATTTTTTGTTTGTTTCCATTCGCAGGGCATTAACAATTTTCATAATGCCCATGGGCGTTATGTGGAAAAATCTCGCCACGTCAGCAACCAATCACAGCGCGTGATTTTACCGGAAGTAATCCGTGCCCTATAATAATTACTATACTTAGCGTGGAGTCTGTACTATATATACTAATATAGTGAAATATCGGACCGACGTTTTTAGTACGGACCGAGCGAGCCGAGGTCCGTGCAGAAAACAGAGGTCCGATATTTCCCTAGTATAGTGGCATCTTTGTGTCACATCTGCAGCATTTATATGTATTTCAATGGCTTTCTCTCGGGGACTTTCTTTTCTCCAAAAGAGTTGCAAGAAAAAGTCGAAAATTAATATTATTACACTAACATTACAGTTTGTGTTGTGTTTGTGTTGTGTTGTGTTGTGTTGTGGTGTGGTGTGGTGTGGTGTGTTGTGTTGTGTTGTGTTGTATTGTGTATTGTATATTGTATTGTATAGTGTATTGTATATTGTGTATTGTATTGTGTATTGTATGGTGTATTGCATTGTATATTGCATTGTATATTGTATTGTATATTGTATTGCATTGCATATTGTATTGTATTGTGTATTGTATTGTATTGTGTTGTATTGTATTGTGTAGTATACTTTGTATTGTATTGCATTGTGTATTGTATACTGTATTGCACATTGTACTGTACTGTATATTGTATTGTATTGTATTGTGCATTGCATTGTGTATTGTATTGTATTGTATTGTATTGTATTGTATACTGTATTGCATATTGTATTGTGTATTGTATATTGTATTGTGCATTGCATTGTGTATTGTATACTGTATTGCACATTGTATTGTGTATTGTATATTGTATTGTATTGTGCATTGCATTGTGTATTGTGTACTGTATTGCATATTGTATTGTATTGTGTATTGTATTGTGTATTGTATTCTATAGTGTATATTGTATGTGTATTGTATTGTATTATATTTTGTATTGTGTATTGTATTGTATTGTATATTGATTTATTTGATATTGTATTGTATTGCGTATTGTATTGTATATTGTATTGTATTGTATATTGTGTATTGTATTGTGTATTGTATTGTATTGTGTATTGTATTGTATTGTGTATTATTGTGTATTGTATTGTATTGTATATTGTATTGTATATTGTATTGTATATTGTATTGTATATTGTATTGTATTGTATTGTATTGTATATTGTATTGTATATTGTATTGTATATTGTATTGTATATTGTATTGTATATTGTATTGTATATTGTATTGTATATTGTATTGTATATTGTATTGTATATTGTATTGTATTGTATATTGTATTGTATATTGTATTGTATATTGTATTGCGTATTGTATTGCGTATTGTATTGCGTATTGTATTGCGTATTGTATTGCGTATTGTATTGCGTATTGTATTGCGTATTGTATACTGTATTGCGTATTGTGTATTGTATTGCGTATTGTGTTGCGTATTGTGTTGTGTATTGTGTTGTGTATTGTGTTGTGTTGTATTGTATTGTGTATTGTATTGTATTGTATTGTATATTGTATTGTGTATTGTATTGTGTATTGTGTATTGTATTGTGTATTGTATTGTATTGTGTATTGTATTGTATTGTATTGTGTATTGTATTGTGTATTGTATTGTTATTGTATTGTGTATTGTATTGTATTGTATTGTATTAGTTCATATCTTAATTCAAGATTGCATTATTCTTCTGCATTATATTTTTCGGCTAGTCTTGTTTGTTGTGTCTCTTCTGAAACTTTTATATTATGTTTCTGTTTTAATATTTTGCTTCTTGGCCACATTCTTTCAGGATTATGTTTCATTTCATACCAAACTTCAAGAAGCCATTGTGGTAATTTGTCAGCTTCTTGGCTCGAAAACAACAACTGATGTGCAAGAAGCCATCGAGTTTTTGGTCGTGGCTTACGAGTTTGGCCTGAGCAATGCACTACAGGGAGTTCGTCGTATGCTGTTACTGGTGTGGTCTAAAGATAACTCTATTAAGGAGACTGTTGTAGAAGCATACGAAAGATTGTACCTCCATCCACAAGTTCAAGGACAGAGGTATGCTGGTCAACGCTGTTTTATTTAGACTACAATCTTACCTCCTTTGTTACCCTTACTTGGTTACTTTGAAACCCAAAGTTTTTTTGTTGTCACCGTTTTTGTCCTCGTCGTTCTTGTCTTCGTCGTCGTCGCTGTCGTCACTATTGGTGCTGATGGTATTGGTGCTGCTGTTGCTGTTGCTGCTGTTATTGTCGTCAGCGTTGTTGTTGGAGGTATTGCTGTTGTTGTTGGTGTTGGTGTTATTTTTTTATTTTTTTGTCGTGGTTGCTGTTGCTGCTGTTGTTATTGTTGTTGATGTTGTTGGTATTTGTGGTGTTGCTGCTGTTGTTTGTTGATACTGCTGCTGTTGTTTTTGTTGCCGGTGGTGGTGTTGGTGGTGGTGGTGGTGGTGGTGGTGCTGTTGTTGTTGTTTTCGTGGTTGTTGTTGTATGACATGATTTGTCCTGTGTTTCTAGAGCCAAAACGGCAGCTATTGTTCGTAATTTGATTGCTCTTACTCAAGGTGCTTCAATTGGTGAACTCACATCATTGGATGAACTGGTATGTAGGGCAAAATGTAGATTACTGTGTAAGAGTAAAAAGCTCCTCTCGAAATGTCAGTATTTCGTTGCTATTAAAAATGTCGTCAGTACACCACCTATGGTATATATTTTAAAATATAAAAACTAGTTGCAATTTGTATTTATCAAGGTGTATAAACTAATGAAGAGCAAGTTAATACCCAACAATGTTGTCCAGCTCTTGTGGGAAAAGTTTACAATGAAAGTAAGTCACCGTTTATTGTTTCCAAAAAAAAATAATCCCGAACTTATCAAATAGGAGAATCTTCTCTATTGATAAAAAGCGATTAAATTTTGGGTATTTGCGGCTAGTAGTTTAGTAACAAAATGCCAGTCTGAGTTCTCCTGAGCGAAATTGCAGTATATATCTTGACGTTGCAAAATTTCATCTTCATGGACTTTTTTGCTGTCAAACTACTCATCGGAAGTCGAAAAAGGAATCAGCTTTCGAAAAGAAAAAGTGTTTAAAACACTAGTACGCATCTACTCCGCACTTAAGGTGACTCCCTAGTTTTTTCATGGCTTGTTACGTTCAGTCATAGTCTATGGTTATTGCTGTCTTTAAAATAACTATTACATAATTATTCTGTATACTGAACTGCAGAAGGAGAACCACACTTATGAAGTATTTGTTGAATATTACTAATATCCGCCGTTACTATAGTAATAATGGCGTTTGAAATTTGTCAAGTTTTTTACGGTTTTCGTCTATTTAGACGCACATATCCGGTTTTCTTCGGTCAAAATTTCTAAATTACTTTTTTCCGCATAGAACACTGCAGCAAAATATTAGGGAAAGTTGTTAAGACAGATTTTTCGCTATAAACTTAATGGATTAAAAATAGTTCTGTCTTATGAAATTTTTAAAAACTAACTATGTTGTTTAAGGTTTTCCTATTTCTTTATGCACAACATTTTAAATAATTTTATCGAAGCAAATGTGTGATATTTGAGCATTTGTATCGCTCGGACGGCTGCCGTGACGTGACAGAATATCAACAGTCGACAAGATTGCTATTTACGCATGTGCCAACGCCATACTCGTCACCAGTCCTTTCAAATTACCGTAGGGACACCTTAATTATCTTCGTTATTGCGTAAGAATCATTCGTTTTCCGATGTCACTTCTGGTATTAAGTAGTTACCAACTTTGACAGCGAAAAAGACCATGAAGATGAAATTTTGCATCGTCAAGATATATTGCAATTTTGCTCAGATAGATAGTCATTATACACTTGTTGACTGGCGCTGAGGGAGTTTTACGGATCCGAAGGCTTCAGGGTGACATTGAAACCTGAGGGACCGTAAAACTCGATGTTTCTCGAGGCAAAAGTCAAAAAACGTTTTGTTATATATATACCAAAGACTTTTAAAATACAAAATACCAAACTGACTCGAAACTTGCAAAAGGCATAAAGACTTACCAATACACTTTGACTTTGTCTTCGTAATTTCAATTTAACTAAACGAATACACCAGCCTCGACAAGTACAAAGAACAGCTTTAAATCCCGAAGCTCGAAACAAGCTCTTGTTTTCAAAATGCTCCAAAGAGTCCAAAGATCTTGATCTGATGCAATAATTGTGTATTCACGTGAACAACGCATGATTAAAGCTGACGTCAGAGGGAAACATTGAGTTTGTTGAACAACATGTGACCATGATTTGACCAATAGGATTTCAGATTTGGCAAACGAAAGCCTTTGGTATATAACAATGTAAAATATATAACTTTTGATTGAATAAAGATCTTTTGATTTTGGATTTAGAAGTTTATTAAAGCTTTTTTTCGAAGCAGTCATCAAATATGCAAGGCCAAAAAAAATTCTTCTCTTTCTGGTCAGGACACATGTGCAAAATCGACACGGTGACGCGGATTTTTTTTTTGCTAATTTTCTTTTTAAAGGTAAACTTTTATTGAACAGACATGGTGAGTAATCTTCTTTATTATATGGCCAGCAGCGCTGAGAGGTCCGAATACGGAAATCCTGTAATTTGATTGGTTCATAAGCGGTCGGATATTTCCCGTATCCGCCCGCCCCGAGCGGAATCTGCCGTTCGGGACCGTAAGTTTTATAAACAAAATGGCAGGCATGTCAGTATATCGGCAACAAGATGGATTATAATTTCAGAACTACTCATTATTGAAATATATCGTGCAGGTATGTTGTTAGAAATTTTATAAGCTTTCATTTGATGTGTTGTTCGAGTTTCCACGTTTTGTGAAAGTTTTTAAAATGTCCCAAAAACGTTCGTAACATTGTTCGTAATAATATAACATTTACTTCTCACAAGTATTAGAATTTCAGACGATTTTTTATTCAACTACTTAACGTACGATCTTGAGCAATATGTCAAACAAAAGCAATTGAAAAATACTATTTGGGGTAGAAAGTTCAAGATTCTACCTCAACGGAAAGTACTTTAGAAATGGGAAAATGTCTGCCATTTTCGTTTAGTTCGAAGGAAAGATGGGTCGAGTTTTCACAGAACGTTCACAACATTTATGGCCATATAATAAACTACTTATTGACCTCGCTTGTTCGGCCTGTACTAGTGAAATATCGGACCTCTGTTTTTTTCACTAAAAAAACATCGGCGCTTTAACAAACATATCAGCGCTTTTAATAGGAAACATTGGTTGAACTCTCTTTAAAGTGCCTATGAAACGAAAATGGAGTAACATCTTTTGCAGTTTTTCGTTTCTTTGCTTCGTTGTTAAGATATTTCAGTTTGTTTGATATTCAAATTAAACATTTTGACGTCACATGTGTATAAGGAGTTATCGAAAAGTTATATATCTTTGCTATTATCAGACTAAAATAATTCGAAGGAAGCGTGTGTTTCGCCCAGAACACTAAACATGTAGATTTTCAAGTGATTATATTTGACAATAGCAAAGATATATATTTGAAATATATATATTTCAATAACTTATTATGCACGTGTGACTATCAAAATGTTTAATTTGTATATCAAACAAACTAAAATATCTCAAGAACAGAGCAAGGAAACGAAAAACTGCAAAAGATGTTACTCTATTATTTTAAGTGTTGTTTCAAATAAGACAAACTTAATTTTCGTTTCATAGACACTTTAATAGCTCGATCAAATATTATCCTCTGGTTTGATCCGGAAGATGGCGCTTTTAAAGGGCATATGACTCGAAAATTAAGTTTGTCTTATTGAAAAGAACATTTAAAATGATAAAATAACATATTTTGCAGTTTTTGGTTTCCTTGCTTCGTTTTTGAGATATTCCAGTTTGTTTGATATGTAAATGACACAACTTTTTACGTCACACGTGCATAATGAGTATTATGAGTTACCGAGAGAAGGTTACATATCTTTGCTATTGTGAAAATCTCTTGGAATTCTACATGTTTGATGTTGTGGGCAGAAACACGCACATGCTTCCTTTGAGTTAATCCCATGTTTTCTTAATACCAAAGATATGTAACCTTTTCTGATAACTCATTATGCACATGTTACGTAAAAAGTTGTGTCATTTGCATATCAAACAAACTGGAATATCTCAAAAACAAAGCAAGGAAACCATAAACTGCGAAAGATGTTATTTTATCATTTTAAATGTTCTTTTCAATAAGACAAACTTAATTTTTAAAAATGTATAAAATAATTCGCTAATAGTCGTTATTGGAGGATTGGTGCCAAGCCCCAGGGGGATGCCACCCCCATGATCAAAGGTGACCATGGCAACCCCGCCACAGCAGGCACCAGTCACACTGTCAAGCAGTGGAAATATATATACTTACCTTGCATTCAATAAACAGCGCGCGCAAAACCAGTCAAGCTCAGACCACGCTGACAAGACTTTGATGAGCGCTGAGATAATCCCACATGTTGCATGTATAAGCGCGCGCAAAACCAATCAAGCTCAGACCACGCTGACAAGACTTTGATGAGCGCTGAGATAATCCCCACATATTATAAATGAATGACCACTGACCAAATATCTAATAGATAGATAGCGCGCGCAAAATCAGTCAAGCTCAGACAACGCTGACAAGACTTTGATGACCGCTGACTAGTATTGTCTCCTTTTTACCTTGCCTAAATTACATTTAGCCACATTAAAAAAGGATCGACGCGCAAGAAATAAGATGACGCGTGCGCTGACCAGAAACAGAAGACTTTTTTTTCCAGCCTAATATATAAAATGTAAAACCTATTGACTAATTCACTATTGGTGGTTTAAGCTTGATGGAATCATTGAATTCTGTTTTAAACCGACCACAAATGGCATTCATAATTGTAAATATTATAATGTTCATTTCAAATCTGATTAAATTAAATTAATATTAAAATATAATTTTTGCCCTAAACATGTGACGTCATTTCCCCCGCCAAATTATTAATTATTTAATCGATTAATTTATTAACGTGTCTCAGTTAATATTTATTCTGTGGTCTGAACATACATAAGGTTTGTTTAATTTGTGTTTATCTCAGGCGCCTCAGACAACACAAGAAGGAAGCAGAGGAGCTCTGAAATTACTTGGAATGCTGGCAAGGTACGAAGGCAGCCTCATACCCAGGCGCTTTTTGTTTACTACGCCGCCGCGTGTGGTGCGCGCATGGGACGTGCGGCGTGCAGTGCCGAATCAGCGGGGGAAGCGCCTGACAGAAAATGTATCGATTTCTGAAATTGCTGTCGGTTTCTGAATTTGTCAATCTGACCTAGCCTAGTTTCTAAGCCTTTCGTTTCCGCCATGAGCTTGGCCGCGTAGTCGCTTTGGGTTCTTGGGAAGACTGGGGAGAGGCTGGAAACGAGAAGGCCTAGCAACATTCGTAAAAAGGTCCTGCCCAGAATCGTTCTGGCCCTTCGAGTGTTCCTGGGATCTAGCGTAGCGACAGTATATTATACAAAAAAGCATAAGGATGTCTGCGAAGATTTTACCAAAGATCTTGGCGATCGAAAGAAGGAAATTATGGAATATATTTCAATTGGAGCTCGAAATAAAAATCTAACTGTTTAACTTCAACTTTTGGCGGTTGCAGAAGCAAAGCTAGTGATAAGAAAGCTAGGCCAGTCAACCTTCGTCGATCCGAGATGAGTAGCCTTGTATTATTTTATGCAGATGGGAGTAGTAAGTGTCGGGAAACACTTACTACTCCGCCACGGGACGTCATAACATCACAATTCTTCCTCAATAAACAACTGAGCTGTAAAGTGAAAGTGTTTACGAATTTTGCTAGGCCTTCCCCAGTGGGTCCGTTCGGAACACTTCCGAAACGTGTCAACCGAGGAAAGCCTAAAAACTAGGCTAAATCTGACCCAATCGGGCGATATTTTGCCTTTTCAAATACTTTTTTTGCCGAAACCGTGGATAGAATTGATTAGTTCCTTCGGAAAATAACTATTGAAGGTAGTTTGAGCCAAAGTAATGTGTATATTTTCGTTTAAGTATGGCTGAAGTCTGGAGATCGTTTCAACCGTTCGAGGTCTACAGACTATCCGAATGCTAAATATTTTTATGTTTATAAATTTGAGTACAGTGTGAAGCTTTATTATTCTTGGTTTTCATCTGACGTCACGACGGCCATGTCGGTGCTCATGATCCACTCATTTTTTTTGTAAAAGTGACAAAAAGTTGAAAGAAACATTCAATTTAGCATATAGTTTACATCACGAAATCTTGTCAACGGCTAGCGTAATTTTGAAATGTGTTTTGTTTGCAGTTATTTCGTTTTAAACGACCACAGATAAACAATTTAACGATCTTACCATTAATAATTTCCATTCTAACCATTTTGTAGCCGGGTTTTTTTTCTGTAGAACGTATTGCTTCGCCTAAATGTTCAATTTCTTCTTTCATTTGCCCACTCCGTTATAATTTCGGCGCCATTGTTGCTTAACAGAACAACCGCTTGCTCTAATGATCACTGTTCGTGCTATACTACGCATTTTGTCATTGGTCAATTTTTTTAAAAGAATGACTTTGATTGGTTTATCCCAGAGGTTTATATCACCAATTATAAACTCCTGCAATAGTAATCTATTCTAACTACACTCCTGCTCTCATAGGCTTACGGGAGGAGAGTTACGGGAGATGCGAGCCCGTAAGCCAAGGGGAGAGACCATTAGGTGTACAGTTGGGAGGGGTAGGGTGGGAAAACTGAACAAAAAGGACAAAATACACACAGATAGTGAATTGATAAATCGTTGAAACTTTACATAAACTACTATTTCTACCCTTTACACCCATCCCTAAATCAGAAGGGCCCTAATACAGCATTAGTAAGGCCAAATCGGCTCCAATGGCCAGGGCCATTCCAACCGTACCTGCCCGCATCTCGTTTAACAAACTGACCCTAATCTATTGAACTCGCAGTGTTTTATACCTATGTTCCGCATGACTGCATTTAGAATAGCCAATCAAATTCGAGGATTTACATTATAAACTTGTAAATTTATACTAAATATATATATAACCTTATAGCATCAATTCTCCAATTTCACTGCATATTTTATGGTTCGTTACATTTCAGAGACTTTCCTTTACAATCGTCATGTGTACCGTTCCGCCCGAGGTTCCGCCATATTAAAAACATTTTCTGCCAGGCGCTTCCTCTCCTCGCGCGTTCTGTCATAAGGGCCTGGGTACGAGGCGGGTACGAAGTCATAACTTTTGAATGCATGATGCATAAAGAAATGAAGGATGTCAGTGGTCACAACACGTGCCTTTCACCATTGCGACCTGGGTTTGAATCCTGCATTTATCTGATTAAAATTTCACCTTGGCCACATGTGAGAAGAGTGCTTGTCTTTCAGTTTGACTCTGCCAAACAGCACAGGTTTCTTCCAGGTACTCCGGTTTCCTCCTGTAGTAACACTGGACCAGTTAGGGATGGTCCTTACTGGACCTCTAGGGAGAACAGTCTAGATACGACTTATATGGTTATCCAGTATAAATAAAGTTAGTTTGGTTCACTCTAATTTCTTCCCGCAGTAACACTGAACTAATGAGGGATGGTCCTTACTGGACCTCTGGGAAGAACAGTTTGGATATGACTGATAGTGATAGGGTTATCTAGTACTAGGGTGGGAAGCACGGGTAGTGTGTGCTGTTAGGGCGCTGCCTCTCACGAAAAGTTAAGCCCGGTTAGATGGGGTTAGTACTTGGGTGACCATCTGCGAGTAACCAGAGTAGCCCAAGCACGCTGTTAAGCGAGGTGAACACAGCAGGGGCTAATGTAGAGTAGCTGCATTTATTTATATTATTAATAAAGATTTTGAAACACTGCTCAGTTTTGTGGTCAATGAACAAGTCATATGGATACATATTGATCTTATGAACGAGGATACGAACAGTACATGCTAACAGTATGCATTTCTATGCCATATAAAATAAATCAATTCTAAAATAGAATATAGTATTAACGTTACTATATATATTTATTCATACTCGCACAGTGTGCTTGGGCTACCTGGACTTAGGCGAGTAGAGTTTAGTTGGTTTCTGCTGTGCTTCGAGGGTTTTTCGCCGGGTTCTCAGGTTTTCCTCCCTCCATAAAATCAACAATTCGTGGTCTGACATGTGTGTCGTATGGCGGCCGACAGTGCGCCTTTAACCCTTTACCAGGCAGATTACCAGGAAGTTTCCACTTGACGAGTAAAATCGTCTGACGTTAGCCTGAGTGAAAGTAATAAGTTGCCAAATGGCAAGCAACCATACCTGGTAAAGGGTTAATATGCTTTCGACTGTGCCATTTGAAATTTAGTATGTAAATTGCTCTTGAAAATCCCCTTGTGGGAAGAAGTAATTAAATATGTGTAGTATAAATAAAATTGGTTTAGTTTAAGATGCTTACAAATTAATTCTATCTTTTCTTTTGTTGCTGAGTAGAGCTCAGTATGAGATAGTTCAAAGCAACATTGATGTACTAGTCAACACTGGTCTTGGAGATCGAGCCAAGGACGACGCTGTATTGGTTAAAGATACGTGTACAGTTTTGCTGAAATTAAACAAAGATGGCGAGAAGGTAGGGGAAGAAAGGGAGGAAGGAAAGAAGAAGGAAGAGAGGGAGGAGGGAAGGAAGAAAGGAAGAAGGAATTGGGGAAAGGAAGGAAGGAAGAAGGAAAGGGGGAAAGGAAGGAAGAGGGAAAGGAGGAAGGGAAGGGAGTAAGGAAAAAGGAAAGGGGGAAATGAAGGAAGGAAGAAGGCATTGGGGAAAGGAACGAAGGAAGAAGGAAAGGGGGAAAGGAAGGGAGTAAGAAAGAAGGAAAGAGGGAAATGAAGGAAAGGGGAAAGGAAGGAAGGAAGAAGGAAAGGGGGAAATGAAGGAAGGAAGAAGGAAAGGGGGAAAGGAAGGAAGGAAGGAAGGAAGAAGGAAAGGGGGAAATGAAGTAGGGAAGAAGGAAATAAAGGAAATCTTACTGAAAGCAATGCGTCTCACAACGTTCGCACTCGAATTCAAAAACTTCCAAAGATATATTCAAAACTATCGCATGCAAGTTTATAAAACTTAAATGATATCTTCTCAGTTTTGAAAGGGGGAAAGGAAGCAAGAGAGGAAGGAAGGAAGAGAAGAAGGAAGGAAGAGAGAAGGAAAGGAGGAGGTAAGGAAGGGAGGAAGGAAGAGAAGGGAAAAGGAAGGAAGGAAGGAAGAAGGAAAGGAGGAGATAAGGAAGGGAAGAAGAAAGGGAAGAAAGGAAGACACACACACATATTCAAACCAACCAACCAACCAACAAACAAATGCAGCAATATTTCGCGCTTAATTTTATTCGTAGAGACCTGGTGACAACGACGAACCGTTACGCTTTGCTTCCGATCACGTGATCTTTCAACGTCTTACAGACATCGTGGTTTCAGGCATCACGTCAGCCTTGGGTGGTATGTGGGTGCCGATGACGGAGGAAGCCCTTAATGTTATCTATCAACTGGCCGAGCATCCTGATGTTATATGCGGCACTTTGATCAAGAATTTGATGGTAAAGGTTTTTGGTAACCAGACAAACGTTGAAAATAGTGATGGGAATGGTGACGAAGGTAATTTGATGTTATAGACGAAATCGGAGTTTCGACTGCGCATACAATCTGAGTCGGGATAAAATGTAGTTCATTTATAACATGAGGCTGAAGGAGCCGTAGTAAACATAACATTTCTGATTTCAGAAACTTTTTAATGTTTAGGTATTCTATAAGGATAAAATTTGCTTATCGATTATCCTTGACAATAATCCTAAACGTAGTGTCTAAAAATAATGAACTCAAAACATGAAAAAACAGTCCCAGCCTATGTTATCTTCCCGTTATGCTTTAATAGACACGATGTAATTTGCATAGGGCCCAAATTGAATAGGAAACTAATTTGCATGTGGGCCTAAATGAAACTACGATTTGGTCTATGTTATGTGGGTTTTTTGTCTGCATGTCTATCCATTCCATTTTATATATCACCTTACTAAAAACTTGAGATTGACCACGTGCTATTGAATACTATTGTATTCGATTATACTCAATACTCTATTATTTATTAAAGTGCCCCTAACCCCAAAAATTTTATGGTTTAGATTAAAAGCACCCCTAAGATTATGAAGAATGGCGTTGAAAGTTTGGCGATCTATACACAAATAATTTGCCACAAAAATCTGGGCGCCACAGTCAATTGAACTAATAAATAAGTTAGAGAGGATTCAAAGGCGTGCCACCAAGTATATCCTCAACCTGCCGTTTTTTTGTACTATCGACTATAACACCAGGTTATATTCCTTGTCTCTACTTCCTATTTGTTACTGGCATGAATATTTAGATATGATCTTGTTCTTTAAAATAACACATGGTTTAGTTAATCTGAAGTCCTCTGTTCTTCCTATTACGCTTACTCACAGAACCACTAGATCATCTAGTGGTAATGTAGTCAAATTTGTTACCCGTAAATGTAAAACTACCACCTGCCAGAGATCCTTTTTTATCAGAATTTGTCGAATTTGGAACGCTCTTGCAAATGAACTGAACCTTAGTATGGATAGTCTAAACTCATTTAAATCTGTTATGCTAAATTATTATTTTACATCATTGGAAACTAGTTGCAACTGTGAAAATCCTCGTACGTTTAAGACTATATGTCTAAAATGTAATTCTGTCCGTAGTCTCAGCCGTCCAATTTCTTGCTGTTGTTAGTATCTGTATCTGTAAATTATATATAGTTATACTTTGTATAGTTATATAGCTTTATACATTAACTTATATCTCGGGCCCGTTGTAATTGGCTAATCGCTGTTGCGGATCCCCTGCCATCGTTAAGTAACTTTTCTATGTTGCTATCTGTACATAAATATTTTTTATCTGGCAAAGCTAATAAAATAAATAACTTGAACTATCTTTTTCAGTTTAGTACTTTGTAAATACATGCAAAGTTTGGAGAAATTTTGATGAATAATTTTGAAGATATATTTGAAAATAAATCGTCGACAATTCTGCTTTCCTTATGTTACGTCATCACATGCCTATTTGCATATTACAAAAACCGGTATAGCCGAACTTTCAACGACATTCTTCATAAATTTAGAAGTGCACGAAAGTGGTTGCCTTAGTGTTCTAGACTACATTACGATCTCGGCCGTATAATAATGCGCTGTGCATGTGGTGCTGTGTTGGTTGCGTTGAGCTGTTGTATTGTGTTCTGGTGTGTTGTGTTTTTCTATGTTGTGTTGTGTTGTGTTGTGTTGTGTTGTGTTGTGTTGTGTTGTGTTTTGCTATTTTTTGCTGTGCTGTGTTGTGTTTTGTGGTGTTGTGTTGTGTTGTGTTGTGTTGTGCTGGGTTGCGTTTTCGTTGAGCCGTTCTACGTTGCAGTGTGTTGTGATAAACTAAACTAACTTATATTTATACTGGATAACTCTATCAGTTCAGTAAATCAGTCAGAGGTCCAGTAAAGGCCATCCCTCATTGGTCCAGTGTTACTACAGGAGGAAACCGGAGTACCCGGGGGAAATCTGGAGTGTTTGGTAGAGTCGAACGGGAATCACTGTTCTCACATGCGGCCAAGGTGAAATTTTCAATCAGATAACTGCTGATGAGAGCAGAAATCGAACCCGGCTCGCAGAGGTGAAAGGCACGTGCGCTAACCACTGTGCCACCAATGAAGTGTGCTATGCTGCGTTGTGTTGTAGTCTCCCATATTGTATTGCACTGCAACAGAGTCCCCCATTGTATTATTAAAATTGTATTCAGTTGCCATAAAAAACCTTTCTTCTTTAGAAACACCAGAAGACTCAACCATGTCATCATGTCCAAGTCATCTTCTTGGGCGTCTTCTGGCTTTGGTGGGTCATGTCGCTCTCCGTCAAGTTGTTCATTTAGATGGAAGCATTTTGGGCGAGATGAAAAGACGTGAGAGGATCAAAGAAGACGAGAAAGGCAAGAAAAAGAACAACAATCGTACTCCTCGTCCTGGACAGCAAAGCGAGACTACAAACCAGACACCAAGGACAAAGGTAAGATGATTTTCATGTTTTGCGCTCCAGTCCGACCCTTATGCGAGCCCGCGTTTCTTCGCCAACGTGGATTGGATTGGGTTGTGTTAGTGTTGGTGTTGGGGTTAGTGTGGGCATGTTAGTGTGTTGGTGTTGGCCGTTGGGGTTAGTGTGTTGGTGTTGTGGTTGGTTGGTGTGTTGGTGTTGGTGTTGTTGTTCGTGTTGTTGTTGGGGTTGGTGTTGGTGTTGGTTGGTGTTGGGGTTGGTTGGTGTTGGTGTTGGGGTTGGTTGGTGTTGGGGTTGGTTGGTGTTGTGGTTGGTTGGTGTGTTGGTGTTGTTCGTGTTGTTGTTGGGGTTGGTATTGGTGTTGGTGTGTTGTTGTTGGGGTTGGTGTTGGTGTTGGTTGGTGTGTTGGTATTGGGGTTGGTTGGTGTTGGGGTTGGTTAGTGTGTTGGGGTTGGTTGGTGTGTTGGTGTTGGTTGGTGTGTTGGTGTTGGGGTTGGGGTTGGTGTGTTGGTGTTATTGTTGGTGTTGGGGTTGGGGTTAGTGTTAGTGTGTTGGCCGTTGGTGTTGGTGTGTTGGGGTTGGTGTTGGTGTGTTGAGGTTGGTGTTGGGGTGTTGATGCTGGAGTTGGTGTTGGGGTTTGTGTTGGTGTTGGGGTTTGTGTTGGTGTTGGAGTGTTAGTGTTGGGGTTAGTGTTGGTGTGTTAGTGTATGCAAAATGCAAATCATTTCTCGTCAGTGCCAATCTTGGCTATAAATAACGAACACTGAATATGCTTTTTGTTTTCACCGTCAACAATTCCTATAATATACTGTCTTAATTTTACCCAGGAGAGTGCAAATGAGGCTCTTGAAGATGAGCTCGGATTGACTGGAGCGTCGGCTGAAGATACCGAGTCTGAATACATCAAGAAGATTTGTGACCATGAAATAGTAACAGGTAGGACTTAAATAATAACAACCAGGTTGAAGAGAGATGGTTACAGTGAGATAGACACAGGTAGGAGTAAGATAGAGACAGGTAGGAGTAAGATAGAGACAGGTAGGAGTAAGATAGAGACAGGTAGGAGTAAGATAGAGACAGGTAGGAGTAAGATAGAGACAGGTAGGAGTAAGATAGAGACAGGTAGGAGTAAGATAGAGACAGGTAGGAGTGAGATAGAGACAAGTAGGAGTGATAGAGACAGCTAGGAGTAAGATAGAGACAGGTAGGTGTGAGATAGAGACAAGTAGGAGTGAGATAGAGACAGGTAGGAATGAGATAGAGACAAGTAGGAGTAAGATAGAGACAGGTAGGAGTGAGATAGAGACAAGTAGGAGTGAGATAGAGACAGGTAGGAGTGAGATAGAGACAGGTAGGAGTGAGATAGAGACAGGTAGGAGTGAGATAGAGACAAGTAGGAGTAAGATAGAGACAAGTAGGAGTGAGATAGAGACAAGTAGGAGTACGATAGAGACAAGTAGGAGTGATAGAGACAGGTAGGTGTGAGATAGAGACAGGTAGGAGTAAGATAAAGACAGGTAGGAGTGAGATAGAGACAAGTAGGAGTGAGATAGAGACAGGTAGGAATGAGATAGAGACAAGTAGGAGTGAGATAGAGACAAGTAGGAGTGAGATAGAGACAAGTAGGAGTAAGATAGAGACAAGTAGGAGTAAGATAGAGACAGGTAGGAGTGATAGAGACAGGTAGGTGTGAGATAGAGACAGGTAGGAGTGAGATAAAGACAGGTAGGAGTGAGATGGAACCAGGTAGGAGTGAGATAGAGCCAGGTAGGAGTGATAGACATGTAGGACTAAGATAGAGACAGGTAGGAGTGAGATAGAGACAGGTAGGAGTGAGATAGAGACAAGTAGGAGTAAGATAGAGACAGGTAGGAGTGAGATAGAGACAGGTAGGAGTAAGATAGAGACAGGTAGGAGTGAGATAGAGACAGGTAGGAGTGAGATAGAGACAAGTAGGAGTAAGATAGAGACAAGTAGGAGTGAGATAGAGACAAGTAGGAGTGAGATAGAGACAAGTAGGAGTAAGATAGAGACAGGTAGGAGTGAGATAGAGACAGGTAGGAGTGAGATAGAGACAGGTAGGAGTGAGATAGAGACAGGTAGGAGTGAGATAGAGACAGGTAGGAGTAAGATAGAGCCAGATAGAGACAGGTAGGAGTAAGATAGAGACAGGTAGGAGTAAGGAGTAAGATAGAGACAGGTAGGAGTGAAATAGAGCCAGGTAGGAGTAAGGAGTAAGATAGAGACAGGTAGGAGCCAGATAGAGACAGGTAGGAGTAAGATAGAGACAGGTAGGAGTGAGATAGAGACAGGTAGGAGTAAGATAGAGACAGATAGAGACAAGTAGGAGTAAGATAGAGACAGGTAGGAGCCAGATAGAGACAGGTAGGAGTAAGATAGAGACAGGTAGGAGTGAGATAGAGACAAGTAGGAGTAAGATAGAGCCAGATAGAGACAAGTAGGAGTAAGATAGAGACAGGTAGGAGTGAGATAGAGACAGGTAGGAGTGAGATAGAGACAGGTAGGAGTGAGATAGAGACAGGTAGGAGTGAGATAGAGCCAGATAGAGACAGGTAGGAGTGAGATAGAGCCAGATAGAGACAGGTAGGAGTGAGATAGAGACAGGTAGGAGTGAGATAGAGCCAGATAGAGACAGGTAGGAGTAAGATAGAGCCAGGTAACCATTGATTTATTTTTCGTAATTTTATCAAATGTAGGTAACAATTTGTTGTCTCTATTGAGTCCACTGATCGTTACTGTGTGTAACAATCCAACAAAGTACGTCAATCCTCAGTTGAGAGCGGCAGCTTCATTGGCCTTAGCAAAGTTTATGTTGGTCAGGTATGGGAAATTAGTATAGGTAATCATAGGATTTTGCTCGTGCAATTAAGGATTTTACACTACGAATGATATTTGAAAATTGAACCAAAATTGAACAAGTCGTAGGCGAGTGCGATTTGGATAAATTTTCAAAGTAATGTAAATCATATGATTACTTATTTATAATGTGGCAATTTATAGTTTATATAAATTATGGTTAATGATATAGCAATTTCACTCTGTTCTGTGCACGAAGTCATCACGTGCTTGGCTGACAGTCCATACATGACTATCGTGTACACAAACAACCCATTGTCCAGTGCCACAACAAAGGCGCCACACAACTAAGCACTAATCCTAGGTATGCCCATTAGTCACTCCGACCATTCGCGCATTTACTTCCCTGGAGTAAGTTACTCTGATACTGCATAGTCAAAGATAAAGAAAGTAAAGTAGAAAAAAGTTCTCCCACCCACCTCCCTTCTAACAACTAATCAATCCGCAGGATCATTTAATGTAAAAAACTAAATTTATACTAGTTATCTTTAAGAAAAACAAGAACTTATCAGTATTACTCGAAAATTAGTAACTCGTCCGCTTCGTACTCGTCCAAGCTTATAAAAACGTCGTCTTTCATTACTTGACAACAAAAATTTCCGGTTTAGGTGAACTGTGTATTACTCTGAAAATAGTAAATGGCACTCTCACTTCATTGTGTACCACAAGTGTGTATTTCGGTGTGTATTTTGGGGGTGTTTTGGCAAGAAAATGTATGCGGTCTTTGTATTTGGTTTTTGTATAACACGTATACATGAATAATAAATGAGAAATATTTAACGCTCTGCCAACTCTTTCATTTAAACCCCCCTTTATCATAAAAGCAACTGGCTGGCACTGTTCATCATGATACGCCCCACGATTATCCAGTATACATATAAATGTCATGAACAAACATGTATCTAATGTTGTTCTTGACTTTAACCAAAGCTATTTTTCGGGTAAATATTGAAAAGTGAATCTATATATTGCAATTCAGATTTTGATGAATAAAGTATACTCTATCTGAATTAATCGAATTTTTGAAGTGGCCAATCAGAATGTAGGACCGACCAGCCGATGCCAGGGTAATTTTCGCCGACCTCCCAACGTGGAGGCAAAATGCCCTGGGTTGGCCAAGATTGAGGTAGTTGGAATCGCTCTTTATCGTAATATTATTTTTTTGATTTCAGTGCCGAATTTTGTGAAAAGAATCTTCAGCTTTTGTTTACTATACTGGAGAAGGTGAGAAGGCGTAAATCACCTTACAAATTTTGGGATTTTTCAGTTTTTTTATGGTATAATTTAATGATATCATGTTGATCAGAGCAGGATTTGAACTCGCGCTTTGCGAATCTGGTTTGATGTTCAATCTGGTGAGCTCTCGCGCTTACTTATTATATTATTATTATTATTGCTTATTTTTTAACAGTTTTCTTAATTTATATCTTTGTTCGTTCGTTCGTTCGTTCGTTCGTTCGTTCGTTCGTTCGTTCGTTCGTTCGTTCGTTCGTTCGGTCGGTCGGTCGGTCGGTCGGTCGGTCGGTCGTTCGTTCGTTCGTTCGTTCGTTCGTTTATGTTGGCTGATTGGTGATTTGTTTGTTTGTTGTTTTTTTTTTTGGTTAGTTGGTTAGCTGGTTACTTACCTCGCCTGAAAGAGACGGCTGGACGCGTGAGCCGCAGAACTTGTCTGTGAATTAATTTGCATGAATTAATTTCACAATATCAAAAACCACAGAAGCTGACTGAAATATAAGTGACTTCCACGATCATCTATAGGCTGAATGACAAGAATATATTGGCCATTAACCAGTTTATCTAGAGCTTCCCGTTGCAATGAATCTTAAACGTTTCTAAAATGCCATCGCATGCCTCACTCATCGGCACTCTATTGATCGCCATTTTGAACTGACGGGGTAACTCATGCAATAACCCTAATCATATCAATAATATATGCCTGCTAAAAATGTACAGGCACGCTTGTGATTGGTGCAAGTCGACGATGCGCAAGTCACGAGTCCAGCCGTGATTTCGGGGGAGGTACTTACCCGGTTAACTGGTTAGTCCGTTTCCTAAATATTTAAGTCACTCAAAATTTTAAATTTTCTGTTTTCTTATAGAGTCCTCACGCAATCATTCGTGCCAACACAATCATTTCTCTTGGCGACCTCACATTTCGTTTCCCAAATTTAATAGAACCATGGACACCAAACCTTTATGCAAGGTAAATTGCTTGAAATTGTTTTATAATAGGTTTTAGTTTACAGGAAGGGGGCAGTCGTAGATTAGATCATATGTTTGGTTATAGATTTTTAATACTTGTGTGCTTCACCTCATTTCACTTCACTTTACTTTACTTTACCTCACTTCACTTTACTTCACTTCACTTCACTTCACATCACTTTACTTTACTTTACTTTACTTTACTTTAATTTACTTTACTTTACTTTACTTTACTTTACTTTACTTTACTTTACTTTACTTTACTTTACTTTACTTTACTTCGCTTTACTTTACTTTACTTTACTTTACTTTACTTTACTTTACTTTACTTTACTTTACTTTACTTTACTTTACTTTACTTTACTTTACTTTACTTTACTTTACTTTACTTTACTTTACCTCACTTCACTTCACTTCACTTCACTTCACTTCACTTCACTTCACTTCACTTCACTTTACTTTACTTCACTTCACTTCACTTCACTTCACTTCACTTTACTTTACTTTACTTTACTTTACTTTACTTTACTTTACTTTACTTTACTTCACTTTACTTTACCTCACTTTACTTTACCTCACTTTACTTTAACTCACTTCACTTTACTTTACTTTACTTTACTTTACTTTACTTTACTTTACTTTACTTCACTTTACTTTACCTCACTTTACTTTACCTCACTTTACTTTAACTCACTTCACTTTACTTTACTTTACTTTACTTTACTTTACTTTACTTTACTTTACTTTACTTTACTTTACTTTACTTTACTTTACTTTACTTTACCTCACTTCACTTCACTTTACTTTACTTCACTTCACTTCACTTCACTTTACTTTACTTTACTTTACTTCACTTCACTTCACTTCACTTCACTTCACTTTACTTTACTTTACCTCACTTTACCTCACTTTACTTTAACTCACTTTACTTTACTTTACTTTACTTTACTTTACTTTACTTTACTTTACTTTACTTTACTTTACTTTACTTTACTTTACTTTACTTTGCTTTACTTTAACTCACTTCACTTTACTTTACTTTACTTTACTTTACTTTACTTTACTTTACTTTACTTTACTTTACTTTAACTCACTTTACTTTACTTTACTTTACTTTACTTTACTTTACTTTACTTTACTTTACTTTACTTTACTTTACTTTACTTTACTTTACTTTACTTTACCTCACTTCACTTCACTTCACTTCACTTCACTTCACTTCACTTTACTTTACTTTACCTCACTTTACCTCACTTTACTTTAACTCACTTTACTTTACTTTACTTTACTTTACTTTACTTTACTTTACTTTACTTTACTTTACTTTACTTTACTTTACTTTACTTTGCTTTGCTTTACTTTAACTCACTTCACTTTACTTTACTTTACTTTACTTTACTTTACTTTACTTTACTTTACTTTACTTTACTTTACTTTACTTTACTTTACTTTACTTTACTTTACTTTACTTTAACTCACTTTACTTTACTTTACTTTACTTTACTTTACTTTACTTTACTTTACTTTACTTTACTTTACCTCACTTCACTTCACTTCACTTCACTTCACTTCATTTTACTTTACTTTACCTCACTTTACTTTAACTCACTTCAGTTTACTTTACCTCACTTCACTTTACTTCACCTCATTCCACCTCACTTCACTCTACCTTCCACTTTACCTCATTTTACTTCACTTCAATTCACTTCACATTAGTTCACTCCATCTCACATCACTTTACTTCACCTTTGTTCACGCACTTATCTCTTCATATCACTGCTACAATCATATTTATATTTCTTTTTGCTAGGCTTCGTGATGAATCGTGTCAGGTTCGCAAAAACACTCTAATGGTTCTCACGCACCTTATTCTAAACGACATGGTCAAGGTCAAAGGTCAGATCAGCGAAATGGCCACTTGCTTGGAAGACAAGGATAAAAGAATTGCCGATCTGGCCAAATTATTTTTCCTGGAACTTTCAAAGAAGGTAACTGTAACTAATTTTCCTTTTCTTTTCCCAGTTATTCTGTTTTTGCCGTTGGGTGGACTTTTTGCTGTTTTCTTACAGAAGTGTTAGACTGCCAAGAGCCTTCAACTCATTCCTGCCTATACGATGTCTGAGGGTTCTTTCTTTGACTAGTAAAATTGTCTAACAGACGTTCGGTGGACGTTCGTCAAGCTCAATTACTCAGAAAAGATCTCTGAGACCCCAGACAGGTTTAGAACTTGCAACCTTATAATGACCGGTTAGACGCTCTAATCATTGAGCCACTGAGGTTCAGTTGGAAAGCTAAGGTTGCAAATTCATAGTCATTGCTTAATTACTTAATAATTTGAGTAAGACAAAGGAGTCTGTTTTGACTGGCTCAGGCAGTGATTGATCCATTTCTGCCGGAGCTAGCAGCGTTTCAGGTTTTTGTGAAAGGGTCTGGAGAATGAAATTGATGACCCGGAGGACCATCCTGCTAGGGGTTCCTGGGGCATGCCCCCTGGGAAATTTTGAAGCTCTCAAATGCCATTTCCAGCCATTTCAGAGGTAAAAAATGCCATACAACTGAGTCGGATGTGATGCATTTTTTCTTAGAATAAATCACCACACTTCAAGGTTGTCTGATTAACAGACACGTTTCTCAACATTTATTTTCGTACTATCCCTTAAGGTTGACATAAAAAGTGTAAAATGTGAAAAAATTCATTTTGAAGTATGTATACTTGTATAATCAAACTGCTCAGAGAAATGGTAAAAACAGACAAAATATAGGTAAAGTAATGGTAGATACCAGACTCCAGCGCGGTAGAATTCAATATGGCGGGAAGAGCAAGTTTATTTCGAACATTTTCACACAAAATGTGTTTCAAAACACGCGTTGGGGAATTTAAAATCATTCATGGATTATTTATTTATGCAGCGACGGCGAAATACGATGGAGACACGGCGAATTTGCTACAAAATCCGCTCAACCACCGGCGAAATTCGCCGTTCGCCGGCCTAAATCTGAAGGACTGAGCTAGCTAAAAATAGCCCCTTTATTGTTCAACTCTGTCAGACAATTTTACGCGTCAAAGAGAGAGCCCTCAGACATCTTAGGCAGCAATGGGTTGTTAACAAGTGCACGTGATTAATCCATCCCAAGCCAGCCAAAAATAGCACCTTCATGGTTTTACTTTGTCTAAAGCCAGACGATTTTAGTCATCAAAGTGAGAACCCTCGGACATCCTAGGACATCCTTGTTAACCCATTGCTGCCTAGGATGTCTGAGGCGATAAACACAATACAATCGTCTGGCTTTAGACAGAGTATAACAATAAAGGTGCTATTTTTGGCTAGCTCAGGCAGGAATGGATTAATCACTTGTTAACTCATTGCTGCCTAAGATGTCTGAGGGTTCTCACTTTGATGACTAAAATCTTATGGCTTTAGACAGAGTAAAACAATAAAGGTGCTATTTTTGGCTTGCTTGGGATGGATTAATCACTTGTTAACCCATTGCTGCCCAGGATGTCTAAGGGTTGTTTCTTTGACAAGTGAAATTGTCTGGCATTAGACAGAATAAAACACTAAAGGTGGTATTTTTGGCCAGCTCAGGGAGCAATGGGTTAATCACTTGTTAGCCCATTGCTGTCTAAGATGTCTAAGGGTTCTCCCTTTCATGAGTAAAATCGTCTGGCGTTAGACAGAGTTGAACAATAGAGGGGCCATTTTTGGCTAGCTCAGGCAGATATGGATTAATCACTTGTTGACCCTTGCAGCAAGGGTCTTAGCCGTCCAGCCGTCTTTTGGATGGCCTGTTTCGATTTAAGACGGCCAGTTGATAAAGACGGCTTTTGGACGGCTGTTTACTATATTGACACCTTTTGGACGACCAGTAAAGAATCTAAAGGGCATCTTTCATTATTCTAGTATTTTTGGTGGCACTAATCGGCCATCAGCGAAACAATTATCGTGCACAAAACATGTATTTTGACATTCACAACCACACTGCACAGGAATGCATCTAGGCTCAGATTCCAGCCGTTGTGTCTCGGTGCGACCGCGATCCATGACCCAACGGCTGGAATCTGAGCCTAGAATGCATCGCCCATCGTTCGAATCGTCGGATAATGCTAGGGGGTGCACGCACATTTAACAATAGCACACACCCCCTCTAGTTTCTAGGAGTCTGCACCAGATATAAACAAAACTTGTGCCTCGATGCCTCGTGTCATGAATAATGGAGGAGAATTATGAGTCGTAAAAGTCAACAAACTGAACAAAGAAAGTTGTCAGATTTCTTTTGTTCAGTCGAATCTGATGACATTGACAGTGAGCATTATAGTTACTTCCCAAATTTTAAAATTTTAGCCCTTAGAATACCCCTTGGGAGTGGGGGGAGGAGTTGCAGCTTTGCCGGGAAGTACACTGCCAGATTGGTAATTTGGACACCCAAGTTCCAGATCCTGGCTAAGACCCTGCCCTTGCTGTTTATAGGATGTCTGAAGGTTCTCCCTTTGACGAGAAAAATCGTCTGGGGTTAGAGTCAAACAATAAAGGAGCTATTTTTCGCCATATATATATATATATATATATATATATATATATATATATATATATATATATATATATATATAAGTGAGTTTTGGTTCACGAAATGTTAGAGAGTGCTCAATACCATATATAGATAGAGAAAAATACAAAGCTTTGTATATATATATATATATATATATATATACATATGTCTGAAGATTAGAGTAAAACAATAAAGGGGCCATTTTGTCTAGCTCAGACAGGAATGGGTTAATCACTATTGCAAGTAAAATCGTCTGGCGTTAGACAGAGTAAGACAATAAAATACCATTTTGGCTGGATCGGGCAGGAGTGGGTTATTCACTTGTTAACTCATTGCTGCCTAGGATATCCGAGGGTTCACTCTTTGACGAGAAAAATCGTCTGGCGTTAGACAGAGTTGAACAATGGCTAGCTCAGGGAGGAATGGATTAATTACTTGTTAACCCTTGCTGTTTATAGGATATCTGAAGGTTCTCCTTTTGACGAGGAAAGTCGTCTGGCATTAGACAGAGTTCAGCAAAACAAAGGGGCCGTTTTGGCCAGCTCAGACAGAAATGGCTTAATCACAAAATTAACCACCCTGCGAGCAGAGCCTTCTTTTCCTTATTTCTTCGCTGAGAGAGAGTAAGAAAAGTAGGCTCTGCTGTATTCGTGACTGGTTTCCATTGGTTACAATCTCGAACCCAGTCCCAATCAGAGCAGAAACAAAACGAGAACCGGTTAAACGGGTCTTAAACGGGTTACTTCGTCCTAAATCTTGGACGAAGCCAAACACGAATACAGCAGAGCCTACTTTTCTTCCTCTCTCTCAGCGAAGAAATAAGGAAAAGAAGGCTCTGCTCGCAGGGTAAAAATTAACGCATTGCTGCCTAGAATGTTTGAGGGTACCCCCCTTGACGAGTAAAATTATCTCTCACTCTTGCATGCGCACACACGGACGGTAAACCATTATGTAAATCTTTGTATCTATTTTCCAGGGTAATGCTGTTTATAATATCCTTCCTGACGTGATCAGTAGATTATCTGATCAAGATAGTGGTGTCCAAGAAGAACCTTTTAGAAACATTATGAGGTACTACAACTCTATGTCAAGAAAACATGTTTTCAAATCACTACAACATGTAGTTTAACAGACTTTTCCGCACGGCAGCTAGCACGCACGCGTGACGTGACGCCTTTTGATTGGCTGTTTAAAGTGGTTCTCTTCAATCTCGTTCCCAGAGCCCACGTTCCCCACCCGGGAAACGAGAGACTCTGGGATAATCCGTTTCAAATCACAGGATTCTTGTTATTCCGGTTGAGGTACGCATGCGTAAATATCCGAAGTGGAATCTGGATAGTATGTTCTCCTTGTTTGACTTTTCCCCAAACAAGTCAATGTGGTTGCTGGCGAAGCTCGAATTACAGCATCTACACACATACGGCGAATATATCGATTATAATTGATTTATATTTAATATAGCGAATATATTTGTCGTCCGACATCTTTGTTATTTTGGTTTTATTAATTCTACTTCCGGTCACTTCAGACCAACTCATGCTCACTATTCAGCCAATAACGTAACGATTTGAAACGGATTATCCCAGAGTCTCTCGTTTCCCGGGTGGGGAAGGTGTGCTCTGGGAACGAGATTGGGTTCTCCTATGAAAATATTGTTTGTAATGTTTCTGCATAATATTAAAGGCATTGTGATAGTTGGTAATTGTGCGAAGTTTCATTTCGAAATTATCGAAAACAAAGTTGTATTTTACGTGCGAAGTTTGTATTTGAGAGTGCCGCCGTTAAATTGGCCGTGTTTGAGGAGAATGAGTTGAGGAGAACGTATGACGCCATAGACTCAACAAAAACAAAAGATCATTGTTGTTGTCAACAAAAGGGTCATTGTTGTTAACGAGTCTATGACGCAATAAGCGTTCTCGGCTCATTCTTCTCAGGCTGGGGCACTTTAATGGCGGCGCTCCAAAATACAAACATCACACGTAAAATATCACCTTTTCTTCAACGAATTTTGAAATGAAACTTTGCACGATTACCAACTACCATGACATCTTTACTATTATGCAAAAACATTGCCAACAATATTTTCATCAGAGAACCACTTTAAAAAGTTCGGACAAAGTCAACAATATTGATTTCTGACAAGACCGCTGAACATGAATGTACATAAAATATGTGTTATTCTCATGTAGTATTGATAGCAAAGACACTTCCCAAGATCTCGTAGATCTTCGCAGTGGCAACCCAATCTCGTACCCAGAGCCTGCGATCCTTTTGGTCAGTACCAAGGATCAGAGGCTCTGGGGAACTCCGATGAAACTTGTCATCTGATTGGTTAGTTTAAAAACAGTAAAATTTCAATTAATGTGCACGTTGCTAACTTGTTTAAGCGACTTCTCGACGTTTTGTAACACATAATTATACACGACAGACCCAAAATACAATTGAACACATGAAATAATTCAAAACAGCAAGAATCCCGACAATTTACAAGTTAAAACTATTATTATTCTCGCTTCGTCGCCAAACAAACATCCATCGTCTGACTCGTCTCGTAATTCTTCGCAGTTTCGTCTCAGAACTTTAAAATTATATTAGAGAATACAAGGTCGATGTAGTTTAGCCAAAATTCCTGACAGAAAGTACAATTCCTTACCTGAGCGGCTGAGCCGATCACTGTCGAGTGCCGACGGCGACGCGGACATATAAAACACTCTCGTCAAATCGTCCGGTTGACGATTTAGAGAAAAGCTAAGAAAGACCATTTGTATCGCAACGCTTGCTCTTTGGGCCATTCTTTATCGGTAAACAAATATTTTCCCTGGTCTTCGAACAAGTTGAAGATCATCGATGACAATAACAAATTATAGGGAATTGGGAACCAGAGGACTAGGAACAAAAGAGAACAATTTTGTGGGTTTTTTCATCGGAGTTTCCCAGAGCCTCTGATCCTTGGTAATGACCAAAAGGATCGCAGGTTCTGGGTACGAGATTGCGGTTGATTGTTTTTCTTAAACATTTCTCGAGAAACATAATTATGCATAGTTTTGTGTCAGTTGTGATGAAATAGCTTCAACGGGACCGCCAACCGGACCAATGGGACCGCCATTACAACGAACTTCTCCCACGGGAGTATCATTACTCAGAATGATTTTGCATACTAAATTAAATTGCTAATTTATTACACCCAGTATTTCTGTAGAAGAAATTTGGGGTGCGAGCAGGCTATGAGCAGCCGATGCCAGGGCCTTGATGCCCGCGCTCCCAATTTCAAAAAGGCCCTGGGAACGATGTTGTGCGTTTGTATTCAGATCAGAGCCTTAGCCAGGATTTGTAATCTACCCGTCCAAAAGTGCCCGCACTACTTGGGGAGTCTGGGAGTATGCCCCCTCCCCCGAAAAATTTCGAAATCATGTCTTCTGAAAACGTGATTCTGAGTATTCCTGAGAACAAAAGCGAACTAAATTGGAGAGCAAACAGCAGCAAAATCTATCGTTCGTTTTCTTTGTCTATATTTAACAATTGGTCACCCACGCTATTTTGTACTGAAAACACGTACATTTGTGTCAGCGGTTGTAGAATGCAATTATGTAATACGTGATGTTGTCATGTTGATAGGGTTATGCTTGATTAAAATAATCCCTCTGCAGATTAAAATAATCGCTAAATCTAGTCCTAAAATAGTAAATATTTCGCAAAAACGTAGGAACTTGTATCTTGTGGTCAAGATATGTGCAATGACTGTTGAATGTCATAGCAAAACTACGGTTGTAGTAAAGAACTAAAGACGAAATACTGGAGTTTTGTTTTAACTTAATAAATTTTTGCCCGTCCACTTTCAAAAACGCCCGTCCAAAAGACGGGTGGACGGGTCTCTGGCTAAACCCATGATACAGATGTTGTCGTTTGCCTTGCGATGTATATTAGTACAACTAAGCAATAACTTACATTGCATATTTTTATATTTTTTTTAAAGATATTTATTCTCCTTCATTCAAAAAGATCGTCAATGCGAGTGTCTTGTAGAGAAGCTGTGTCATCGGTTTAGAGCTACTAGGTAGACAATCTCTTCTAGATTTATATTTATATAATAATATTTTTTATTATATGGCTGGGTTTGATTTCCGGTCCGTACGGAAAACGGCGCATGCTGATTGGTTCCTGAGCTGTCGGGATTTTACGATATTGACCTCGGTCAATACGCTTTTTTCTCGGCCCTGCAAGTTTTGGCGAGAACATTTCTGAGTTGATTTGAATACAAATAAAAGAGAACTGGTTATCTTTATTCAAATATTCTGAACAATAAAATGTGCTAGAACATTGCTGCTGGTTTTCTTTAAAGCTGTTTATCTAAAAACACGACATATAAAAGCCGAACTGGTGTAAACAAGAAGGCCAAGTAGCGACACGAAAACGTTAACAGGTAAGGTAAACAGCGTACTCCGAAGACGAAAACAACGCTTGAAACTTAAAAATAAAATGAACCAATAGCCATATAATAAATTCCTTATTAACCTCGTTTGCTCGGTCTGTACGGGAAAGTATTTGCCCTCGGTTTTATCGCACAAACCTCGCTCCTTCATCGCTCGGTCTGTACGAAAACCTCAGGCAAATACTTTCCCGTACAGACCTCGAACTCGGTTAATAAGTCTTTACTATAAGCCCTGTGGTTTCTTGAGGCCTCCTCGCTACCACCTGACTTGCTACTAACTTTAATGTAATTTCATGTTTCTCTTTTTTTTCCCTTTTAAATTGTTATTCCTCTGTTAATCTTTGTGGCAAAGTTTTTTAAAGTGGCACAAAAAATCGTCGGTCTTTTTTTGATCTTATCATAAAGTACATTTAAAATGAGGATGAACGGCGTTTGTGGTTTGTCAATATCTCATCTCGTTCAAGAGATATTCACCTTTTTGAAATATGCAAATTGGACGACTGATGACGTCATTTACTCCAAACAAGCGAAATAAAAATAGTAAAATTAGGAATATCTCTAGAAATAAACAATAGAAAGTGCTCAAATTTTGCATGCTTATAGTATTAAATAAAATACGCTTCACTGTGGAACATTAGTTGTTTTAATGGGAACTGCTGGTGCCTGGCCTCTTCCAATGATAAAATTAAATTTGCTTATTTATCAGCAATCAAGTAGCGTTTACTCCAGCGAATAAAAGTGAAGATTAGAGCTTATATAGGCATTGTAATTGAAACGTTTAAATCTTTCTATTTTTAAACAATGAGGCAAAAATTATAATTCCCTTTTTAAGATTTAGAGTAGCCTGAGAGCATGCGCTTACCATGGCAATCACAAAGGTTCCACAGAGAAGTGTATTTTATTCGATACTATAAGCATACAAAGTTTAAGCACGTTCTATTGTTTATTTCTAGAGATATTCCTTATTTTACGATTTTCATTCCGCTCGTTTGGAGTAAATGACGTCATCAGCCATATAATTTGCATATTTCCAAAACGTGAATATCTCTTGAACGAGATGAGATATTGACAAACCACAAACGCCGTTTATCCTCATTTTAAATGTACTTTATGATAAGATCAAAAAAAGACTGACGATTTTTTCATCGTAGTGCCACTTTAATAAGTATAGGTAACCATATGATAGCGAGTACAAAAATTGATATTTGAAAATTTTGCCAAAATTGCACGAGCCGTTAGGCGAGTGCAATTTGGCATAATTTTCAAATATCACGAGTAGTGTAAATCCTTAATTGTACGAGCAAAATCATATGATTACTCATTTATTATATGCATGACAAAATTACGACACGTACGCTTCGTACTAACTCACGCCTTTAAAAACATCTTGTTTCATTACTTGACAAGAAACATTTTCACTCTGGGTGTTCTCCGTACTCATTTCAAAATATTTACATGGAATTTTTAGTTCATAGTGTGCCACAAGTCGTTGGAAATGTGAAAACTCAACACTTTCCTTTGCTGAATTGGCCGCCATTTTGAATTTTATTGTCAACATCGTTCCCAGGGCCTTGGGAGCAGTACAATTAATAAAATAATTGTACTCCTCTCAACCAATCAGAATGTAGTAATTTTGTCATGCATATAATAATAATAATAATAACAAATTTCATCAAATCAAGTTGAGGAACTGAATTGCAATATTTTAGGAACACACTTCTATATTGCCACCACCGTAAAATGACATTTCGTTTTGTTTTTGTTATAGAACTGAGCGTCAATGGCGTGATCTTGCTTTCTGTTTGGCTCAGCTGTCTTACAATGACCGTGGCGTGAGAAAACTTCAAGAAAACTTTGCCTGTTTTCAAGACAAATTGTCAGATGCCGATGTCTATGCCTTCTTTAGCACAATTATAGGAAAATGCAAGAAATTCGCCAAACCAGAAATGAAGGTGATATATCTGCTTTTTTATTTCTTTTTACAAAAACTTACGGGGTGATTACATGGAGCGGGCTGGCCCGGTAAGCCGGGATGAGTTTTGAATTGACATGGATGATTTAAGGCCGAAATTCACAATTATCAAGTAAATAAGGGCAAAGTTACGTTAGCTTTACTTCAGTTTTACACTAATTAGTCTATTATTTTTGTTGACCCAATATTTTGTAAACCCATCGTTAATAAAAAGATTGTTATAGTCTTAGCTAACCCACGGAAGCGTCTCGCTGTTTACAGCCAAGCTGTCTTTGCTGTTTTGCCCACTGGTTTTGGTAAAAGTCTGATATATCAGATATTGCCATTTCTGTTCTCTGAACTTCATCGACTTCAACATGGCACAGTGAGGAATTTCGTTGTAGCGTTCGATGATCAGGGACGATGGCCACTGAAGGCGAAGCCGATCAGTGCCGGATTTAGGACAGGGCGGACTGGGCGATCGCCCAGGGCCCCCCACAAAATAATGTTTAAGGGGGGGCCTCCACAAAAATGTCTTCAAAGTTGAAAAAATAGGTGTTGAAATGAAAACAAATCTTGAGAGCCCAAAATATGAGTCAAAAAACAAGACAAAAGATATATGGATGATATATAGGGTCACTTCTAAAAGTGTATACTATGACGATTATGACAGATTGATTGATGGAGTTGACAAGTTGTTATTGTAAATCTGATTCAGTGTGGGAATTGTGACTTCGAAGTTGTATTAGTTCGTAAAGCAAAATTATCTCGTTCAGTTTATGGCAGTGCTGAACAATGGTTGTCAGAAATTAAAGTGGACCCGAAAATTACAAAACGGGAATCTCGGAGCAGTTAGTCTTAGTTGTGGATGACTGAGTTTCATACGGTGGAGACGTGTTTATAATTATGTATCAATATGAAATGGCCTACCTGCATTCTAAAATTTAAATTCTAAAACTGTATAAAATAATACCCAAACTATTGCGTTTGTTTTTAATATAAAACATCAATATCCAGTCGATTCTTTTCTCCAACGTTGTAGCCTGTGCTACAAAATGATATATTATTAATTTAGTCGAAATTATATCAAGGCGGCTATCAAATCGTGTTTATATTTTATTATATATGTATACTCTCAAATTTTCAAATTTCTCAGTTTCTTATCGTGTTTTCCAATTCTTCGACTTCTTCTCTAGATCGGGTCTAGATACCATGAACAAACACCTTCAATTCGAGCTCGTGTATTTATTGCAAGTCTACCTAGACTACTCTGGACTAAAACCAGACGAGAAAGACTATATATTTCTGTGGGATGAAATCAAAACATACGCTTTGTTCTTTTGACAACACATATCAATCATATCTCGTTAATTTTTAAAAATAACAAAGTGGGCGGAAGACGGTTTTAATAAGAGTTTCCTCAGGCCTTTATTTTTCTCGCCTTCTCGCTCGCACGCACCTCTGCCCGCGCTGCCGAGTTTAGCGGAAGGCGGGAACAAATAAAGGCCTGACATTCAGGTTATTGCCAAAGCGAGTTCAACAGTTTTTCAGGCCGCTTTGCGGGACGAAACGATCACATGGACATTTTCATCCCGGTTAACCAGGCTAGCCCGCTTGCCATGTAATCGAAACGTTGGAAAAAACAATTTATATAGGACGCGGGCTAGCCCGGTTTACCGAGCTGGCCCGGCTAACCGGGCTAGCCCAGTAAGCTCTATATATAACTCACTGACCTGTATATAACTGGACTACGTGCTCCTATTACTTTTGAGTTGGAAAAAGTGCGACCATTTTCAGTTTCAAAATGGCGGAATTTATAAGTCCTTCTGCTAATGGTAATGGTCGCTGACCGATGCCTGAGGACCGGACCGTTGACACAAGTATTTAAAATTGCATATTTTAGACAAGCTCGTTAGGTGTTTTTTATAGTCCGGTAAACGAAGAGATTTTTATCGTCCGTCTATTTTCCCGTCGTTAAAACAAGAAAGCCGGACGACAAACTACCAGACAGTCCAGACTGGGAGTCTGGGACAGTGGAAGACCGTCAAAATCCGTCAGTCAGAAGCCTTTCGTCTTCTAATATGAAGACTTTATCGAGTTATAACGACACTTAATGTTAATTGATAAAGACACTCTAAGGACAACTGGGCTACGCCTCGCTTCTTTACGATTTTCCCGTGTTCTTCATCGCTTGCCCTTCTTTTTAGAGCTGGCGACTTCATAAAACAAAATCTTTGTAGAACTTCCATATATTCATTGTTTATTTTATTGCTGATTATTCGTGCCGTACGCGCCTTCAATTTAGAGCTACAAGCCTGCAGCAATAATTGTTCAGAGCTACAATTAGCCTCTTATCATGAAAATGTCCCGGGCCGCTCAACAACAAACGTAAACTGATATTTTGTTTATACAAACTCGAAATCATGTTCTACTGATATTCCTATTTGGTCAGACAAATAATTCAGTACGCCTTTTCAGTCTTGGTTCCACAATCAACAATGACCAAACATGCATGTAAAGTGACAAAAAATCGCCTTGCATTTACATAAATATCGATCGAAAACAATTTTTACGAAGTTCGGAAGTTGCGATAAATACAAGTCACTGAAGTCAGTGGTCGCTACCATTAGCAGAAGGACCTATAAATGCCGCCATTTTGAATCTGAAAATGGTCACGCATTTTTGGGCAGCACCCGCAGTCTGCAGCATGTTTGGCTTAAATCTTTGCCCGGTCAATGAACAGCAGGCTAGCCTGGGCCATGTAATCACCCCCTTAGGTGCAGGTAGATGATTTCTAGGAAATTTGACTCCCTCTTCGGAAAATTGTCCTCTCCCAAACCCCAATCCAACCTCCCCAACCCCCCTCAAAAAAAACTAAAAACTGAATTGTGCGGCTTATATTTTTATATGTTTCTCAATCCCCAAATGCTCATAAAAAGTTTGTTCATTCTATAAGCTACACAATAATGCTAAAATAAGGAGGTTTTAAGTGGTACGCCGAAAATTTGTAGAGTTAGAGAAAGATTCTCCGGTTAAGGCCAAAACCGTTGGTTTCCGGTTTCCCGACCCTACCTAGTTTTGGGGCAGGAAATGCCGACCCTAATCTTTCTATTTAATTTTTGAGGAGCCTGGGCTCGAGTGGCAGAATGATTTGCATCTTGGGATATCAAGCATGGTGCTTCAAAATTGCTTTAAATGGATGTGCTACCGTAATTGATTGGAAAGATTATCATGCCTGGGCACTAACTAAAAAAAAGTTAAAAAAAACCCGACCTACCCTGGGGGAACACCGCTGCCAAACGTTTTGCGCTTGCGCGACGTCCGAACTCGTACCTCAAAAAAAGGCGGGAAATCACTGAAATATTTAGACTGGTCCGAGAGTCCCACACAAAAGTTCAAATTACGTGCATACCACCTAAACGTGAAGGTAGATAATTTGTACATAGCTTCGTTGTCAATATTGTAACATATTCTCAAGTGCCCCTTTTTTTACAACACAGATGAATAGTAGAGTCTTACTTAGTCTTTACTGTTTGGTTGTTGTCCCACGTTTCTTGCCAGTGGCGTAGCCAGGGTCTTGAGTTTGGGGGGGCAAGAACCTCGAACTCCTAGGGGGGTCCGGGAGCATGCTCCCCCAGAAAATGTTGGATTTCTAAGTTCTCTGAAACACTGTTTCCAGCATTTTGAGGCAAGTATTTAAGAGTAATCCGAAAGCCATAAATTACATAATTTTGTTGAAATCAAACCAGAACGTAGAATACGACGCCAGAATATCTTTAGATTTATTTATAAACTAGTCGTATAGAATTGTAATTTAAGTATAGAATATGCATGCCTGCTATATATATAACACATTACTAGTCTACTCACTTGGCCTTAAAACAATGTAACCCCCCCCCCTACAAGTTTCTCAACGGAATTAAACTTTTCACGAGAACGGTCTTGGAGACATTGGGAGGGGAGGTCGACCCCCCCTCGCCACCCTTTTTTTTGCAATGTTAACGTTTACTCTTGCAAATTTACGCGTGCTCAAACGTTTGACAGCGGTGTTCATTTATGGAGTACAAAGTCGCGGGATATTTTACGAAAAGATTCTTCTAAATATTTTCTTTTACAATTTTCAGGTGGTTGTCGAAGAACTGGAAGGTCGTATTGCAAGTTGTCATGAGCGAGGAGTAGAAGACGATGCCGGTTACGAACGAGCGAACCAGGCTTCGGCAGCCGCTCGGGTTCTCGTCGGGAAATCGGCGGCAACACCAGCAGCAAGTAGGCATTTGAACTCCATTACTTTTTTTGAGGGAACGATAAAAATATTGAAACAAAAACGTTTGGAGAGGTTGGAAATTGTTCGCATTATGCCAGAATATCTAGGCTTGCTTCTTTTGTTGGCCTATGCCTTAGCCTTGGCCAGGCTTGTGCCAGTGTATAAACACGACACATTTACCCCGGGCCAGGCCATGGCTTGCAGTGTAAACACGGTTTATGTCAGTCCGTTTCAGCCTTAGCTATTCACAAAGTCAAGTAAACAAACGCGCGTCAGAATGAGTTAAACAGTTTTTCAGCCCACTTCGCCAGACCAACTCGGCAAAGAGCAATTACATGGGGTAAAGGTGAAATTTTCAACTCGCTTAACCGACTCCTACCATGCTCCTCTGTTCATTAAAACAACATAAATGCCAAGAAGTGTTTCGCTTGATAGACATTTCAAATATATTCGGGTCACCATTGTTTAGGACGTGTTTACACTGCCAAAAAGTAGGCCAAAGTTAGGCCAAGGCCAGGCCAATGCTTGCAGTGTAAACACGGCTATAGAGCATTAAAACCTTGTTTGTGCGTTTCGTGATCCTAGCGAAGACTTAATAGATTAATTAGTCTTCGTGTACAGTCCGTTCTGCGCATGACCGCAATGTGGTCCCCAAGACATGACATTCGTAGATAATTACATGAAGTACTCAGCTCAATGTAAACCGTTAGGAAAAACATGGCAGAAAATCAAGCGATTCGGCCAGGGTATCTCCTCGGATTTCTCCTGAAAATGTTTTGTTTTGGGTACAAGTAATGCATGGGAACCAAGAAAAGCTTACAATCTCGAATAAGGTATTAGTATTTTTTTTGTAAATAAAGATGTAAACATTAGTTTCGTACATGCGCAGAACGGACTGTACGTCACCTTTAACGAGACTTGCAAAAATAACACACAACAACACAAAATCACATCAACATAAATAACAGTGTATAAAACTGCAGTAAAAGTAACGTAACTTTGCCCAAATGAAGCAACATTTACTTGGTAATTGCGAATTTCGGGTTGAAATCATCGATGTTATCTGCTTACCTAGCCTGCAGTGCAGGCGTTATGGGGAGCTTGGGGAGATATGCATGCGTTCTCGGGGGATTGGGGAGCAGCGAGCTGGTTGAAATAACAACCCGTAGAAACGCCTGCACTGCAGGCTACGGCTTACCGAGCTAGCCCGCCTCGTGTAATCGCAATTTATAAAGGGGGTGATTACATGGACCGGGCTAGCCCGGTGGGACGAGTTTACAGAAATGTTATGTTAAAAAAACATGCGGTTTACGTATAAAGCGGGCTAGCCCGTGTAATCGTCCCCTAAATCTCTTCCCGGCTTAGCGGGTCAGCTCGGTTACCCGGGCCAACTCGCTCCACCCCTAACTTTCATCAAATTTTGCTATGGGTAGTTCGGGTTTGTTTGTTTGTTTGTTTGTTTGTTTGTTTGTTGGCTTAGAGTGGAACTAATTGGGATAGGGATAAAAATTGTTTGGTAAAAATATGAGAGTCACTAAACCTTCGAATTAAATTGGATTGAACAGTAATTATCAGCCATTTTGAAACGTCGTTGTTGCCATAGCAACCCCTAATTCCTTATTTCAAAATAGTTTTTGATGCTTAGAATTATTTTTCTTTTATGCATGACGTTCAATTTTATTCTTATTTCAAAATATTTATTACTAATTCTAAGAACGTGGGATGTTTTCTCTCACTGTAGACAAAACAAGAAGCCAGCGAGGTCGGACGCCGGCGTCGCGTCGTCGGAAAGCCGACTCTTCGTCCGACGACTTCGCGAAACCGAAAGCGCCGACTGCGAGGAAATCGGCGAGAAAGAGCAAGAAGAAAGTGATCGAGTTCGAAAGCGATGACGAAGAGTCTTTGGACATGTTTGGCGACGAAGACTGGGACGAGCTCCTCGGTGACGACTCGGATGACTCCGACAACGAGGAAAACCTTAACCCAAATGTCCGGCCGGGGAAAAGTGCCCAGAAGGCCATGCGACCAGCATCGTCACGAAAGAAAAAACAATTGAAGGTCTGATTGTAAAATATACTTAGTGTCATAACTTCTAAATTTGATTTATTGATAAAATGGTTGTGATTGAGCGCCCCAAAAAGCATATATCGAATTTTGTTCTTGCGTTAGTGGGTCGTTGACTACGTCAGGCGTATTCGTTACGGTTTAGGGGTAAGAAACTATAAAGCTACATACTTTGTTTTATGAAACAAAATTTGCAGCGGACTATATCTGCAATTTTAGCCCATGCAGTGCCAGTGACCGTATAAAATATACATCTAGTTGGTTGTGGTGTTGGCCAACTATTGTAAATAATAGCAAATTTATCGTTTTAGCGGACAATACGAATGATAGCGGCTAAGAACAAGGTATTTTTGGTATTTATAAACAAGAAATCAGGAGAAGGGGGTCTTTTGTTTTCAAGACAAACTTGGCCGGTACATGCGTGCATGTAGCCTTCCTTC
Source organism: Paragorgia papillata (assembly GCA_035771165.1). NCBI lineage: Eukaryota > Metazoa > Cnidaria > Anthozoa > Scleralcyonacea > Coralliidae > Paragorgia > Paragorgia papillata. Next base: position 756,258 of record JAWNZC010000241.1, on the reverse strand, counting down.
TCTCCCTCCCGGAAAATTCTGAGAGAAAAATGCAGCCGTTATTTTCCCTCCCGGAAAATTTTGGGGAGAAAATTCGGGCTGCACCCAGACTAGGTAGGAGGTTACATGATGGTTAGCAATTAAATACTGTAATCTGATTGGTAGTCAACTCGACAACGCGTTACTAAAATTTCTGATGAAAAAAAAAAGTTATTAAGTGAAAGGTCAGAGCGAACTGTTAGCTAGCCACAGACTCGTCCCCAGTCGTTATATCGTACGCTGTTAGGCTAAACTCGCAAGGGGATCTGGGAAGGGGAGAGAGAAAATAACGACTGGCAGATTACACATTCAAAATGACAATGCAAAAATTCTAGATACTGAAGAAAGACCATTTCATCGAACTTTATTGTGCATTTTTGGCTAACAAACTCTCTTGTCCTCAAGAAAATGTAAGGCGAACCTGACGGAAACATTTCACTTGACTCTGAAGATGACCGCCGCTGAGGCCAGCGAAACATCACTTACTATTAAAACATCAACAACAGTCTTTCTCAAGACTACACTAACCTAGACGAACAATTTTCACAAACAACATGTACTAATCCTTAGTTTAAACCATTTATCCTGTCATTCCGAAGAGGGCCTATTATTCAAACTCACCATCTAAGCTTGTGTTGCAGTGAGCATTCAAATCTTCATTGTATACTCTGCCATATATTGATTTCAGCTGGCAAATAAGACATAGAGATGGTCGAAATATGACCAAGGAAAACGTAATTTGAAAGGCCTACATTATATAAATATCGATTTGTCTCTAATAAAGGGAGAAAATCCTGTTATAATGAAGCAAACAATGCCAGGTTGCAAGATATGCATATAATTTGCAAGAAATTTCTAGTAATCTGCCAGTCCCTTCCCATTTTTTTCTCCCCCTTTCCGTGAAACCCCGCGTGTCGAGTTTCAGCGAGTCTCAAGATTTTCGCAATCTTTTCGATACCCTAACCACAACATAAACCATGACCGTAATCACAAATCTGGTTTACCCCCTAGCTTTTTGCTATGCTTTTTGGAAAACATATTTGTCGACATATTTTGGAAAAGCCGCGAAAGGACTGGACGGGTCCCTTTGAGTCATCCGTTTTAGCCGAAACCCTAGAATACTGGCAAAGCATTCTGGTAGTTGTAGTCATCCAACGCCATCTCACGTCATCGTGCAAATGGCCTATTGTGATCAGAAAGTCAGTCCAACAAATTTCATCAATGAATTGGTCAGGTTGAGGAACTGAATTGCAGCAGCAATATTTTAAGAATACGCAAATATTTTTAAGAATTCACAAACCTTCCCTCGGCGGCTGGGAAATTTAATCGCTAATTTCCCTCAAGTCATGTTATTACTTATAATAATTTGAATAGTATACGCGCGTTTTTATTGGTCAATAACCATGATCTATAAAAGGATTACGTCAGTAATGTGGTCTGATTTCTCTAAACCAATCACGGATCTCACTGCAACGTCACGAGCCAATGATGTTGCTTGATTTGTATGGATCATGTCAGACAACGCGATTTATCTTTTTCAATTCGCCGGGAAAATTTAGTAAATCTTATAAAACATAATTTATTTTTTATTAATTCTTTGAAAGTTTTCATGGCGATAATGTAATATAAATAAGTTTTGTGGAAACACGACGTAAAATATTTCTTTGCTAAGCTTTCGGCCTGTTGACTCAGGCCTTCATCAGAGCAATGACAAGTTGTTGGCTCACGTCATTTATAAACTAAGCAACTGATCAATTAAATCACGTATTAGAATACAATGGCGTATCACGTTAATTTTATTAATTAGAAAACAAAATCAAGAATGTTCTCCGAATAGGGGGGAAAAATCAAAAAATCACAGAAAAATAAAAAAATCACGAAAAAAATCAGGAGTGATTTGCCCCTCGGGAAAAGATGCCGAGAAATATGACTGAAAAAAACAAAAAGATGTTTTCTCATGTGTCTGTTCAAAGTCGGCAAAAGACTTCATATGCACTGACTCTAGAGAGAACGATGAATTGCCGGACAAGAACATCAAAATAAACAGCCTTTTACATTTTGAAGAGAACTGATTGTTTTTTGTCAAGAACTGAACGAGAAACCAAACGCCGTATAGGTAAAAAGACAAATTGAATTGGCAGTGTTTGCAGTATATTATACAAATCCCATCTCTTCTGAGCAGAGCCAAAAGAAAATTTAACTAACTCAGTTAAAACAGCAAAAATATTGTCAAATAATATACATTTTCCTGGGTGTTTTTTTTTCAGTCTCTCATACTTATAGTTTTCAGACTGTTAACTACGTCTTTTTTCCGTTCTGATATTTTTCTTTGAGGTTCAACATTGGAATTATATTAAAACAGTTTAATAGTCACCTTTATATTAAAGGGCATATGACTCGAAAATTAAGTTTGTCTTATTGAAAAGATAATTTAAAATGATAAAATAACATCTTTTGCAATTTCTGCAGTTTAACATCTTTTGCAGTTTCCTTGCTTCGTTTTTGAGATATTCCAGCTTGTTTGATATGCAAATGACACAACTTTCTACGTCACATGTGCATAATGAGTTATCAGAAAAGGTTACATATCTTTGCTATTATGAAAACATGGGCTTAACTCAAAGGAAGCATGTGCGTGTTTCTACCCACAACACCAAACATGTAGAATTCCAAGTGATTTCGTCTCACAATAGCAAAGATATGTAACCTTCTCTCGGTAACTCATAATACTCATTATGCACGTGTGACGTAAAAAGTTGTGTCATTTGCATATCAAACAAACTGGCATATCTCAAAAACGAAGCAAGGAAACCAAAAACTGCAACAGATGTTATTTTATCATTTTAAATGTTCTTTTCAATAAGACAAACTTAATTTTCGAGTCATATGCCCTTTAAGCCTCTGTAATTATTGTTTGTTTTTGCTATCAGTTCTTAGTGCTATATTACTGACGTGGCACAAGTTTTCCTCAACCACTGCTATATATTTGGGAATAAAACATTGCTTTGGAAATTTGTCAATAATAGAAAAACTACATGTATAAAACAGGATGTAAAGGAGGGGCGGGGGTTTATACTTCACAAAAACGGATCAGGTGTGAGGTGTGCTTATTTTAATCGGGGGGGGGGGGACGGTGTATTTACGTAAACATATGTAAAAGCAGGCGAAGGGTTGTTGCGTTTAATGTATTTCTAGTTATTGTGTTTACATGGGAAGGGCGAGCTCGCCTAGCCGGGCTTGCTTGCTTGTGTAATTTATCAGTTCTCATTGTTTTAAATATGTACTGTACATGAACAAGCAGAACTTGTGAATTGTTAATATGTCGAAAACAGCTGATAAAAACAATTTTTGTCGCCTGTATGAAGCTTTTAGTGCCAGACCGGGTAGGCGAGCCAGACCGGTCAATCGTGTTTACATGGGGAAAAACCATGCAGCCCGGGTAACCGAGATCTCGGTCTTACAAAGCGAGATCTCTGCTAGGCAGGCTTGCTCGGCTCTCATATAAACACAAGATGAAAATTAATAGCACAAGCACGATCTCCGCAAAGAGGGCTATAGCCATCATATAAACACCCTCTTAACTTAGCAGTTAATTAACGGCTATAAATAAATGGTTAAAGGGATTTTTGGGTGAAGGAAAATTCGAGTGTAGAATATATACATTTTAAGACCAAACCGGGACCAGTTGCGAAAAATGCAACTACACAGGCCTTCCGGCAGGAATTGAACCCACGACCTTGCGATTCTAGTGCAATGCTCTGACCACTGAGCCACGGAGGCCGTTGCAGAGAGCAGGCGCGCAACTAGGGGTTGGGGGGTTGTAACCCCTGCCCTTTTTGTGAGACCTCTAATACTAGGTTAGACATTAGATAAACAGATAATTAATCGTGTTGTAGCACGCAGTACAATTCTCCGCAATAATGCGAGACGAAAATAAAAATTTCCGCAACTGAAAATACGAGAAAAGCGTCCTAAAATGCAGGAAATGCCGTTTCAGAGACCTAAAATTCAAAAATTTCCGGGGGACATGCCCCCGGACCCCCCTAGAATCTCTGCTTCCCACACCACTGCCTTCTAGTCCCAAATTGTTTAGAATACTTTGCCCTTTTTTTGCGTTCAACCCTGCCCTCGAAATTTTCTAGTTGCGCCCCTGGAGAGCTTGATCGCGAGTTCTGTATACATTAAGGTGGTAATGCCAGGAGAGAATTGGGTTTATTAGAAGTAATATGAACCAATATTACTTCTTATAAATAAATGGGACGTCCAATTTAGCCGTTAATTAACGGCTCAGTTAAGATACGTGCATATATTGTACAGTGTACATATATTTAAGATACCAAATTATGCACACACACGTGTCCAATTTAGCCATTAATTAACGGTAAAATTTGGGTTTGTATATATACTGAATATACTATTGGCTAAATTGTCGTTATTTGTCTGTATCTATAGAGACAATTATTGACAAATTTAGCCGTTGTCTAACCTCTGATATCAAGTCACAAGACGATGATTTTCGGATTACGCTTTGTACTTTAAAAAGAGTTATGTTTTAAATAATTTACTTTTGAACCAACACCATGCTCGGTAGATAATACCATTTTGTGTCTCATCTTTCCAAATGCCACTTCTCTTTTTGACTGCTGTCAGCTCCGCTTTGACAAGTCGTTCTATTAACTGATTGTAAGCTTTGACATGGGACAAGGACGGAACATGTTGAGCTACAGCATATCCGCGTGTAATCACATCTTCATTGACACAGATTTGCCTGAAGTAGCTCTACAATGGTAAAATTTGAGTCTAATAATAAAAAAATTGCTTTAAAAAACGCATTAATTGTGGTGAGGCAAAAAAACAAAAATCCTGTAGGATCCTATCAAGATTCTGTAAGATCCTAAGTAGGATCTGACAGGATCCTGATACGATCCTGGTTTAAAGGGGATTGGCATTAAAAATTAAAGTGCCTATCTCATGGTTGAGGATTTTACATATTTAGGATATTTGGAACATTTTAAGAAGATTTGTAATATATCTTCTTTTCCTAAAATTTCATCTTCATGGACTTTTTTGCTGTTAAAGTTGGCGATTTTGACGATGGCCGTGAAAATTTTTTACTGGGTTCTAGTCGCCGGAAGTGACGTAGAAGCAGGGAGACCTTCTCAGACACAATCTCGTTCCCAGAGCCAAATATGCCCGGCCGCGCGGGCAAATCAAATGGCTCTGGGACAAGCCGTTTGAAACCCCACGAATCGTGGGGTTTTGGGGCGTGCGCAGTTGATAATTCTGTCCTAGTCCTTCTCGGCTCCTGTTTATTTCGAGTCTTCGACTCAATATTTGCATTGAAAGTTGTGTTTGGTGTTTTCAAATATATTGAGACTTTTTGACTATGGCATGTACTTTAGCGTCTGAAATTGAGCCTGGCCTACTGGATGATGCAGTAAATTATTCGCTGGAAAAGATCGGGAAAAAAGACTTATGTGCATCCTTTTGCTGAGACCTTTATAGTACTATGGAGATAGTCAATGGCTGAGATGTGTTGGCAGTCCTGCCGACCGGTTTTGGTAAACGTAAAATCGCTCATATTTCAACTTCTCCCATTTGTCTTCGACTTTCTCAGTGGTGAAGAATCGGTGTCTTCGGTGATTGTGATTTCTCCTTTAAATGGTTTGATCCGAGATCAAATTGAAAAAGTCACATGCTTGCGATAACGATCAAAACGCTGAACTTCCTGAACACAGAAATACCGATTAGGCTGACACGTTTTCAAAGTATAATGATGATCAGTTATCGACGTTTCAACTTAATTGCAAACTGTATTACTTTTTATGCCGCTTTTGTATGACTGAATATAATTAAAGACGAAGGTTCTCAATGGCAACCAGCACACTGCACGTCACGTTACACTGAACGTCATCATGCATCTTTCTTTCTGATTGTCCAGTCAACTTTTAATGCAAATGTATTATGTATCTATAAACTGCAAAATTTATGCAAGGTACAAGGAATCGAATAAACATTTTTTATATACATCTTTTATTTTTAAGATATTATACTGTGTCTGTAAGCTACAATACTTGAGGGTCACCTCAAATAGTTTTGAGGGTCACCTCAAATAGTATCCCAGATCATGTGCTTTTGTTTCATCTATATAGCACTTTATCAGCGTTTATAATCACACTTAAAAATAATTATTAAAAAATAATTTTAAATTTTTCAACATAAAAACTGTGAACCAGCCGGTGGAACATGCCTATCACAGTTTATACGATCATGCCACAAAGACTTAAAGAGCACATCATTGCTGTTGAAGCCTGCTATTTAGGGCACTTTCCAATTGATGAGGTTAGACTGATCAGTCCGGCCAGAATGGACTTGCTTTTGATTAGGACCAAATTTTCCAGTCAGACCATCCCAGATCTCAAATGAATCGTGTTCCATTTAACCGGACTGACCGGTCTAACCGTGTGTATGGAAAGCCCCCATAGTTGAACAGTTTAACAAGGACTCCTCCATTAAAAAATTTTAATATATCAAAAAAATAACAATATTTTGATAATTATTATCTGAAAACAAGAATAATATATTTGTTTAATGTGTTAAAAATACTATTGAAGTTACTACATTAATACCATATTTTTGAAGTCAGAGTCAATTATTGATGCATTTAAATTTATATTTTCTGCAGCAACTTCTTGGCAAAGATAATATGAGGTGGAAAAAAGTTGATTTCTTTTTGGGACAGCAGATTGACTATGACAACCAAAATGTTTGCTGTCACTTTTAGTACCAATACATGTGCATACCACTGATCGTGCATACTGCTAGGGGTTTAACCTCTACACTAATCTAGTATAGCAACACAAATAAAATCCAAAACAATATGATTTTTTATTTTAAACTTTTTACTCATTGAAGTCATCAGAAAATGATGATAATTTAAATGAGTTAGAACATAAAAATTAACTCTCTCATTTACAACTTGCCCAGACTTCCTCAGTTGTCCCACAACAACATGCATAAGAGTTGAAATGCTAATCTTATTTAAATTATTTATTGTTTCAATTTTTAAAAAAATACTCAATAGTAACAATAAATTCTGCTATAGTACTCCTCAGTATCAGATGTGTGACCATTAACCACATTTGTTTGTAGGTACTGTCAAGAGCAAACCTAATGTTACTAATCCCTCTGATGCCATAATGATGTGCTCTAATTTGGCTAGCACAACAGTATATACAAACATTCCATAAAAATATCATAACTGCAGTGCCAGTTCTCATTATAAAGTTTTGATTATATATTACAAAACAATATCCAAAACTAATGTTGTGTTGAGTGATAGCGGTGACATAGGTCAGTGAGGAATTTAAGTTTCGAATACCCTGGTTACATAGGCAAGTGGAGAATTTGAGTTTCAAATTCTCCGGTGGCTAGCTGAGCAGGAAATCTAAAGTCTGGTAAGGCTATTCATCAAAAAATAGCATTATCACATGGTACAAATCTAACTCTCTGATTAGACAACATAACTGTGAAGTATATTTGAGAAATAGAAAATGGCCACCTGTATTTACTGGTATATAGCCTAATATAAACATGAGTGAGTTGGGAGAGTTCAAAATGGCTCAAGTTTACATAAGTACTTTCAGATTCTCCCAAACTCACTCAAGTGTTTGCATCATGTTATATAAATGCAGGGCATTCTATTATGAAAATAATACGGCTAAGAAATGTGCTGTGACATCACAACCATGTTTGCATAGCCTGATATAAACACAGTAACTAAGCAATCACATTGTGCATAAAATACAACCTATTTTAAAAAAATAATATATTTAATTACACTAAACAATAATTATATTTGGCAGAATACTATAAAAAACAAAATAATAAGAAAACTGAATATACATGTAGTGTCTGTACATGAACCATTATCAAATATTGGCATGATGATTGATGATTCAATGTTGCAAGAGCACAAACAAGTCTATTGGTTTAATAAAAGTAATGGATATTAGGATATAGTACTAGTCTTTGAAAACTGGTGTAACCATTGCCAACAACTGAACTGATGTAGACTCATTTTAATATAGCTGCTGCTGTATTTGTAGATTCTACTAGACTACAGTCTAAGAGTGTCAGACTCAAATTTTAATAAAACAAATGCAGTACGCTGTACTGGCCTGGCAAGTGGCAACATTTCTGGCAATATAAGAATGCTGTACTTATATTCCTTGAAGTCAAACTCAATGTCTATATGACAATATACCATAAATATTTGTAGCACGAAACTGAAATCTGAAAAAGTGAATTCACGTCACGACCAAAGGCCTTTGTCACGACCCACAGCTACGACGAATCTGCCGTACGTTCTCCCGTAAACGCTTAAATCAGGGATCCAAACATGTTACTAAGCCAAATAAGTATATTTCTTGTCTCTTTGGAAAGAATCTTTCATTTTGTCAGGTTTAATTCTCATAAAGATGTTTTCATTTTGCTCCGCTCCTCTTGAAAATTCAACATGGAAACCAATCTCGTACCCAGACCCATACGCGCGCGGCAAGCGAATGGCTCTGGGACAATCCATTTGAAAATCGACTCTGATTGGCTTAACGCGTTGACGCCTACTGCGCTGCGCAGATAATTTCACATCCATTCTCCCATCGCGGTCTTCATGTAATATGGGTTGTTTTCGAGAAGGAGTGAAGTGAAATAACATGTTTATTGGGACTTAATCTGAGAAATTGAGAGTTATTTCTTTGCAAAAGTCATTTCAAGGAGACAAGAAATACTTACTTGCCTTTGTGGTATCTTTGGAACTCTGGTTCGAGTTTAAAGTATGACAGATAACAGATTCATCGTGGCCCATGCATCGTGGCCGTGCTTCGTGACGAGTTCACTTTTCAGAATTCATAGTTTTCCGTACTTGTATGTAAAATAATTAAATATTTATGGTATATCGTCATATGGACACTGGATTTGACTTCAAGAAGTATCATTGGAACGTATAAATGGTGGCTATTTGAATAATAAATAATTGTCTACATCTTTCAATCACCTCAAATATAAAATATTCATAATTAGCTGAGTGACTGATCAAGTTTATATCAACATGTATGTATCTCATCTCCTCATATTTTTAACAAAAAAATATATTGTCTTATGGCTGTTGACACTGTGTTTATTACTTTTTATATATGTTGTATGTGACATAATATTCTTATAGCTGTACAATGTACTACAAGGCATTGTTTTTTTAATTTGTATCTACCAGTATTAAATATACATTGGTTTGAAGTATTATATCCATATGGGGTAAGCATTAGTTGCTGATTTATACATTTTACACCAGTTTTAAACTGGTACTATACCTATGTGACCATATGGGAAGCATGGGTGGTGAAGAGTTGCCTGACCACTGTGATCCAAAGTTAAGCTTGATTGGATGGCGTTTATGTACTTGGATGGGTGACCACTTTGGACACCTTGTCACAGGCTTGAGCTTGGAACTCGTGTGAGTAGAGTTATCGTAGTTGATCTCTCCTGTGCTTCAAGGGTTTTTCCAGGTTCTCTGGTTTTCCCCCCTCCATAAAATCTTACAATTCAATCATAGGAGAACAACCTTGTAAGGGACCTTGAGTCCTATTGTTGTTTCTCCAGTATCAGTTAGGTATAAATGTTAAAAAATAAAATATATGATAATAAAATAATAAATGGTGAACTTATTTTTCTATTTAATTATAATTTAAATACAAGGAGATACCCCCATATAGTTTCCTTTTTAATATATTTTTTTAAGTGATATCCATATTAAGTGTTAACCCCCCTTGCCCCTCCTAGCACTGAAAGGCAAGAGTGGAAGCTGCCCCTCCAGTGGTGTAGGAAGCAATTTGATCTTGGAGGGGCACAGCTTCAAAAGGGCACTTTGTTCAGGGGGTAGGACTTCAAAAGGACACTTGAGGCACATGTTTTAACATAAAAAGGGCGCTTTCCTGTTGCAAAAAGGGCACTTCATGACAAAGTTGGGCCTACACCCCTGTGCCCCTCCTGGCATCCCTGATCATAAACAGACAGTGATTGATGGTTACAGTCAATGTTTTAGTACACACTGTATATCCAAAGTCTCCTTTCTAAATTAAAGAAAATTACTTTGAAAATCAGTTCAGCCAAAGGTATTTTCATAGTAGTCACCAACTGTAGTTTTACTTTTGCAAACAACAATCTCTGTATTATTTCTTATGTACTGAACAGCTGCATTCGGGATGTATTTAAAAGCCAGAAGTTAAGAATTCCCACCTCGAGAGAACAATTTTCCACTACTAACTCTGGTTGTTTACACAATAAAATTAATATTACATTTACCGGTACTGTGTTTGACATTTTGATTTGGACCATAACCCATTCCTGCCTACACCAGCTACTGTAACTTAATTAGCTGATTAACAGGGATTCTCAGCAAACCTAAGCAACGGTGAGTTGGCCCATTCAATGTGAGCTTGCAAGGCCACCCGAACCAGCTAATGCATTCCCTCTGCAGTAGAATAAAATCATCTGGCATGTTAACCTGAATAAAATTCTAAATTGCTTAACCTGGTCGTGAAAAGGTTAATAAAATGATTTCTTAAAACTCATAATTTATCGCTGACTATGACTTTACTCATCTTAGGCTGCACATAATGTAGCTTCATAGAATAAATCCTATCCCAGCAGCAACTATGTCAATGACCACTAGTGACCAAATGGAAACCAGGCTTTAGTTGCATTTTAGCGCCATTTTCAGAGTTACCAATGGAGCTTAGGAAAAATATTAAGTGGGCAGCCTGTACCCCCCCACCCCTCTAGTCCCTCTATTGTTACACCCTTATCAGTTACCAGACTGCACAAGATGCCAAGTCTAAAGGGTATTTTTTGTACCAGAAGCTGCTTTATTACAGTATATATACATGTACCAGTAATCATATAATTGTAATGTTTTTAAGAGTAAAGTTGATATAATTAAGCAGTGTTTTAGGTATAAAGTTAAAAAGGTGGTGCCCTTGGTTTTACTTTGATGAAGGGCTCCACAAACTTTAGTAAATTTTACAACTGAACTAGACAGCTGTGACAAATGAAACCAAAATCCAATATCATTATAAATCATATATTAGCTAAATGTGAGCATGTGTGCCACCTGCCCCTCACATCTTTGGTGTTAAGTACTTTAAAGTTAATGTTTAAAAAATAAGTAAAAGAAGAACCTCTCACTTTGTTATTTTTTTATGGATAGAATTTTTTCGCCATACTCAAATGGGCAATATAAACAGGCCGTACAAATATGGCTGGTTCATAGTGAGGTTCAGCTACTGGTGTTTGAATATTCAATCACATAGATCAGTATAAACAGATGTAATATGAATTCATAAATTATTAAACCTCAGAAAGCTACAGTGTCGATTATTTCGATTACACACAAACAAGTGGATTATAAAACATGTAACAAATTAAATGTTGCAAATCAACAAATGACAAATATACCAACAAGGTCACGTTTTATTTGAAAGACATACATGCAGTACTATATACATGAAATAAGTTTTTAAAATTCCAGATTTCGTTGTAATTTACCTTGTAGCTGTCTAGTACGAATATTCGAATAATATTCAGAACAATAATACGATATTTTCGTGTTCATAAGTTTGAATAAACAAGAATTCAAACTGGGTTTCATCAGAAGGTCATCGATCACTATCACGCCTGGTGCATTATTTTCCATTTATCAGTCTCTTATCCAGAAATTTCTGCCAAGTAATACTTTATCGCATCACAAACCAGCCACGATTATATTCTTACAACATTTCTACTGCTATTTGTTACTATTAAATTCCAGAATCAGCCACAACATGTCGATGTATTTTGCAGAATATTGAACGGCCGTGCTGAAGGTTTTCGTGGGTCTGGGTACAAAAATACCAACTGCGCATGCCCCAAAATACACACTTTTTATGGTATTTCAAATGGATTGTCCCAGAGCCATTTGATTTGCCCGCGCGGCCGGGCATATTTGGCTCTGGGAACGAGATTGCATGGAAACATTAGAAACCGTTGGGAGAATGAGGATGAAATTATCTGCCCAGCGCAGTAGGCGTTGAAGTGTTAAACCAATCAGAGGCAAGTTTCAAACGGCTTGTCCCAGAGCCATTTGCTTTCCCGGGGGGGAAGCTGGCTCTGGGTACGAGATTGTCTCAGACAGTAACAGTGTTTACATCGGGAGTTTACGGTTCACCTTGGATTTTCTTGGCTTTATTCAGGTTATTTTGTCGGAAATTCTTTTAAAAATTATGCCAAACAGGTGCGTAGTGTTTTTACTCTCGAATGAACCCAATTGATATGCTAGAATAGCGCTGTATGCCATTTCTTTTTTTGCGACAATAACGATGTACAATCCCGAATCCCGATTCCCGACTCACTGGAGGCGAATAAAAGGATAGCTTCGGGAAACGCCGATTTGTCAAGGATAAAGATGCGAAATGAACGCCGACATCTACTTCCATGACCTGTTCGTTGTTCGAAGTAGTTTGGTACTAAGACGATTCACAGCAGTTTATCACGAGGAAAACCCGTCGGTGTGGCGATTACAAAACGACAACAATAGAGCGTGTTTTTTCCGGAAAGTGACAAGAACTTGTGCATGTCATCAGTCTCATATTTCTTTTTATCGAATTCGATCTTCGATCAAGAATATATCGAAATATACTTGACTTGGTAATGTCGTCTACCTCTGGTTCTAATGCTGATAGCCAAAATGACTAGACTAGGAGGTAAACATTCCGGGATACGTAATCGAGATCGAAGACGAAGTAAAACTGTCTAGGCCATTTATACCTGAAGACGAATCATCAGAATGCATTGTCAAGCCGTATGAAGACGAGCTTAGGATGAAATGCGACTTGAAAAATATATTCTACGATGGCTATAAATTCGCTTTGCGGGGCACAATAAGGTGAACGATTTGTAAGTTATGAAAGTTTGCTTTATCAGTGAATTTATGTTTACGTTTTGTCGAATGTTGTATATACTGGCATGCCATATTTGCAATAGACCCTTTCAAGGTAGTTTCCGCCATGACGAAAGGGGTGCAAATCCATTGGGGCGAGCGCGCGGCCCTGCCTATTTATCATTGTTAAAATCATGGTTAAACTCGTACAGCAAGAAGTATATCGCTTCGGTTTTTGTCAAATTCGTCTTTAATCGTCGTTTGGAGCAGTTTTCTGTGAGCTGGAATATTCGTTTCTTAATTCGAAACCATTATCGCTGACAATCAACCCGAAGAAACGCTATAATACGAAGATTTCCTCAGCTGAACAGTGACTGTGTTGTTATGGCGGGCACCGAACGCGGCTGTTTGTCTTAGACAAAACGCCTTGCTGTGCAGTGCGATACTGTAAACAGCAAGGCGTTTTGTCTAAGACAAACAGCCGCGTGCGGTGCCCGCCATAACAACACAGTCACTGTTCAGCTGAGGAAATCTTCGTATTATAGCGTTTCTTCGGGTTGATTGCCAGCGATAATGGTTTCGAATTAAGAAACGAATATTCCTGCTCACAGAAAACTGCTCCAAACGACAATTAAAGACGAATTTGACAAAAACCGAATGGATATATACTTCTTGCTCTACGAGTTTCACCATGATTTTAACAAGGATAAATAGGCATGGCCGCGCGCTCGCCCCAATGGTTTTGCACCCCTTGCGTCATGGCGGAAACTACCTTGAAAGGGTCTATTGGCCATATTTGCTAAAACAAAATTGTATGTCAAAGCCAAATGATTCGCATGTTTATATTTGTTATATATCTGGTCACTGCGTCTAGCGGGCTGCAAATATCGAAGAATTGACGAGGCAAAGTATAAAATAGAAGATGTAGAAAGCAGGTAGATACTGTCAGTATTGATTAATAGAATACCCGTTCGCTTTCCGATTTCCACTTGCGAATAAGCCAGCTGCGCACAATTCACCTAGGCTAATAGAATTGCTTCGTTCTTCAAAATTGCCACAATTCAGTGCTCGTCCAATTCGATAAACAACAACAATTGTGCGATTTCATCTTCAAACTTGAAGAAATTGACTCTGTATGTTACTGTCGCCTGCAAGTTCAAATTTCAAAAGTGGATGCAAGTATTCCATTATTCTATAATCAACAGACAGTTCCTTAGTTCCTACCTGTTTTCTGTACTGATCTTTTATTTGATACTTTATCTTGTCAATTTTTCGATGTAAGTGTCCCGCTAGACGCAGTGACCACATTTCCAGGCAAACTAGTGTAAAGAACTTGATCACTGTTATTATAAACCATTTCAATGCAAGCTTTGATTTACTGACATTCCTTCGCATTCCCATTAAGCAGTTCAGTGTCAGAGTAATATCAATAGAATTAAACATGCGAATCATGCATATGGCTTTGACAGCATACAATTTTGTTTTAGCAAATGCGTGAAAACAACATTGCAGATAAAACGTAAACATAAATTCACTGATCACTTACCAATCATTTATCTTATCGTGCCCCTCAAAAGCGAATTTGTAGCCGTCGTACTAAAGACCTTTTTCAGGTCGCATTTGCTCATTATGATTTACGATCCAAATTTCATCGGCAACCGACTCGTCTTCATACGGCTTGACAATGCATTCAGATGATTCGTCTTCAGGTATGGCCGCACTGCACTGGAAGACAGTTTTACTTCGTCTTCGATCTCGATTACGTATCCCGGAATGTTTACATCCTAGTCTAGTCATTTTAGCTATCAGTGTTAGAACCAGAGGTAGACGACATTACCAAGTCAAGTATATTTCGATATATTCTTGATCAAAGATCGAACGCAAACAATACTTCGATAAAAAGAAATATGAGACTGATGATATGCACAAGTTCTTGTCACTTCCCCACGCTCTATTGTTGTCGTTTTGTAATCGCCACACCGACGGGTTTTCATCGTGATAAACTGCTGTGAATCGTCTTAGTACTAAATATTCCCGTTGAAACTACTTCGAACGACGAACAGATCACAGAAGTAGATGTCGGCGTTCATTTCACACCTTTATCCTTGACAATTCGGCGTTCCTTTCACCCGAAGCTATCCTTCTTTTATTCGCTTTCCGTGAGTCGGGATTGTACATCGTTATTGTCCAAAAAAAATGAATGGCATACAGCGCTATTCTAGCATATCAATTGGGTTCCTTCGAGAGTAAAAACACTACGCACCTGTTTGGCATAGTTTTTTAAAAGAATTTCCGACAAAATAACCTGAATAAAGCCAAGAAAATCCAAGATGAACCGTAAACTCCCGATGTAAACACTGTTGCTGTCTGAGAAGGTCTCCCTGCTTCTACGTCACTTCCGGCGACTAGAACCCAGTAAAATTTTTTCACGGCCATCGTCAAAATCGCCAACTTTAACAGCAAAAAAGTCCATGAAGATGAAATTTTAGGAAAAGAAGATATATTACAAATCGTCTTAAAATGTTCCAAATATCCTAAATATGTAAAATCCCCAACCATGAGATAGGCACTTTAAGTTTGTCTAATTTGAAAGAACTCATAAAATTGTAATAGAAGATCCTTTACAACTTTTTCGTATCTTTCTGCGTTTTCAAGATATTTCAATTTGTTTGATATGTAAATGAGATGGTCTCTGACGTCAGGAGTGGGGTAAAATATTTCCATAGAGCAAAATCACTTACATATCTAACATGAAATGTTCAGCGTCGCAAGGAGTTTTTATGTGCACAGTTTCAATGCTTTCGCTGAACAAACTTAGAGATATAACTGGTTTTGCTACATGTGAAAATATTTTACCCCACACCCGACGTCAGAGACGATCTCACTTACAGTACATATCAAACAAATTGAAATATCTTGAAAACGAAGAGAGATACGAAAAAGTTGTAAAGGATGTTCTATTACAATTTTATGAGTTCTTTCAAATTAGACAAACTTAATTTTTAGTGCTATTGCCCTTTAAGAAAATTTAGGATCCTAAAGGATCTGATCAGGATTTCTACCAGGGTTGTACTTCATGTTACCTTGTTTTGGTAAATAATAGACTCAATGTCTTGACACTTGTCTTTGCCAAGAAGTTTAAACTTTATGTTAGTGTTCCTGAGTAAAGAAGTCAGATAATCCACACCACCATCCCGTAGCTCAATGCCAGTTATGTTAACATCCAACAGGGTAGAACCTAAAACCAATCCATACAATGCTATGTAATTGCATGATCATGCACCTCGAAATACTTTATTCCAATGTTCACACTAAAGGGAAGTAATACGAGCAACAAATTGCTGCAACATTGTTGCGTTACAAGTTGAATGGCGTTGTTGCACGTACTACCACCCAGTCCTAGATAAAGCATTTTTCTTCCTGGCAGCAAAATCCAAAAATAAATATTTCCTGCTAAACTAAATTAACGATTTCGTGCCTGATAGAATTTTTCAATTTTATAAGTTGTGTTACCACCAGACGTGCAAGTTTGTATCTCAAAACCATAATTTATCTGAATGTGGTATCTCTACATACTTTGAAATAGCGAACTTTTTCAATTGAATACTACGTAATACAAGTACTGTACTAGCGTCAAAAATCGAAATGCTGAAATAGTTGAATAAGATAAAAGCAGCTCGCATTCTTGCAAATGCACAATGACAGCTGCAGCCTGCAACAGCAACACTATACTAAAATGATAAATATTTCATTGTTTTCTAGAACAAATCGTTGCGCCATTTGCGCAAGGATATACGAAACAAAACACTTTCGAATTGTTTACAAATCGCCGCTGGGTTTGGCAAGAATATAGAAAGATGAGTCATCGAATATGAAACTTCATATTCGATCAAAAGTGATTGCCCATCAAAATTGTGTGATTATGTGAGGAAATTTATCTTTAAACTTTGAATTGGATTAAAAAAGCTGACAAATATTTCCTGCAAGATACAAAAAATTTCCTGCGAACAACTTTTACAAAAATATTTCCTGGCAGCGGCGCTGCCGGCCATTTTCCAGCACTGATGAGAATTGAGTGTAAATGTTCTTCGAGCTATATTACTCAGAACATTTTTAAAGTTTCCAAGTGGGACTGAAACCCACAACTTTCTGATCACCAGTGAGATGCTCTTATATTACCATTGAGCTACTGGGACTCAAATATGATTTGAACGTGAGTTTGAATATTGCTGTGTCCAAATATGATGATACACTATAATATATGTCAATGTCGTAATACTGTAGTGTACATGACATGTTGTCTAGCTCGGATATGAGAATTGAGTGTAAATGTTCCTCGAGCTATTTTACTCAAAAAAATTTCTGAGTTACTAAGTGGGATTAAGTTTATGAAATAAACTGAAAATTTGTTTCTAATATTACATATTTAATCATCTTTTTCTATAATTATACTGTATGATACATATACACTTACTTGGCTTGGAAATCCATTTCAGTCGAGCACTCCATAGTAAGGGGATGTGTTGGATGCTGAGGCTACCATTGCTGTGGACGTGAAGTACCTTTCCAGCTAGAGTTACATTATTTTTGAAGTAATTCTTTGGAATTGCAGAATGACTGGTGAAATGATGGAGCTGCATATAATATAATGTAATACATAATATAAAATATAAACAGATATAATCCAAAGACTCATCTCTAATTAATAATCATCTTTCCAAAAGCACCACCTCTTAACAAACCAGTATCCACCATCCCTCCAAAAGCATCATATAATTATACAATACATGTACAAACCACTGACCCACCATCTCTTCAGAAGCACCATATGTCTCTACAAACCAGCAGTATTGCACCAAGCATACATGTACAATATGTATTTCCAAAAAACATCTCTACAAACTTGAGATGGCACCATCTTTCCAAAAGCACATCTCTTTAAACCATTAACCCACCATCTTTCCAAAAGCACCACCTGTATAATTAAGCCAGTATTAAATTCACCATCTTTCCAAAAAGCACCATCTTTACAAACCATTAACCCACCATGTTTCCAAAAGCACCATCTTTACAAACCAATGCTGTAATCCACCATTTTTCAAAAGCACCATCTCTACAAACCAGTAACCCACCATCTTTCCAAAAGCACCACCTCTATAAACCAGTAAGTATAACTCACTATCTTTCCAAAAGCACCACCTCTATAACTTAGCCAGTAATTCACCATTTTTCCAAAAGCACCATCTCTACAAATGAGTATGTGTAACAGGTAATTAACCCACCATCTTTCCAAAAGTACCATCTCTACAGACCAGTAACTCACCATCTTTCCAAAAGCAACTACTGTACATCTACAAACCAGTAACCATCCATCTTTTTAAAAGTACAATACCCATGCATAAAAATCCTTGTCAATATTTACAACAAGACATAAATCCAAGAGCAACATACTGTATGTGAACAATCGGCAATAATAATAGTGACATTAACCCTTTAAGGGCAGATCACCAGGAGGTCTCCACTTAATGAGTAACATCATCTGGTGTTAGCCAGAGTAAAATTAATAATAATAAGTTTCCAAATGGCAACAATACCCAGTAAAGGGTTAATAACTAGGCTTCTCAAACTCATTAATAATTCATGAGCTAATTAGCCAATCAAAGAAAAATATTTGATCATGTGCTGATGTGCATGAGTTTTGAAACCAAAAAGTAAAGGTCACGCTGAGACTATTGGGTAGTGGGTACTAATATACACCATTGTCTAATCTAATATGCACCAATATCACCAAGTCCCTTGCAAATTCAGCTACTATAATAGATGATTGAGAAGCCATTTCATAAACTTGTGTGTTGTGTTTTACAAGGGGTTACAAACACTTGAGAATAAACGAAAAATCACTTGGCCTAATTACGGTGGTTTTCACTGTGACTTCACAAAATTCTAAAATGTTTATTATTAAACCTAAAAGGTTGGTTGTTTTATATATTTTGTAGATCATTATTATGAGTCTTCCTGGAAAATTTTAAGTCGATACAAGTTTTCCTTCTTGAGTTACGGGTTTTGAATTATATTGCTGATGTCAGCATAATTTTCAAATGTTGTTAAAAGCCCCATTGTGTACACAATAACAATTCAATGTATAAAGTTTGTTAAGCTTTAGAAGTGATGTCTAATTACATCTGATGTACAACCTGAAAACTCTGGCAAAAACTACACTTTATACGAGCATTTGTTTTTTGGCCGCCATGTTTGTGTACCTAATTGGCGTCTGCGAGGTACACAAATATGGCGGCCAAAAAACGAATGCTCATATAAAGTGTAGTTTCAACCAGAATCTTTAGATTATACATCAGATATAATTAGACATCTCTTCTAAAGCTCAACCAAGCATTGTATGCTCAACTGTGTGTACAAAGTGGCATTTAAAAATTATGCTGACATCAGCAATAATATAATTCAAAACTCTGTAACTCATGTAATTACGATCTACAAAATATACAAAACAACCGACTTTGTACATGTAGGTTTAATAATAAACATTTTAGAATTCTGTGATGTCACAGTGAAAACCACCTATTACCTTGTAATTTTCAATGTTCTCTTGTGTTTGTAAAACATTCGAAAACACTAAGTTTTCATTATTCTCTCAATTATTTTACAATTAACACTTGAGAACCAGTGGTGTGGTGGCAAGTTTCAGGCTGTGGTGGCCAGATTAGCTTTGGTGCCCCCCCCTTGGAAAAAAAAAAGAAAAAAGACATTACTGTATACTCAAGTAGCAATATATAATATTACAACAAACAATGGGTTCTCTCAAAGGTGATGGCAATGCAAGCGCCTAGGTAGCACCAAACCTCTAGGGGGCCCGGGGCCTGCCCCCTGGAAAATTTTGAAATCTAGAGTCTCTGATATGCCATTTCCTGCATTTTGGAGTGAGATTTTACAGAATTCTATATTATAACACTTCATAGAAAACACAAAAGATTATAGATTTCAGATCTTTATATGCCCCCATTGAAGACCTAGCTATACAAAGAAATAAGTTTATTTTGTTAAGTTTTGGTGCCCTTGCTAGTTTTGGTGCCCCTTCTGCAACCCCAGCTGGGGGGGGGGCCTTGGCCTGGGGCCCCCCTGCCACCACACCACTGTTGAGAACAATGAAAATTACTCAGTTAACGGCCTTATGATTTTCATTGTCCTCTCATGTTTGTAACCCCTGGTAAAACACTCCCACTCATTTATGAAATATTACTTCATCAACAACCAGCAAGTACCACAAGGTCAAGGGTACTGCAGAAAAACACTAGTCTTGCATGAAATCAAAAGCTTCAAAGCTTGCATGGACATATATTCCTTCTCTGGAATTTGCAGTAAATAAAACTCACAGCATATGTTCTCCTGATAATAATGACAATTCCAACACCACCAATAATCCAACTCACATTCTAAACAAAGAAACCTTATGTATGGTCCACTGTAAATAGCCAAGACACAATTCTGCTACAAAATCTGGAGCCAAAATCTTCCTTTAAATTAAGCATACCTTCACAATTCTAATATTGTTATCAAGGAATTTTTGAATTGCGTTAAAGAAGTTATTATTTGCGCCTAACTTTTCCCGTTTTATAGACAAATCGTTCTCATCTACCATAGTATACCAATATATTAATAGTACCATATATATAAATGGTATGCCCATTTATTAATGTTTTGCTTCTAGCGCTTTTTTAAAGCAGAGCTTTTGTTCTTTTCTCGTCTAAAATCGGTATTTTTACCATAATTGGTAATCAATACCTTATTTGGAATACCGAATACGACTTTTTCATCGTGTGGCTTTGACCATACTCACTAAAAAGGATCACTCAAAAGGTGACCCTCCTCAAAATTTTCAAAATGTCGCCACTCGCCAAATATTGTTTTTCCAAAAAGCTAAGCGGTAAACCACTAAAATCCTGAGACTCGCTCACAGAATGTTGGAATCCGAAAAACAAATTTGGCGAATGACGACACATTTTGGAAAAGCCGCTAAAAGACTTCATGTTCTTGTAAACTTCTGAATTTATTTTTCTCCTGAAACGTCTCCGACATGTCACGAAGATCCCCACGTGACAATTCCGAGCACCGAAGCATCCCCGAGCTGTGATACAAAAAAACGTTCGTTGCACGTTCAGCTGTTCGCGTTTCAAAAATGGCGTCCTCCCGGTCGAAAACCTACGACTATAGAAGCGTTGTTATTTCGCTCGAAAACTGCATTATTCCCAAAGAAAAGCTAAAAAAAACACCCTCGTTTGTCGACGGCCTGAATATTGAGATAGAAACGGACCTGAGGATTGTTGGTTGCGAGTATATTCAAACGGCAGGAATTCTTCTCAAACTTGCCCAGGTAAGGGAAACTACGTTGTTGACTGAGTCTCTTCTGAAACTACACGCTATTTACTCGGGGCTAACCTTTTTCGTGTATGTACAAATATTCAGGTTGCAATGGCTACTGGCCAAGTTCTATTTCAGCGATTTTATTACTCTAAATCGTTCGTACGCCACGACGTAGAGGTAAGTTGACTTGTCTTTTAGCATTTTACAATAGTCAAGACATTGTAATTTTCAAAAGTTCAATTTGTTGGTGTTTAACAGAAAGCGGTATTCCTAAGGTATTCCCTATCTACATTTGAGTCCAACCATTTCGTTAAAAGTCTATTATCCAAACAACCACGCACTGTGGTTCAAAAAAAATATAATTAATATTGCCATATAAAAAAATATAGTATTTTGATTTGTCTGACATCTGGCAGAAACACACTTTTGTTATTTTGTAGTATAAAAGCTTAACCATTATTTTCATGGAGTATATTTCAATTGTACTTTCCCTTTTAATATTGTTTGGCAATATCTTCTGTGCACTAAAAATTCACGTTTTAATTTTGCACTTGGGTGCACTTTTCAAGTGATATTATTTATAAAAGTGTGGTGGTTAATTTATACAGTACAGTAATTGTTTTTGTTAAAATAAGTTGTTCTCTACATGTGTTCTGATTGGCTGGGCTTCATGCATTCACACTCACAATGTCTAAAGAACAAAAAGTATGGTACAAGATGAAAGAAGTGTAAAGGCACTCGGCCATCTGTCAAATGTACACTTATTAAAAATAAGTAAAAACGAAACATACATGTATTTTGGTAAACATACTACAGTTCTGGTCTGAGCTTGGATTTGTGTAATTTAACCCATTTCTGCCTGAGCTAGCCAATTTATTATTTTACTCTACAAAATGGCAAACATTCAAGTTTCACCAGGGAAAATAACACATTGCTAAACTGAAACGTTGATGTTCTTTAATAGGCCTGCAGCTAGTATATTGTTTAGTAATTTTTTTCATTTAGAATTTTTACGTAGTAGTTTGTTTTCCAGCTAGCTCCAAGCTCAAACCAAAACTGTAGTATGGTATAAATGAGATCAAACATACAGTATGATTCAGTCCTAGACATTGACCACATAGAAAGATCTTTGATTTTATTTTTTCTAACATTGAAAATAATATAAAAAATTCATACAAGCTTGAAATGTTAAATACAGTATATATTGTATATATACAGTATATACTCCCGCCAATTTTCCTAAGTTTTCACTAATGTTTCTATTCGTTGATGGGAGCACAGAAAATGTTTCATGTAATCCAGATGGTATTTTTACTAAACATCTTGACAGGTGTATGCCATGGCATGTCTATTTCTTGCTGCAAAAATCGAGGAGTGTCCTCGTAGAATTAGAGATGTCATCAATGTTTTTCATCACATTAAACAGAGAAGGAATCTTAGGTGAGTATCTTTTTTATAGTGAGATAAGGGGGTTATGGGGAAGTGTATCTGTTGCAAATTGACATTGTTAGGGTGAAATAATGGTTGATCTGTGGACCACGAAGACATAAACTTCTGCTTCTGAAGGCTAACAGCTTTGCTCTAATAAATCTTGGTGATTCGGATTAAGCAAAACTATATACAAAACAAAAACAACAGCATTGAAAGTGCAGTGTACAGGTAGCAGGCTGAATTGAAGAAGTAGATGGTGAACGTTACAAGTGAACAAGCATGAACTTTGTACAGTATACAAAATTCCAAAACTTGCCAGTGACAATTTGGTAAATATAAGCTGTTGGAATTTGCCAATTGCTGGCTTCTACGATTTCTTATTTGTGTGCTGGTGACTTCTCACAGCAATTCCTTCCACTTCTCTTTCTCTCTTTTTTCAAACTGTACTCTCATGTCCCTCTTTCTGGCCTGACTCCATGTCTCTGCATTTATCATCTATTATTATCCCCATTCCTGCCTGAGCCTGCTAAAATTAAACAGCCCCCCTTTATTGTTTTATTCTGTCCTAATTTAAATAGAGAACTTTAGACATGCTATGCAGTAAGTTTTACTCTTATCAAGATTTTGAATGCTTGGGATGGTGATGTATGTTAAAAAACAAAATGTTTGTGGTTATACACCATGTTTATTAATGATAAAGCTCAGCAATTTTTTATCGTTAATAAACATGGTGTACATATAACCACAAACATTTTGTTTTATTACATGTTTTACTCTGTATAATGCCAGATAATTAATTTTACTTGTCAAAGGGAGAACCCTAAGACATTCTAGGCAGTAATGGGTTAACAAGTGATTAAACCATTCCTGTATAATGAGCTGACCCAAAATATTTACTCTGTCTAATGTCAGACAAAGTAGGGTTAATAGTATCTGTCATCTTTGTGTATTACAATCAAAAACAACTCTGAAAATATATTCATAGTCACCACAATTAAGTCAAGGAATTGTCACAACTTGAAATACATGCTGTACATGTACAAAGATTATCTCAGCATCTCAGTAAAATTTTGGCAACATCATCTTCAAATTTATTTCAATTTACTTTACCATCAATTTTTATTTGGTGGTCTATTGGGAATCCAAGTGTGATGAGCTGAGTGTTCCAATGCAAATCAAATGGTCCATTTAGCTTTATATTATAATTATACTGTAGAGTGTAGATTCAACTTCTGTGGGTTTTTTAGCCTTTTCCCATCACAGTAACACTCGAGCATTTACCTGCATTTGTAATACTGAACTCATCCTAATCTAATACCAACACTCTACAGTACTGTATACCGTAGTCTCTATTAATTTGTTATTCACAGTTTGGAACTTGTTCCAAACCGAATTTAAACAGATGTTTTGTACTTCTCTGGAAGGCAGTTGGGAATATGTGTACAGTACATGTACTAGGTTTATTAAAGATTTAAAGTTTTGCATGATGAAATGTTATTTAGATTAATTGACAAGGCTCAAAATAACGGCCGGTCACCGGTCAATGACCGGCCAAATTTTTAATGTGACCGGTCAAATTTGTATAACGCCGGTCATTTTGACCGGTCATATTACTGGCAATTAATTGTATATTTGTATTACTTTCCATTTGAAGGAACTTAAAATGATTGTTGTTGTGCTGTTGTAGACCCGTTTCATAATGTCTGATATATATTGAAGTGAACTATGCATGCATTTCCTTTTTATGACAAACGTTCATATCAGTACTATAGCTATATAGCGTAGAATATACTTTACATGTTTTTTGTTGGGTTGTGGGTTTGTTGTTTGTTTTTTTGGAGGGTGGCGTCGTGAAATTTGACTGGTCAAAAATCGCCTTTGACCGGTCACAATTGGAACTGACCAGTCACCATGACCGGCGTAACATGAAACGTTATTTTGAGCCCTGATTGATTGTGGATACATGGATGTATAATTAAACATTTTAACTGCTAACTTACAATGTTCAATTATACATGGTGTACTGTATCCACAATCAATTAATCTACGGTATACATGTACATTTGTAGGTTTGTTTAATATTTTTTTATTTTACTGATTGCCAAAATCAATGAACTTGAAGATCATACCTTCCCCACACAAGATGTTTGTGTGGTAGGGAGGGGGGGGGGGGGGATTTTAATTTCTCTGTCTAACATCAAAGTATTTTTCTCCTGGCTAAGGTTGGGCGGTTTACCGGGATTTTTCAGTTTTATTATTAAACCGGTTTTTTCAGTTTAGCTTTTGGAAAAACTGAAAAACCATCATCATTACTTATTACAATGTTACAATGTATAATTTTGTTTAGTTCTTAAAATTGTAACTATTAAAGATGAGAAAAGCAAAATAAAATTAAATGGCAAACGTTTTCACTGAACGTTTGTTTTTTGTCCAATATTTTGCCATGATTTATGAGTCATTTATAATTATACAGCCAAATTATGATGTCCAGTGCTATTAAAAATTTGTAATTGCGTTCCTTCAATTAGTTCAATACTGAAATTGCATTAGTTTCTGAAATTTTTGGGGGGAAACGGTTTTACGGTTTAACCGGGTTTTTTTTTACTGTTTGGTGGTTTTTATGTCAATCAAAACTGCCCAAGCTTACTCCTGGCTGATATCAGACTATTCTATTCTGTCTAACACCAGACTATTTTACTCTGTCTAACACTAGACTATTTTACTCTGTCTAACACTAGACTGTTTTACTCTGTCTAACACTAGACTATCTTACTCTGTCTAACATTAGACTATTTTACTCTGTCTAACACTAGACTATTCTACTCTGTCTAACACTAGACTATCTTACTCTGTCTAACACCAGACTATTTTACTCTGTCTAACACTACTATTCTACTCTGTCTTAACACCAAAGTACTGTCAACAGTGTTTTACCCTATCCATTTCACACTGTCCAAGACCAGACTATTTTACTCAACTATCAAAACCCAAACTACCTGTCTTTTACTCAAACACAAAACTATTTTACTCTGTCCAACGCCAGACTATTTTACTCTACTCTGCACCAGGGTACAATATTTTGCACTAACAATCCAGACAATGAACTCTGCTATATACAGTATGTATAGAAAGTTAGAAGTTTATTCAAGCTTGTTCTCAGGTACTGTTCAAATATTTTGTAAGGATTCACGTAACAGGGCACTGGAATTTTTGTCTCTAGAATTTATGAGTTGGTAGTCTAGTACTGTACGTGCACTCTTTATGGGTGGGCAGTGGTGGAAATTCTCAGGTTGGGGGAAGCCTCATAAATATTGAACAAATATCTGACAAATGCACAAAGAGTATTTCTGACAAATTGACTACCCACCCCACCACTAATTTCCACAACTACAGTGGGAACAGGCTTTGCACCGAGCAAAGATGTCATTGTCTCCTTTATTGTTTTACTCTGTCTAACACCAGATGACTTTACTTTTTAAAGGGAGAACCCCCAGACATCCTAATTAGCAATGAGTTGACAAGTGATTAACTCATTCCTGTTTGAGTTGGTCAAAAACAGCCTCTTTATTGTTTTACTCTGTCTAGCACCAGATGATTTTACTTATCAAAGGGGAACCCTAAGACATCCTAGGCAGCAATGGGTTAATTTGTAGCTTACTATATATAATGTGTAGTTATCGATGCTGAAGAGCGAACATGAAGATTTAGACTGGAAAGGATAGTATTACAAAGTTTAATTGTTATACATGTATTCAAAAGTTCCCTTGGCAGTTGAAACACATAATACAGAATGAATTGTTCACACAAGTACAGTAATGAGATTGTCGACTATGAATTGTAGCAATCTAATGCCCCAATAACCCTTTCTGACTTGGCTCTCTTTTTTTTACAACCAAAGACAACTCGCCAATGTCCTTCCTCAAGCTGTTGTTGACATTTGAAAAGACAACTGGCAACTGGGATTGGATGATGGCTATGCACTCTTCTGGATTGGTCAGTGATATTATTACCATTTTTTCTTATCTACAGTTACATCTGTTGGCATGTTTTAACTAAAGTGCCTATCTCACTTGTGGGTATTTTACATATTTGTAATCTTTGTGTTCTCCTGAGCAAAATTGCAGTATATCTTGTCTATTCAAAATTTCGTCTTCATGGTCTTTTGTGTTGTCAAAGTAAACTTACTGGAAGTGATGTTGAAAAAGGAATCATCTTTCAGAAAGAAAGAGTTTTTACAATAGAATTACGCGTCTTTCTCATTATTTCTTATATTTACATATGCAATAGCAAAGATAATTAAGTGCAAAATAGATGCGCAGTGTTGTAAGTATTGTTTCTTTCCCAAAGCTCTTTTCTTTTTCAACGTCACTTTTGGTACTTACCAACTCGAAAGTGAAAAATCTATGAATTCATATGAAATTTTGGAACATCAAGATATATACTGCAATTTTGCTAAGTAGAACCCAAAGATTACAAATAATATTATGTAAAATCTCCACTGGTACTTTAATGTTATACTGGTATAAATTCTCTTGTAAGCATGTGCAATTATCTAGTATTTAACTGCCCGGAATGTTTTATATGCATAACTGCCCCATTTTGCGAGTCATTACGTGGGTTTGACTCGTTGAGAATTCAAGGTAAACCTTGGCAAGCTTGTAGGTATAATCGGATTCTGCAATTGAAATACTCAATGCAAGCTGTCATATTCTGAGATTTCCAACTGCCAAGGTATTGTTTAGTGAATGTCAAGGGTATTTTAGACGTATTTCGTCAAGCTAAGCTTAATGCTGCATTTTACTACGTCATATGGTATTTGTGTATCTCATTCGAGCATCAGCTGCACGTTATCCTATCATATTCTGACATTTCCAACTGCGAAGTCATTCTTGAACTAAAGCAAGGGTTTCTAAGACTTATACGGTGAAGCTAAGATCTGTTGATTGTGTTGTATGGCATTTGTGTATCTCAGTGTT
Organism: Paragorgia papillata; assembly: GCA_035771165.1. NCBI lineage: Eukaryota > Metazoa > Cnidaria > Anthozoa > Scleralcyonacea > Coralliidae > Paragorgia > Paragorgia papillata. The sequence goes on along the minus strand of JAWNZC010000241.1, from coordinate 728,487 downwards.
TATTATTTCATAAATGCATACTGTAGTCCTCAAGCATTTGTGAGTTTATTGCCATAGTTGTTGTTTTTTCAATAACCTCGACTGTTATCAGATGATTTTCAGTCAATATTTCCAACTGCCTTTGACTGATAGAACCCCCCAACTAACTGACTGATGGACGTCGCCAACCAACGGACTGACCAATGAACAGATCAACTGACTGTCAGACCGACCAACCGATTGACTGACCGACCTGATTCGTAAGTTACGTACATTATTTGATACGTATTTGGATATTACTTTGTGTAATTATAAGCTTAATTAAAGACCAAATTCTTAGTACTGGTTTGGGATGTGGTGAAAAGAGTTGAGATTGTCATAAAGTGTCAAGGTGCAAAATTGTTGAGTGTGAAGACAGTTGGAGGAGTAAAAATCTTAGTGCTGTTTAACTTTTTTTTGTCTAGTTTTATAAGATGAAGAAACTTGATATGCAATTTTTTTTGTTGCATGTAAAGTTGTACAAAAAGCACTGCTGTCAAGGTTTTGGAGGGTTTGGTCATTTGGTTTTCCCAATGCAGGGATAGCGTCTAGAGGGGGCTGTAGCCCCTGTTGGAGAATCCTAGCCTTCTCCCCCCCCCCCCCCCCCTCCTGAGCAAAATTGCAATATATCTTGTATATATCGGGAATTATCTCTGGGGAAAAATTGTATTTTTAACAAATGGCAAAGAACTTTTTAACTGATTAAGCCAGACAAGTCCGTAATATTACAATGCCTTAATACTTAAATGAAACTCCTTTAGAAACACAGGATACAGTATATGTTACGTAGAAGCCAACTAATAATTACAACACACAAAATTCCATTTTCTGTCTGCAATATTGAACGAAAATGGCAAAGGTTAATGACCACACTATGTTTTCAACAGATTTTTCTTTATTGATACCTTGAAAATAAATGCTGTGGTACTAGCGTGTCGGTCATTGCGATAATTTCACGTTGAGAAGATGGAAAAAGCTATTATAGACGTTCAATGGAGAACGCGCTCGGACCCCCTACGGGGACCGTAGCCGCTGTGTCGGGGAATTCTTGGCGCCACCCCTGTCACAATGTAGTTTTGGCCACCACTCACCTGACCAAACACTCCAAACAATTTGATAAACAATTGCTGTCGTTAGTGTCTGAAATTAAAAACTCGACACATTTTTAGTGAGCAGACCAGCATGGGTAAAGCATTCACTGAACATTTCAAGAGAATCTGGCCTCTAGTTCCCGAGCTATATATGAACTCTCAAAGTTTGCCATGGCTAGTTGTTTTTTAAGAAATTTGGGTTTCTTGGTAACAATGCCTTATTAGGACGTACGCAGAGGGATCATTGATGCTAAACTAAAATCCATTGTTCTTAAAGGAGCAGTGTCACCATTTGCGCATATTTTTTGCGCACATAGAAATAACTTCGGAAAATGTTGGAAATAGCTCTAAATCGGACAAGAAACCAGAGAAATGAATCAAATGATATTTACCTTCTACGGTATTCCATTGAGAGCAGATGGGATGCGAAGTCGCTATCGCTACATGAACCATATCCAGCTACGATTTTAGCATCTTTCCATGACTCAAATATAGTCAGTGACAAGTAAATACCTTTGTGCTGACTTTTCCAGGCTTTCTGTGAACTATTTGATCCCTCGTATTTTCTCTTTCGGCCTAAATTATCACCATACGCTCCGCCAAGTGCGGCCGCCATCTTGGATCAACAAACTTGAAAACCTACAGGCTGTAGTTTTTCAAGTTGGCGCGTGGGCTTTGCGAGTGACACTGCTCCTTTAAGCATAGTTATCCATTTGCGTACGTAATAAGGCATTGTTAAGGATAGTCCAAATTTCTCCACAAATTAAATACGAAGTGGCTATGAGGTCCTGTAACCGGAACTCGTTCAAGAAAAACTAAAGGTCCGGCAATCGGTTCCAGTACCAGCGAAGCCAGATTCCGATTACACACGATCGGAAATCGCATAGAAAATCGGCCACGCTCATGGGGAAGTTCGCAGGCCACGTGCGTGCTGGCTCAATTGAGTTGTCGGCCAGCTTGATGAAATTTACTAATTTCTAAACACACACGCCAAACAATAACAAGTGAACTGTCCATATATAGCCAAAAACAAAATCAAGACAAAGAAAAAATCAATCAAAGTTATCTGATAGTTGAGATCTTTATTCACCCTCCATAGTTGATTGGGTTTGTTTTATGTCAACTCGTCACTTTGTCAGTCGTCAAGTATACTTTCCACAACTGATCAATCCGCTTTAAAGCCCTAATCAAACGAGAACGCAAGTCATCGCAAGTTGGCAGTCACGCTATCTCAGCCAGCCGCTCTGAATAGTTTCCCGAAAATATCGTGTACAGTGACAAAGTTAAAACTTGTTTAAAACACTCATGAAACCTTTATTTTGTTAATTTGGGTGTTCGAACGACCGCCATAGAAATTCTGACTGCCAACTTGCGATGACTTGCGTTCTCGTTTGATTAGGGCTTAAAGGCCAATTAATTGGGTACACACATCTGCCAAAAAAAACACAACATCCCGGCTTCTTTTGGGGGTAGTAAACGGCCAACAAACAACATATTTTAGTCATTATACATGTACATGGAAGTTTACGAGTACTAGATCGTATCTTGTTCTTCGTCTAATTCGAGGTCTAATTTTTCCGCCATATTTGATTTCAAGTCAACAAATGCTTGATATCCTACAATATCCCTAGTATCCTCTTCAACGGATCCATTATTTTCCTTTATCTTCCTAATTTTATCGTATGAACCCACATGTACCACAACGCTCCTTCGCTCCTTATTCATCTCGCGCCAGCCTCGCTTGGTCTCGCGTGTATTGATGACGTTTACACGCAAGATATTCGTTCTACGCATGCGTAGCTAATCCAGGCCAGCCTGGATTAGGTCCCAGTCGACAGCCGCAATTTCCGATCGTGCATAACTGTCATAACACGTGTTTGCGTGTTGTCTTGATGTCTTTCCTTCTTCGATTCGCTCAGTTCAGCTGTGTCAACCAGTGTATACTCAAATACTACAGTGTATCAACAAAGCTTCTTTTACGTTATGAGAATGTTTTAATTCACATAGTAACCTTGAACCAAAGGTAAAACCTTACATTACATGAGTCGGCTAACTCGTGTCACGAAATTCTCTGAACCGTCGGCGGTAAAAACAACAGTTCGATTTTAACCAAACCAGTCCGGCTCATGTAAAATGCAGCCCAGGAAGAAACTGTTTACATGGGAAGGGTGTGGTTTGCCTTATTTGTCTGAGATACAATAAATGTCGAATGTAAAAGGTAGACTTCTGCATAGGCAGTGTTTTCGATATGACAATAGCAAAGCAAAAACCTTTGTGAACTGCCAAGATTTTAGTAAAGAAATGCTGACGTTTTGAGCAGCTGAATGATAGTGCTAGCAAGGATAGTAAAAAGACTGGATTGGAAACTTGATGGCGTGAGCATAACAACCTGGTTGCAATTGACAAGCTTAAAAAACCCGAGTATATTCAAAGTTTGGGATTAATACAGCCTAAAATGATAATCGAATTGTCTGTAAATACGACAAAGCCACAATACGACAAAATGCCCGTCTATTCTTACTCATTTTAAAAGAAGATATCAAGGTTTACTAGTTAAAATATGCATCCCAAATTCCGAGCAAAACAAAGCACAATTTGGGGACGCCAGTTTCTTCAAAACAACACAGGAATCATCAAAACAAAGATCAACAACGCTTACCCCGAACGCTCAATTGTGGCTTAGGCAGGTTTGTAAGGCGATAAAATCATTTGAAACGTCAACATAGTCATCTGAATGTGAGGATATGAAGAATTTGAAGAAAAGTTCACTAAAAACCTCAGTAAAACAAGCGTACTCACGCCATTCGTGATATCACAATTTGCAACTAGGTTTCAACATCTCTCGAGCAAAGAAAAACGCTTTTCAGCCAATCGGTGGCCTGGAAACACCTCACGTGACTATTAGTTTCCAATCCACTCATTTTACTATCCATGGTGCTAGTGGTCAGTGACAGTAAAACAGAAATTCGCTACGTCCCACTCAGCGGTCGCACTACGTTTCAGGCTGCCTCCTCCGCAGGCCCTCGTTGCATCATGGACAGGTCACACACGCCGAATTTAGGGCCTGCAAGATCCTGTACAAAATTTGGCAAAACTTGGCACGGAATAAATTTCCATAATTAATTAACTACCATTGTTAATAGCCATGGCTATATCCGAAGATTTTGAAGGCCATTGAAGACTTATGACATACGAATCCTAGCTTTAAAGTGAAGGAATTGTTGAAAAAAGCAATTACGGTTGAACTTTGTCAACTTTCGGCCGGAATAATCAACGAAAATGCACTTTAGTCTACCCAGAGACTCTTTGGTTTATACTTTTTCGGTTTCCACAACAACTGAAACTTGAATTACGCTACACTATAGCCTACAATTTAACAAAATTAAATCTCATTAACTCTTGGTCCGTTGACAGTCTTCGATAGCTAAATAAACCAAAAAACAATAAGAAAAACCTGTACTTTCCTCACCGTCGAATTTGCTTTTGTTCGGCAGATATTTTTTCCTTCAATTCCTTTTTGTCGCTAAAAATATTATTGGCAGAAGGTCGGTAATTCTAAAACATATTGGTTTCTTCATTGTCATCTGTAAGAAAGTTTAGACCGAATTTCCTGGTGGGTCACAGTGTTAAAAGAACTTGGACGTACGTTTGTCGAACAGTGGCCAGAAAGATTTTGCAGGCCCTCTCAAAACTATCGCCTCTTAGGGCCTAGTCTCGCTGTGCATAATGGGATCAGTCCCCATTTTGTTTACAGGATCTGGCAGGCCCTCGCAAAAGTGTGACCTGTCCATGATGCAACGAGGGCCTGTGGAGGAGGCAGACGTTTCAGGCCGCGCTGATACTGGAATCGATTGCCGGACCTTTAGTTTTTCTTGAACGAGTTCCGGTTACTGGACCTATAGCCACTTCGAATTAAATAGCCATGGGAAACTTTGAGAGTTCATAGCCCGAAGATTATACGTCGGATTACGCTACCCTGCGAGCAGAGCCTCTTGTATCCTTGCGTGGCGAAGGCAAGGAGAGACTGCCGAGTGCCGAAATCGTGTCAGTTTTCTTTGATGTTGCCGTCGCCCAAGTGTTGGGGCGAGACAAACCAGTTCAGTTCCTGTTTCAACAGGTTTTGATACGCACGGCTATATTTAAACGTAAGAGCGGTGACCAATATTTGAGCCCATGTTGTCAAGTTATTCTGAAGATTCGAACAATTAGCACGCTTTCTCGTACGAGTAGCCTGCGAATACAGCCGCCTTGGATATCTATTCTTTTCACAACGAGTTCGATTTGCGATAAATCGCCAGATTTCCTATCAAAATCGAACGATTTCTCAGTCATTAAGCAGGACTTCCTGTTGGATCTTTAAATAGCCGTAACCTAGCAACGTGCGTTTCAAATTTCACTCATTCGTGAGAATGACTGTTCAACTGTCTGGACAGGAAGTCCTGCTTAATTGATGACAGAAAAATCGTTCGATTTCGATATATAGGAAATCTTGCAATTTATCGAACTCGTTGTGAAAAGAATAGCTATCCGTTTTCCTTTGTTTGGCAAAAACTGAGCACCACCGCACATGGAAATTAAATTGTATCCAGGCAACCGTCACGCATGCTCAAATGAAAAAAATACACGATTTCGGCAGTCTCCTTTCCTTCGCCTCGCAAGGATACAGGAGGCTCTGCTCGCAGGGAACTGCTACGCTCATCTAGTGTCAACTAAAACCAAAATTTACCAACGCGTTTTTCACTTCAAAGACACTTTGAACTGTTCTCACATAATTAACTTGCATATTTTGACCTGCTTTATGGCAACCTCGACTGTCCCTGCTCTTGGGTTACCATGTTAGCAAACTTAGTGGTACTAAGCGGAAATATAATTGAACAGGCTTTTGGTAAACGTTCGTCCAGCTCAAGGGAAAGTTTTCTTAGCCCCAGACAGGGTTCGAACCTGCAACCTTCTAATGACCGGTTAGACGCTCTAACCATTGAGCTACTGAGGCTCGGGTGGACCAAGATCGCAAACGTACCACGTGCACTACATGCATGTATACGTACAACTCACCATATCTCAACTACATCCCATATGTAAACGCCACTGCGTAGGAGCACACATTAATGACTATGAATATGCAACGTTAGCTATCCGCCTACAGCCGTTTGCGTTCAAGCGCAAACCGCAAACATTTTCTCGCGGGTTTTTTTTTTACGTTTAGAACCAGCCGTTTACCGTTAAAAGCGGGCATGTTTTAACCGCCAAATTAACACAATGCCAACGCCAAAAGTATCGGTTATGTGGGCGTAACTGTCATGTTTTGATAAGCCTGAAGATACGTTTCAACGGTTGAAGATAGGTGAATGTACGTTCGAATTGTGGGTTTGCGTAAAGACTATGGCTGGAAATGCTAGTTTAATTTGAGTTTCGGGGAATTAAAAGTATCTTTGTCACTAGGGAACCGCAGTGAATTAATTTCTGTCAGATATCGACGTGGAATTTCCAATTTCAGGCAATACATTCGTTATTTGTTATTTTCGATTTCCGAAGTCGATGGTTGCTCAATTTGGAGAACTTCTATAAGTTCTAGATCATTTGTCAGTTTACCCCACCCATTCGATACGCCGCTTCAGTATATTCTTCGCAGTACCTTCCATACCTAAGTTGAAGGTATAAATAAAAACACAGAAATGCTAATGCTTGCCGATACGCGAGATAATTTTGAATGAATATAGCCAGTATCTCTATCGCTGTCTTCCGGCTTCCGTAAGAATTCTTTTAATTCTTTTCTTGAAATCTTTTTGTAGCCAGGGGTTTCCAGAATAATATAAACGACCAAATTTGTTTAGATTCATTATCAACACAACGTGCAGACGTACATTCGCAAACGTTGAAACGTATCTTCAGGCTTATCAAAACATGACAGTTACGCCCACATAACCGATACTTTTGGCGCTGGTATTGTGTTAATTTGGCGGTTAAAACATGCCCGCTTTTAACGGTAAACGGCTGGTTCTAAACGTAAAAAAAAAACGCGAGAAAATGTTTGCGGTTTGCGCTTGAACGCAAATGGTTGTATCCCCCACCCGAGTCTCAGTTGTTCAATGGTTAGAGCGTCTAACTCGTCATTAAAAGATTGCAGGCCGGATTTCTGTCTGGGGCTCAGAATTTATTTCTGAGTGATTGAGCTTGACGAACATCTCTATACTAAACGTCTGTTACACCAAGCTCGCAAACGTGCCGCATGCACCATAATGTACGTACAACTCATCATTAAAGTGCCTATGGCATCCTCAGGGACTTTACATATTTATACTAATTGGAACATTCTGAGAAGATTTGTAATATATCTTCTCAGGCGAAAATTTCATCTTCATGGTTTTTTTTGCCGTTAAAGTTGACGGAAGTGACGTCGAAAGAGGAATTTGTCTATATGAAAACCACTTTACAGATTCCTCTTTTTACGTCACTTCCGTCAACTTTAACGGCAAAAAATCCATGAAGATGAAATTTTCGCCTGAGAAGATATATTACAAATCTTCTCAGAATGTTCCAATTAGTATAAATATGTAAAGTCCGTGAGGATGACATAGGCACTTTAAATGGAATTTGTTGTCGAAAAAGGCATGGTACCCATGTCCCCAATTTGCTCGCCCGCGTAAGCAACTGTGGGTTCGTTCATTCTTCCAGTAACGTCTGTCCAGGCATCGCTTCGATAGGTTATTCTGATATAGGTTATCACACGAATGATTAATAAAATCACTGGTGCATGGCTCGGACAAGACCACGCCGTTTGTGTTTTTAATTTTAAAGCCATAGCTTAGTTTTTGTCAAGAAAAATAGATGTCTTTTCCAGAGCGAGTTCGATTTGTGATAAATTGCAAGATTTCCAATCGAAATCGAACAATTTTCTAAACATCGAACAAGACTTCCTCTCACGGCTGTGTGAAATTTTGAGCGCACGTTGCAACAGTTTTTTTTAAACTGTAAAAGGAAAATTAAGTTTGTCTTATTTGAAAGAGCACTTAAAATGACAAATTTTGGAGGTCTTGCTTCGTTGTCGAGATATTTCATGTTGTTTGATATGCAAATTAAACATCTTGACGTTACATGTGCATTATGACTTATTGACGGTTATTTAATATCATTGCTATTTAATATCAAACCAAATTAATTCGAAGAAAGCAAGTGGGTGCGTTTCTTCCACAGCACCAAACAAGTAGATTTTCAACTGACCCCATTCTTCTATAATTATATTGTCGGGAGATACCCACGTTAAGTGGTGACCCCATACTTTTATAGTTGCTATTTAATTTTGGTGAGGTATCCACACAAAGTGGTGACCCATCTTTCTACAATTATGTTTTCGGGGAGATACCCACATTAAATGGTGACCCCATATTATTATATAGTTACTATTATTTAATTTCGGGGAGATATCCACACTAAGTGGTGACCCCATATTTTTATATTTTATATTAAAGGCTTATTAACCGGTTCGAGGTCTGTACGGGAACGTATTCGCCTGAGGTTTTCGTACAGACAGAGCGACGAAGGAGCGAGGTTTGTGCGAGAGAAAGCGAGGACAAATACTTTCCCGTACAGACCGAGAAAACGAGGTTAATAAGCCTTTTATTATATGGCTTTTGGTTTGTTTTCTTATCTGTTTTTAGTTCTACGTTTGTCTTAATCAGATGTCGCTTAGTTCTTTCTTTTGAGCTTGTTCGTTTCGCTTCTGATGTTTACACCTGTCAGGCTTTTATTTTTCGCGCTTTTAAATAAGAAGTTTTTATAAAAAGAAACACTGTTTCAGGACGTATTATTGTTCAAAATTTTCGAACGAATATATCTAATTCGCTTTTATTTTCATTCAAATGAACTCAGTAATTTTCCCGCCAAAACTTGCAGGCCATTAAAAATGACGTAATGCCCTCTCACAGTGCCGAGAGGGCATTACGGCTTTTTCCGGACCACTCAGCAACCAATCAGGGTGCGCCGTTTGACGTAATGACCCGAAAACAAGCTCAGCCATATAATAATTACACTTATTTAGTATTGGGAAGATACCCACTATGTAGTGACCCCACTTTTCTATAATTATAGTTTCGGGGAGATACTCGCGCTATGTGGTGACCCCATATACTTTCCTTTTTTTATCTTATTTTTTAATTTGTCTAAGAGATATCCACAAAAGTTGTGATAACCTCAGTTTATGATAAAGAATTTGACTGGTTTTTCACCTTAAACCAGAGTAGCAATATACACCATGCATGTCTTGATTATGTTATATTTTCAAGTGATATATAATCTTCTCCGATAACTCATTATGCACAAGACCTTTTCGGACGTCAGTTTCCGGCCCTTCCACGGCCATTTCAATGAAAGCATAGTTAAAGCCTGGTTTCCATATAGCCGTAAGAGCTGGCGGCATGGCTGCGGCAAGAGGCAATGGTCCAATCGCATACAGCTTTTTATTGCTGGCTAATTCAACACTGTCTATGATTGGACCATCGCCCCTTGCCGCAGCCATGCCGCCGGCTCTTACGGCTATATGGAAACCAGGCTTAATAGAACATATCCATGGTTTGGAAACTCTATTGTCTTTCAACATGAAGCATGGTCATGTTGAACTGACAGTGGAGTTCCTTATATGGAAGTAAATTCTATGGACACGTGACGATGAAGCACCATAACACGTGACGATGAAGCAACTCACTAATTAAACCCGAGCGTTGCTATTGCATGACTGCTTCATTATACAGAAAATACAATACCGTGAAATTGCACAAATTTCCATAAACTTGAACAAAAACATAGAACAATCACTTTGGACGAGTTTCCAAACCATGTATATGTTCTATTAACTATGGTGAAAGGAAGTTTCAGTCCTCACGGCAGTTCATATAGTCATAGTTAATAGAACATATACATGGTTTGGAAACTCGTCCAAAGTGATTGCTCTATGTTTTTGTTCAAGTTTATGGAAATTTGGGCGATTTCACGGTATTGTATTTTCTGTATAATGAAGCGGTCGTCCAATAACAACGCTCGCGTTTAATTAGTGATTTGCTTCATCGTCACGTGTCCATAGAATTTATTTCCATATAAGGAACTCCATTGTCAGTTCAACATGACCATGCTTCATGTTGAAAGACAATGTTCTATTAACTATGATATAGTAAACATTTTTAAGTCTTGCCAAAAAAATACTCAGCTTGAACATAAACCTGTACGAGAAATAGAACTTCAGTGGCAACACAAGCTAGTTTAATACTTTGAGCATTTTGAGAAGCGTTAAAGAAGGTAGTTTGAAGAAAACGAGTGGCGAGACCTGACTAAAATCGTTGCGATTGAGGAGCCAGGCGGAAAACGAAGTCTTGTTAAAAATATGATAGTCTGGCAAAATAGCTTTAAGTAACGGCATAGACCACTTTCATAATGGCCACCAGTTTAAATATTCTTTTATGTGCATTTTAATGACCCTTTCTAGCCTCGTTATGAAGCAAAGATTCTTTTGAATTGCAGACACACAAACGAGGCCAGAAAGGCTGATTAAAATGCACATAAAAGAATATTCAAATTAGTCGCTATTATAAAAGTGGTCTATAATATATAAAATCTTTAATACTAACGTTTCGTTACCTAATCAGAAGCCTGGTTCCCAGGCCTCTCTTTTTAACGTCGAGCGGCAGACCGAAATTGTGAGAGGCCTGGAATAAAATGTTTTGCTTGGCCCCAAAACTGGACCCAAATTATACAGGCACCAAACCAATGGCCGTTTGGCGGAAAACCAAGGCAGATAACACTCACGTCGGTCTGCACAATTCTTTATAACATATAGCAAGGTTGGTCTACTGCCGAAACGTTAAAATAGCATATTTCGATTTGTATAAATGTGTTTCAACACAATCACTTCCTACGCCGAACACTACTTTATAAAGCCTCGTATGTAACAACCTTTTAATGTAAAACAAAGAAACCTACTCGTTTGCTGTCTGCTCTCAAGAAGAAGTTTGTTTAAGTGCCCTCGTTCATAAAGATTAAAGAATCCGAGCTCCAGCAGGATTCATGATAGATAAAGATGAACATTTTCCGCTTTTACTCGATCCCTATTCTGTGACGTCACCAAAATAAGTTCGAGAGAAAAGAGGACTAGGAACTAGTCTGCTCAATCAGTAACATCATGGATAGTAAAAAGACTGGATAGGAAACTTGATGGCGTGAGTATAACAACCTTGTTGAAACTGACAAGCTTAAAAACCCCTTGTATATTCAAAGTTTAGTATTAATACAACTTAAAATGAAAATAGAACTGCTTGTAAATACGACAAAGCCACAATACGATAAAATGCCCGTCTATTCTTACCATTTTAAAAGAAAATATCAAGGTTTACTAGTTAAAATATGCATCCCAAATTCCAAGCAAAACAAAGTACTATTTTGCGACGCCAGTTTCTTCAAAACAACACAGGAAACATCAAAATAAAGATCAAGAACGTTTGCCTCGAACACTCTATTGTGGCTTAGGCAGGTTTCTAAGGCGATAAAATCATTTGAAACGTCAACATAGTCATCAGACCTCAGTAAAACAAGCATACTCGCGCCGTTCGTGACATCACAATTTGTCAACCATTTTGCAAACTGAGTGAATGCGATTTAACCAATCAAAAGGCTCAAAACACCCCACGTGACTATTATTTTCCTATATCCAGTCCTTTTACAATCCATGGTAACATCTTCAGAGTGAATGTTTACAACGATGAAGCGGCTTAAATAGTTAATTATTCTCTATGTTGGTAACAGTTTAGCTATTTAAATATTCACTCTGAAGATGTTACTGATTAGGTAACCGAAACGTTAGTATTAAAGATTTTATATATATTATGCGTTCATTATGCCTTTACTTAAAGCTATTTGCTAGGGTAACATATTTTTAACAAGACGCGACTGACTACATCTAAATTTAGGAAAAATGTTTGTTTTAAAGTGCCTATGACACGAAAATTAAGTTTGTCTTATTTGAAAAAACACTTGAAATGACAAAGTAACATCCTTTGCAGTTTTTCGTTTCCTTGCTTCGTTTTTGAGATATTTCAGTTTGTTTGATATGTAAATTAAACATTTTCACGTACATATCGTAATGATTATCAGAGAAGGTTATATATATAAAGGGGATATTACACGGTGGCGAGAAGATATGGATTTTATGTTCGAGTGGCAAGGATATTGCTCTTGCCACGAGAACATAAAATCCATATCTTTGAGCAACCGTGTAATGTTCTATTTATTATATGGACAATGAAATTATGCGTGGAAGTGATGTTGATAAACTTAGTTTAATGCAAAAACTACAACCGCTTGACGTAAAGTTTTTAGAAAATACGAATGAAAAATACAGCGGCTTATTCAAATACTGTACTTCATTTTACATGAAAAAGTGAATTAAGAGAAGATACTGGCTCAAATTTACTAGATTCGAAACTTACGGCAAAAGGCGAACATTTTGACTTGTTGATATGTCACTCGCGAGCGTTACATACGAGAAATACGCCACTTGGTTCCTGGATGTAGTGAAATATGGATTCTACGAGTGTTTTAGTTGCTTGTAAAATACTCTTCTCCATATAATAAATATATATATGTACTATTTAAAACACGTTCTGCGAGTGTTTTGAATGGCTTAAAAAACGATCACCATTTGGTAAGTTCGTTGGCGTAGTAATTTTGAAAAATAACGTTGTCTAAGGCGAGAAAATCAAAGCTAAAGTTTATGTAAATCAGGAGAAAATGTTATCAGATATAAAACCACGATACGGTTATGATTTTTCTTTGTGTTTTCCTCATGAATTATTAATGAGTTTTTTAAATATATATATTGACATAGATGTGAGTGTTTTACTAGAAAATATCCGGTGACATATTTTCCATATCCTCACCAGTGGAGATATCCATGACGTCATTTACCGCTTTTTGCATTGCATCTATAATAAAAAGAAAATTACACCGTGGCTTGAAGATATGAATTTTCTCCTAGTGGTGGAAACAGTATTTTACTCATTCGTAAAATAGTGTTTCCCCCAACAGAAGATAAAATCCATATATTCGCATCATCGTTCAATATCCTCTATTTATCAAACGAAAGCACTTGAAATTCAACATGTTTGGTGTTGTGAGTGGAACACACGCACATACTTCTTTCGAATTAAGTTTGGCTTGGTAATAGAAAAAAAAAACACCTTCTCCGATAAGTCATTATGCACATACATGTACGTCGCAACATATGCCCCATTTATACATATCAAACAATCTGAAATATCAAGAAAACGGAGCAAGGAAACAAAAAACTGCAAAAGATGTTACTTTGCCATTTTAAAACATGAACATTATTTTACCTCATTTAAAGTGTGTCTTCAATGTAACTGGTATAAGTTATGGACTTATACCGTGTGAAGCACTTGTTATTTTCGAGATACGGCTGTTTTTGTGCTGGTTCTTGACCGTGTTCTAAGTTTTCGCATCAGTACGGAACAGAATTTGCCGCTATACTATGCTATACTATGGCTGCGTAGGTGCCTGAAACTAACGTCTAAAATGGCTCCATGTCCGCCATCTTTAGCCTTTCTTTTTGCTTGAGACTCAGCGTTCCAGGTTTATATAGACTTGACTCGTAGCCGGGGTTTTTCTTCGCTCCCTAACTCCACCCCACCCCCCTGGCGAATGCACCAGTGATTTTGTTTATGCGTATGATCGAAGTCCCGTGGCCTCGATACACTTGTAAATCAAGTGTCCAAATCTCAGCTTTTTCATTGGGCGAGCGGTCCTTGCGTGGCCGTACAAAATCTGAACTTGTGCGCGAGCGTAACTTGAAGACTCCTTTGTTGTCTCGTGTTGTGTCTATTATCGTCTCGTGTTCTGTCCTTTATTGTCTCGTGTTCTGTCCTCGTCACGTGTGTCTTGTTTGTTGTCTCGTGTTGTCTTTTGTCGCCTCGTGTTGTGTCATTTGTCGTCTCATGTTGTGTCCTTTGTGATCTCGTGTTGTGTCCTTTGTCGTCACGTGATGTGTCCTTTGCCGTCACGTGCTGTGTTCTTTGTTGTCTCGTGCTGTGTCCTTTTGTCTCGTGTTCTGTCTTGTCGTCACTAGCATGCGCAGCGGGCGCTGGGGATTGGGACGGACAGTGAAAGGAGCGCTTGCTGTCGCCCATTGTTATTTTTCGTGTATAGCGTTCGCCGGCGAACGCTCGCAATCTATTGGTTGACACGCTAATGACCTATCAATCAAAGAGAGTTCGAATTTCCGCTGCAGACGTTGGCGAAGAGTTCGAAGAGCGTTGCGAAAATGTGCATTGCATATTGAGAAGAGAGTGGCCATAAGGCAGCTGCATGTGCATCAGAAGGAAAATGTTTATTCGCTGGTTTCCCAACAGTTAATTACGGTAAGATTTTCACGCAAGACGTGGCCCCTTCGGCTTATATTTGACGGCGAGTAACTAAATTGTCTGACATTGGCTTGAGCAAATCACATTTAGAATTTCTTACCATCGCATTTGATTCTAAATAATCAGTGGGATCTACTCAGGCGTACTTCTCTGGCTGCATTGGCCATCAGCGCCAGTTGTCAGTGGAAAATAAAATTCGCTATTATTGATATGCGTGTGAATGTCGCGGGATGATGTTATGATTATACATAGGATTATATTACTTATCGTTATAGTCGTTACATACACATGTTTTATAACGACGAAAATAATAAGTCTGAGCTTTCGGTAGCCCACGCAACATAAATTGTTTAATTATTTAAAAGATTTTGCAGTGAACGCTATTAACTGTAAACCAGACAACATAACAGCAGAATAATATGTTGTCTGACGATGACACGGCAAACATATATACCACACAAATTCCTGAATCAAGAAAGCACTTTGATACACATAATCATTCATAACTGTACTATTTTAGTTGATTCTAGATACGTGTTTTTTAAACGGAGTAAATATTCGATCAACTTCCAAATTAATTAAGCTATTTAGCTCAGGTTTTTTGAAATTGACAACTTCCAAAAATATACTGTTTTAATTAGAGGGCGGCACGAAAAATAACAATAGGCGCCTGCAGGCGCTCCCTTCCCCGATCACCCGGCGCCGGCTACGCAGTCTATGTCGTCACGTGACGTGTTCTTTGTCGTCTCGTGTTGTCCTTTGTCGTCACGTGTTGTGTTCTTTGTTGTCACGTGTTGTGTTCTTTGTTGTCTCGTGTTGTGTCCTTTCTCGTTTCGTTTTGTGTCTTCTCGTCACGTGCTGTATTATTTTGTCGTCTGGTGTTGTATTCTTTCGTCGTCTCGTGTTGTATTCTTTTTCGTCTCGTGTTGTACTCATTCGTCGTCTCGTGTTGTATTCTTTGTCGTCTCGTGTTGTATTCTTTCGTCGTCTCGTGTTGTATTCGTTTGTCGTCTCGTGTTGTATTCTTTCGTCGTCTCGTGTTGTATTCTTTTGTCGTCTCGTGTTGTATTCTTTCGTCGTCTCGTGTTGTATTCTTTCGTCGTTTCTTGTTGTATTCTTTCGTCCTGTCGTGTTGGTATTCGGTCGTCGTCTCGTGTTGTATTCTTTCGTCGTCTCGTGTTTTAGTGTTTTGTCGTCTTGTGTTGTAGACTTTCGATGAAAGGCACTTAAGTGTCATGTTTGGATATTGTTAAAATGTTAATTGTTTTACGATATCTGCTCTCGTACTCGAGAAATGACGTTATCATTCTCGAGTTTTTTGCCGCCATTTTGAGTTTCAATAATAGCTCAATTTTGATGTACAGCAGAATATTACTTTCCATTTTGCGCTGTTGATTTATGTCTCGTTAATTAAGTTTGGGGTTGGAGTTGTGTTTCAGATTAGTTTAGCGAGGGGATCATCGTCGCCAGGGCGTTGGTAAGAAGATTCGGCAAGGCGAGCGATAGCCTGGTAGGTAACCACTAATTACAATCTCGCGTTATTCAGGGCTAAATCCACGTGTACGTCTGCGCATGCCTTGAATGCGCGAAAGTTTCAACCAATAGGAAAGCAGTGATCTTTAGTGGTTATCAGGCTAGTAGCCTGCGCCGCAGATATCTACACCCGGTTTGTCAGTTTGCGAATTAGCGACGGGATTCTTGTTCTGGTCTCCGTTGAGTACCTGAATATGTGTACTAGATCATGATTGGCTCGTGCTGAAAACTTAATCTTAGATCGCTTCTGATTGGGTACCGTTCTAAGCGCTACTTCCGGCAAGCGTTTTGTTATGACGTCTATATACGGCGCGGGCCAAATCTTGTCAATTGTGGAAGCAAGATGGTAGTAATTTCAGAACAACGTGTCGTTGAAGTATGTTGTGTAAGTATGGTGTCAGATGTTGAATGAGCTTTCGTTTGATGCGTAGTTCAAGATCCTCCATTTTGTAAAACTTGTTAATAATGTCCAAAATGTGCGAACCGCTGCTCGAAAAAATATTACAAATAGGCAGGAAATTGACTTGTCACAAGTGTTATAGAATTTTAGTTTTCTTTTGAAATACTTAACGCACAACATTGAGATATATATCAAACAGAAGCTATTGAAAAGTGCTATTCGGAGTAGAAATTTTAAGTTTCTAGCTAAACTGGAAATGTTTTGTTATTGTTTTTAATTTGTAATAAATCGCTGTGTTTATTTAAGTTTATAATGAAGAAAGTTTTTGATGTTCCCATTCGTTTAATAATCGTCAACCTGGGTGCTTAATGAAATGTTGATAATGAAATGGAAGACTGTTTCAAACTCTCAATATAAACAATAAAATACGTATGTGTTTCACCTGTACGTTGTTGAATACCACACGCGAAAGCTGCCGTTATATTTAAGTGTATACGTCCAGTTAAAAGCCTCGCGATTCGAATGCTAAAACGAATATTCTCCCATCAATAACACATGTCGCCAGCGTTACAAAGCCAGTAAAATATTGATCTTTGAGACTTTGGCATTCTTATTAAATTATATCTCGTTTCGGATTGTTTCTCAAAGCCGTTGTGCACCTCGTGAGTCGTTGACATTTCATCTTGCCAGATGTTTTGCGTTTTGTATAAACACTACTCCGGAAGTCGAGAAAGTTTTTTGTACCACCCTACCCACACTAAATTTATTTTGTACTGCCCATATTTTGGGCAGCACGTGACCAGCCTGGACCAGGGTCTTTTCGCAGCGATGGGCGGGAGCGGAGATAAGACCCTGGGTACGAGGTTGCTATACTCTATCTACACGTCTAGAAGATTAGAACGTTGGAAATACTTTAGGTATAAACTTCTTATCTATCTTACAAACTATTTATGTATCTTACATTTCAAATTCAAATATAAAGCTTTTGAAACGTTTGCCGCTTTCTAGTCAAAGGACAAAAATCTCAAGAGCTGCCTTTACATATAAATTAGTCTTTATTTACGTTCATGCAATCTCATTTTTAAAACATTTCCCGTTTAGCTAGGAACCTAAAATTTCTACTCCGAATAGCACTTTTCAATAGCTTCTGTTTGATATCTCGATGATGTGCGGTAAGTATTTCAAAAGAAAACTAAAATTCTATAACACTTGTGACAAGTCCATTTCCTGCCTATTTGTAATATTATTTCGAGCAGCGGTTCGCACATTTTGGACATTTTAACAAGTTTTACAAAACGCAGGATCTTGAACTATGCATCAAACGAAAGCTCATTCAACATCTAATACGATACGTACACAACATACTTCAACGATGCGTAGTTCTGAAATTACTAGCCATCTTGCTCCACAATTGACAAGCTTTAACCCGCGCCCTTTATGTAGCCGTCATAACAAAACGCTCGCCGGAAGTGGCGCTTAGAATAGTACCCAATCAGAAGCGATCTAAGATTAAGTTTTCAGCACGAGCCAATCATGATCTAGTACACATATTCAGGTCCTCAACGGAAACCAGAACAAGAATTTGGTCGCTAATTCGCAGACTGACAAACCGGGTTTGGATGTCTGCGGCGAAGGCTACACGCGTAAAAACGCACAACTTGTTCACGGTTGTCAACAGGCGTGAACAATGTTGTGCTGCTCGCCGTGAACAATGTTGTGCTGCTCGCCGTGAACAAGTTGTCAACAAGTTGTTCACCTATGGTTCGAACAACTTGTTCACGGATAAATCAACAGTCATGAACAAGTTGTTCCAACAGCACATTTTTATAGCCAACAACGTTGTTCGCACATGATACAACATGTTGTAACAGCATGACGAAATATCAACGATGAGCAACAATGGTGAACATGGTTGATGTATCAACACGTTTTTCGGTTGTTCCAACATGCGTGAACAACGGTTGTTGTTTCATCAAGCTGTAACAACTTGTTGAAACAATGATGAACAATGTTGTTCATTTATCAATGTTGTTCACATATGTCAGCAAGTTGTTACAGCATTGTTCAGGCAACAATGCTGTAACAACTTGCGAGATTTTTACGTGTGTACAGCAATCTCATACCCAGAGCTTTCGCCGCGCACGCAAACGATGGCGATACTTTTGGCAATTGTCATAAGGAACTCGGCTATGGGAACGAGATTGGGCGAGCGAACGCCCTGACAAAGGATGGATTTTGGTCGGAGCACGTGAAAGTGCATATGGCACGAAAATTAAGTTTGTTATTTGAAAGAACATTTAAAATGTCAGGGTAACATCTTTTGCAGTTTTTGGTTTCCTTGCTTCGTTCTTGAGATATTTCAGTTTGTTTGATATGTAAATGTCAAATGTTGTGACGTACACGTGCATAATGACTTATCGGAAAAAGCTATATATCTTTGCTCTTATAAAACCAAATTTAATTTGACTTACAATCCGCGGACTGTTTTTCT
Source organism: Paragorgia papillata (assembly GCA_035771165.1). NCBI lineage: Eukaryota > Metazoa > Cnidaria > Anthozoa > Scleralcyonacea > Coralliidae > Paragorgia > Paragorgia papillata. The sequence continues at coordinate 709,533 of JAWNZC010000241.1, read as the reverse complement.
ACTTAACATGCGTCTAAATTAGAAGTTGGCGATATTTATGGCATCAAAAATCGCACGTGTAAACCGGCCTTAAAGTGCTTATGAAACGAAAATTAAGTTTGTCTTATTTGAAAGTACTTTTAAAATCACAAAGTAACATCTTTTGCTGTTTTTTGTTTTCTTGCTTTGTTTTTAAAATATCACAGTTTGTTTTATAAGCGAAACTAACCAGTGACGTCACAACGTGCATAATGACTTACCGGGAAAGGTTATATATCTTTTTTATTATAAGACGGAACCACTTCGAAGCAATTGTGTGTGTGTTTTCCCCTTACAACAACAGAAATATACATTTTCAACTGATGATTCGTTTAATAATAACCAATATATATAACCTTTCCCCATTAATAAGTCATCATACACGTTGTGTTTCACATATCAAACAAACTGAAATATCTCAAGAACGAAGCAAGGAAACAAAAAACAGCAAAAGATGTTACTCTGTCATTTCAAAAGTACTTTCAAATAAGACAAATTTAATTTCCTTTACATAAGCACTTTAAGAGTAAAATAATTTGTCAGCTTTTCACAGTTCGCTTGCACGGATTCAATGTTTTCAACTAGCGAGGAAAATTTTCCAAATATATTGGAATATTCCGTCACGTGATTTCCAGCCTTGGGCGTTTTCTCGCTCCGCCGTATTTTCTCACGAAATCGGAGGAAGAAAAAAATTTAGAAATCGGAGGAAGAACACTCACTCGTGTTCATGGTATAATATCTGAGACGTCTCCTCATTGACGAGTAAAATCATCTGGCGTTAGACAGAGTGAAAAAGATTAAATACAATACGAGTAGAAGGGTCAGTCAACAGTGTGTTGTTATCTCTTTTCTTTGTGGCTTTCCGAGACGTCTTTTCTTGACAGTGAAATTGTCTGGCCTTAGACAGAGTAAAAAGATTACGTTTTTCCACAACAAGAATGTGGACAATGACTAGGGTTAAAGTGCCTATCTCACCTGTGGGGATTTTGCATATTGGTAATCTTTGGGTTGTCCTGAGTAAAATTGCAATATATTTTGACGCTCCAAAATTCCATCTTCATGGACGTTTTAGCCGCCAAAGTTGATAACCAAAAGCAGGGCTGCAAATTACTGTCGGACATCGGACAATGTCCGACCAAATTTGGCAAATGTCAGAACAAAACCAAATTGTCATCGGACATCGTGTCCGTGCAAATAAAATATATTGTTTGATCAAGAAATTCGGCTTTATGCTGTTGAAAGAGAAACTTCTCTTTTTGAGAGAAAAATACCGATTTCCTTTCGTAATTATATCCACTAAATTGAGCATGTTTGAATTTTAAATCTTCCCTAACTGAATCGGTCTTCTGAGAGAAACTGATAGTTTTTAATTACTCTGGTACCAAGGAGTTATTTAAAACAATGTATAAGTATAACACACGCGCGTGACGCTAAACAGACAAGTCAGACGACCGCCACGGAAACCGGCTTTATATCATGAACTCAGAACTGTTTATGTTTATGTCCAACAAAATGTAGTGATAATGGTTTTATGTCCGAACAAATTTTAGTAATGTCTGACCAAAATTGGAAATGGATCAGACACATGTCCTGTCAAGAAAAAATATTTATTTGCAGCCCTGAGAAGTGACGGATCTGATGAGCTTTTGAAACGAAACAGTGTTTACAACACTGTCTATTTTTTCGCACTTAAGGTGGCTCCCTACTGTTTCTTAACGCAAATTTCAACTTCAAGAAAGTGCTCGTGAATATTTTGAAAAAGAATGAAACTACGTTAATGCATAGAACAGCGTTCAAGACATTAAATACTGTTAACAGATAATGTATTTCAGCCGTTGCTATGACAACAGTGACGTTTCAAAATGGCCATAAAAATTATATTTGATTCAATATATGTCAAGAACGAGTTCGGTGACTCGCAAATTTAATTTTTTGGCATGAAAACATTTCTTTAAAACTGAAAAAGTTAAATTTAAGTAATCCATAGGCAGATTTTACAAAAATTCTGTAGATCCATATCGAAAAAACTTCTCAAACTCATTAATAATTCATGAAGAAAACAATGGAATCAGTTACGGAGACGTTGTTGTGAAATGTGGTAATAAACGCCCATAAATTAAGACAAGGTTTACCTCAACTTTCTCTTTAAATACTGATTTGTTTGAGAAGCTATACCATACACTCGAACACACTTCTCGGTGTTTTCAAATCAGATAATAAACGGCTTCTCGTGTATGATATATTACTTAAAGAAATGATTTCATGCAAGAAAAAAATTGGGGTAACCAAACTCGTTTTTGAAATAAATTGGATTAAATGTAAATTTACGGCCATTTTGAAACGTTACTGTTGTCGTAGCAACGGCAGAAACAGTTTATTTCTAAACAGTATATTTGATGCCCTGAACGTTATTCTGTGCATAACGTTAGTTTCACTCAACTTTCTGAGGTTGAAACTTGCATTTTTTCCACTTCTGAAGAAACAATAGGGAGTCGCCTAAATTCTCTTCGTTATTGCGTAATAGCAGAAATAAGGAGAAAGCTGTGTAATTATAATTGTAAAAACGTTTTATTTCTAAAAGCTCATTTCTTTTTTTTCCATCTCACTTCCAGTAAGTAGTTACCAACTTTGACAGCGAAAAAGTCCATGAAGATGAACTTTTTGGAACGACAAGATATATTGTAATTTTGCTCAGGAGAACCCCAAGATTACGAGTATGTAAAATACCCACAAGTGAGATAGGCATTTTAACAAGACTCTTGCAGGATAGAATTAGCGATCATATATACTTAAATAAAACTAGCCCTTTAACCTTCCCTGTCCGGGGACGTTTATGTGCATTGATGAGTAAAATCTAGCTGGCCTCCTTCCCCCCCTGTCCAGTAGCCTTTCCCGGTTCCCACTCAGCGATGTCGTCAATGTTGATTGTTTGTCAATTGTCACAAAGGAAAGGGTCCCGCGCTCAAAATATGGGCCGCACTCTTAATCCAGCCCTGCCCATTGACGAGTAAAATCGTCTGGTGTTAGCCACAGTAGCATACATCAGACTAATCCGTGCAAAATGATAAGGGATTAAGGCTGATACATCAATTACTCCGTTGACTACCGGTTGCTAATGAGGTATTTTGTACAATGGTAGCCAGTACAGGATACCTGTATATAGTATTCCGGGCAACTCAACACTATTTTCTGCATTTAGACATCTAATTAAATTGTCTATAAAAGGAAAACTTCCTTGACGTGTTTTGGACGAACGTTGACATTCTTTTTCTCGAAATGTATATCACGCATTTGTCTCATTTTTTTTGCGAAAATGGGTACTTAGATTACGAGCTATTAGATGAGAATTTTTCACTATAGACACTTTTAAGCATCATTCATATCTATGCAGTTATTCTTTATTTTTATTTTCTTCATTTTACCACGTGCCATTTATTTTTGTATTCTTTTCTACTCTGGGTCAAAATTGCGTTCACACTGGTTGACGTGCTATCCAAATCCAGTTTGCTTGCGTTCACACTGGTTGACGCGCTATCCAAATGCAGTCCACTTGCGTTCACACTGATTGACACACTATCTAAATCCAGTTCACTTGCGTTCACACTGGTTGACGCACTATCCAAATCCAGTCCGCTTGCGTTTACACTGGTTGACGCACTATCTAAATCCAGTCTGCTTGCATTCACACTGGTTGACACACTATCCAAATCCTGTCTGCTTGCGTTCACACTGGTTGACGCGCTATCCAAATCCAGTTCGCTTGCATTTATACTGGTTGACGCGCTATCCAAATCCAGTTCGCTTGCATTTATACTGGTTGACGCGCTATCCAAATCCAGTCCACTTGCGTTCACACTGGTTGACGCACTATTTAAATCCAGTCCACTTTCGTTTACACTGGTTGACGCACTATCTAAATCCAGTCCATTTTCCTTTACACTGCTTGCCGCACTATTTAAATCCAGTCCTCTTACGTTGACACTGGTTGACGCACTATTTAAATCCAGTCCACTTTCCTTTACACTGGTTGACGCACTATTTAAATCCAGTCCACTTTCCTTTACACTGGTTGACGCACTATCTAAATCCAGTCCACTTTCCTTTACACTGGTCGACGCACTATTTAAATCCAGTCCACTTTCCTTTACACTGGTTGACGCACTATTTAAATCCAGTCCACTTTCCTTTACACTGGTTGACGCACTATCTAAATCCAGTCCACTTTCCTTTACACTGGTTGCCGCACTATTTAAATCCAGTCCACTTTCCTTTACACTGGTTGACGCACTATTTAAATCCAGTCCACTTTCCTTTACACTGGTTGACGCACTATTTAAATCTAGTTCGCTTACGTGAACACTGACGCGCTATCCAAATGCAACCCAAATTCATTTCAAGTCCGTTAGTGTGAATGCGCTATAAAGAGTACAATAATATTGAGCTGACCATGCTTTTTAGCAAAGACATAATATTTTTTATCAAAGTTATGTTGTGTGCTGTCTATCTGTATTTTAGTAAAATGGACTCCACGCGCGGCGATATTAGCACCCTCGCCGTGCTCGGGAATAAACCAACTATAGTGGAGTAGTGGACTGTTACAATTGCTGCATTTTGATTGGCTGATGTTCTCACCGTCTATTGGCGATAGACCACTAGTAGCGTGACCACTAGTAAAGAGTCCAGTTTTAAATGCAAATCTTGGCACAAAACTCGCATTTTGCGGCTGAGGTTTCGGTTTGTTCCTTTAACCCCTGACTACCAGCTAGGGTCTTCCCTTGACGAGTAAAATCGTCTGGCGTTAGCCAGAGTAAAATACTAAAGGTGCGTCTACATGCGTGCTTAGGATTCAAAGGGTTAATAGTTAGTCCGGCTAGTTCGTTCACACTAAAACAATTAGACAACTCATTGTCTATAGACGAAATCGGAGTTTCGACTGCGCAAGTGCGCATACAATCTGAGTCGGGATAAAACGTAGTTCATTTATAACATGAGGCTGAAGCAGCCGTAGTAAACATAACATTTCTGATTTCAGAAACTTTTTAATGTTTAGGTATTCTATAAGGATAAAATTTGCTTATCGATTATCCTTGACAATAATCCTAAACGTAGTGTCTAAAAATAATGAGCTCAAAACATGAAAAAACAGTCCCAGCCTATGTTATCTTCCCGTTATGCTTTAATAGACACGAAGTAATTTGCATAGGGGCCCAAATTGAATAGGAAACTAATTTGCATGTGGGCCTAAATGAAACTACGATTTGGTCTATGAACGATAGTCAATTCAGGTTCGCCTCGTTGTCTAATTGTTAAATAATTGCTAGTATGCACCTTACGTCATTGTCGCCATGTTGATGAATTTGACAAAAGTTTTTTTTTCATCGTCTGCAATTATAATTTCATCCAACATGGCGAAAATATCTTTGTCCTTCTAATCTCAGGGGATTGGTTGCACACCAGCTGTTGCTTCAGATGGATTTCTTAGGTCATGTTGAAGCACGGGACCACGGGTGGCATGTGCTATTAGGGCGCTGCCTCTCACCAATAGTTACGCCCGGTTAGACGGGGTTAGTACTTGGATGGGTGACCGTTTGGGAACAACCCCGTTCTCGAGCTTGGGACTCATGTGAGTAGAGTTTAGTTGGTCTCTCCTGTGCTCCGAGTGTTTTTCGCCGGGTTCTCCGGTTTTCCTCCCTCCGTAAAATCAACACCTATAGGTCTTAGCTGTAAATGGAGGACCCTGGACCCCACCAGCTCTGCTGAAAGACTTATCCTCCTTTAATAAAGAATAATAATAATAATGTTTACATGAAGCGGATTGACAGTCCAATCGTATCGAAAAACGCGATTGAAGTCAATGTTTACATGGAGAATCCGACCTGCTTGGAACATTGTTTTCGGTTTTGCAACACTATTTTTCTGTGCTTCCCTCAATGTCTGCCATTTAGCATGACACGCACCAACTTCACTCATGCGTATCAAGTCATTTTCAAGTCAAACCGTGTTTACATGCATGAATCAGATTGGAGACACTCAAGTCGATCCTTGCTTGAATCTCAAGTCAATCCCCACTCCATGCGTGGATTGACTTCAGCCATCCATTTCGATCAGATCGAAAACTTCAATCTTCGTCATGTAAACACAACAAGGGGAAACAACATGCGAGATTTGACTTGAACACTCAATCCGCTTCATGTAAACAGGACCTTAATAATTAAAACTTACTTTTAATGGCATTTCTATTACTGTTTTTCTCTTCTTCGTAAACAGACCGATTGTTCCGATGGAATACTTAGGAAACACATATTTCACTTTAAAGAATCTAGTTATAAAAGCTGAACGAAGAATTCTCAAGGTAATTTTGAAATTGTCTGTATTTCAAGCTTTTCGAGGTAGGAACGACCAAATACTTGAGTTACAAAGTTTTGAATTATATTGCTTACGTCAGCATAATTTCTATTATTGCTGACATCAGCATAATTTTAATTTTTTGCTGACGTCAGCATAATTTCTAAATGACGTCAAAAGCCACTTTGTACCCACAATTCGACGTACAAAGGTTGGTTAAGCCTTAGAAGTGATGTCTAATCACATCTAAAGCCTGGAACAAGTTTCTGAAACAAAGTTTCCCAAACACATTTTCGCCGAAAAAGTTTGCCGCAAAAATAGAACACAGTGCTCTATCAGTGAAACCTTGTTTCTGAAAGAAAATTTCGGAAACTTTTCAACATACACTGGAAATTTTTCTTTTTGAAACCGTGTTTCAGTAATTTGTTTCGGAAATTTTCTCTAGTGTATGCCGGGCTTAATGTACAATCTGAGAAAACTCTACTTGGCCCGGCTGGAATTCGAACCCACGACCTTCGGTTTACTAGTCCGACGCTCTACCGACTGGGACCTGGTGGTCGGATGATGGTACTTGGGTTATTTGATATTTCGAAACAGATACTAGTTTCTTCAATATCTAGACATTAGTCTTTATACATGTAGATTTAGAACAATTATTATGGGACAATGAACTCGGGTGGAGAATAATAGTAAGGTGTTACTCCGAGTGACGAACCATACTGGACAAGTAGAGAAAACTCTACTTGGCCCGGCTGGGATTCGAACCCGCGATCTTCGGTTTACTAGTCCGAGGCTCTACCAACTCAGCTACAGGTCAAGTTGATACCCAGTTGGGTGTTAAACTATTTTTTTATTGTTGCTTGCTCGATAATAGTTTCAATACCTGTCTTTATATAGGAGCTTGGCTTCTGTGTCCATGTCCAGCATCCTCATAAAGTCGTTATAACATTTTTACAAGTTTTGGATTGTGAGAAAAATCAACCACTAGCACAACTAGCATGGTATGTATTTTACGACTTTTTTGTTCATGTGTTTTTAACACTTTGAAGCCTGAAAACGGGTCTTTAGTATTTTATTCTGGCTAACGCCAGAGTATTTTATTCTGGCTAACGCCAGACGATTTTATTCAGCACAAGGAGAGGTCCAGGCCTCAAAGCGTTAAAGTGAAAAAGCCGTTGGCGTTTTTGTCGTTTTAATGAACAAAGGAGCACGGTAGGAGCATTTACTGATAAATCTCGGTAGAATCGGATGTATTACAGAATCATCCTCAGAGATATGATATCTTACACTGCTAAAGTCAAACGAAACATTTCGACTGACTCGAGCGGGATTTAAACTCGCACCTTCCGGATTCCGGTCCGCCGCTCTACCTGTTGAGCTATCGAGCCGCACAGGGATTGGAGGCGAGTTTTATCCAACTTAAGTGCACGAGATGTTTACCGAAGCAAATGTGTGGTATTTGAGCATTTGTATGAATGTATCGCTCGGACGGCTTCTTATGTGACAGAATATCAACTCGACTACTGTAGATTGCTATTTACGCATATGTCGACGTCATAGGCCTGTAGGGAGCCCCCTTAAAACCATGAAAGCCACCTTAAGCCAATGCAATTTTTATTTCATAGTCATATTAAACTTATATTTATTTGCCGTACATTTTCTTTTTTAGGAACTTCATGAACGACGCACTTCGTACAAACGTTTTCGTTCGTTATCAACCTGGAACTATCGCCTGTGCTTGTATATTTCTTTCTGCGAGACAGTTAAAGGTAAAAGGTTAATTTTGCGTTGTTACCTCCGCTAGCATGTAATGTTTTTACCTCAGGGCTGTGGGTGGTTAGCCCACAGTGGTTAGCCCACGTATCACTATCCTCCGCATAGGCTCGAAGGCGTGCGGGCGAGAGAGAAGACGCGCGGAGAATGATGGGAAGAGGGAAAGAAAATGAGCCACTGCCAGATAATGATGTCAATATGGCGCCCAAATTCCGTGATGGACCAGGCGCCAGACTTGGGATTTCAATATATAATCAAATCTACTACGCAAAAGTCGGAAATCAATAAATCGTGAACAAAAGACACATTTAAATCGCTGCCAGACAATTCTCAACTCGACAATGTTCTTGTAACACAAGGACAGGATGCTCCGGTTTTGAATTACGCAAATAAAAGTATAAAACAAACGCTACATAAGAAAGTTTATCATTGAACTCAAAGGACAAACTGTTGTAAACATAGATCTTACCGTTCTGTCGTAGAAAGTTAGCGCCGAGAATATTTCCAGCACTGTTCGTCGGCTTTGTTTCTCAAATTTAATAATCTGGAGTGGAAAACTTCCAGGCAGTTGACAACGACAACGTTCGATTAAAACGTTTGTCAGTCTGGCAGCGTTTCGGATTTTTCGATCCATTCCGCAGGTGATTTCCATGCATAGAAAAATTCAGAATAGCATCCTGAAGTACATTCTAAGAGACTTAGATCTTGAAGAAAACAATGTACTTCGTACAAACTATCGTCGCTGTCTGCCATGACCAGAGAACCGCGAATTTGTCCAGAGAACGGCACATCTGGCAGAGGCTACTTTTCTCGTTTTCCGTCTTCCCATCGTCCACCGCACGCCTCTGATCTTCCCCGGCCCACTCCCACCTTTGCTCGCGCGCCTTCGCCTTGGCCTAATTTACTAGAGCCTCTGCGGAGGAGAGAGCGCGCGAACACCGCTGCCAAACGTTTGCGCATGCGTAAATTCGCGAGAGCAAACATTGCAAGAGAAGTGGGAACTAGCCGTTGCGACGACAACCAGACAGTGAAGACTAAGTAAGACTCGACTATTCATTTAATTTGTGTTTTAAAAAAACGGTAAAGAAAATTACGAAGTGGTAATTTCAGAATGTGTTACAATATTGACAAGGAAGCCATGCACAAATTACCTACCTTATCTTTTTGGTAGTATGCTTATATTTTTTAACTTTTGTGTCGGACTCTCGGACCAGTCCAAATATTTCGGTATTTTTCCCGCTCTTCTTCTGAGGACGCGCTCGGACGTCGCGCATGCGCAAAACGTTTGGCAGCGGTGTTGAGCGCACGGACCTTTCACCCTTGTGACTCAGGTTCCATTCCTACTCCGTGCAGTTATCTGATCAAAATTTCACCTGGGCTATAAGTAGAAGGGTTATTGAACCGACCTCAGTCAATTAGTTGTTTTATAAACCGTGGGCGAACTTTCTTATTAGCCGACAAAGGAGGTTTTCTCTTGGGATATTAATTTGACGGAAGTAATTGGCAAGAGTGCTATATATAGGTTATATATCACCGATTTTCAGGATATTTGTGATATATATCCCGTGGTAGATCAAAGAAAAACGAATTTGTCAGCTAAATAAGTGAGGAGATTGCTTCCAGTTTGACTCTACCAAACATCTCAGGTTTTCCCCCGGGTACTCCAGTTTCTTCCTGTAGTAAAACTGAATCAATAAGGAGTTTAGATATGACTGATAGGGTTATTCAGTATAAATAAAGTTAGTTTGGTTTACTGGTTTCCTGCTGTAGTAACACTGAACCAATGAGGGATGGTCCTTACTGGACCTGTAGGAAGAACAGTTTAGATATGACTGATATAGTTATCCAGTATAAATAAAGTTAGTTTCCTTCTCTAGTAACACTAGATCAATGAGGGATGGTCCTTACTAGACGTGTTGCAAGAACAGTTTAGATATGACAGCCAGGTGAACTGCGCCGTTGCATTATAAGACATTCTACGAACACCAGGCTTTGTTTTTTCCCCTTTAGATTCCCCTTCCATCTCGACCTCCTTGGTGGGGACTTTTTGACGGCAAAAGTGAAGATATTGAAGTAAGTTCAGAAATACTGTCAAAATTCGTTAAAAAAGAAAAATACCATAATTACCTCCGTCATTAGACATTTAATCATTTATTGACATTTTGCACAATCAGTTACATTAGAAGAAATTTACAAAGTTACAACAATAGAAAGAGTTGTGCGCAGTCATCAAAGTAGCTGAAGATTTCGAGTTGAGGAGGTTGTGCACGGGTAACTTGTGCTGGGGTGGCACGGGTGACCTGTGCTGTTAAGTTAGGCCCAGTTGCGGTTAGTACTTGGATGGGTGACCGTCATGGAATAACCCCGTTCTTTAGCTTGGGACTCCTGTGAGTAGAGTTTAGTTGGTCTCCTGTTCTTCGAAGGTTTTTTGCCGAGTTCTCCGGTTTTCCTCCCTCCGAAAAATGTCATGTTGAAATTTAATATGTAAATCGCTCTTGAAAAGCCCCTTGTGGGAAGAAGTAAGTAAATATGTATGTAGGTAGGTATATATGTATGTGCGAGGAGCCAGGACATTATGTTTTCACCTCTGTCTGTCTGTTTGTCGCGAAGATACTCACAAACTACTGCACAGATTTTCATGAAAGTTTGTGGAAAGATTAATCATGGACCAAGGGCAACACATTCGATTTTGGTTAAATTTGGTCTAAATTTGGATGAGAAATTAATAGAAATTCTACCACCGGATTCTCCGTGTAAATGAAATGCGTAATTGCGCTCATTATCCTTATTTTATGCAAACATTTTTGCATAATTCAGGTACGAATGCAATTAAGCATTTTATTCATTCATACATGTGTAGGTCTCGTGAGCTAGCCTGGTTAAGCGGGATGACTCGTTTTCTTTTGTAAAACGTGTCTAATAACTCGCTGGCGGAGGTATATGTAGTCTCTGAGTGCCCTCTTGTTTTCATATATTTCCCCCACAAATGTGTACACCAGGGCTGCAAATAAATATTTTTTCTTGACAGGACATGTGTCTGATCCATTTCCAATTTTGGTCAGACATTACTAAAATTTGTTCGGACATAAAACCATTATCACTACATTTTGTTGGACATAAACAGAATACAGTTCTGAGTTCATGATATAAAGCCGGTTTCCGTGGCAGTCGTCTGACTCGTCTGTTTAGCGTCACGCGCGTGTGTTATACTTATACATTGTTTTATTTAACTCCTTGGTACCAGTCAGAGCAATTAAGTACTATCAGTTTCTCTCAGAAGACCGATTCAGTTACGGAAAATTCAAACATGCTCAATCTAGTCGATAGAATTACGAAAGGAAATCGGTATTTTTCTCTTTCAACAGCATAAAGCCGAATTTCTTGATCAGACAATATATTTTATTCGCACGGACACTATGTCCGATGACAATTCGGTTTTGTTCTGACATTTGCCAAATTTGGTCGGACATTGTCCGATGTTCGACAGTAATTTGCAACCCTGCTACACCTGAGCGTTTCGGTTAATTTGTCTTCCTGCTCTTCATTTTTAGGATGTTTGTCTTACATTACTACAGCTGTACCAACGACCCAAGGTTAGTTCTACAGAATGCCTTTCCTTTCTGAGTTGATTTTTGCGAGGTCCCGACCGGGTCAAAAGGAGTCCAAGCATTTTACTCTTACCGAGTCTTTGCTCCTTCCAGCGTGCTCAACTCACTGGAAAATCTTCAAAATGTATCGACAAATTTCTTAAACACCAAGATTCCGGTATAAAAAGATCCTACCCTGGGGTTTTATCACTGATCTCAATAAAACTGGATGGGGCAGGAGGCCGAATTTAGCGTGGCCAGTTGCATATGATGACGTGACCACTACCTAAGATGGCTGCCACTAAAGTTCATAACTTTCGTAGAGTGAAAACAGACAAAAAGAGTTATTTCAAGAAAATTTAAACGAATGTAATGTAGAGATTGAAGCCAAACATGGCGGACATGTAGGCCTAAAGTACGTATAGTTCCAGTCTCCTACGCGGTCGTTTGACCAGACCGTGTAGAAGACTGGAACTATACGTACTTCAGGCCCTAGAGGATCGCAGCCTCTGGGAACAAGATTGCCACAAAGATATCACTCCAATCTCGTTCCCAGAGCCCACGTTCCCTACCCAGGAAACGAGAGACTCTGGGATAATCCGTTTCAAATCGTTACGTTATTGGCTGAATAGTGAGCATGAGTTGGTCTGAAGTGACTGGAAGTAGAATTAATAAAACCAAAATAACAAAGATGTCGGACGACAAGACTCCAGCGAAGACGTTGCCGCGATCGATATCTTCGCCGTATGTGTGTAGATGCTGTAATTCGAGCTTCGCCAGCAACCCCATTGACTTGTTTGGGGGAAAGTCAAACAAGGAGAAGATACTATCCAGATTCCGCTTCGGATATTTACGCATGCGTACCTCAACTGGAATAACAAGAATCCTGTGATTTGAAACGGATTATCCCAGAGTCTCTCGTTTCCCGGGTGGGGAACGTGGGCTCTGGGAACGAGATTTCAGATTTATATCACTCCAGTTATATATAGAGCTCCCTTGTAAATGCTTGATATCCTACAATACCCCTAGTATCCTCTTTAGTGTATCGATTAATTTCCTTTAATCTTCCTAATTTTATCGTATCAACCCACATGTACCACACACGACTTCCGCGAGTTCTGATCGTGGCTGCGCCTGACACGCGGTGTTTCTCTCTCCACAGGTTTCGCTACAAACTCTAAACAAAGCTGTTGATCGACTAAAGAAAACCCTACCCACGAAGAAAATGAACGAAACTTTTTCAACAGACGCCATTGAGGACAAAAGTAAAAAACGATCCAGTGAGTCAACGTTTTCTCAACCAGGTATCAACGAAAGAGCACGCTTTCTCAAAATCCGCATTTTTTTCGCTAGTTAAAACAGAGGCGTGCTGGGAATGTTTTCTGAAAATTGTTAAGGGGGAGCATCGTCTATCCCAATTTTGATTTTATTTAGAAGTGTTTTACACCCGTTTTCAAAATTACGCGACCCCGGAAGTTGACATGCATGTGGCGTGATGTGAGTTTTATAGCAATTTGTTGTCCCAAAATGGCGGACATCAATACGAAACATGGCGTTATTAGCAGGAATCCCTCCGGCTTCTGATTGGCCGATAAATTTAGCACTTCTGTTGTCAAGGTGATTTGTCGTCTGCATGAATATATAAATATTGGGATTAAAAAATATCAGTGACTGAAGCTTAGCCGACGAATAACAAATTTTAATAAAATCGAAGTATCGCGTTGTTGTGAATGAAAATTAAAGATTAATTCTTTGAAGAGATTGCTGTGCACGTTTGGCGATAGAATGAGTCACCAAACAAAGCTTAAGAGCGGGTATAACTAAGTTGCAAACACGTTGTCGTATCAAATAGTGCGAATCTTTCTTTTTGATATTTTAATACCGATTTCAAATCCGAGACTGCTCTTTCAACGTTATTGACATGGCGCGTTCGTGTGCTCTAACATCTTTGCTAAATTTGGAATTGTTTCCAAAGCCGATTCATAGTATTTGCAACAGAACTACAATCTAGAATCAATCCGTACTCAAAGAGCGATATATTTGTGCTACCACATATATACCACGCCGCCAGATAACGTCATGCGGAAGGGCTAAGTTTATCGGCCAATCAGAAGCCGGAGGGATTCCTGCTAATAACGCCATGTAATACGAACTGAGTCAAAATACGATGAAATGAGGACGTTAATGCTGACCGAATGCCGAATTATTTCACCAAATAACACTGCAATCCATGGGAATGTTGAATACGGTGACAAAGTAAGTTATATTAAAGTATTTTTAATTGCCATAAAACTCACATGTCGACTGCAATATTTACGGCCTAATTTTGAAAACGGGTGTAAAATAAAGAAGAATAGCCTCTTTGCTTGTTTAATTTCTCATCTTGTTCCAAAGATAGTTTGGTTTAAAAACAATTGTAAATAAGATACCTTATGACGTCCTCTGCTCCACTAATTCCGTAAAGGAGGAATATCTACAGAAATAATAGGTAGATTGTGCTGAAACTTTGAAGTTGTTCTAATAGGAATGGTACGTTGCAATGTTCACAGTTATTGCTTGGTATATTCCTCATTTGGGGAAGTTTGTTTGATCTGTGTGGAGCAGATGACATCATAAGGCATTCATTTGCATGTTACAAAAACCTGAATATCTCTGGAACATGATGAGATATTGATTTAATAAGAACGCTATACTTAAATACGGAAAGTACTTCTTTAAAATCAAAATCGAATAAACTGAGTTCTTCCATCTTACTGCCCCTTTAACCCTTTCATGCGCATCGTTGTTGTCGAACAACTTTATTTTGTTTTTAACGCCAGACAATTTCAGTCGTCAAGAGGAGAAGTCTCAGAAAGCCATGCGTGAAAGGGTTAAAGGTGAAATGCAATGTCGAAAGAAAGACCTAGGTTTTCGATCTAGCTTGATATTTAAAGCATTACTTTACTTAAACATTATCCCGCATGTCGTTTCTTGAATGATAAAAAGAAGCGTCTACAAAGCGTATTTCATGGCAACTTTGGTGTAATGTCATAAGACATTTTCTGAAGGCATTTCCGACAATTTCGAATTTGATAACATTTCCAGTTACCGGTGGCGTGTGCTGTTAGTGTTCGCTGCCTCTGATCAAGAGTTAAGCCCGGTTAATTAGACGCGGTTAGTACTTGGATAGGTGACCACTTGGGAATGACTCCGTTGTCGAGCTTGGAACTCGTGTGAGTATAGTTGTGGTTGATCTCTCTTGTGCTTCAAGGGTTTTTTGACGGGTTCTCCGGTTTTCCTCCCTCCGTAAAATCAACACCTAACATCTTAGCTGTGTGTCGTATGGCGGCTGCCTGGAGCGTCTTTGATATGCTTCGACACAGCCACGATGATCTGCTTCCTTCGTAATTCAGCCGCTGGCTGCATCCTTACGGATGATTAGCACCCAGTTCTTTATCCTTTAGCAAATTTGATGTATTTTCTTATTTTGCTCTTCTGTTAGGATCGCCTTCTAATGTCTCGCCAATAACAGAAGGAACAAAATCTCGTAGCGAAGATGGAAAAAAGAATGGTAGTAACAAAAGAGAAAGGTAGGCTAACGTTACCGAATTAGGGCTATTTTTATGTGGTCATGATGGCGACCGAAACAAAATGGCGGCATTCAAAGCGACGACCTTTGAATAGCGACATTAAAAATGACTGCGGTAAAAATGATGGAGTTAAAAATGGTTGCGTTGAAAATGGCGATATTCAAAATGACGACATTAAAATTGGGAATTTTGGATATGGGACAATAGGTTATCGTTATCGAACCAGTGCTATTTTTATATGGTAATATAAAGTATAAAATATAAAGTAAATGCCGATATTCAAAATGGCGACATTAAAATGGGAACTTTAAAAATAGCGAGCCTAAAAATGGCGACATTGAAAATGGCAACATTAAAATTATGAACTTGCGTGACTAACGTTACCGGACCAAGCCCATGTCCACACTAATGAGTAATCCATTTTCAAACGAAAACGGAGACTTTTTGATACGGTTAGGCCTTTCGTCCACACTAATCCGGCGTCTTCGGTGACCGAAAACGGAGCGTTTCGAAAACGCTGACGTCACGACGATCATGTGATCTGGGTCCTAGTCACCCACGGCCTTGTTAAGGGTCGTTTCGGCGTTTTAATGTGGATGGCAAAAACGATAGTGTGGATTCAAAACTTTTGATACGTTTTTCGATACGAGGTCTCCGTTTTCGTTTGAAAACGGATTAGTGTGGAAATGGCGACATTAAAAACTGGCGATATAAAAAATGGCGTCATTAAAACCAGAAACTTTGAAACCGAACCATGGCTTTTTTATGGTTTCAGTTGGTGGCCAAACAAATGGCTATATTCAAAATGGCGACGTTGAAAATGACGTCATTAAAACGGACGTCATTCAAAATGGCGACATCAAAACTGACGTCATTAAAAATTGCGGCATCTAAAATGGCGGCATCAAAACTGATGTCATTAAAAATGGCGGCATTCGAAATGGCGACATCAAAACTGACGTCGTTAAAAATAGCGGTATCCAAAATAGGGTAATAATTCCATGTCCTAAATAACCCAGGTACTTCATGAAAGCCTGACCCCAACACACAACCTAACCTAAGGCCAAAAATTCTTGTAAATAGGACATGGATTTATAACCCAAAATAGCGACATCAAAACTGACGTCATTCAAAATGGCGGTATTAAAAATGGTGATATTAATTTTTGCTTGTTTTTGTAGTCAAGGAAGCAAAGGAACGAAGAAGTCAAGTAAATCACAGCAAACCCGAAAAGACAACAAAAATCCGAAACCTTCAAGCCGTTCTCGCAGTCCGTTGAGCGAGAAATCCGACAGTGCTTCAGCAACCGAAAGCGACCCTGGCGATAGCAGCGACAGCGACTCCGCTAGTGCGGACAGCGGCAGCTCAAATGAGGACAGCCGAAAAAGAAAAGAGAAGATCACACGTCGTTCTCGGGGACAGGTCGACGACCGTCAACGAGAGAAACACGACGATATCCGATCGACCACTGGGCGAAAATTATATAAATCGAAAAGCGATACGAACTCTTACCGTAGAGCGCGCGACAGAAGTCGATCGCCATACAGACGTAGTCGAAGTCGAAGCAGAGAGCGGCGTAATCCTAGGGAGAAGCCAGGACGTCGGGAGGATAGAAATGGGGACTATAAAATTACGGATAAATACGAGAAACGCGACCGAAGCGGACGAAGATAGCGTCTTGACATTTTGAAATGACAGCCTGTTTGTAGTTTTGAATGTTTTGCTTTATACCTTAGTGTTCTTGAACCGTTAGTTTTTTTGTTTTTTTTCTCTCATACTGTAGTTCACAATGCGCAGTGCTTCGAGAAACACAAACTGTGCAGACATGTTTTCGTTGGAAATTGGAATATGATGAAGTTACATTTGTACAAATCTAGACAAAATAAACCCCCATTAGTTGACGCGTTCTTATACAGGGCGTTTATCATCGTCGTCGTTGTCAACTTTATTATCACCATCCTACGCCATCCTGGTAAGTTCCACCTGTACTTTCGTAGGGTCAAATCTGCCGATAATTAATAATTTTCCACCACTTGCGGCAGGATGGCGTAAGATGACGCGTAATGGCGACACGATGACGAAGATCGAGGTGCCGGGAAGGTAAAAAGTACCGATGGTTAGAATGGTGACGTAACTAGTAGCGTTATCCAATGACAAACCTTATAACTGGAATATTCCTATCCTGACCAATCAGAAGCCACGACATATTCACGCTGCAAACAAAACCTGGAAACTAAGCCAAACATGGCGTCTGCTCAAATTTATATACGAGTGATGAAATCATGAAAACATTGGATGAAGAAAATGAATTCGCTTATGCCTATGGAGTATCTACAGCAAGTGCGACAAATGGTCAAGGCTGCACAATCCAACGAGAATGGACGAATATGCAGTTATGCTAATTATATGGCAGCAAAATCTTAGATGATCATTGCCTGTTGCCGGAATGTAATCAATAGTCGTCAACATTCAGTATATAAGAACGACCAAAACTCGTATAGCCGTATACCTTCGTGCTGGAACCCGATCGAAAAACTATACATGCTATTCATAAGACCATTTTAATCATACCTACCGGCACACTGAAATCACCCGAGGTACAGTGTTATGAAAATGTTCTCTTACTTGCCATAGCCACCGCTTCATAATTTATGTCAACTCCAAATTTTGTCCATTAACCCATTGGTGACTGGGAGCTCTCCCCCTTGACAAGTATATAAAATAGTCTGGGGTTAGCCAGAGTAAAATACTGAAGTCCCAGAAGACTGATTCAGCCAGTCGGGACGAGAAATACGAATATATACTCTCGAACCGCTTTGGCAAGCATTTCGACGAGCTACATTCAGTGGCGTCGCCAGGGTGATGTAACTGGGGTGGACAAACCTCGGGGGGGGGGGGGTCCGAGGGCATGCTCCCCCGTAAAATTTTGGAATCTAGAGTCCGTGAAACGCCATTTCCTGCACTTTGAGGGGTGATTTTACAGAATTCTGAAGGTTATAAAACGTCATAAAAAATGCACAAAAGAAAACACATTTTAGGACTTTGAATATATATTTTATTATTTTTCATAATTATAAAATGCGCTCAAAATCATTCCATATTATCTCGTTCTTATCATAATTCCATATTATCTCGATGAGGCGATTACGAAATTTAGCCCTAATTACTTCGTATCAGCGGAGGGGATGCGACCGCCGACCGAGCGTACTTCATGTAACCCTTCATGAAATGCACCAACGCCGGAGTGATTAACAGATGTGGGCGCCACTGACAAAAAAAGTCTCGATACTACTACTATACAGTGTGTATCAAAAAAATTCGAACCCTTACAAAATGAATTAGCATTCTTTTCAAACAACCTATTGTATTAGTTTGAAAGCCCTAAGCACTTCGCTGAACCCACAGATGCGTAAAACACACGGTCTTATACACCTGAGAAATTAAGATAACTTGAAGTGTATGCATGGTGAAAGTATTTAAAAGCTTTTTCGCTTCGTTTAACTTATGTGCTGATTTATAATTTATAACGCAGGGCTTTCAAACTACTACAATAGGTTGTTTGAAAAGAATGCTAATTCATTTTCTAAGGGTTCGAATTTTTTTGATACACACTGTATATATATATAAATTCACCTTAGCCACATGTGAGAAGAGTGCTTCCAGTTTGACTCTACCAAACACCAAGGAGGAAACCAGAGTACCCGGAGGAAACCTGTATAGTAACACTGGACCAATGAGGGTACTGGACCTCTGAGGATAACAGTTTAGATATAACTGATAGAGTTATCCAGTATAAATAAGGTCCCAAGGTATTGCCACAAGAGCACTAAGGGGGTGTTCATAACTTCATATGATCCCGGTAAGCGAGACGAAGTCTGACTTGTGTTCATATGGTAGTTTTCATCCCGCCTAGCGAGAAGAAACCATGAATAAAATTAGCTTGTCTGACGATCCGCGACTAGACATCAGCCATCAAAGATCACAATTTTGTCGTATTGCACAGGTTTGTTTGCTTCAAAATCAATACTTTTATCATACAATTGAGATTTATATTCCAATAAACAACAAAACCTTCAACTATCCGTTAATCCTATAAAAAAGAACTAACTTTTTGTCCATATAATGACTTCATCCCGGTAAGCGGGACGATGTGTTCATATGGGCAAATTTCATCCCGCTTACCGAGAGCTCGGCAAGCGGGCCAGCCCAGTTTCTCATATGAACACAACGAAATTTTAATAAGCGGGCCAGCCCGGTTTCTCATGAACAACGAAATTTTAATCCCCGAGCCCGGGCGTATGGCCGAAGACCCGGATCCCAGTGAGGGTGCTAATCTCGACATGCGTGTAGCCCACTTTACACGCGTGTAGAAAAAGCGAGGGAGACGAAATCTGGGAAATAGTTTATATTTAAGAAATAGAAAATGGCCGCCCGTGTTTATATAGCCTGATGCAAACACGAGAGTGAGTTGGGAGAATTCGTAAACCGAGCCGTAGGCGAGGGTTTACATAAGTACTTTCGAATTCTCCCAACTCACTCGAGTGTTTGCATCAGGTTATATAAACACAGGGCATCCATTTTCTATTTCTTTTATGAAATAAGGCTAAAAAATATGTTTGGTACGGTGTCACGCGGTAAGAATAGTTGGACACTGGTGACTAGCGACGAAGAAAACTATAAACTCTCAAACAAATGGTATTTTGCTTTCATTTATTTAAACGAAACGAAATGGAGCACGGAGAAAAGAAGGATACAAACAACCCGTTTAATATATCTTGAAGAGAAACCAGAGAACTTGAAGAAACCAAACGCCATATGGTAAACAAAAACTCGATCTGAATTGCAGTGTTTTTAGTCACTCCGTGGTCAAATCATTTTAAAGTTAACGGTAGGATTCCTGACTTGTTGTTTTCAAGTTTTCGCTTAACCTAAACAATATACAGCTTCACGTTTTCGTTCTTTCCTTTTGCTCGTTCAATTAATCATAAATCAGCTTAACTAAAGCTAACTTAAAACACTACCTTTAAGGCTTATATTAACCGTGGTGGACGTGCATGCACTTTTTATTATTAAAAATACTCGTGGGCTTTGTCGGTTTTCTTGGCTGTGTTTCCAAATTTTCGACTGAAACGTCTTTTGAATTCTTCTTTCTGGAATCCGATTCTACTGAATTTTTTTTATCTCAGACTATTATAAATGTAATTTTTGAGCTGTTAACTAGGCTTGCTAAAATTAAACCCTTTTGAAACCTCCTAAAAACAATATATTTTTTACAACCAGAATTTAATAATTGCTTTGATATGTTTCAACTTTCATTGAATGATTTAAATCAGTTTTATCGTCCTATCGACCTATCCATAAATTATATAATTTAATATCCCAAGGATTTAATATAATTTGTTTTTATATCTGTTTGTTTTTGTATTGGCTGTATATCAGGAGTGCTTATTTTAATCAGGGGATGGGTGGGTAGGGGGTGTTTCAAAAAAAGCATGTAAAAGCGGGCGAGGGGTTGTTGCGTTCATGTATTTCCAATAGGGAAATAAGTGTGAGGCGAGATCTCGGTAATCATATGAACACCCCCCTAAAAACGTCAAATTTATCAACACAAAATAGCGAATGAATACTTCATATAGACACTATAGTGCAGTGCTGTTTCTTCATTCAACACCAACCGAAAGATGAGGATTGTTGCTTTGACTCCAATACAGATTCTAACTACATCGTACAATCGTTTTAGCAGAACTAGGGCGTTACTGGGGTGTTAAATTGAAAATGTTATAATAACTTCTTATTAACCGAGAGCGCGGTCATTACGGAAAAATATCAGACCGAGGTCTTGACAGTACAGACCGAGCCCGATCTGATATTTTTCCGTAATGACCAAGCGGACGAGGTTAATAAGAGGTTTATTATATGGCATTTTGAAACAACACATCTTACATTACCTTGTCAATAGTGTGACCTCGAGCGTGTAACATAGACTCATCGTTTTCAATGTTGTTGCTCTTGTTGTCATCGCTTTCGGAATCCTAAAACTCACTGCCAGATTGCTCATCGTCCCACTCATACATAATTTAGTCCTCAAGTTATTGAATTCACAAAATTTTTGCGGTTTTCTTTCATTGTTTAGTTGCAAACAACATGTCTGCCAAAATCCGTAATCGACCGGTCGATTACGGAAAATTATCGACCGGCACGTGACGCGTCTCAGCCAATGAGAACACACGATTTCAACGGAAGAAACTTGTGCCATATTATAAGCGACGTTCAGATCACGCTGCTGCTACCATAAATGTGGTTAAGCTGATGTAATGTTCGTTTTTTCGTCTTGTAGTCGTAGTTGGTTTTAATCCTGATATCGTAAAACGCTTTCTTTTTGCACTAGGTTTGAGACCTGCGACCATTACTGAACGTAAAAACAATATTTGACATGCTTAATTATATTTACGATAGCGGTAGTGGAAGTGTGATCTGAACCTCGCTAATAATGCTTTTAACTGCCCTCGTCGTCCTTGTTTATATTGTTTACGAGTTCGCGGTTATTTTTGTCAAACAATACCACAATGATCAAATGTTATCGCGCCATCAATCGAGCTCAAAACTTAGTCCTGCATTATAAATAAACATATTTCCACACAGTTTGCATGCATGTGTAAAGGTGCAATGACAGCGTTGTTACAAAAAGTATTATTACGGGTTATCACTGAACAAACGAGTTTCGATTTGCGTGGCGTTAAATACTTCAATCGTGACTGCGGATTAGACTACATGACCAGTCAGTCATCGTACAAACTCGATTACCTATTGGTTGGAACGACAAGTTATTACCACCAGCCTCAGTACTGACGAATATCATAATAATTTGTCGTCTCAACCAATAGGAAAGCGAGTCTGGACGAGTCTGGACGACGACTGACGTCTGGTTCATACGTCGCATTTAATTCAGACGAATTTAATTCATAATTCGCTTCGTCGACTAGTCGACGCAAACTCGAATTCGTTTCATGCGATGAATTTAATTTAGTGACGAGCAAGGAATTAAAATCCACTGACCAATGGGAAAATCCCGTTAGATCGCGCCAAAAACGTCCAATACGCATGCGAGGTAAACAAAAATCTGATCACGGGCTTATAAAAATATGTTATCATAATTTATGCATTTAATTGCGACGATACAGCGACGTCTGAAACCAACACGCATTTCAGACGTTGTATCTGTCTCACCGTGACGGATACAACGTCTCAGATCGACGAATTTAACTCTTCAGTCGAATTTAATTCGTTTCGTACGTCGCACTATAGTCGCATTTAATTGATTATGAACCAGGCCAACCTCGTACCCAGGGTCTTATCTCCGGTTGGACAGCATATCCTCCTACCTAGAATTACCAATAATCGTTAATTTAAAAAAACTAATTCCTAACCCCCCCAACCCAGACCACACACCCCCGGAAACCCTATCCCTAACCACAACACCCCGGCAGCCCTTAACCTAACCACAACCCTCCGGAAAAATGTCCCGCCTCTCATACCCCGACCACAAGCGTTTATGTTTAGCTTTATGTGTTCAAGTTTAACATCCCGCATGTGGGACAGAGAATTACCTACAATTACCAATTATCAGGTAATTCAAGGCCGTTTCACACTTACTGATTATTGGTAATTCTAGGTAGGAGGACATTTTGGGTTGGAACCAGGCCTGAGTCGTTGGATTGTGCAGGTTCACTATTAACACTGGCTAGTCATTGTTGTAATAATGTATAATTGTTCAAACAGCAGCACAAGTTCTTAGCGGAAGCTTTCCGAAGTCAAGAAGACAAATAAAGTTTTCTATCGCTGAAAAATACGCCAGCCGTTTGGTTAGGAGCTGGAAATTTAGGAACTGGGTACTAAAGCGGAGCAAAAAAGTTCACACGACACCGCCAAGGGGTCCGTTTTCATCTCGCTCCGTTTAGAAATCGTTTTCAAAACGCTCCAGTTAGAGCGCCGTTTTAACACAATTTCGATCCTGTGCCGTGTGAACGCAACGGCGTTTTGTGACTTTTTAGCGCCGTTTTCAACTCGCTCCGGACTCGTGTGAACGGGGTCTGAAGCGACTGCCCGAATTAGTTTACTTGAAAGCTAATATTTTGCTTACTGTAGCTCAGAGTTTTACAAAATTTACGAAGAATGGTATTATGAATATGTTCTAGCTAGTCTGCGAAAAGCTGTAATAAGCTACAAGTGTCGGCGAAATGTATCTAGCGGATAATCCCCGAGCCCGGGCGTAGGGCCCGGAGCCAGGTGAGGGTGCTAATCTCGACATGCGTGGAGTCCACTTTCAAGAACCATTAACTCGAAGGAAAAGCGTTGAAGGAAAGCCGAAAAGCATACAGAACTGTCGCGACGACAACCGAAACAGCGGAAGGGAGAGAAGTTATTTGCTGCCTTAGCAAAGAAAAGCGAAGCTAACAAACTGAGGCAGTCAGAAAAAAAGGTAAACAAGTACAGTTTAGCAAGAAACTATGTACTGATTATTGTCATACATTTATTGATTTCCGTCATTTATTGATTTCTGCCCGCTTAATACAGGGATTTGGTATCGTTTTACACTGATTTAGGTGTCCGCGTCCGCTTAATAGCGGTGTCCGCTTAATAGAGGTGACCTTTGTATGCTTAACATGGGATTCAATTCCAGACTTTGGGAACTGTCCGCTTAATACAGGGTGTCCGCTTAATGGAGGGCCGCTTAATACAGGTTTGACTGTATATTTTCACCGAAGCTCGAAATTATACATTGGAATAGTTTTTATGCATTTACTGGAAATTCCATGCATCTGAAAAGCGACACATGTATCAGACACTGGTTACAGATGTTTTATTTGTGTGGGGCACATGGATAAAACATGTTATCTGGACGCATTTAATTCGTTTTAGACATCGTTCTATATATTAATCGTACAGGAGAGTAGTTCCAAACAATGCCATATCCAGAGATTATTTGGACACACCAGTGAGCGCTGAAGGCGCGAGAAACCTCTAGGGGGGTCCGGGGGCATGCCCCCCCGGAAAATTTTGAAATTTAGAGTCTCGGAAATGCCATTTCCTGCATTCTGAGATGCGATTTTTAACATTCTTGTAGGGTTTTGGAAAAAAACATCAGATTGTAGCCATAGTTTATATTTTTTGTGCACCTCGGTTTGGGCGCCCAAACCGGAGTACCGGCGTCTCAAACCCCCTCGATACGGCCCTGCGAACAACTGCATTGAGCCAAAACAAACTTACTGTAACTACTAAAAAAATATAAGATAAATTTAATAGATACATTTAAACAAAATAACAGTTATTATAATACAGTTTATCGTTTAAGAGATGAATGTATTGAGACCATCCTACATGTTTACTTTTTAAAATAATAAACTATTAACGTTCAACTTTGTTTTTGAAAAGTTATGCAATTTTTTTCTTGCTCAAACTTGATGTAGGATATTTTTTTCTCTTTGTGATTCAATGCATGCTTTTTTTTCCATCCCAAACCACCTTGCAGGATTTTTTTTTTTTTTTATATTTTCAAATAAATAGTTGCTATTTGTTTCACCTTGACAGTCCGATTAATAATGTATATTTTTGCTTTGTTTCAATTGCTGGTTTTAAAGTTATTGTACATTTTTGCCGACGTGTCTTGCTGAGGACGCCAGTCTAGATCGAGTTTTTTTCCATAGGACGTGTCATGTTTTAAAATATTTTTATGTATTTTTGAATCAAATGTGGCTTGTTTTCATCTATATTATATATTGTTTTGGGGCTATTAATTTTCAGATTACGTTGCTTCAGTTCTGTCGTTGTAATAAACAACATGCATGGAAACCATTTGAAAACTTGCAAAAGATAAACTATATAAATGTGGGTTTTTTCCCGTCAAAACATGTACATGAAAGCCATTTATAAGCTTGCAAAAATACCCCTTTCGAAACCACGAATAAACAGAGTATGTTTTACAACCAGACTACCAGAGTATATTAAATCTAGTTTTGCTTCGACTCTTCTTTCTTCAACCATGCACTGTTATATATTAGTTATTTTCGACTGGAAAAGGGGGGTACAAAAATACACGTTAAAGCGGGTGAGAGGTTTGTTGCGTTTATGTATTTCTAGTAATTTTTTTACCGGGATGTCTGGGTAGCAACCTCGATGGTATTAAGCCCTAATCAAACGAGACGTAAGTCATCGCAAGTTAGCTTTCGATGACTTGCGATGCCACCAGTCAAAGGTCGGCACAAGTCGTCGCAAGTTCTGCACTTCCGCTGGTTCCCACTCCTTTTCGCTAGTTCTCATGCTAGTTTCTATGGCGACGGAGCACGAACTTGTGTTTTGTGTTCAAACGTTTCGCAAGCTCTCGCAAGTTGAAGAAAACTTGCGATGAATTTGAACAAGATCAAATTAGCGATGACTTGCGTTCTCGTTTGATCAGGGCTTTACTCAGCTTCATAATATATGTTCCAGGCAGTGACGCTTTTAACTTTATTTCACGATGTACACGTATTCAGATCACGATTCACAGTTACAACTTCTATTTACGCAAAATGTTTTACTACGCTATAAGCAATAGTCCGAAATATTAGTTAAAACGGTCAGCTCAAGGTCGGAGGTCAGCTTTCCAGAATCTGGAAGCCTCGCTCTGATTGGTCGGTTTAAGGGAATGGAATGTGTGGCTCGTTTCAGCAGACCTTGGTTGGGGAGTGTGAGCGAGCCAAAAGAACGTCTGCGAAGGAGACTACCACGGTAAGCACTAAATGCCATACCGTGAGGCCCCTTGAGCCCGCATTCGGCTAATTTTGTCAGCGGTATAAGCGGTATAGTAGCAACTGTGGCATCTATATTAACAAAACAATGTTGTCATTGTCATCGTCCAGAATTGAAGAAGTATAGCGTGTTGCGTAGGCAGTGTTGAAACAATCGAAATTCAAAATATAGTAAGCGGTCGAAACAGAGAACGTAGTAGTCTAACGTTTCGAGCGAAGGCCCTTCGTCAGAGAGAAACGTCCAGAGTGCTCGATACAGAGATGTAGAGCTTAATATACAATTTATTTGAAACTATCAAATATATATACAGGTCGTCATTAATACACTGTGTTTCACAGCGTGCTCAGGCTACAGCGTGCTTAACGCTCTTCCGAGTGTATGATATAGCTTCTCAAACAAATCAGTATTTTAAGAGAAAATCGAGGCGAAAGTTGGCTTAATTTATGAAATTTCTTCCTCCGATATCAAAACCTCCGTCTCGGTACTGATTTCCTTTGTTTTCGGTTCATGAATTATTAATGATTTGAGAAGGGAATTTCTGAAATATAATATGAAATTTCTCAGTAAGGCAGAGTTCGCATCTTTTTGATCCGTTTTTAAAGACGGGCGCTCTGTCTAAGACTAACGATAAAAAAGATTCGAACTCTGCCTTACTGAGAAATTTCATATTATATTTCAGAATTTCCCTTTACTCAATAAAAGAAATGAACTTTTATCAAGTTGTCGCCATGTCAACAAGCACTTATTGTGTAACTTCAAGGAAATACCACCAGACATTTATTACTATTATTATTATTATTTAACACTTCCGCCGCAGACATGCATATTTAAATTTAAATTTAAATTCAGTGACACATCGTTAGTCAGTTAGTCTTCTGATGATTGCTTAAAGTTGGTTTTCCACTGGCGAATTTTGTCGCGCGAAGCGGCCTTTTTCTTTTGTCTTATGAGCTCTCGAGTGGACCTAATTAGAAATCTATTCCAATCTATTCAATTTTGACAATAGAAATGTCGCTTCGCGCGATAAATTTAAAGCATGAAACACATTGTAATGACAACCTGTATATATATATTAGATAGTTTCCAATAAATTATATATATATATATATATATATATATATATATATATATTCAATATATATGTTTTTATATGTATATATGTATATGTTGGGTTTTTTTGGCATAAAGGCTCAGACGCTCACACCAATTGACCAACGCGAATGCCCAGTTTCTGTCTCAAATCCAAAGCGAAAGCTTATAGCTTTCGGATAGCTATTCTTTTCACAACGAGTTCGGTTTGCGATAAATTAAAGATTTCATATAGAAATCGAACGATTTTCCAGTCATCAAGCGGGACTTCCTTCTCACGAATAAGTGAAATTTTAAACGTAAGGGAGACATCGGCAGCACAGTGATGTTAACTACAACACTTGCCTAGATGACTGTAGTATTGCGGGCTCAAGGGGCCTCACGGTATGGCATTTAGTGCTTACCGACTACCACGCTAGCCACATTACATGCCTCAGTTTCGCAAAGGCTGACGGGAAGTATTGCGCAATTTGTGTAACAAAAAAACACACACAAAGGCGAAACCTAGGCATGCATGTGTCAACTGGTATGAATTACAGCTGGGCTTTTATTCAAGTATATATGCATGCGAAAGTAACCACTGTAATTGCCGAAATGTTACTACTTGCAAATTAAATTAATTAGTTATTTTATAGCCCGATCTCAGATAGTTAAATGGGCCTGGCCATGACAGTGACCAAGCAATTATGAATTCAGTCAAGTCGTAGTTAATGCTCGAATGTCATCACCGAACAAAATTCAATCTTTAACTGAACTAGCATCGTATTCACTTTCAAGCATGCTATTTAGTCGAAAAACTCTAAAACATACTATTCAAAGTATTATTTCTTATATGACATATAAAGTGAAATGTGATTGGTTAACGCAAAAATTTACAGTACCACGCCTGTAATTGCAACGGACAAAGAACTAGCATTACAGTTAATTTCACATTACTTTACCGCCGTCTGTTGCGAAGTTTGTTGGGAAGTTCCGATCTTCGTTCGGAACTTCGGTATTACGTTGTCAATGTTGACAAATTATCCGCGCTTTGGATCCAAGCTCATTATGATTGGATAATTTGTCACTCCTTGGCAACGTAATTCAGAAGTTCCCAACGAATTCGAACTTCGGATTTTCCCAACGAACTTCGCAACACACGGCGGTACTGAAGTAATGTGAACTCAACTGTAAAAATAACATTGACTTGATAGGAAACTAGTGGTCATGTGGAGGGTTTTGAGCCTTTTGATTGGTTAAATCGCATTCACTGAGTTTGCAAAATGGTTGAAATCTAGTTGCAAATTGTGATGTCACGAATGGCGTGAGTATGCTTGTTTTACTGAGGTTTTTAAGTGAACTTTTCTTCAAATTCTTTATGTTCTCGCATTCGGATGACTATGTTGACGTTTTAAATGATTTTATCGCCTTACAAACCTGCTTAAGCCACAATCGAGTGTTCGAGGTAAACGTTGTTGATCTTTGTTTTGATGTTTCCTGTGTTTCAAAGAAACTGGCGTCCCTAAATAGTACTTTAAATTTGGAATTGGGGATACATATTTTAACTAGTAAACCTTGATATTTTCTTTTAAAATGAGTAAGAATAGAGTGGCATTTCATCGTATTGTGGCTTTGTCGTATTTACAGGCAGTTCGATTTTTATTTTAAGTTGTATTAATCCTAAACTTTGAATATACAAGGGTTTTTAAGCTTGTCAATTTCAACCAGGTTGTTATGCTCACGCCATCAAGTTTCCTATCCAGTCTTTTTACTGTCCATGACTGAACTCATAATTGGCGACGTGTCAAG
Source organism: Paragorgia papillata (assembly GCA_035771165.1). Lineage (NCBI taxonomy): Eukaryota > Metazoa > Cnidaria > Anthozoa > Scleralcyonacea > Coralliidae > Paragorgia > Paragorgia papillata. Next base: position 680,579 of record JAWNZC010000241.1, on the reverse strand, counting down.
TAATAAGATTTCCATGCAAACGATAAAAATTTGGCGCGCTCAAATGCAATTAGCAGTATTGTGTTTTCTGTATAATGAAGCAACCACGCAATAGCAACATTTGGGTTCAATCACTTAATCGCGCACTGTTTAAAGTTTGTCTTATTTGAAAGAACACATGAAATGACAAAGTAACATCCTTTGCAGTTTTTGGTTTCCTTGCTTCATTCTTGAGATATTTCAGTTTGTTTGATATGCAAATGTCACATATGTTCAGTGACGTACACGTGCATAACGAGTTATCGGAAAAAGCTATATATCTTTGCTCTTATAAAACCAAACTTCATTTGAAGGAAGCGTGTGCGCGCGTTTCTCCTACAACACCAAAGATGCAGGATTTCAAGTAGTTTCGTTTGATTATATCAAAGATATATAACCTTATCCGCTAAGTCGTTATGCACGTGTTTGTCACAACATTTGACATTTACATATCAAACAAACTGAAATATCTCAAAAACGAAGCAAGGGAACAAAAAAATGTAAAATATGTTACTCTGTCATTTTAAGCGATTTTTCCAAATAAAAGAAACTTAATTTTCGTGTCATATGCACTTTAAAGGCTCTTTTCCAGTCATCGCAAAAACCAGCTCGCTGCGAGTGTTTACATCTACACAGCCAGAAACACACACATTGTAACAGGTCTGCAGCATGTCTGTTACAACACGTTTACAAATTGTTATGAACAAGCCGATATCCGGTTGTGAACAAGCTGTAACAAGTCTGCAGCTGCAGTTGACAAGTTGTAACAAGCTTGATGAAACACGCGTTATTCTCGCGTTGTTCGTGCACTGATTTCAATCTTAGTAATATAGAGGGCAAAATTACTCGAATATGATTGGCTAATGAAGAGGGTATTTTTTTTGTAATTCACGGCAAAATTACTTGCACTTGATTGGTTCCTTGATCAGCAGCTTGATTGGTCGCTTGGTTACTTAGCAACAGTGAACCTCAGAGGACTGACCTTTTTTCAACAAATCTTCCAGGTTTTTCGGTCTGAAAATGCTTTTTTGTTTACTTTGAACTAATTTAAACTATTGAAGGAGTGTAAACTATTAGTAAAAATGAATACACTAGAAAATTTACGAACTTTTGCCTGTGTTTAAAAAAAGAAAGCTACAGGCACAGCGATAGAGCGAGGGAAATTTGGAATGTTGCCAGCTCCGACCGAACACTAGGTACATGTACTTCGACATTTTCTGGACATAATATACCCTGGGTACCAGAGGCTTTGAGTTTGTGTTTGGGAGAGGAGAGCCTCTGGTCTCGCGAGCTTCAAATCTCACTTTGGCGAGTTCAATATCTGAACTCTGTTTTTGATTGACCTAAATTTCTGAAAGCGTTACTATTGGTTAATCAAAGCAAGTCATGCGTGACCGTGAGTAATTGAAAATATTAAAAACTTAAACCACACACTTCTGAGTCTCGGATTGCCGTTTCAGCTCACTGAAATACCAAAGCGAAAGTCTAGTTTTTGTAAACAGAGGAAGTCCAATAATTATTCTTTCCACAGTGAGTTGGAATTGTGATAAAATCCATAGTTTCCTTATCGAAAACGAAGCAACGAACGTGTGCCAGACAGCGTGCTTTACTTCCTGTCGTGGACTTTGAACAATCGTAACATAGCAACGTGCGTTTCAAATTTCACTCAACCGTGAGAATAATCAACAGGAAGTAACTCACCAAAGTGAGATTTGAAGCTCGCGAGACAAGAGGCTCTCCCTCTCCCAAACACAAACTCAGAGCCTCTTGTACCCAGGGTAGACATATTATAGCTCTTGAATAATTTGCCCGCTATATTATTAACATCTAATCGCACGGGTTCTCGTAAAATTAATTAAGGTTCGCGACTCGGGCAATTTTGTAAAATTTTGAAAACACTCGTGAAATTAAACCTTAATTTTCCTCGGCCCCATGCGATTACCTATACGAATTATTGGATTTCTTAAGTAATATTATGTAATTACATAATTACATTGTATATATATATAATATATATATAATTAACAAATAAAACATAACGCTCTGTGCATATGTACTCTTATAAAGGTTTGACGTATATATATATATATATGTATATATATATATATGGGATAGTGCACGGTGGTGAGAAGATAAGGATTTGAGGAATTTATCCCAATTCAAATTTATTTATTTCTAGAACATTTAGGCATGGCACAAAGTATATCAACCTCTTCATTTTATGGTAGTAGAACTAGACGAATTCGAATAACAAATACTGGCATTACTAGAGAGGATAGAAATGTTGGGATTATTGTACCAGACCCATGTGACAGTGAAGTTGAAGATGATGATGATGATGATGATCAATTACAAAATGTTCATGTACCTGAAGAACAACTGGAAATAGAGGAAACTGAAGTAGATGAGATATCTAGGGACAGTGATAGTTATGAAGATGATCCTGATTACATTACTACTCTAGTAGAAACAAATGAAGAGAACGCTTCAGCAAAGATTGGAAAAGACACAGGTCAGTGTAAAGGTATTCCAACAGGGAAAAAGCTCCCCCCAAAAGACCCCAAACTACGATGGAGAAAAAAAAATCCAGCTGAAGTGAATTCTACTTTTATGGGGGATCCTTTGCCTGATCCACCACAAGAAGATATTAGTCCCCTCAAATACTTGAAAAACGATGAACTTATTAGTCATATTGTGGAACAGACCAATATGTATTCTGTTCAAAAAACTGGTACATCAGTTGATGTATCACAAAATGAGATAGAGCAGTATCTTGGAATATTGCTGATGATGGGAATTCTTAAATTGCCCCAATACAGGATGTACTGGTCAAGTAACCTGTGTGTCCCGTCAGTCTCAGGGGCATTAAGTGTAAATCGCTTTGACAAGATCAAACGGTTCTTTCATTGCAACGACAGCACAAAGATGGTTCAGAGAGGGGATCCAAACTTTGATAAGCTCTTCAAAGTAAGGCCGGTTATTGATTCACTTGTGAGGAATTGCAAGAAAATCCATCCAGAAGAGCGACATTCTATTGATGAACAAATTATCCCCACCAAATGCAGATCAGGTCTCAGACAATACCTTCCAAAGAAACCTCATAAATGGGGCATCAAAGTGTGGGCCCGCTGCGGAGTAAGTGGGATGGTTTATGACTTTCAAGTATACACTGGAGCTGACACTGGGACTTCTGAAGATAGTCACTTGAACTTTGGTGTAGGGGGCAATGTTGTCAAACATCTTGTCTCCTCACTCCAGAGGAATGTTGGCTATAAAGTCTACTTTGATAACTATTTCTCTTCTGTACGCCTACTGCAATACCTCAAGAAAGAAGGAATGTGGGATGTAGGGACAATAAGAGCAGACAGACTGAAAGGTGCTGGGAAGATTTTGCAAGACAAGAAAGTTTTGGCAAAGAATGGCAGAGGATCCAGTGATTCTTGCGTAGATGCCAATAGCAACATCACCATTGTACGCTGGTTGGATAATGGTTTAGTACAGCTGATTTCAAACCATATTGGAAATGGTGATGGCACTCAAGCTTAGTCGATGGTCAGCAAAAGAAAAAGAGTTTATTGATATTCCGCGGCCTCTCATAGTTGAGGAATACAATAAACATATGGGCGGCGTTGATTTATGTGATATGTTGATGGCTTTGTATCGTATAAAACTGCGGTCAACAAAGTATTATATGCACATAGTGTATTACTGTATAAGCCTCTCTGTTGTGAATGGATGGCTACTATATCGTAGGCACTGCACTCAAAAGGGTGTGGTAACAAAAGATCAGCTGACCCTTCTCCAGTTTCAATCTGCTGTTGCCAATGCTTTGCTGTTGGTTGGAAAACAGCCACAATCAAAACGAGGAAGGCCATCGATCACTCCACCTCCCAAGAAGAAAATAAAAAGTCATGCTACACCAATACCACTGAATGATGTTCGCTATGATGGTGTTGGACACATACCTGACTTTTCAGACAAGCAGCAACGATGCCGCTTCTGCCCAAAGGGTTACTCTTCAGTGCAGTGTTTGAAATGCAAAGTACAACTGTGTCTTGTTAAGGGAAGGAATTGTTTTAAGGATTTTCATATCAAGTGATTTCTTATGTGAAGTCAAGTAAGGATACTGTATATAAAATGATGCTCGAGACATTGTCAGGATTTGTCCTGGAAAGACTGAAGCTATATATTATATAACATCCCACTTTGCAACTTTGTTTTAGTTACTATTTTAGCACTATATTATTTAAATATATGTTTTACAGTATCAATGACAATCCCATGCAGTCCTCTTGGTTGGGGCATCAGTAAGCCCCACCCTTGAAATGTTAAATTGTTACATTATCCAGACCAATAGTTTGGATTGTTTTGTTACCAGACCCCTCAAAAGGTCCCATGGTATGAATATATCAGCTTCTGTTTTATCAATTAACTTAAAATCAATAAAAGAACACATAATAGTCATTATTCTTTGCCTTAACTATGCTGCCCTATTTATACCCCTACCGCATGATGTTGTTGTGGAACAACAATTTTTGTCGACATCGGTCAGTTAATTTAGTACAATTTTTTTTTTTGCCAAATGCTAACTTCCTCAAAAAATGTACCATTTTCAAGGAAAAAATTTTTTTCCTTAGAAAATAAAAATTCATGCAGGAAAGGGTTAAACAGTACGCACTTGCATGGATACTTGAAAGTAAATTAAAAATAGAAATGAACCGCCACTCCCGACACATTTGATCTTGAATGTTGCCAACGACTGTTATCATTCCTCAAAACTGAAATGCAAATCTACTGAGAACTTCTTCCAAACGGTCATCGTATGATGATTTAACACGAACCAGAGTCATTTCAATCACATATCATGTCTCGATCAAAAACCGATAGACTTTTATCCGTAGAATCGTGGATCCTGGTCTGTAAAATAAAATTTAGCCAACGGCAAGGGTCGTCCATGATGATGCAAGCATGTTTCTCATTGGCTGGTGATTATATTTTCTCGCATGATATAGGCTCTCTGAACATAAGATGATGCAAGCTCGTTACTTCCTGTTTTTAGCCTCGAACTTTATTTACAAGCTGTTCGAAAGAAACACTTTGAAACTCAAAGATTTTTCGGACAAACAAAACGTGGCCCACAAACATTAAATTGGAAATACAAACAGGGTCTGTAACAGATCAGTCACACAAGCAGTTTTGTATTCGAATTCGAAAGTCGCTTTTGCCGTGAAGTGCCGTGGCCGTGGAGGAAACCGTTTTGGGCTTAAAGCTATTTGGGGCTAAGTTCTATTTTTTGGTTATAAACCCCAAAATATGTCTCTTGTGAACATGAATATAAGATTGAAGTGATAAATATGTGTATTATGATCGCATTAACGTTCCTATAGCTTTGATAAGTCGATATCTTTCGAAATTTTGCAAAATGAAATAGTGATGTCTCGACATGCCTGGCCGCGAGTCATGGCTGTCTTCGTAGTGTGTTGTGATATCAGAAACCGATGTTGTGCCGTCTTTCTCCTGAACACACTTATAGTTTGAATAAATAGCAATAACTAGCTTAGCTGCAATTGTTCTTCATTATTGTTTATTTTTTTTTCTTTGTTTCAAACACTTTTCCGTTCACAAAAAACGTTTTGAAGTTTTACCCACACAAAGACGTAAGTTATAAAATACTAAATAAACGTTCTCTCTCTCTGCTTCAAGTGAACCGCTATTTAATATGTTGTTCATTTCTGTAACGGTAGTCCCATGCAGTATTGATTTATTAGGAAAACTGGCGTGTTTAATATACTTATAGCAGCTTCGGGTAACTGAGCAATCAAATTATACAGCTGCTTAGCGGCTTTAGCCTGTTAAAAATTGCGGTTTACACGTAATAAAATAATACCACAACGAATTTTGTGTTCGACCAAACGTGATAAAGCAACCATAAATTAATTTGTCGGCGCCAGAAAAGCTAAAAAGCACACAGCAAAACGTCCATACATTGTAAGGATTTTATTTGAGGTTCTCTGCAGACTTGATCCAATTTGTTGTGACAAACGAAACACGGGTTGTTAATAACAAGTCCGTCGCAAGTTGTTGTCAACTTGGTGCAAGCTTGGCAATAACATCTTGCGACAAACCCATGTTGGAACAAGTTGGAACAACCTTGTTGGCTTCGTCAGACTTGCTACAAGTTGTTCTATCAGGTCTGATATTCCATGCAGGTCTGTTGCAACTTGTCCCAACAACTTGTTACGGCTCTGCGGCCAACACGTTGTAACAGATCTGTTGTAACAAGTCTGTTAGAGCATGATGAAATCAACAGACTCGTTACAACTTGCTAACAACTTGTAACAAGCCCGAAAATCCTGCAGGTTGTAACAAGTCTGTGAGATTTCTGGCTGTGTACACGCGTAAAAACGCATAACTTGTTCACGGTTGTCAACAGGCGTGAACAATGATGTGCTGCTCGCCGTGAACAAGTTGTCAACAAGTTGTTCACTTACGATTCGAACAACTTGTTCACGGATAAATCAACAGTCATGAACAAGTTGTTCCAACAGCACATTTTTATAGCCAACAACGTTGTTCGCACATGATACAACATGTTGTAACAGCATGACGAAATAACGATGAACAACAATGTTACAGCAATGGTGAACATGGTTGATGTATCAACACGTTCTTCGGTTGTTACAACATGCGTGAACAACGGTTGTTGTTTCATCAAGCTGTAACAACTTGTTGAAACAATGATGAACAATGTTGTTCATTTATCAAAGTTGTTCACATATGTCAACAAGTTATTACAGCATTGTTCAGGCAACAATTCTGTAACAACTTGCGAGATTTTTACGCGTGTACTTAAAAACAACTCGCAGTGCTTGTTTTCTTGTTGTGAAGTCTTTTTAATGAGATACAAGTACTCGCAGCAACATTAAAAAGAACTCACAACGAGAAAACAAGCACTGCGAGTTGTTTTTAATTACATGCAAACACTCCGCTGCGAGCTGGTTTTTGCGATGACTGGAAAAGAGCCTTAAGTACGCGTTCAAGTACCTTTCAACAGGAATCGCAGTTTGATTGCTAACTGCTTTGAAGTTTGCCGGGTTCCCAAACCATGTTTATTATTTTCACTATTAAAGTGGCTCCCTAGAGTTTTAGTTTTTTCATGGCTTGTTACGTTCGTTCAGTCATAGTCTATGGTTGTTGCTGTCTTTAAAATAACTATTATATAATTATTCTGTATACTGAACTGCAGAAAGAGAATCACACTTATGAAGTATTTGTTGAGTAGTGCTAATATCTGCTGTTACCATGGTAATAATGATGTTTGAAATTTGTCAAATTTTCAGGGTTCGTCTATTTAGACGCATATCTCCAAATTTCTTGGGTCAAAATTTCTAAAAATTGTCATCTGGTCAATTTTTTCCACATAGAACACTACAGCAAAATATTAGGGAAAGTTGTCGAGTTATAAGGTTTTCCTATTTCTTTATGTACAAAATTTTAAATAATTTTACCGAAGCGAATGTGCGATATTTGAGCATTTGTATCGCTCGGACAGCTAACTGACGGGACAGAATATCAACTCGACAAGATTGCTATTTACGCATGCCGGCGCCATACTCGTTACCAGTCCCTTCTGTAAATTACCGTAGGGAGCCACCTTAATTATTATGATTTCATTTAATGAGTATTTTTAATAATATTTATGAACTTTTAGAACAGAGCGGAAACCGTTTTAAATATAGAATATTTAATAGAATACAATTTACCAGTTTATATAAACAACATAGTAGCTTCTTAATAGAATAATCTTTAGATACAATTTAGTACAATTTAGATACTCTAGAATGCTTTATTTTGCATAATTAGTTTCTACTTACTATGTAAATTATCATTATTACTCTGTAAATATATGTATTTTATGAAATCTAATACAGACGGAATTCTTGTTCTTGTTATTATTATAATAATAATTACTATATTAATATTGGTATTATTATCATCATTATCATTATTATTATCATCATTGTTATTGTTGTTGCTATTACCATTATTATATTACTATTTTTACGGTGTTATTATTGAATAACATTTTAAAACCGCTCCCATTGCTTTCTCGGGCGCCATATATTCTGGGAACCCAACTCCTTAGAAGGCACCGCACTTCAGTTCTTGCCCCGGGCGTAATCGAAGACCCAAGCTTTCTGTCACCCGCGCATTCTAGGACTCGCGCCGCGCTTCCTGGGGCCCTGCGTTTTCTGGGGGCCCGCGAAACCCGCGGTACATTCCGCTTCTGACACAGTCGACATAGAGGTAATCCGGCACTGGCTTAAAATAATTATAAGTAATAACATGACTTGAGGGAAGTTAGCAATTAAACTGATTTCCCGCAGTCGAGGGAAGGTTTACAAATCCTAACGAGGCAAAGGGGAAATTTAATCGCTAATTTCCCAAAACGTCATGGTATTAGTTTGTAATATTATGATCTCCGAGGAAAACTTTGAGAATCTTACCGACAGGAAATTTACACGGTTGACGAGAGAAGTTGCATCTAATTTTCCCGTGCATGTTGATGAGGGAAAATATATGCAAGCGGAAAATTTAAAAGAAGACAAAGGATTTCTTTGTGTTCTAATTTTCCCTCATCAACGTGCACGGGAAAATTAGAAGACAAAGGAAAAATTTCCCTCTTGCATGAGCAATGAGGGAAATACGAGGTTTACATTCCCTCGGAGAACAAAAGAATCCGAGGCGATCATGGTATTACGTGGCACATTACACTCGCATTTTTTGGAATAAGTGTAGTTCAGATGCATCTTAAAACAAAAATGAGCTTCGCATCTGTGGATTTCACGTTCTCAAAATTTCTGCTGATCGAAGTTTCCTCATGTTCAGCCTCTTTGAGATGCTTTGAATAAAGAGGGAATGTTTTAATACTTCATATTTTTCTCACTGAAATTCATTTCTATTGACGTCAAACCAGGTCGTACTATAGAACTACTACGATCTGGTTTGACGTCAGTTTAGGTAGTATTAGAAGAACTAAATAAGATTTGATCGAGGCATATTAGTCGTTAATGGGACCTATAGACCTTATTAAAAAATTATAGACACGCTTGGCGTACACGTATTAGACTGCTCGGACTGACCCGGGATGTAATCGAAAAAACTGTACGTCTAAAATTTGATTATTGGTCCCAAAGAATATTCTATATTGTTACTTAAGGTAATTCCTCAGTAATTCTTCCAGAAATGAAAAGTTGCTGAAACTCTCCGGTGTGTGTTAAAGTTTATGATATGTTCATAGTAAAATTAACTATAACAGCTGCCAGTAAACCACGATGATTCCCAATTTGTAGCCATATTTTGGCTTACTCTTGATTAATTTCGTCTTATCTTAAAAAATCTTTCATAAAAGCACTTAGTTTATACTGAATGGAAAAATATTTTATATTTTATATGCACTTATATATGAACTATTTAGTGGCAACAAATAATGGAAGAAAATTTGACGAAAATAACAATTGACAAACATTTTTAATTTGCGATATAAGAATGTCCACATTCTTTCATGTTATTTGTTGTTTTTTTGAAGCCGTAAGAACGAGGAACGTACGATATTTCAAATTCTCTATATCCTTTCATATATGCTGTATAGGGTGGAGGAAATAAATAATTGAAAACAAAGTGGGGATCACCGAGTGTCTCCGTGAGCTACACAACGTTAAAGCTTGAACATGCATGGAGCATTATTCCCTATCATTTCATCTATATACGAAAGCACGCAACACATTTTTAATTTTTTTCAAAAACCAAAATTAAGTTAGTATCGTCTTTCAGAGGTATCATTAGCTGATTTAGCCTACTTAGTGATATTTTTATGTGTTTCCGTCACTAACACTCGGATTCATCTTGAATTAGTATTGCAGAATTATGCGCAGAAAAGCTGCGCAATGCAGAACTGAGGAATTACCTTAAATAACATTGGAAAACCTTGCATGGCGACATAGTATCTACTCGCATGTGCAGTAGATACAAAATTGGTCCAAGATTTAAAATTATTTTATATACATATAAATTAGCCCTTACGAACTCGCTTACGTGTGGGAAATTCAAATGAAATTTTTCTTTAAAACGAGGTCATAAAAGCTAATTTATATGCAAATAAAAGAATTCCAATTGTGGCCATTTTTTAGAACAAAAGAAATTCGGGCAAACAGGGGATTACCATATATATAAAGCATATCGAGTTTTATGTTTGCCAAATAAATATTATTTATTGAAGATAAAACGATAGCAAAAACCGGTACGGTAACGATCGCGCGTGCAATATGTTTCGTTCATGAGTGATTTGATCCCAGAATCCAGTTGTTCCACAATGTTACTTCTGTTCATTTATGTGAGTAACCGAGTGAGATTTAACAGATCACGATGCTTAATTAATCGATATGCGCCACTGTATTGAGTCGACTGTATCTCATGCGGTACGTCGGTTGACATATCATCTTCAGTTTTCCATGGCTGACATTGTGTTTGATTGTAGATAAATATACCAGTAGAAGCTGTGATACCTGCGTCACATTTCCCACAAACGATTTCACGCAGTAACAATGGATTCACGCATTGTAAGCCAAATATTATTATTTCTAAGCATCTAAGGTCATGGATGTTTTCAATAGAACGGCTCTCATAGTCTGTGAAACATAAATGAAAAGTTCACCGTTTCTAGACTTAACAACTAATATCGTTGACGATCTAACCAGGCACTGGTCACCCGACGGACATAGCTGGAGAATGGGTAAATACTGGCGATTGAATAGAGTCGATAAACCCGCAACATGCCAGGATGGACACTGGTCACTGGATGGACACTCGACAGAAGATGAATACTGGTCACTGGATGGACACTTGACATAAAATGAATATTGCTTTCTTAAAAAAAATACCAAATTCGGTAGCATAATTTCCGGTATGCTAAGTAATTCATCGTAATTCGTAGACCTTTCATTTTTCATGGCGGTATCCCGTTTTGGGAAAGTACAACGGACAGATGGTGAACCATAGTCAGCTAGCTCTTTCCTGAAAGAAACAGTTTTACTTTGAAAAGACAACCATGAAACACGTTTGTTCTTGTTTGCATCTACTTTCGCAGCGGATTTTCCACCAAAGTATACGAGCTCAGACAAATGTGTTTGTGTTACATGTATATTAGCCAGTAAGAAAGTTTTCTTTGGAATATGTGACATGTACTCCATAGACCATTCGTTTTTCACAGTAGTATGTAGTGGCACAGAGGAATGTATCTTATTATCGACTGAGAAAGCTTCCTCTAATAGAGTACATAATTCCATGTGAATCGGTAGCATATTTTCACTTATGTCGTCGTAATTCATAGACATTTCATTTTTCACAGCAGTATCTCGTTTTTGGCAAGTACAACACGCAGAGCAGTTTCTTGGTATACATGACACACGTTTGTTCTTGTATGCATAAAAGACATTCTCATCAGTGACACCTGCGACTGTCCTAGTTCTGATGTCCAGAAGTTGTCTACCTGGCTTATCCTGTGAAAACATTTCTTCCTCGAAACTTAATTCTATACTTGCCCTAACAATTCGAAAAACAAAGCCACAGTCAGCAAGCTCTTTGAAAAAAATTTCGATTATGTTTGCATCTACGTTCACAGCGGATTTTCCACCTACGTCAACGACTCCAGGCAAATGTGTTCGTGTCATATTAGCTAGTAAGCACGTTTTCCTTGGAATAGGTGACATGTACTCCACAGACCTTCTATTTTTCATAGTAGTATGTAGTTGCCTACTACGACGGGTAGGTGATAAAGCATGGTTAGCAAGCTTCTTGATAAATAGAACGGCACATTCGGTATCTAAGGTCTTGTTGAGCCCAAAGATATGTGTCATATTAGCTAGTGAGACTGTTTTCTCTGAGGTACGTGGTATGTACCTCATAGATCTTTCATTTTCAATACCAGTTTCAATACAGCGTTTTCTCTCGTCTACAGCAGCTTGTCCAGTAAAGATCTCGGTGTAACCAATGGACGTCATATTTGATATACGTGATTCGTACTTCATGGACCTTTGATTTTCCATCGCAGTAACTCGTTGTTGACAACCCCAACAGAAAGAGCGGCTTCTGTGTATGAACATTCCACTTGAATTAACCGGTATGTTGGCAGATCCATCTTCGTGGTACATGTAATTTGTACATGATACAGTGAACAATGTAAGACTAAAAATCTGCAAATCAATAAAATACAACGTAGAAAATTGTTTGAGATGCTGTCTATAATGTATAGATTCAATCAATATTACAAAAGGGCACTCAGAGACTGCATATATGTTTAAATAGAAAATGGACCATCCCACTAACCAGGCTGGCTCACGAGATCTATGCATGTATGAATGAATAAAATGCTTGATACCAAAATTATGCAAAATGTTTGCATAAAATAAGATAGTAATCGCAATCAAGCATTTCTGGTATACAAAGAATCTTGTGGTTAGATTTTTATTAAATTCTCGTCCAAATTTCAATAAAAATTTAATGGGTTGGACCCTTTTCTATGATCAATCTTTCCACAAACGTTTCATGAAAAACTATGCAGTATACTATGTGAGATATCTGACAAAAAGACGGACGGATCAACGAACGAACAGGCAGACAGACACACACATACACACACACGTGGAAACATAAGGTCTTGATGGAGGTAATAAACATTTCAAATTTACGCATAAGCCGCGCTTTCTCTTGTCTCATAAAACACATGAATACACCACACGCACTGTAAAAACTGATTGGTTGAAACAACCAATTTTAATGGTTGTATCAGACTCAGACCAATTTTAATTGGTTGAAACAACCAAAACATTTGGTTGAAATAACCATATTTTGGTTGTTTCAACCAATAATTTAAGTTGTTTTAACCTTTAAAAATTGGTCAAAACGTGAGTCTGAGACAACCAATTGAAATAGGTTGTTTCAACCAGTCAGTTTTTACAGTGCGGCACACACTGCAACGAGCCATAGTCAGTAGAGGTATACATGGGCTGGAAGCCTGGCAAACTTCAAAGGAGGTAAGATTCGAACTACTATTTATGTTGTGAATGACTTGAAGGTGCTTAATCCTTTGTTTTAGGTTTTTAATATTTAATAACCCCAAACGTAGCCATTGGATGTATGATTACTTCATTACACAGAAAATAAAACGCGTCCAGTAACCGTAAAAGTACACAAACTGAACAAAAACATATAGAACAATGAATCTGGTCGGGCTTTCAAACTATGTATTTTCTCTTTATTGACTATAAAGCGAAACAGGAAGCAGTATATTACTTACCGTGATCAGAATAAACAGATGCACTATACAGAATTCAAGCAAAATTTTCCACCGATTTTGAATTTTGTTCTCAGGTTTTTTACTATCCAACAACTCCTCTTCCTCACCTGATAAATAAAAATTGTCATGCATTAAAATAATTTGACCGGACCCGGACACGGGCACGGGCACGGCCCCGCAGACGAAGACACACGGACCCAGACACGGAATCGGACGCAGAAAGACAGACACAGACACATAGAATAACAGTTAATCTTGTCAATCCAAAAATTTTCTCTAACAGTTGGTTGTCTTGCATCAGTGACGTCAATAATTTGAACGCTAATATCATTTAAACCACAATGACCTTCACTCCAAAAAATACGCATACAAATCCTATGCACAACTTCCCCTCTGACCCTTACCATATCTGTTTAAAAAACGCTTATGATTATTAAATCTTGTTCTGAAAGCAGTAATGGCAACATCGTTCTAATTAAATAATTAAATCTCAAAGGTATTAAGCCCCAATGGAGAATAACAATTTAATATTTTGAATGAGACTTTTTTGTCTCTTTTCGTGCTATACGAAAACATACAATTTTCCGTGGCGGCCAGCTTCGTACTCCAAATTTGTCATCTCCACTGGCTTTTTTGGAGCCGGATGAGCAATCCAATTATATAGAGATCGGTGATATCATGTATACTCCGATACAGAACGGCCACTCGTTTGGTAAAATTTATGTACTATTTAAAACACGTTCTGCGAGTGTTTTGAATGGCTTAAAAAACGATCACCATTTGGTAAGTTCGTTGGCGTAGCAATTTTGAAAAATAACGTTGTCTAAGGCGAGAAAATCAAAGCTAAAGTTTATGTAAATTAGGAGAAAATTTTATCAGATATAAAACCACGATACGGTTATGATTTTTCTTTGTGTTTTCCTCATGAATTATTAATGAGTTTTTTAAATATATATATATATATATATATATATATATATATATATATATATATATATATATATATATAGTTCAATCTACAGACACGGTGTTTCGCTGTACAACAGCTCATCAGTGTAGCTTGGAACAATCTGAATGAATTTCATCAATTACTTATACACATGCGATTGTCGGTGACAACAGCATGTGGGACAGCATCGGTGAAGTACATTCAGATAGCGTGAAGTGCGCATGGGCCCAGAGTGCTCAAACTTCCACAAGGGTAGTGAGCGTTGCATTATCGCTAATAGGTACCCATGGCAACTTCACAGAGTGCTCAACAACACCGAAGTGAAGGAGCGTACATAGCCTACATATATATATATATATATATATATATATATATATATATATATATATATATATATATAAAGTATAAAGTATAGTTTTACCTTAAAGTCTTCGCTACCAGAGGTTTCACCCTAAACGGGATCATCAGGCGACTGGAAAATATCGGTTAGTGGGCTGCTTAAATGCGTTAGTTGGGGCGTGGGTGTGGGCGTCGAAACGTCCGGCGGATTCATTTGGAGCGTGGGTGTGGGCGTCGAAACGTTGCGCGCATTCCTTTGATTGTTTAGGTTGTTGATCCGAAATCTATTTTTGTGCCGACACGTCGAAACTATTTCTGATCTTTTGTTTAGTAAGAGTTGTTTGTCTGCCTTCATGATGAAAAGTTTTTCGTCCAAACATAAATTGCATCTTTTTGATCCTCCCGTGTAGGAAATTGAGTGTTTTAGTATAGACCAGGTTATGTCGAAACTTTGGGTTTTTTCTTTTAGATTCCAAATGTATTTCGAAAGTTCCGTCTCATTTGAATACTTTTTATTCTGGAAAGATTTAGTATGGTTACGGTATCGCTCTTTAAATGTACTTGCTGTCATGCCAATGTATTGCTTAGTGATGTTCGTGTTGCTTATGGAAATAGATGCCTTGTATACTATGTTGTTTGTCATGCATTGCCCACGTAGGGGGCAATTGTCCTTAATCCTGCAATTGCAACTGCTTGTAACTATGCTTCGTGGCTTGCTTTTCCTGATTGTGCGTGAATTATGTTTCGTGATAATGGACTTGACGTTGTTCATGCAACTATAGCTAATCTTGACTGTGTTTCTGTTAAAAAGTTTGTGAAGCTTGTGTCCTGTTGGAAAGTGCTTGTCAATAAGGCTAAGAAAATTGCGTCCTATGTTTGTTTTGACATTTTTGTTAAATGGAGGGTTAAACCAGATGATATTGCGGTGTCTATTTCTGCGTGTTTGCTGTGGTGTTTCTTGTGTGTAGTTTAGCTCATGGTTGAAATTGCTGCGCCTTAATGCATCTTGGTAAATTGGTGCGGTTTCATGGAATGTCTGCTCGTCATGAAGGCAGACAAACAACTCTTACTAAACAAAAGATCAGAAATAGTTTCGACGTGTCGGCACAAAAATAGATTTCGGATCAACAACCTAAACAATCAAAGGAATGCGCGCAACGTTTCGACGCCCACACCCACGCTCCAAATGAATCCGCCGGACGTTTCGACGCCCACACCCACGCCCCAACTAACGCATTTAAGCAGCCCACTAACCGATATTTTCCAGTAGCCTGATGATCCCGTTTAGGGTGAAACCTCTGGTAGCGAAGACTTTAAGGTAAAACTATACTTTATACTTTGTATTTTGCTCTATCTATATATGGTATTGAGCACTCTCTAACATTTCGTGAACCATAACTCACTTATATATATATATATATATATATATATATATATATATATATATATATATATATATATATATATATATATATAGTTCAATCTACAGACACGGTGTTTCGCTGTACTATATATATATATATATATATATATATATACAAAGTATAAAGTATAGTTTTACCTTAAAGTCTTCGCTACCAGAGGTTTCACCCTAAACGGGATCATCAGGCGACTGAAAAATATCGGTTAGTGGGCTGCTTAAATGCGTTAGTTGGGGCGTGGGTGTGGGCGTCGAAACGTCCGGCGCATTCATTTGGAGCGTGGGTGTGGGCGTCGAAACGTTGCGCGCATTCCTTTGATTGTTTAGGTTGTTGATCGGAAATCTATTTTTGTGCCGACACGTCGAAACTATTTCTGATCTTTTGTTTAGTAAGAGATGTTTGTCTGCCTTCATGATGAAAAGTTTTTCGTCCAAACATAAATTGCATCTTTTTGATCCTCCCGTGTAAGAAATTGAGTGTTTTAGTATAGACCAGGTTATGTCGAAACTTTGGGTTTTTTCTTTTAGATTCCAAATGTATTTCGAAAGTTCCGTCTCATTTGAATACTTTTTATTCTGGAAAGATTTAGTATGGTTACGATATCGCTCTTTAAATGTACTTGCTGTCATGCCAATGTATTGCTTGGCGATGTTCGTGTTGCTTATGGAAATAGATGCCTTGTATACTATGTTTTTTGTCATGCATTGCCCACGTAGGGGGCAATTGTCCTTAATCCTGCAATTGCAACTGCTTGTAACTATGCTTCGTGGCTTGCTTTTCCTGATTGTGCGTGAATTATGTTTCGTGATAATAGACTTGACGTTGTTCATGCAACTATAGCTAATCTTTACTGTGTTTCTGTTAAAAAGTTTGTGAAGCTTGTGTCCTGGTGGAAAGTGCTTGTCAATAAGGCTAAGAAAGTTGCGTCCTATGTTTGTTTTGACATTTCTGTTAAATGGAGGGTTAAACCAGATGATATTGCGGTGTCTATTTCTGCGTGTTTGCTGTGGTGCTTCTTGTGTGTAGTTTAGCTCATGGTTGAAATTGCTGCGCCTTAATGCACCTTGGTAAATTGGTGCGGTTTCATGGAATGTCTGCTCGTCAGACGAGAGGAGGGAAATGCGCTTGTTGATTGATGTAGGTAGCTGTCTTAAAATGCTTGGTGGGTGGTTTGATTGCTTGTTTATGTATAATGGATCGTCATTGGGCTTTCGAAAAGGTTTGTATTTTCCATTGCTTAGGTCGAAAGTAACGTCTAAAAAGTTTACTGAAATTAAATTTGCTTCTGCCGTGATTTTTAAGCCAAACTGTTCGAAACTTTTGTGAAGATATTTTCTTGTTTTGTCTGCCAATCGTGCGGTCTTATTTTTTAGTACTGCCAATCCGTCGTCTCTATATAGGCCAATATTTTGGTTGCCAAACTTTTTCCCTAGGTCGTTTAGAATGAAAAGGCCTACTAGTTCGCATACTTCAGCGCCGTCATAGCTACCCATGGTAACATCAAATAAACTGTTGCTGTCTTTTTTTATCCACGGTTTTTCGTTGTTGAAAAGGAGCGATTTTCTAGCGTGTTTTATTATTGAAATGTCACTTTCGGTAATAATAGTCAAATTTCTGGCCCAAGATAATGCTTGGTCCAGAAGGATTAATCCTGCTAAAAGTGAGTCCGGAAAGCTCAGCAAAGTAATTCTTGATAAAATCAACTCTAAGTTAAGGAACATTTTGAACGTAAATCAATGGAGAAGCACACAAGAAGTAATCGAATGGTTTGGCAACATTGAAGAGAAAAACAGACATACCTTCATTTCGTTTGACATTGTTAATTTCTACCCTTCAATTTCTGAAGACCTTCTGGACCAAGCATTATCTTGGGCCAGAAATTTGACTATTATTACCGAAAGTGACATTTCAATAATAAAACACGCTAGAAAATCGCTCCTTTTCAACAACGAAAAACCGTGGATAAAAAAAGACAGCAACAGTTTATTTGATGTTACCATGGGTAGCTATGACGGCGCTGAAGTATGCGAACTAGTAGGCCTTTTCATTCTAAACGACCTAGGGAAAAAGTTTGGCAACCAAAATATTGGCCTATATAGAGACGACGGATTGGCAGTACTAAAAAATAAGACCGCACGATTGGCAGACAAAACAAGAAAATATCTTCACAAAAGTTTCGAACAGTTTGGCTTAAAAATCACGGCAGAAGCAAATTTAATTTCAGTAAACTTTTTAGACGTTACTTTCGACCTAAGCAATGGAAAATACAAACCTTTTCGAAAGCCCAATGACGATCCATTATACATAAACAAGCAATCAAACCACCCACCAAGCATTTTAAGACAGCTACCTACATCAATCAACAAGCGCATTTCCCTCCTCTCGTCTGACGAGCAGACATTCCATGAAACCGCACCAATTTACCAAGATGCATTAAGGTGCAGCAATTTCAACCATGAGCTAAACTACACACAAGAAGCACCACAGCAAACACGCAGAAATAGACACCGCAATATCATCTGGTTTAACCCTCCATTTAACAGAAATGTCAAAACAAACATAGGACGCAACTTTCTTAGCCTTATTGACAAGCACTTTCCACCAGGACACAAGCTTCACAAACTTTTTAACAGAAACACAGTAAAGATTAGCTATAGTTGCATGAACAACGTCAAGTCTATTATCACGAAACATAATTCACGCACAATCAGGAAAAGCAAGCCACGAAGCATAGTTACAAGCAGTTGCAATTGCAGGATTAAGGACAATTGCCCCCTACGTGGGCAATGCATGACAAAAAACATAGTATACAAGGCATCTATTTCCATAAGCAACACGAACATCACCAAGCAATACATTGGCATGACAGCAAGTACATTTAAAGAGCGATATCGTAACCATACTAAATCTTTCCAGAATAAAAAGTATTCAAATGAGACGGAACTTTCGAAATACATTTGGAATCTAAAAGAAAAACCCCAAAGTTTCGACATAACCTGGTCTATACTAAAACACTCAATTTCTTACACGGGAGGATCAAAAAGATGCAATTTATGTTTGGACGAAAAACTTTTCATCATGAAGGCAGACAAACATCTCTTACTAAACAAAAGATCAGAAATAGTTTCGACGTGTCGGCACAAAAATAGATTTCGGATCAACAACCTAAACAATCAAAGGAATGCGCGCAACGTTTCGACGCCCACACCCACGCTCCAAATGAATGCGCCGGACGTTTCGACGCCCACACCCACGCCCCAACTAACGCATTTAAGCAGCCCACTAACCGATATTTTTCAGTCGCCTGATGATCCCGTTTAGGGTGAAACCTCTGGTAGCGAAGACTTTAAGGTAAAACTATACTTTATACTTTGTATTTTGCTCTATCTATATGGTATTGAGCACTCTAACATTTCGTGAACCATAACTCACTTATATATATATATATATATATATATATAGTATATATACTTTTAAGCGACACTCAACATTTTGCCCACTTAAACTATACTATATTCGCTGTACCTTTATGGTATTGAGCACTTTCCGACATTCCGTGAACAAAATCACACGTGCTCGTTTGTAGCCTATATATATATATATATATATATATATATATATATATATATACGGTATATATAATAAATGGTATATAATTAAGCTCTACATATCTGTATCGAGCTATATATATATATATGTACTATTTACAGAATGAGTGGCCGTTCTGTATCGGGGTATACAGACACGAGGCGAAGCCGAGTGCCTGTATCCCGATACAGAACGGACACGAATTCTGTAAATGACTTCTAAAACGCCTATTAAGGTAACTAAACAAAAATAAATCATGTTAACAGCTGATAAACCTTCGAGGTAAGGTTTAATAGGCTACGATTATTAAATTAGTGATACGAGCATGCGCTTTAATTTAATATTAGTCCCACATTTTCTATTCTAAGTGACGTGGCATAAATGGTCTTATTGGTCATCATTTGTTATTCAACAAATGTTGTTGGGCAACATGACAAATGTTTGCATCTTCATCTTGTATGAGGACGCTACCAGCGTACCTCACTCAAGATAGTTGAATGCGAAGTGTCTGTACACTTGCTACAGAACTGATATGATCAGTGTCTGTACACGTGATACAGAACTGATGTTTTTTTTAAACAGTTCTGTATCACATTTACAGACACTGATATCAGTTCTGTACCGGGGTAAACAGACATTGATTAAACCTTAATTTCTTTTGAATTTTCCTCATGAATTATTAATGAGTTTTAGAAATAATAGATACAGCATGAGCAGCCGAGCTGTATCTGATTTACAAGGCGAGCTGCAAGCGAGCCGTAGTAAATCAGATACAGCTCGGATGCGAATACTGTATCTTTCTTAAAATACAAATGCATCTAAGGGCCTGTTTATATGATCCCGGTGTACCGGGATGTCCCGGTTGCCCGGGATGAATTTCATCCCGGGTTTATATGGAGTAAACAAAGTGCTCGTCCCGGTTGACCGGGATGAATTTCATCCGGGTCAAAAAGCGCGGGAATTTAAAGAAATGGACAAAAAAGCAAAAACTCACCCTAATTCTACTATGTTAGAAGTTATTTCACTTTTATTCGGTGTTTTGTCTTTAGACCTGACCGTTTGGACGAACTTCTGACCGTAATATTCAAAGTTACAAGCATTGTAGTTCAGTAAACTTCATCCCGGTGTACCGGGATGTCGCGTTTATATGGGAAAAAATCTGTCCCGGTGTACCGAGATCTCGGTTGCTTCAACCGGGATCCCGGTACACCGGGACGTCGCGGTCTCCATATAAACCCTAAGAGCCTGTTTATATGATCCCGGTGTACCGGGACGTCCCGGTGTACCGGGATCTCGGCTTGTAGATAATTTACTGTTATTTTCGCGGTTGCGTTTATATGGAGACCGGGACAGATTTTTTCCCATATAAACGCGACATCCCGGTACACCGGGATGAAGTTAACTGAACTACAATGCTTGTAACTTTGAATATTACGGTCAGAATTTCGTCCAAACGGTCAGGTCTAAAGACAAAACACTGAATAAAAGTGAAATAACTTCTAACATAGTAGAATTAGGGCGAGTTTTGTCCATTTCCTTAAATTCCCGCGCTTTTTGACCCGGGATGAAATTCATCCCGGTCAACCGGGACATCGGGATCATATAAACAGGCCCTAAGTAATCAAGTTCACCAACTATTTTGGGGGTACAGTCTGTTTTAGCCGAGAAAATCGAACCTAAAGTTCATGTAAATCAGGACGATGCTGTATCCGATTTACAACCACTGCTACGGTATTGATTTCTTTTTAATTTGTGTCATGAATTATTAATGAGTATTTTAAGTTATATATCATACACGAGGAGGAGTGTTTCATCAGGATTTCCAAACACCGAGGTGTTTGGAATCCTGATGAAACACTCTTCCGAGTGTATGATATAGCTTCTCAAACAAATCAGTATTTTAAGAGAAAATCGAGGCGAAAGTTGGCTTAATTTATGTAATTTCTTCCTCCGATATCAAAACCTCCGTCTCGGTCCTGATTTCCTTTGTTTTCGGTTCATGAATTATTAATGAATTTGAGAAATATATATATAGCTCGATACAGATATGTAGAGCTTAATATACAATTTATTTGAAACTATCTAATATATATACAGGTTGTCATTACACTGTGTTTCATGCTTAACGCAATCATCAGATGACTAACGGACTAACGATGTGTTAAATGTCTGGTGGTATTTCCTTGAAGTTACACAATAAGTGCTTGTTTACATGGCGACAACTTGATAAAAGTTCATTTCTTTTGTTGAGTAGAGGGAATTTCTGAAATATAATATGAAATTTCGATAAACACTTCCCTGAGAACCACAAGTTCCACAAGATTTTCAACCGTAACTACATTAAAGTCAGTTACAGTTGTATGCCTAAAATGTCGAGCATTGTCAATTCCCACAATCAGAAGGTACTTAACAACAATCAAGAACGTCAAACTCGAAAATGCAACTGCAAAACCAAAGAAGAATGCAAGGTGAATGCCTCAGCCGAAGCCTAGTTTACCGAGCGCACGTCACTAACGATAAAGATAATAGCAATCACGCTAACTACATTGGACTCGCAGAACACTCCTTCAAAGACCGACTGTACAAGCATCGAAACTCGCTTCGCTACCGAAGCAAGATAAACGCGACAGAACTTTCTAAATACATTTGGCCAACATCAGACAAAATGAATAAGCCTCCCCAAAATAAAGTGGTCAGTCTTAGACACAGCGCTCGCTTTTAAAAACGGATAAAAAAGATGCGAACTCTGCCTGACTGAGAAATTTCATATTATATTTCAGAAATTCCCTCTACTCAACAAAAGAAATGAACTTTTATCAAGTTGTCGCCATGTAAACAAACACTTATTGTGTAACTTCAAGGAAATACCACCGGACATTTAACACATCATTAGTCCGATAGTCATCTGATGATTGCGTTAAGCATGAAACACAGTGTAATGACGATCTGTATATATATTAGATAGTTTCAAATAAATTGTATATATATATATATATATTCTAAAACTTATCAATAATTCATTAGGAAAACAAGAAGAAAATCCATGTTTAATGAGTGTCTATATATGTGATACAGATTCCTCTTGATTTACATAAATTTTAGCTTTGATTTTCTCGACTCAGACGTTTTTTTAGAAAAATAACTACGCCAATGAACTTACTAAATAGATCGTTTTAGAAGCAATTTACAGAATTCGTGTCCGTTCTGTACCCGGATACAGGCACTTGGCTTCGCCTCGTGTCTGTATGCCCCGATACAGAACGGCCACTCATTCTGTAAATAGTATATATATATATATATATATATATATATATATATAAACGTTTTTCAATAGTATTTTTTATATTTTTTAAATAAAATTTATTTTTTGGGGGGTAAATGATAAAGGGGTAAGAATTACCCCTTTTACGGGGGTAATTTGTTGGAGCAAATTTTTTACCCATCTCAGGGTAAAAACGTAAAATTTACCACTGAATAAGGGGTAAAAATATAGGGGAGTAAAATTATCTAGGGGTAAAATCTACACCCATTTTAGGGGTAAATTTTACCCTAGTTATTAGTTACCCCCTTGTAAGGGGTAACTAATAGTGGGGGTAAAAACGCCCCCCTATGTTGGGGGTAACCAGAACTGCAAAACAATGTTTTCGAAAATGGCGAATTTTTTCGAAGGAGTGACATGAAGACATAACTACAATTATCGTTGTTTTATATTGGATTAAATTGGGGTAAGTAAACAAGTGTTATTTCCTATATTTTTTGCTCTACGACAATGTGTTTAAGTTGCTATTGAAATGAATTACTTTGAATGATTTTACACTTTTCTTGTGTTAAAAAAACAATGCGAAAAAGTTTGAACAAAAGAACTTAGCTCATTTATTTTTTGACTCGACAAAAGTTGAGATAGTTATTTCATTGCTAATATATATCATGAACTTAGTTGAAACTATAATATTTTCGGTATTGTCTGGGGCTGAATTGACTTTGAATCTAGTTCTTAACGTTGTAACGAGTTAGTTTCTTTCCCCATTTTGCTGGAAATTCGTATAGGTAAACAAATGTTTGTACATCTTTTTGGCCTACAACAGTGTTTTATAAACTGTTATCGAAATAAATTTTGTTTTTTCATCGTATGATACGGAAACTGACCGGCTATTATTTTATTAACTGATAGCATTTAGTTTTATGTGGCAAAATTAATGTAAATGTTTTTGATCTGTCACAACTAGTCAACACAAATGGGTTTTTTTAATGAAACCCTTCCAAACCCATCACAAATGTCGTGAAATGTTATAAAATAAACGTGTTAAGAAAAGTAAAGAAAATATGAACTGAACAATGTAATATTAAAGAAACATACTAATAAAAAATTAAAGTAATATTAATAAAAAAGAAAAACTCGGTAATATATCGTAAATTTCAATAATAAATATGAAGTGGCAGGTTGGCGCATTGGTAAGGTAAGCAAACTAATGCAAGGTAAGTTAAGTCCGGGAAGTTAATAGGGTTAGTACTTGGATGGGTGACCTATTGGGAAGGTTAAGGCTCATAAAAAAGCATAAGAAATAGAGGACTGAGGCTACTCAATTTTTACCCCTTTATTTTTACCCCTTAATTTTCACCCCACATTTCGGAGGAAAAAATTACCCCGGAATTGCGGTGTAAAAATTACCCCTTTTTAAAATTGATTAAAATTTTACCCCCAAAAAACGGGGCGTTCTGTGGAAAACATTTTACCCCGACATTTTGGGGTAATTGTTACCCCCTGAAATTTACAGTGCGTGCATTGTATATTTTATAGTATTTTTATATGTATATTCGCACTGTACCTTCTTGATAATGTGAATTCGGTGCGCCCATTTCACTATCATTTGTGAGTTGGATAACATGCCTGAAGTCACTCTAATTATAAGAGAAGGAAAAAGAAAAGGACAGTGTTTAATGTTAATTTTGATCTGCATTAAACTGGTTGCGCTAGTCCTAAACTTGAGACACATTTTCAAAAAAGTGTAGATTTGACCAACAGAGGTCAGTGGGTTCCTTTAGTATGCGTGGTATCGTTAGCTCTGACCGTTATTATTCTTAGACCCCGTTTACACGATGCCGGTACAATTTGAAAACGGAACAAAATCATGACGTTTGGGCCTTGCGTTTACATGATACCGGCACAAAAATGACATGAAAACGGCACAAAATGAAGACGGGTTCCTTGACGGCATGAAATGAAAACGGAACACTAACGGTATCGTGTAAACGCCCGTGCCGTAACAGTTTGATGACGGTAATCACGATATATACGACCACAGTATTCGGATCAGCAGTATTCACAAAGTCTTCTCAATTCTCATTGGGAGAGAATAGTCACATGCTAATCCGTCATTATATTATACCAGCACCGTGTAAACGCAAGACATTTTGGCCTGTATTTATACACCGGCATGACTTTGTTCCGTCTTCAAATTGTACCGGCATCGTATAAACGGGGTCTCAATTGTTATCTGTCTCTTCGGTAAAGAATCCCGATTCCATTATGTAATCCAGGAGCTCACTAATCTTGACACGCGTGGAATCATTTGACACGCGTGGACAAGCGCGATATGCGAACAAATTTCTGTGATTGAATATTTGTGTGGTGTGGACGGACCACGCGCGGTTAAGATTATCTGGGGCACTGGGAACAATATAGTTCTTGACAAAAAAGTTTCCAACTAAAAACATAATTTGTTCTTGACAAAAAGACTTGAGAAAGGAGTTTTGCGGATACATACATTCCTTTCAAAAGAACAGAAACAAATCAACGTTTACGTTAAAGTACAACAGCATGTTGACTAGAAGGAAACTCGTCAAACCGAAACTCGAAGACTAAAGAAAAAGCAATAGTCAAACTAAAACCAACGAAGATATAAAGGCAGAAAAGTGAATAAGCTTACAGTATAAAATATATAGAGCAACCACTCTCAGTTAGTAGCAAAACTCGAGTTTCTCTGTTTAGATCCTATCACTGTTATTTTTTTATTTTCTATTTTGTGGGTCCTTGAAGTATTTCAAACATATCATATTCATTGCAGGTTTTTTCTTGCCAATGCCCGTTGTATTTTTTACCTGTGGCTGCCATCTTATCTTTTTTTAAATAATTTTCTTATTGTGAATTGTAGCTTGCTTATAATTTGGCGTAAAATTTGGAAAAGGAACAATTTTTCTTTTGTAAAACGTACACTGTGCTGTTGAAATATTTATTAACATGTGAGTGAAAACAGTTTCGGCACTTCAGATTTTGAAATGAAAATTTTTGTTGTTATATTAGTTTAAAGGAATTTGAAATGCCACAAATGGATATAGCCGTAGCAGCCAGTCAGGCAGTTGTTTGAGTAGTTTTCAATGATCACTTCAACGCCTTTTGGAAAATGAAAATATTTTTAGATGCTCTAGCAATGTCCTTTGTAAACATTTTTGATAAAATTTTGACGCCTGCTTCAGTAGCCTGACCGAGTTCAAACCCTGGATGCGACATGCAAGTTTGTTTATCTCAATATTTTTTACGAAATATCACCCTTAATTTTTTTTTAAAAAATATTTAAAAAGCTGCAATATCTTACATTACTGATGTGCTGTTAACAATAGTTTAACAAAACACCGCATAATTCTCATTACCGTTTCCAATGAGGAAGAGCTTTCATCGTCTTCTGTGTTTGGCGAATAATGTCCTGATAGCTTCTGAAAAGTTAAAAAAAATATTTAAACAGCTGCAATATCTTACATTACTGATGTGCTGCGGTTAAGTATAGGTTGCAGAGCTTTTGGTTTTGAATGCTCGTCACCGCCCACCACCACCTGTTACTTCAGTGTTACTTCAGTTTTAATCTATGATGAAGTCATTCAATCGACACCAATGGCAAGAAATATTGGAGTAACGTTTGATTCGTTCATGTCTATGGAGCAACATGTAAACGCCACTTGTAAATCCGCATTCTATGGTTTACGGAACTTAAGTAAAATTAGAAGATACATTTCACGGCAGTCTGCTGAAGTCTTGGTACACGCTTTCGTAACATCAAAACTTGATTTCTGCAATGCGCTATTTTATGGGTTACCTAGTCACTTAATACAAAAACTTCAAAGTGTCCAGAACTCAGCTGCTAGACTTACCACTCTTTCCCATAAATATGATCACATTACTCCAATACTTAAATAATTAAATTGGTTACCAGTGAACTACCGCATTGCATTTAAAGTTCTACTGCTGACATTTAAATGTATTAACAAAACCGCACCAGCTTATTTACAGGATCTTATTCATCCATATGTTCCTAAACGCCATCTAAGGTCTGGTTCTAAAAACTATTTAGAAACTAAACAGTATAATTTACAAACATATGGATATAGGGCATTTTCAGTAGCCGCTCCAATTCTGTGGAATAAATTACCAGACTATAATATTGGAGTGCCAGGAATTTCAGTTGAAACTTTTAAAAATAAACTTAAAACTCATCTTTTTAGGAAAGCTTTTTTAGCATAGATAGTTCTTATAGCTTTATTATTTTATATTAGTTTCTGTATATATTTTCATCACATGTATGTAGTTTGAACTTAAGTTATATACTTTGTAGTTACCGAGGTTGAGGTAACTAATCTACTTAGTTCACGATCACAGAGGTTGCCTAAGAAAACTTTGATACTGAGTTCGTTATCACACAGGTTGTCTAAAAACCGACTTCGGTCGCGATGATAAAGCCTTTATTGATAGATTGAGACCCCGTTTAATTTACACGATGCTGGTACAATTCGAAAACGGAACAAAATCATGCCGTTTAGGCCTTTTTGGCCTGTATTTACACACCGGCATGATTTTGTTCCGTTTTCAAATTGTACAGGCATCGTGTAAACGGGGTCTAAAGCTTATTTTCCCAACCACGCATAAATCAAGTTAATTGCCCTGCGATAATATATATCAGTCCAAGGGCAATTAACTTGATTTATGCGTGGTTGGGAGTAACTATTAGAAACTAAACAACCGCGGTACATCAAAGAAAACCGATGTGATCGTGAATTAATATATAGGTTAGTGACCTTGCATATTAAATGACTTACAATATTGCTTTAAAACTACGTCTAGAATATTATTTTTGATAAGTAACGACGAATATCATCTATATCATGAATGAACTAACTAGCTTAGTTACCTCCATCTCGGAAACTAACATGTACGTATAAAATAGGTTACGTCTTACGTCTTATTCTATGATTGGTCAGTTACCGTGTTTATATAAGATTATGCAAACACGGTTGTGACGGCACAGTACTTTTGTTGAATGCATGGCTAGCACTCGTTGAGGTTCAGTTCGGCAACTAGTCTGAACAGTGGGTAAAATATCAAAATTGTCACAACTGTTTTCAACCGTTTTGTGCTTTTTAGTTGTTGTACCTCTGTGTTGAAGAGGTGTAATTTATCTTCTTGTAATCTCTTGCTATTATATCTTAAATTATCATTCCAACAATTTCATAAAAATAAAAAATAGACGCGTGTAAAAAAACAAAAGTATAAAACGTGTACATATAACCTTCAAAAACTCATTATTAATTCACGAGGAAAACACAAAGGAAATCAGTACCATGTCCGTGGTTTTATACCTGATAAAATTTCTTGACGTCAGAAAGAATACTAATGAACATACAATTTTATATAAAGAATACTAATGAACATAACATCCAATAACGAATCGTTTTTGAAGCCATTCAAAACACTCGCATCACGTGTTTTATCAGATCTAAAACACTCGGGCTCAGGCCCGGATTAACCATGCGCGGGGCCCGTGGCATATTATCAGCGCGGGGCCCCTTGACCCCCCCACCCCAGGCACTTTAAACGCTGAATTCAAAAAGACTCAAATATATAATAAAGATTCGATATATTTTGTATTGCATGCGTTGAAATTTGAAAAGTCGCTTGCATATTCACCGAAACAATAAATACAAATAATTATATTTAAACTGATATTTTATGAAGTTTATATGAATAACATATAACAACTAAACGAAAATAGATTATTTACATGGTAAAATAGAACATATGAACAATATCCGCATATACATGATTGGTATGGGCATGTAACAATTGTCATTTGAGTCTTATTCTGCAGATGTTTTGTACACGTTATGCTTACGCGATTTTTGAAGAGCAAAATCGTTAATAATCGAAGACATATCAATTTTCCGCAAAAGTTTGTTTTCGATGCTAAGAAGAGTGAGGTTATTTAGTCGCTCCTGTTTCATGCATGCTCGGAGCTGACTCTTGATTAATTTGAGTTTGGAAAACGACCTTTCACCAGAACAGTTCGAAATCATCAAACTTAAATAAATGCGGAATGCAATCACCGTGTTTGGAAATACAGTTTCCAGGTTGTTTGACACAAGAAGTCTGTACATTCGCATTTCCAGCGACTCCACGTTTAAATGGATGTCGTCATCATCTTTCGTTATGACCAATATGACGGATTCGTCATCAGACTTGTTGTCAGAGGATGTGTCGGTCGTAGCTTGGGCTGAAGAAGTTGCAGCTACAGCTGAAGATGTAGTTGTATCTAATGATTTTTGAGCAAATTCTGTGTTGAGAAAACCAGAAAACTGTAATAATTCGTCTGGCAGACAGGCTTCTAAATCCGTTGGGTATGCCTCTTGGAGGCTCTTCGCACTTTGGATCACTTCTTGATCTGGAAGATCCTTGAGGTTTCGCAGGAAACCAAACTTTGCAGCAATGCCAGTGTATGCGCCCAGTCGTTTCCGCAACTCGGCGTCAAGGCAATCAATTATCACCAGGAAACTACCCGTACGGAACTTGTCGGCTGGAGTCTGTGGCACTTCAGGCGCTGATCCTGGCTCGTCGTAACGGCGATTTCGTTGACGGACGCGTCTAACTTCGTCCACGAACTGGTCACATTCACTGAGCTTCTTCCCTTTGGCGCAAAACTCTTCAAATCTTTCCCGCAGCTTACGGACAAACTCGATTAGGGATTCGTAGATTGCAACTGCAGAGTTGAGATCTTGGTCGGCTGATTGCAGGACTTGACTGTTGCCGTGAAAACGATGCAGGATGTGGTGCCACAAAGCTGCGAGTATTCCAGTTTCGAGTTGGTTCATATAGGAGGCCATACCACGAGCTTCTGCTTTAATTTCGGGTTTCTCCTCATCGTCATCAGCGATTTCTTCCAAAGCAGCATTGATTTCGTCATAACCCTCAACTAGAGCCTTCGTAGCGTCTGCACGTGCCGACCAGCGAGTATCAGACATGCGTTTGACTGTTGGTCGACTTTGGCTTGAAAGTTGATTAGTCAAAATTTTCCAACGATGGGTTGAGGCAACAAAAAAGGAGTAAAGGCGTTGAACGAAACCGAAGAACTTAACAGCTAGCTCGCAACAACCAACGGCAGACTGACCAACAAGATTGAGGGAATGTGCGGCACAGGGCACATACTCAGCCAGGTTACATTGTTCTCGAATAATGGCCTGCATGCCATTATATTTCCCACTCATATTGCTCGCATTGTCGTACGACTGGCCGCGGCAATTAGCAACATCAATGTCATTCGTTTTTAAGAACTTGAGCAAGCTTTCCGCTAGTTCTTTTCCACTGTGACCTTGCATGTCGAGGAAAGTCAAGAATCGTTCAACAGGACCCGATGGCAAAACGTACCGAAGAATGCAGGTGAGTTGGTCAACATGAGTAATATCGGGAGTTGAGTCTACTGAAACCGAAAAATACTTCGCAGACTTTACTTCCGTAATGATATACTCTTGCACACGATTTGCTAGCAAATTGATAAACTCTTCGCAAATTGTCTTCGACAGATAGGAGGTGTGACCCCGTCCCTTGTTTGCGTTATTGTTGATGTGTTGCGCTAGGAATGGATCGAACATGGCCAACAATTCCAGTGTGCCCAAGTAGTTGCCGTTTGTGGGTGATCCAATAACCTCATCTGAACCACGAAATGGTAAACCGCGCTCCGATAGGTAACGGATAGTTTCTGCTATCCGTTTAAGCACCCCACGCCAATACTCGCGCTCCGCATTCACCTGTCTAACCAACTCTGCATCAACGCGGCAGCCAGCATCACTGCGTTGGAGTAGCTTAATCATGGCCTCTCGGTGCACTGCACTTTTTTCGTGACGGGGAATGGATTGAGAAGCGCGTTTCCAGTCCTTGTATCCCTGCTTCGCAAAAACTGAGCTGTCGGTCATCAGTTTACATGCAAAGCAGAATACTGAATGTCCAGATGGCGAGTAGCAGAGCCAGGTTCGAGAATGTTCCTGTTTTGTCAGCTGATGCGTGTATGTGAATAAGCTTTTCTGACACTGCCGACTATAATTTTCTCCCTCGTATCTGGTAGAAGACGCGCTAAAATCTGCATTCGAGTTTCTGCATTGGCTGCTTCCCTTTGTTGCCCAGTATTCCCTCATACTGTCCGAAACACTAGCAGGCCATAGCCCCAAATCACTGGAATATGCATCGGTACAAATGGACGGATCATCTGATGTTAGAGATTCAGCAAACATACCAGGTTCCTCAGGTACAGAATCAGTCACTGTTGTCGAGATCGGAGTGGTCGACTCACCAGAAGCATCTTCATCCTGTTGCGGAGGTTGGAAATCCGTGACGCGATCTTCGCTGCTACCAGTTGCATTGCCACCGCTGCTCTTGGGAAAAAGTTCGGATATTTTTGGCACTTTGCTCAAGGCTTTACTTTCCCGTGCAACTCGTTCTTCCCTTGCCTTCCGTTTCGTTGCTCCAGATTTATATGTGCGATTTTTGTCACGGTCGCGGCCACCGCTACTAGAACTCATAGCAATTGCAAACCTAAAAATAACTCTAGCATAAATTTTCAGGGAAGACCGCTGGCAGGGGTATATGTATTTAGGTATGTCTAGTAAACGATATCACACAATTTAAAGCGGCAGGTTTCTATTTTGTAAGCTATTCTATTTTACAATAAATAAATTATAACTAGAAATAGTTAACACTAAACTGCACCGTCTGATTATGATATACTGGTAGCCGTGGAGATAATACGTGTATCTTTATACTAGGGGTGCAACTTGATCCGATTCCGTATACATCAGCTGGTTCGAAATCACAACAATAAAATGTGCTTCTGACTAGATGTCCACTATCTATATTGTCTATATAAAACTACTTACAACTATAAAATACGCTGTTGAAATAAAGCTGTTAATCTCACGAACCCGTCGATTCCCGTCGAAATCACAACTATAAAATGCGCTTCTACTTGCCTTTTAAGAATAAACTATTTTAATAATTTGCACAATAATTAAATGCGCTTCTACTTGCCTTTTAAGAATAAACTATCTTAATAGTTTACACAATAATAAAATGCGCTTCTACCTTGATTAGTCCAAAATAATAAAATATCACACAATTTAATACGCAATAGTCTATTATGTTGTAAGCTCTTCTATTTTATCTGAAATTAATTACAATAAATCCCGTCACTGTCAGTAATCGTGTAGTGCCTAAGACCTAAGTGCATCTACGTCCACGCAAACGTATAGCACAAACTATTGTCAACTTGGAACATTTTTACAACTATTATTTTTAGGTATATAACACATTAACAATAAACTATTTAGGAATTAGACTTACCTAGATGACTAGAGCTAATCTTTATGTATGCAATAATCTTCGCGTTTTTCTATCTGGTTCGCGTTTTTCTGTCTGGCGACGGGGGCGACCGGCGACCTTGATATAACTAGTAATTATAAGCTATAAGTATAACTTACCAAGTTCCAGTAAGTTCTTTCTTCCTCTAGGCCAGTTTTGCTTGTTATATGAAACGATGAAACGACTGACATTTAAGTGAATCAGAGAGAATGTTGATAAACAGCGTGTTGTATATATTTGTAATATGAGTTCACGGAGTTGTATCAAGTGACATAATTGATATCATGTGCGATTCTTGGTAGAAATGCCGCTACGGGTTAGCAAAATACGTTCGGGAATCGGGCCCCCCCTTTTTTGAATTTTGCTTTGCTCATTTTTTAAAAATTTGGGGGACTTGCTTTTTGGGACCTCGCTTTTTGGGGGCCCGCGCTGTTTGCCGTCTTTGGGCCCCCGCGCTTTTTGGGCCCCGCGCTGAAGCACAGAAACAGTTAAAAAAAATTCGAAAAGAGTAAGCGCGGGGCCCCCAGAAGCGCGGGGCCCGCGGCATATGCCGCTTCTGCCATATGGTTAATCCGGGCCTGCTCGGGCTGCGCACTCGTGATTTTAAATCTGATAAAACACTCCTGCTCGTGTTTTAAATCCGTGTATGTATAACCTTAAACTCAAACGTCACAATTGGATGACTGCTTCATAAAGAGAAGGTAGAATGCGTTCAGTAACCATAAAAGTACACAAACTGAACAAAAACATATAGAACAATGAATCCTGTCGGGCTTTCAGACTAATGTATTTTCTCTTTATTGCCTATAAACGAACAGGAAGCAGTTTATTACTCACCGTGACAATAAACGTAAACCGTTTCCTCCTTACAGTTTTAAGGCCAAGCAGTTGGTTCATCTTCTTCCTCAGCTGATTCTGAAATGAACAATTATGCATCTAGACACGGATCCGGACGTTAACGCGGACACTGCCTCTCAGATGCAGAAACACACACAGTCACAGTCACAGACACACAGACACAGACACAGACACAAAGACGCAGACACATGAATAAAATAATTATAAAGCTGCAATATCTTATATTACTGATGTGCCGCGCTTAATCTATAGGTTACTTGATCATGCATATTAAATGATTTACTATCTTCCTTTAAAACTACGTCTAGAATATTATTTTTGATAAGTAACGACGGATATCATCTATATATCATGAATGAACTAACTAGCTTAGTTACCTTCATCTCGGTAACCAACCTATACCTTTAAAATAGGTTACGCCTTACGCACGCTGTGATTGGTCAGTTAATGTGTCTATACGTGGTTTATACCAGTCTATGCAAACATGGTTGTGACGTCACAGCACATTTCTTAGTATTATTTAGGATTGTTATATTTAAACCGTTGTACATGAAGTGTAATGACGCGAGCTGTCGTAGACGATTGTTGTGACGAAATTGTACTCTACTACCACATCGTCGTAATATCAACAATAATTTTTAATACGAGAAAATAAAATTACATGCTTGACTCCGCGACTCAATCTTCGACAACAACCCATCTTGTGTAGCATTACCTGTCAATATCTACATCTCAGTAATCATTGTCTTTTGTCTCTGTGTGTTTTTAGACACACCCCTAATTAATCTTGAAATACATCACACAACTAACCCTCTGTTCAGACTAGGCGCTTGGGCACGGCGCTCGGGCCACTTGTTCACATTCACGGTGCGCTGGATCTGATAAGCGTTCACACAGAAAGCTTTTCATGGCTTTTACAAGGAATTACAAGGAATATTAAGTGAGAAGCGTGGGCATCACTTTGGGCCGGCAGTAAAACGTGTTCAAATTAGTGCCCGTACCTGAATGGGCACGGTGCTCGGGTGCTACCTCGACGCACGGTGCCTAGTTTTGATTAGTTTGAGTAGGACACCGCGAAAAAGTCGTGTTCACATTAGTGCCCGTGCCCCTATTCTGAACAGGAGGCCAAACATCAAAATTGACGCAACTGTTTTCAACCGTTTTGTGCTTTTTATTTGTTGTACCTCTGTTGAAGAGGTGTAATTTATCTTCTTGTAATCTCTTGCTATTATACATTAAATTATCATTCCAACAATTTCATAAAAATAAAAAAGACGCGGGTAAAAAAATAAAAAAATAAACCGTGTATATATAACCTTAAACTCAAACGTCACAATTGGATGACTGCTTCATAAAGAGAAAATAGAATGCGTTCAGTAATCGTGAAAGTGCACAAACTGAACAAAAACATATAGAACAATGAATCCTGTCGGGCTTTCAAACTAATGTATTTTCTCTTTATTGACTATAAACGAACAGGAAGCAGTTTATTACTCACCCTGACAAAATATATAAACCGTTCCTTCCTCCTTGCAGTTTCAAGGCCCAACAATTGGTAAATCCACTTTAACGGCTGATTCTGAAATGAACAATTATGCATTGAGACACGGTTCCGGACGTTAACGCGGAAACTGCCTCTCAGATGCAGAAACACACACAGTCACAGTCACAGACACACAGACACACAGACACAGACACAAAGATGCAGACACATGAATAAAATAATTATAAAGCTGCAATATCTTATATTACTGATGTGCCGCGGTTAATCTATAGGTTACTTGATCATGCAGATTAAATAATTTACTATCTTCCTTTAAAACTACGTCTAGAATATTATTTTTGATAAGAAACGACGGATATCATCTATATATCATGAATGAACTAACTAGCTTAGTTACCTCCATCTCGGAAACTAACCTGTATTTATAAAATAGGTTACGTCTTATGCACGCTCTGATTGGTCAGTTACTGTGTCTATATCAGGCTATGCAAACACGGTTTTGACTGTCACAGCACATTTCATAGTATTATATCAAAGAAATAGGCATACGTGTCAACTCAGCTGGAGTAACCACTGTAATTGCCGAACTGTTGCTACCTACATGTCTCAGATATATGCCAACATAACAAGAATACATAGAGTTAATGTTCAACGACCTTACTCTGTGGTTGATTTGTTTATATATGACGTGAGCCAACACAATGATTGGCATTTGCTCTGATGAAGTCTGAGTCAACAGGTCAAAAGATCAGCAATAAATAATACGCCGTGGTTACTACAATCCTGGACAAAAGTGCTTGGGACACTATGCGAAAATCGTCAAAATCGGCAAAGTGGCCCAACAGTTTTGTCCAGGATTGTCTGAAAATGACGAATTTATGATTTTTCAATAAAACACAGCTTTTTAACTTTGTAACATTGCAAAATATATACAGTTTAATAAAAGAGCCCCCATCTCTGCTCCCCCTTACCCCCTCAATGGGGAAGGGATCACTGGAGCAGAGTCTCTGCAGAGTTCCCACCCGCACCGGTACCACCCGCACGAGAGCTCTATTTAATTTGCATATTCACCAAACCTTCTATACCCCACAAACAATTTGTTGTTCATGCATGTGGGAGCGTATTTATGTCATTTTCGAGCAAACTGCGCAGAATCGTCTCCCCCAAATTGTTTTTTTCTTCGATTTTGTTTAATTCGTCATTTTCAGACAATCCTGGACAAAAGTGCTTGGGACACTATGCGAAAATCGTCAAAATCGGCAAAGTGGCCCAACAGTTTTGTCCAGGATTGTAGTTCCGACACCGAATATTTAGGTTCGACGCCTATAGACCACTTGTAGTTATTCCCTTGGTGGAGGACAAATGCTTATAAACTATAGAATTTCCATTCACTATTTGCTCTGTTGAACGTCGGAACTTTGAAGTTGTCCTCCAGATGCACCGTTTTGACGTCATGTGCAAGAGGTCTATACTCTATAGATCCCATTATGACATAACGCGTGCACAACACACGTTTCTCTCTGACTTAAAAATCTACGTTCAATAATTTCGGCAGTACTCCAACCTTACTATATTTCGAATTGTATTTCGACACTGCCTACGCAGCACACTACTTTTATTTTAAAGTTTTCCCAATTTGTTATAAATGCGAGAGATTTATCGTGATGAAATGCATGGCGAACCAGAATGGATTTTTATTTCAAAAATTAACAATAAACTAG
Organism: Paragorgia papillata; assembly: GCA_035771165.1. Lineage (NCBI taxonomy): Eukaryota > Metazoa > Cnidaria > Anthozoa > Scleralcyonacea > Coralliidae > Paragorgia > Paragorgia papillata. The sequence goes on along the minus strand of JAWNZC010000241.1, from coordinate 644,160 downwards.
TACTATCTAATGTATGATGAGTAAAGAACAAAATATATTAAAAACAATAACTCGGTAAGGTTGAATTGACCGGTCAAATGACTGGCCATAATGAGGTTTGGACGGGCAATAATGTAAATTTGTCAGACAAATGTCCGATGATCAACTGTAATTTGCAGCCCTGCTCATGTTTCTCGTCTGAAAGTTGCATCGTCGTTGACATTCTTCACTTCCAGTCTTTAAAATTATTAAAAGTTTAAAAGATAGTTTGAAAATTTAACTCCAGAACCTACATACACCTAAACATGCTTAGATAGATGTCCAGTATGATTTGAAGCAGAAATCGAAAACTACAGATTGAGTGAATCTAATCTTCCTGCTTCTATTCCATGATCATCGTGCTGTGTCAGCCTTCCCAAGTGTTTATGCTTCGATTGATAATATCGGACCTTGTGTTGATTGTTGAAAAGATCTGAGGAGTAAAGTTCAGAATGAACTGTATTGCGCACGCGTTATGTCAATGTCGGATCTATAGCCATCGATCCTACAGATTTGGTGTCGGAACTATAACCACGGCGCAAATAATAGAAGTGATGTAACCACAATATTTGTTATTGTTTATAATCAAAATCAGTTTATAAATTAACTGAATATGTCAGTGCATTAACAATAGTTTAACAAAACACCACATAATTCTCATTACCGTTTTCAAGCAGGAAGAGCTTTTAGTTTTATCGTTTTCTGTGATTGGTCAGTTAATGTGTCTATACGTGTTTTATATCAGTCTATGCAAACACTGTTGTGACCTCACAGCACATTTCTTAATAGTATTATTTAGGATTGTTATGATATTTAAACCGTTGTACATGAAGTGTAAGCACGCGAGCTGTCGTAGACGACTGTTGTGACGAAATTGTACTCTACTACCACATCGTCGTAATATCAACAATAATTTTTAATACGAGAAAATAAAATTACATGCTTGACTCCGCGACTCAATCTTCGACAACAACCCATCTTGTGTAGCATTACCTGTCAATCTCAGTAATCATCGTCTTTTGTCTCTGTGTGTTTATAGGCACACCCCTAATTAATCTTGAAATACATAACACAACTCACCCCTCTGTTCAGACTAGGTGCCCGGGTACGGCGCTCGGGCACGGGACACTTGTTCACATTCACGGTGCCCTGATAAGCGTTCACATAGAAAGATTTTCATGGCTTTTACAAGGAATTACAAGGAATATTAAGTGAGAAGCGTGGGCATCACTTTGGGCCAGCACTAAAACGTGTTCACATTAGTGCCCGTACCTGGGCATGGTGCTCGGGTGCTACCTCGACGCACGGTGCCTAGTTTTGATTAGTTTGAGTAGGGCACCGCGAAAAAGTCGTGTTCACATTAGTGCCCGTGCCCCTATTCTGAACAGGACGTCAAACATTGTCGCAACTGTTTTCAACCGTTTTGTGCTTTTTAGTTGTTGTACCTCTGTTGAAGAGGTGTAATTTATCTTCTTGCAATCTCTTGCTATTATACATTAAATTATCATTCCAACAATTTCATAAAAATAAAAAATAGACGCGGGTAAAAAAATAAAAAAATAAACCGTGTATATATAACCTTAAACTCAAACGTCACAATTGGATGACTGCTTCATAAAGAGAAAATAGAATGCGTTCAGTAATCGTGAAAGTACGCAAACTGAACAAAAATATATAGATCAATGAATCCTGTCAGGCTTTCAAACTACGTATTTTCTCTTTATTGACTATAAAGGAACAGGAAGCAGTTTATTACTCACCCTGCAACTAAGCATATGCACTTCCTTCCATTTAAGTTCTTCAGTTTCTCCAAACAGTTCTTCACACCGTTTACTGTTACATGTTTTCAACAGGTGTTGAGTTTTGTCCTCACGTTTTTTACTATCCAACCACTCCTCTTCCTCACCTGATAAATGAACAATTATCATGCATTGAAATAATATAGACCGGACACGGATCCGGACGCTAACGCGGACATGGCCTAGCAAACGCAGATGCAAAAACAAACACACAGACACAGATCCAGACCCGGACGTAGACACAGACAGACAAACGCAGACACACAGACGAACATAGACGGTCACGAACCCAGACCCGGAACCAGACGCAGATACACAGACGCGGACACTGACACTGACCCGGACGCAGACCCGAACCCAGACACACGGACCAAGACACACGGACCCAGACACACGGATCCAGACCCACGGATCTGGACACACGGACCCAGACACACGGACCAAGACACACGGACACGGACACACGGACCCCAAGACCCGGACCTCGGACACACGGACCCAGAGACACGGATCCGGACACACGGACCCGGACACACGGACCCGGACACACGGACCCGGACACACGGACCCAGAGACACGGACCCGGATACACGAACCCGGATACACGGACCCGGATACACGGACCCGGACACACGGGCCCGGACACACGGGCCCGGACACACGGACCCGGATACACGGACCTGGACACACAGACACATATACATACAGACACAGACACACTTACTATTTTCCTCCGATTCAAGATCTGCACCATACCCACTTCCACACGAGTCATAGTTATACTCCGAAACTGAATCGGTATCAGACTCGTCTAAAACACAGAGAAAAACGTATTCAATATCCAAAGTCGTGTACTGTTTATAATCCAGCAATTGTTCACCGTACTTTCTGCTCTCGACACCGCATCATGAACTGCGGCTATCAACTTTTTCAAAGTCGTTTCTGAGACATCAAACTTTTCATTTTCCTCCCTTGCATAAAGAAAACGAAAATGAGAAATAACAATTGTGTTGTGGCTAAAAACTTAAAAACCAAAAAAATTATTTATTATTCAAACACTTATTAATATATTATATATTTAATTTATCAAATTCATTAATATTTCACAAAGAAAATTCAAAAGAAATGAATATTTAATCAATATCTGTAAATTACATACAGATTCGTCTTAATTTACATAAACTTTTCCTTAATTTCCTTAGCTAAAATCAACCCAACTTGCCATTTAGATGCGTCCATTTGATTAGTACGATAAAGCATTCGCAACCGATCAGTATCTGATTTACTACGGCTCGCTTGTAGCTCGTCTTGTAAATCAGATACAGATCGGCTACTCATGCTTTATCTATTACTTAAACACTTTAAACCTTTATTATTTAAACATTTGTTTTTAGTTTGCCTGCTTTAAAAAAGTCCTGAGTTAACCAGGACGAAATAGAGACTTTTCTACACATAATTGTACGCGTAAACCTACTTTAAAATGCCTATATAAACAAAAATTATGTTTATCTTATTTGAAAGAACATTTAAAATGACAAAGTAACATCTTTTGCAGTTCCTTGCTTCGTTGTTAAGATACTTCAGTTCCTTTGATATGCAAATTTAACGTCACATATGTATAATGAGTTATCAGAGAAGGTTATTATATCTTTGCTACTATCAAAGGAAATTTTGAAATTTTACATGTTTGGTATCGTGAGAGGAGCACGCGCAAATGCTTCCTTTGCGTCTGAATGCGTCTGGAGCGACTGCCTGAATTAGTTTACTTGAAAGCTATAAATATTTCGCTTACTATAGCTCAGAGCTAGTTTACAAAATTTACGAAGAATGGTGTTATGATTATGTTCTTGCTGGTCGTGTAAAGAAATATGTGCGAAAAGTTTTAAAAAAGCTACAAGTGTCGGCGAAATGTATATCTAGCTGATAAATTGTACGGGCATGTCTGGGTTGGCACTGTTCAAGATACTGTTTACCGTATACTGTCTTTGATTTTCTTCTAAATGCCCGCTAAAATACTATAATAGTAATAGAGTTGATGTTCTTGGGCATAAATATGTTTTGGCCCTTCTCAGAGCCAACTTTAACCCTCGCTTTCGGCTCGGGCGGAAATGAGCCTGAGACTGACATATTTATGCCCGCGAACGTCAACTCTATTGCTATATTATTTTTCTTGTAACTATGTAACTATATTGTTACCTATACTGAACGATTTTTTCAGCCAGATCTTCATGACCATGTTCTCTCGCGGTCAAAGCAAAGTCTTTATAACAGTCCTCAGAACGTTGCAACGCCGTCATAGATATACCAAGCTTCAGCAAAGCATTAAAAAAGTGCTCGGCGCCTTTTTTGGCCGCTACGTCACACAAATACGCCAGTAATGGTGCATCGACAGGATAATTGTTGTTGCTGGCTGAACGGAGAAAATCCGAACCTAAAAAATCCAGAATAGAATGTTCCTTACTGACTGAAATAATCATTTTAAATAATTACATAAATACATAACCCAACACAAGCAAAACATTGAGAACACTTAAAAAAATAGTAATAAATAATCTAATACTGACGGGGTTTGTGTCAAATATCAGTTTTAAAATCGTCGATTTCAGCATGAATTCTAAAAAAATTGGATAGCAAACTAAAGTAATAGCCATGTGAGGCGTTTTAAGCCTTTTGGTTGGTTCGTTTTTCACTCAATTTTCAAAATCGTTGAAACCTAGTTGAACATTGACGGTACTGAAAAAGATGGCGGCGGCACATTTAACCACAATGTTTTGCGACCTCAAATCAACTCAAATAACAACTAAATATTGTTTATCATGCTCAGTTGAATTATGTAAGCAAGAACGTCATTCCTACCAAAGTTGATTGTTTTAAAACCATATCTTCCAATAATTCTGCAAGAAACAATATTTACTGCACGCAAAGGATTGTAGTTAAATCAGTGAGCTTTATGTAGAAATGGAATGATATCTTTGTGGCGGACAACGTGCCGTATAGTTCCAGTCTTCTACGCGATCTGGTCAAAAGACCGCGTACGAGATTGGAACTATACGTACTTCAGGCCTATATGTCCGCCATGTTTGGCATCAATTTTTGCCCGGTGAATGAACAGCGGATATCACTCCAATTATAGAGCTCACTGGGTTAAATGTATAAGTCGCCATCTTTTTCGGTACGGTCAATTGTGATGTCACGAATGGCGTAAGTATGCTTGTTTTACTGAGATTTTTAGTTAAACTTTTCTTCAACTTCTTTATATTTTTGCATTCAGATGCATTGCTATGACAATATGTCGACATTTTACATTTTCTGTGTTGTATCAAAGAAACTGGCGTCGTAAAAAAAAGTACTCAATACAGGTTTACCTAGTAAACCTTAATTGATATTTTCTTTTAAAATTAGTAATAATAGACGAGAATTTTATCTTAATATGGCTTTGTCGTATTTACAGCCACAAGTAGTTCGAGTATCGTTTTAAGCAGACTTATTGCTTAAATAGAGTAGGAGCTTTCTTAACTCCCAAATTTCAACAAGGTTGTCATGCTCATGCCATCATGCAGGTTTCCTATCCAGTCTCTTTACTATCAATGGTGACACGTTAGTTTTTAAACGTATGCAAAGTGTTTACAAACACGGTATTTTGAAAACGGTAGCATTGACAAAAAGATGCATATAAGAAAAATAGTAAAAGAAAGTAGAAGAATTTCAAATGAAGTCGAATCACTGCTGTAGTAAAAGAAACTTTATTATATAAAATAGAGTGTTTTATTGGTTTTTCCGCCACTAATAAAAGTGATAATCTCACATGTGCGATTATTTATGATAATCGCACATGTGACGATTATCGCTGAATCAGCATTATAGTTTAATGCAATAATAAACAGAACAATACATGGATGCTTGGAAATATGAAATTTATTTCTCGTGTTGAACAGGATATGTCAGATATCCTGGTCAACACTCGAAATAAATTTCATATTTCCGCACATCCATGTATTATTCTCTACTTAAACTAGTGTGACAAGAATATGCAATGTACTGACGGCATCTATATAAAGAAAGTAGAAAGTACCTTGGTTTTCTCCTTTTCCTTTTCCCTTTCCTTTTCCCTTTCCCTTTCCATTTCCTTTTCTCCAGTTGAAATCATTCTTTTTTTCCTCTAATAGTCCATCAACCAATTTATTGGCTATTGTGTCCTTATATTCGAAAGGAAAATCCCCAATTTTATTCCTACTTTCGTTAATAACCTGAACAGTTATCTCGTGTGATCCACGTCTTTTTGCCGCTAAAAGCCCCACAAAGAAACAAAATAGCCAACAAAATAGGAGTCAAATATTTAAGTTTTAGTTGTTTTTTATGTACAATCTGGCGTAAGTAGTTAAACTCAGAGAAAAACTCTGGGCTCCAGACGCGGGACTCAAACCCACAACCTTCCGAATACCAGCCAGACGCTCTAACCATTGAGCCGCTGGAACTCAGATTGCTGACAGAGTTTGTTAACGAGTTGAACAGTAGTTAGAATTCAGGATTGTCCTTAAACCCAAGGGACTTCTCTGTCCCACATGCAGTGTGTTAAACGGAAAAGCATGTAACAGATGAACAAGTAGAGATGTTGTGGTCGGGCCTGAGAGGTAGGAGTTCCTCTCCGAAGGGTTGTAATTAGTTGAAGGGTTACCAAGGAGTTGTGGTTGGGTCTTTGGGTTGCAGGGGGGTTTGTGATTAGGTTTAGAATCAGGAGAGGTGAGGTTGGGGTATGGGGTTGGATTGGGTTTCAATGAGATGAATGAATGATGAGAGAATACGTTGCACAAGTACCTGTTAAACTACAAGTCGCATTGTGTCAGTTATTGTACAAAGCAGGTTCTATAATTCACGTTAAAGAATACCTTGACCCAATATCTTTCAACTCACCAGGGATTACGTCATTTCCAATCAATAAGGAAGGCAGATTTCTATTCACAGTAACTTTACACTTTCCATATGTACTGAAACGTATCAAATATAGTTCACAGGGTATCGATCGAGATGCTATCACGTTAAATGTTTGTCCGCCCTTAAAAGAAATATAAGAACATCACCACATGTGATTATAAAAAAACAACATTTTGAAAACGCAAGCAGTGATTGGTTAAAAGGCGTGTTTCTATATATAACACTATGGAAAACATAAAAAAAATAGTAATGCAATACTCCATTTAATAATCCACCATTTAAGAAATTAAAAACTTTTTCCGTGTTTCTATATAGTTTTATAAAATAACAATTTGAGAACGCAAGCGGTGATTGGTTAAAAGCCATCAAACGCCATTCAATACGCCATCCATGGGCCCATGCGCACTTCACGCTATCTGAATGTATTTCACCGATGCTGTCCCACATGCGGTTGTCACCGACGATCGCATGTGTATAAGTAATTGATGAAATTCATTCAGACTGTTCCAAGCTACACTGATGAGCTGTTGTACAGCAAAACACCGTGTCTGTAGATTGAACTATGTACGCTCCTTCACTTCGGTGTTGTTGAGCACTCTGCGAAGTTGCCGTGGGTACCTATTAGCGATAATGCAACGCTCACTACCCTTGTGGAAGTTTGAGCACTCTGGGCCCATGCGCACTTCACGCTATCTGAATGTATTTCACCGATGCTGTCCCACATGCGGTTGTCACCGACGATCGCATGTGTATAAGTAATTGATGAAATTCATTCAGATTGTTCCAAGCTACACTGATGAGCTGTTGTACAGCGAAACACCGTGTCTGTAGATTGAACTATATATATATATATATATATATATATATATATATATATATATATATATATATATATATATATATATATATTCTATGTACTTACAGATACGTTTGAAAAACTAGGATAGCACTTAAAAGTCACCGGTTCCTGAATTTGATGTTCATCAGCTGCACCTTGATGACAAAGATTACATACACACATTTTAGCACACAATATACAATATATATATATAATAGTGCACGTTTTTGTATAGGTTTATATGTATTTGCACTGTACCTTCTTGATAATCTGAACTCTGTTCGCCCATTTCACTATCAGCTGTGCTTTGGAGACCATCTTGGAAACCACTCTATAAAATAGTTTAGACAAATTACACCAGAAGGAAAAAGAAAAGAAACTATTATTTTTTACGAGAAACTATTATTTTTTTTAATTGGCCTAATGCATGCGACTATTATCTTATTGACCAATTTAACGACCTATTTACGAGCACTCCAGAAACCGAGCTATCTTTGCTTAAGGCTAGTTTCCACTCCAGAAAGTTTCCGGTTGGATAGGAACGGACAGGAAAGTTTCCTTTGTGTTAAAGTCGTTACTTCCGACCGAGAGCTCACAAAATCAAAGAAAACTTTCCTGTCCGTTCCTGTCCTGAGGAAGATTTTCCTGCGTGGAAACTAGCCTTTACTATTATGCATTTAAATATTCGTAGTTTATCACATAACTTTGAGAAATTCTCAGATTTTTTATTCTTGTCTATGTAATATTCCTGGTTACAAATTTATTAATCAGAACCGCAAAGGTAAATCTGGTGGTGGAGTTGCTTTTTATCTCCACGATGAATTAGAATTTAAAATCCGTGAAGATTTGACTCATATATACATATACATATACATATACATATACATATACATATACATATACATATACATATACATATACATATACATATACATATACATATACATATACATATACATATACATATACATATACATATACACATATATATCATATACACACATATATATATATATATATATATATACAGTATATATATATATATATATATGAGACGTTGTTTGTTTACATATATATATATATATATTCAAATGAGACGGAACTTTCGAAATACATTTGGAATCTAAAAGAAAAAACCCAAAGTTTCGACATAACCTGGTCTATACTAAAACACTCAATTTCTTACACGGGAGGATCAAAAAGATGCAATTTATGTTTGGACGAAAAACTTTTCATCATGAAGGCAGACAAACATCTCTTACTAAACAAAAGATCAGAAATAGTTTCGACGTGTCGGCACAAAAATAGATTTCGGATCATCAACCTAAACAATCAAAGGAATGCGCGCAACGTTTCGACGCCCACACCCACGCTCCAAATGAATGCGCCGGACGTTTCGACGCCCACACCCACGCCCCAACTAACGCATTTAAGCAGCCCACTAACCGATATTTTTCAGTCGCCTGATGATCCCGTTTAGGGTGAAACCTCTGGTAGCGAAGACTTTAAGGTAAAACTATACTTTATACTTTGTATTTTGCTCTATCTATATGGTATTGAGCACTCTCTAACATTTCGTGAACCATAACTCACTTATATATATATTTCTAAAACTCATTAATAATTCATGAGGAAAACACAAAGAAAATCCATGTTTAATGAGTGTCTGTATACGTGATACAGATTCCTCTTGATTTACATAAGTTTTAGCTTTGATTTTCTCGACTTAGACAACGTTTTTTTAGAAAAATTACTACGCCAATGAACTAACCAAATCGGATCGTTTTAGAAGTCATTTACAGAATTCGTGTCCGTTCTGTATCGGGATACAGGCACTCGGCTTCGCCTCGTGTCTGTATACCCCGATACAGTACGGCCACTCATTCTGTAAATAGTACATATATATATATATATATATAATATAATATATATATATATATATATGTATGTAATATTTATAAACCGCGCAGGAGGGCTTTATCGGATATAAAACACGAGGCGATAGCCGAGTGTTTTAGAGCCGATAAAGCCCGTACTGCAAGGTTTTTAAATGACTTCTAAAAAGAATCACTTCATACGTTTATTGGCGTAGTAATTTTGAAAATTATGCTTATCTCAGCCGTTAAAAACCAGCGAGGAAATTAGAGCGAGTCTATATCACATATATAGATCCGATACGCTTATGATTTTTCTTTGTGTTTTCCTCATGAATTATTAATGAATTTTAGAAATATATATATATATATATATATATATATATATATGCAACGCTCACTACCCTTGTGGAAGTTTGAGCACTCTGGGCCCATGCGCACTTCACGCTATCTGAATGTATTTCGCCGATGCTGTCCCACATGCGGTTGTCACCGACGATCGCATATGTATAAGTAATTGATGAAATTCATTCAGATTGTTCCAAGCTACACTGATGAGCTGTTGTACAGCGAAACACCGTGTCTGTAGATTGAACTATATATATATATATATATATATATATATATATATATATATATATATTTCTAAAATTCATTAATAATTCATGAGGAAAACACAAAGAAAAATCATAAGCGTATCGGATCTATATATGTGATATAGACTCGTTCTAATTTCCTCGCTGGTTTTTAACGGCTGAGATAAGCATAATTTTCAAAATTACTACGCCAATAAACGTATGAAGTGATTCTTTTTAGAAGTCATTTAAAAACCTTGCAGTACGGGCTTTATCGGCTCTAAAACACTCGGCTATCGCCTCGTGTTTTATATCCGATAAAGCCCTCCTGCGCGGTTTATAAATATTACATATAAAGTATGAAGTATAGTTTTACCTTTTTTTTTACTAAGCCCACTTATAGTATATATATATATGGGCTTACCTCAAATGTTGATGGTCGCTACTGTCAGTTTCACGTTGGGCGATCTTCATATATATAATATATATATTTCGACGTGTCGGCACAAAAATAGATTTCGGATCAACAACCTAAACAATCAAAGGAATGCGCGCAATGTTTCGACGCCCACACCCACGCTCCAAATGAATGCGCCGGACGTTTCGACGCCCACACCCACGCCCCAACTAACGCATTTAAGCAGCCCACTAACCGATATTTTCCAGTCGCCTGATGATCCCGTTTAGGGTGAAACCTCTGGTAGCGAAGACTTTAAGGTAAAACTATACTTTATACTTTGTATTTTGCTCTATCTATATGGTATTGAGCACTCTCTAACATTTCGTGAACCATAACTCACTTATATATATATATATATATATATATATATGTTGTTTGTTTACACCTTTTACGTTTCTCTCTGACGAAAGGCCTTCCCTCGAAACGTTAGACTCCTATATGTTCTCTGTTTCGGCAGTATATCTAACCTAACTATATTTCGATATATATGTGTAGAGTTTCACACCCGTAGACGATCTTCAGACAACTGGAAGAGAAATTCGTAGTGGCTGTCCTTTTATAAGGTTTTCACGTCATGTCAATGGAATGTAGCGGTGGCGTTGCGTCGGTATGTTTCAGGTTGCGTAGGCAGTATCTGTTTCGGTGGCGGCATTTTGAAAATATATCAGTTCTTTTGTTTCGGAGGCTTCAGAATCGGCTTTCATTATACACATTTTTTCTTCGAGGCACAAATTGCATCTTTTATCCCCGCTTTTGTAGGATCTTGCGCCCTTCAAAATTGACCATTTCACGGAGTGATCACGTTTATCCATCTTCAGTTCCCAAATATAGCTTGATAGGGCTCAACAGAAACACGATTAAAGTTAGCTACAGTTGCATGGGAAACATGAGAAGTATTATCAACAAACACAACGCCCGTATCTTTTCAAAACTAAACAACGATAACACTAACTCTGACGAAACCAGCTGCAATTGACGAAACAAGGATGGCTGCCCTCTACAAGGAAACTGCCTCGCCACGAACTTAATTTACCAGGCCGAAGTTAGCACAAACGACGATACGACAACAAAAAAATACATTGGCATGAGTGTAAACTCTTTTAAAACTCGCTACAACAATCACACGAAATCATTCCGTGACGCGAGATATTCGAAAGAAACGGCCCTATCAAGCTATATTTGGAAACTGAAGATGGATAAACGTGATCACTCCGCGAAATGGTCAATTTTGAAGCGCGCAAGATCCTACAAAAGCGGGGATAAAAGATGCAATTTGTGCCTCGAAGAAAAAATGTGTATAATGAAAGCCGATTCTAAAGACCTCCTAAACAAAAGAACTGAAATATTTTCAAAATGCCGCCACCGAAACAGATACTGCCTACGCAACCTGAAACATACCGACGCAACGCCACCGCTACATTCCATTGGCATGACGTGAAAACCTTATAAAAGGACAGCCACTACGAATTTCTCTTCCAGTTGTCTGAAGATCGTCTACGGGCGTGAAACTCCTGAGTAACAACGAACACCCTTCAGTTATCTCACATATATCGCTCTATCTCCCGAGATATTGAGCACTGTTTGAAACGTCGATATAAGACATCGTTACTATATATATAGATATATACTTACAGATACGTCGGAAAAAGTAGGGTAGTACTTAAAAGTCACCGGCTCCTGAATTTGATGTTCATCAGCTGCACCTTGATGACAAAGATTACATACACACATTTTAGTACACAATATATATAATAGTGCACGTTTTTGTATAGGTTTATATGTATTTGCACTGTACCTTCTTCATAATCGGAACTCTGTGCGCCCATTTCACTATCATCTGTGATTTGGAGACCATCTTGGAAACCACTCTATAACATAGTTTAGACAAATTACACCAGAGAAAAGGGCAATGTTTGGTGCTATTTTGACCTGCATTTAATGGACCTTTTACCTTTTAGGAAAAACCCGCAATGCATTGTGGTAGTTGGGTATCACTTCACTTCCAGGTGAAATGGCTGCCGCGAGGCGAGCACTTTTACTTGGAAGAATAATTGATTAGTTTTAACCGCTTTTATCTTTCGAGAGTAAACTTTACTTATTGCAGCATAACTAGGGGGGTATTTACTACATTCTGTGGAAAAGGTAATGAAGTTACTGCAGTCGTTGTCGAGAAAGTCAATTCAGAGTGATCGACTGAGCGAACACGCTTCGAACAAAAACATTTATGAAGAAAGGTCTGTGCAAGCGTTTGCAGGTGAGTAAGCTTATCAAGTGGCGATCAATAAAATATTTTGCTATGTGGATATTTGTTTGTAGTTTATCTGTACAGATCGTGTCGTTTTTGCAATTGTGCAGGTCTCTTTAATGCCTTTTTTCGCTTATTGAGACTGACAAAGTTTGGCCATGCTTCCGATCAGACGTTCGATAAACAATACCCCTACTAACAATGTTTTGGTTCTGTTTTGGCCCGAAAACTAAGCTTGTCCAGTGAGCAAAAATTCAGGTTTTTACAAGAGCTGCAACTCAAAAGTGCTTTCGCGACTTTTGCGGGCGTTGTTTTGCTTATTTTCTTTGTGTCTTGATTCGTCTCCTCCCAAGTATTAAATTTAGTAAGTTCTGGTAGGGGGACGATCAAACCCAGAGGGATTTGACATTTTTTGAAAATTTACGTCAAATTCCTTACCCAGGGGGCAAACATTTGTGTCAAATAAAGAAACAAACTTTTCTGTGGTTCCACCATTGTATCAATATAAATGCACCTATCAATGTTAAGCCCCAGGGTGGGGGCAACCCACAGGGATAGACTTTGTAGGAAAACATTGTCAAATTCCCCTGCAGTAAAATAGCCTTGTTGGTCAAAATACCCCTCCCTGGGAAATATCAAGTGCTAAAATATAATATTAAGATCATTTTATGTGTCAAAAATCCCATCCCTCGAGCTTGTCAAGAAAGTCAAATTTCCCTGTCTTGGGAAGTCCCACCATGGGGCTTAACATTGATAGGTGCATAACAATTGATTCAAGGAGAAACAACATTAACAGCATAATAAAGCAGTCAGAACAAAATCTATGCACAGTATGTGGTAGTGTTCAGGGAGCTAGACGTTTTAAATATTACGAATAAATGATAAACTAGAAACTAAACTAATTGCTCTTGTGGTTGCCCAGGTGAAAATCTTATTAAGATCTTACAAGATCTTACAAGATCTTGTAAGATTCTTATAAGATGACTTTTCTTAATAAGAATCTTAGTAAGATTGTAAATCTTACTAAGATCTTATAAGATTCTTATAAGATAATTTTTCTTATTAAGAATCTTAGTAAGATTGTAAATCTTACTAAGATCTTAATATTAAGATCTTAGTAAGATTTAAAATCTTAATTGAATTTAGATTCTTGATAAGATCTTATTAAGATCTTAGTAAGATTTAAAATCTTAATTGAATTTAGATTCTTGATAAGATCTTATTAAGATCTTAGTAAGATTTAAAATTTTAATTGAATTTAGATTCTTGATAAGATCTTAGTAAGATCTTAGTAAGTTTCTTGTAAGATGTTAATAAGATTATAGTTTAAAGTCTAAATAAATGATAAAGGGGCAGTGCCCCGAAACGTTAAAATTTTTTAAAGTCTTACTTGTGATAGTTTATAGTATACATAAAATCTTAGTAAGATCCTATTAAGATCTTACAGTAGTAAGAATTCATACTATGTATATTACATAAATAAAAACAAATTTAAACACCTCTGCGCTGATAAAACGGACGAAATTCACTGATGCTAACAACATGCACGAATTTGTTACCCCGAAATGGTAAAATAAAGTTTTTTAAAGTCTACTTGTGATGGTTTATAGTATACATACAATCTTAGTAAGATCCTATTATCTTAAAGAAATCTTATTAAGATCTTAGTAAGAATTGATTAATGAAGAATTGATATGTAACATTACATAAATAAAAACAAATTTAAACACCTCTGCGCTGATAAAACGGACGAAATTTATGATGCTAACAACATGCACGAATATCTTAAGGAAAAGCTACATTCAAATGATTCAAGCTGCTGAAACCTGCATCATGCCACCCATAAAGCGCTGACATGTCAATAATTATCAGATCACACTCGCCCACTCGCCCACTTACAAAAAGAAGCGCGCGACGGAACCTTCCTATATTTGTTTCTTGAGTTTCGAAATTTTGAAGGACGGAAAAAGATTAGAATGCATGAAGATAACACACAAATAAAAATGCGAACAGCATGGCTAATGGTTTGACAGGTTCTAGGCAGGATTTTTGTAGACAAATTTACTAAATATTTCCTGTCACTTGCCGCGCATCAAATGTCTTTATGTTAATGCATTTAATGAGCAATGACAGTCTTCTCATGTACCCAATTGTTTCACATCTCCTTTCTAGTAGGTGTTTAGCACTTCTGGCTATACTGTAACGCCAGACGATTTTAGTCTGGTTAGCTTCGGACAACCATGAAATAAGTTGATTGTGCACATGATATACGGGAAAGAACAACGCATTCCATTAACATTCTTTATAAGTAGTCAAACACTTAGCTGTTTCCGCTCGACCAAAACCCAAACTCACTGGTCGAAGGTTGTAAAATACGCTAAAATTTACCCACATAATTTATCTAGCCATACAAGAACTTAGCAACACAGGCTACGACGTAGGCAGTAGCCTACACAAAAACAACTGAGGCGCGGAGTATATATTTTTTTCTCCATTATGTAAAAATGACAATTGCCCGAAGCAAGCGCTTATCAGTTACCGAAGTCTGCTGGCTTGTCAAATGTAAAATGATCTTGGCGCCTTGTTATCTTTTCAAATTCTGAGCTTATTTCATATTGAAGACAACCACGTTGGTGACTGTGTTGAATTTTCACTTCTAAAAAATGAGCGAACGTCTACAGATGAAGAAGCTGATCAAAGAAAATCCGAAAGGTAATTGTCAATCATAAGTCATTTATTTCATAGATATAAAGTGAAGTAGCGGTATTTCGGGACTATTATAATATATTTTACAGGAGCGGAAGGCTGCTTAAATACTTCAGGAATGAAAGTTGAGCAACACGAATTCTAAAGTTGAACAGTCGACAATATCTTTTTTTGAAGCGATAGTATAAACGAACAGCGTGTATGTGGATTGTGAAGCCTAAAATAAGCATTAACAGGACGACATACGCCTGTACAGTTAGCACTTTATGGTCAATTGAACTCTTTATATTTCTAAGTTTTTAATTTACCGTGAAGTGATAGAGTTAGACGTTCGTCAAGCTCAAATACTCAGATTAACGCCAAGCTCTTCGACGTACCACATCTTACGTACAACTCTTAGCAAATACCGTGAAGTGTCAACTGTGTTTGGGTGTCTTGTTGTGCCAGCTAGTATGCTTATTTTACAAACGTTACACAGGCTTAAGTCTAAGGCTGCAGTGTTTCAAAGCATATTAAACTTGTTACAAACGACTTTCCTGTTTTGTAAAGTGACAATATCACTTCGTCTCAATCCTGTCTCAAACTGCCATGCAAGCAACACATGCATGCCAAGCGAAAAACCATGCAGTAGCGTGAAAATTATGTCAAATTTGAATTGCAATGATTACCAAACATGAACTGTAAATTTTATAGAAATAGCGCAACAATTGAAGCAGTGCTTATGAAACTGAAATACTTTCTCTCAGTTTAATTAAGTTTTTTAACACGTGGGTGTTATAAACGTTTGTCACTTGTCAGTCCACTCAGAGACTTGACTTGAATCGGTATTCGCTGCAAGATTTGCCGTGATTAGTACTTATAATATACATACCCTATTTCTCACAGCAAAACACTGTGTCGTATATATATATATATATAAAGTAAGTATAATTTACAGTAAATGCACTTCGTACAGATATAAATTCTGATCTGTAGTGTTTATTATTTCAGTTTTTTACTTCAATAATTTATTTTTATCAGATGAAATTGTCTCCAGAGAGCTTCTGAAATTAAAGAAAATTACGGAGTCTATAAAGCAACGTGATAAGGTGTTGTATGTAAGCTGTATTTTAATATATTTATGTCATTAAACACCTTAAATTTGTGCCCCACATTAATTTCTTAGACACCAAATTTCTCCAATATTAAGCTTGTGCTAAGTTTACACTAGTATGTAGTTTGTAAATGTACTGCAACATTTACTTGGCAAAACTAATAATAAAATGTTATATGGCAGCTTAATTGTTAGGAAAATATTTTTAGATTTAACTATTAGTTACTTTTATCTTATAGTTTTACATATTTCATGGTTTTATACATATTTTTATTGCATTCTTTGATTTTTCCTTATAATAGATTATGCAAAAAGATGATGAAATTGTAACAGACGATGAGGACAATATTAGTTCTAGTACGCTGAAGAAAGAACAATTAATAAGCCATAAACATGACCAGGCAATTAACAATGTAAAGTTCACCCCATTTTATATATAATTATTATATTCTGTAGTAATATAAGTTGATTATATAACGTTTACTTGGTTACATTAAATATTTGTATTTAAAATTATAAGCACCACATTTTTTATGTTACATTTAGGAGGCATGGAAGGATTCAGTCGAAAAGGAAAGGAAAATAAATTCTCCAAAGAAACGGTTGATGCCAGTCAAAACATAAAACTCAAGTCAACTTGTAAGTTAGAAATTATTTAATTTTGACCAGCTATTATTTTAATCTCAGTATTTATAATTCTAAACCTTCAGTTTCCATTTAATGTGGGAAACCAAACAAGTTAAATAGATTAATTAATATTACATTGTATAAATAATTAGTTACAAGACATTAGACTAATGAAATACCTCTTTAAAATTGACTTTTAATTGGTATTTAGAAAAATGATCCATCTAACATCTTCTCCTTCTTGTAACTCTCCTGAAATGTGCACTCAGTCATCCCAGCAGCAATTAGAGCAGATGGTAAGATTTATCCTTAACATGGAGTAATTATGGTTCTTATATCTTAAGCAGTTTCTCAAAAATTAACTAATTACAGTAGTTATCTAGATGGTTTGGAAAGTATATGTTTTCTTTTTATGGGTTTGAATCATTAAGTTTAATAGTAAGCTAAAATATTATTTAGTACATGTAATACAAATGTATTATTTCTATTTTTAGGATTATAATAATACAAATCTGTTAGCAGTGCCAACTGGTGGTGAAATAAAGAAATATGCTTTACGACTTTCATAAATTGTATTTGAAGAAGCTGAGATGAAAATGGAATTATTGGGCCAATTGGGAAAAAAGTGGAGGACCGCCAGTGTTGAACTGGACAATGAAAGAGTCCAGATAAATGCTTGTTCATCTACGGTGTACGGTGTATAACACTTGTACGATGAAGATCTTGCAACATCTTACAAATTAGATTCTTGTTAAGATTCTTACAAGATATTTACAAGATCCTTACAAAATTCTTACTAAGATTCTTACTAAGATCATTACAAGATTCTTACTAAGATTCTTACTAAGATTCTTACTAAGATTCTTACTAAGATTCTTGCAAGATTCTTGCAAGATTCTTACAAGATTCTTACAAGATTCTTACAAGATTCTTACAAGATTCTTACAAGATTCTTGCAAGATTCTTACAAGATTCTTACAAGATTCTTACAAGATTCTTACAAGATTCTTACAAGATTCTTACAAGATTCTTACAAGAAATTCTAACAAGATTCTTACAAGATTCTTATATAAGAATCTTAATAAGATTCTTATTAAGATTTTCCACCTGGGTGATTAAGAGCATTTAAGCCCATTTCAAACCTTGCACTACTGAAGAGGGCAGTTTCCAGATTTATACACTATCAGATTTATACACTACATTTCAATACTTGGTGGTCACCAGACTCCCACACAAAATTATCAAATATCCCCTCTCGGGATGGTTGTTTTTGTCAAATTCCGAACCCACAGGGGCATGGAGGTTGTTACGTCCCATTGGGTTGCCCATCCCCCCTCCCCTGGGGCTTAACATTGACAGGTGATTAGTTTTAATATGTCGTAAAATAATTTAAATTCAACATTGTTTATTTACTAAATATTAAAAAAAAAGTGTGGAGTTTTTCTCTGTATGTGTTGTGTACATTGAACTTTTCTCAAATAGTTTTAGTTACTTAGATATTAGTAAGTAAAAACTCAAGGTATAAATATAAACTTTATATTGTGTTTGTGCAGTGTTCTAGAACTATAAATACAACCTAGTTAATACAGTAACTTAGAGGTGCTCCCAATTAATCGATTATTTTTTCGTTTTTTACTGCAATCGATTATACTTAACAATAATCGGATCATCTATAAATCTATAACAACCCTGCACAGCATGATGCTGGAATGAGTTTCTTTCCAGAATTAAAAAATTGTGACAAGATGGGCATTGTCGTTGTGATCAAATGACAAACTGACAAAGGTGACTTGTTTTGATTGGAGTGGCAAGTGTAAACTGTGAGAGTGCGAGAAAGTGCGCAATCTATAACCGTGATTAAAGTGATTTAAAACATGAATAGTGACTGAATTGTTGGGCGACAACAAGGGAGGCAATCCCCAACAAATTATTTTAGTAAAAACTTTATAAAAGCACCCCCTTCCTTTGAATGGACAAACCACCATGGACATGTCGTATTTAAATTATTTAATCAATACGATTAATCGATATTAATGGATTGTTGACAATGATTAATCGATTATGAAAATGAACCGATGGGAGCAGCTCTACAGTAGCTTATTACAGTAATATAATATTTTAACCTAAAATAACATTTGTAGTGCTTGGCTTAACTTGTTAAATATGTTGATAGTTGAATAGTTTGTAAATGAAATTATAAATATTTGTACTGTATATACATATTAGGAATATATTTATAATATTAAATTAGTTAAATTAGTTAGAATATAATTTATTAATATGAAGGATGAACCTTGCACTTTGAAGGAGGCAACAAACTGTGCCAAGGTGAGACAAAGTGATGGACAAGAGACTTGAAATTCTTCCACCTTTATTTACCTATGAGCTGTTGCAAAAGCATCTGGGATTCTGGGAACTGAATTAGCCAGTGACAACTCTACTGGTGCTGTCAAAACAGAATCAAATAACTGAAGAAATTGTCTGTGCTAACTATGTGTAAGGCTGGTATTAAAGGAGGATGCTGTAAACACGTTCTAGCATTGCTATTCCTAGCCTAGTTTATCATTTATTCATTTGTTAATATTAAAAACGTCCAGCTCCCTGAACACTACCACACATATATTTTGTACTGACTTCTTTATTATGCTGTCAATGTTGTTTCTCCTTGAATCAATTGTTATGCACCTATCAATGTTAAGGCCCAGGGTGGGTGGGGGCAGGCAACCCATGGGATATTGACTGATCAACATATTCCGAGACAGGGAAATTTGACTTTCTCAAGGGATGGGATTTTTGACACATAAAATTATCTTAATATTATATTTTAACACTTGATATTTCCCAGGGAGGGGTATTTTGACCAACAAGGCTATTCTACTACAAAGTCAATATCCCTGTGGGTTGCCCCCCACCCCCACACTGGGGCTTAACATTGATATGTGCATTTATATTGATACAATGGTACGTGGAACCACAGAAAAGTTTTTGCCCCCTGGGGTAAGGAATTTGACGTAAATTTTCAAAAAATGGCAAATCCCCCTGGGTTTGATCGTCCCCCCTACCCTGGGGCTAAACTTTGACAAGTGCATAATTCTAAAACTTACTAAATTACTGCATTAGGCGTCAATGACAGACGGCTGGGAGGAGACGAATCAAGACACAAAGAAAATAAGCAAAACAACGGCTGCAAAACTCGCGAAAGCACTTTTAAGTTGCAGCTCTTGTAAAAACCTGAATTTCTGCTCACTGGACAAGCTTAGTTTTCGGGCCAAAACAGAACCAAAACATTGTTAGTAGGGGTATTGTTTATCGAACGTCTGATCGGAAGCATGGCCAAACTTTGTCAGTCTCAATAAGCGAAAAAAGGCATTAAAGAGACCTGCACAATTGCAAAAACGACACGATCTGTACAGATAAACTACAAACAAATATCCACATAGCAAAATATTTTATTGATCGCCACTTGATAAGCTTACTCACCTGCAAACGCTTGCACAGACCTTTCTTCATAAATGTTTTTGTTCGAATCGTGTTCGCTCAGTCGATCACTCTGAATTGACTTTCTCGACAACGACTGCAGTAACTTCATTACCTTTTCCACAGAATGTAGTAAATACCCCCCTAGTTATGCTGCAATAAGTAAAGTTTACTCTCGAAAGCTAAAAGCGGTTAAAACTAATCAATTATTCTTCCAAGTAAAAGTGCTCGCCTCGCGGCAGCCATTTCACCTGGAAGTGAAGTGATACCCAACTACCCGAATGCATTGCGGGTTTTTCCTAAAAGGTAAAAGGTCCATTGGTTGCGCTAGTACTGAAAGAAAGAGGACTTGAGACAAATGTGTGTAGATTTGATCAACAGAGAGGTCAGTGCGTTCATTTAGTATAAATGGTGGCTCTGACATGTAAAAATAATAACGGAGTTGTTTTTATCTAGACGATGAATTAGAATTTAAAATCCGTGAAGATTTGAATTATATATAATGACTCTGAAGTACTCGAAACAATTTTCATTGAAATCCATAACCCTCTTATTAGTGGTGTAGTATACAGACCGCTTAACAATAACGCTGAGGCTTTTCTCGTCAAATATAATAATATTATTTCCCATATCTCTACAGAAAATAAAGTCTGCCATATAATGGGAGATTTTTTAATCTTAATCTTTTAAACAACGAGTCATGCGATCACGGGCGAGTTCTTTGATAGCATGCATGCTCTCTTTTATGTCGACTCCTTTAATCTCAAAACTATCTAGAATAGCTGCCAACTCAGCAACACTCATTGATATTTTTACAAATGATTACGCGCATTACTTAAAATGTGGTCTTTTATTTACGGATATATCTGCTCATTTCCCAGTTTTTGCAATATCGGATCAAAATCACAACTTTCTAAACCAAAAACAAAATAAAATAAATAAGATTCGAAATTTTAATGAAACAAACCGAATGAAATTTAACGATGTCTTAAGTCCAACTGGTCCGTAGCGTATAACTCAAACAATTCGAACAAGTCATATGATGCCTTTGTTGAAAAATTCTCTCAAATTTATGATAACTGTTTTCCTTTGGGACGTTCAAACAGCAAAACGAAAATTTTCCTTGAAAAACCATGGATTTCGTACGCGCTCCTAAAATCAATTAAAAGGAAAAATAAACTTTATAAGCGCTTTGAATAACAACACGAAGTATAAATCTTATAAGAACAAATTGACCCATTTATTAGGAATTGCTAAACAGCAATATTATGAATCTAAAATTGAGAAAGCTAGTAATAATATCAAACAAACTTGGAAATTATTAAATGAAATTTTAAATAAACGTAGTTCTAAGTCTAAGCTGTCTTCAAGGTTCATGCACAATAATTCTGAAATTACAGACCCAAATCAAATAGTAAATAAATTCTGTAGTTATTTTTTCAGTATTGGTCAAAATCTAGCCAGACAGATTCCTGTTACTTCAATATCCGCTAAGTCTCTTTTAAATGGAAATTATAATGAGTCTATATTTCTTAACCCGACAACAAATGAAGAATTGGTCATTATTGCTATGACATTTCATTCCGGCAAGGCCCCAGGATATCATGGAATAAAAATGTTCACGATTAAACAATCGATGTTTCCCATTTGCGAACCCCTTTCTTGCATAATTAACCTATCAATTTCTACTGGTATTGTTCCTGAAAATATGAAAATTGGAAGAGTAGTACCAGTTTTTTTTAAAAAAGATGACCCTGCTCTATTTACCAATTATAGACCAATTTCAATTTTACTCTGTTTCTCTAAATTTCTCGAAAGAGTAATTTATAACGGAATTTTGGAATTTATAAATCAAAAAAGTAATTTATATTTGCGCCAATACGGTCTTAGAAAAAATCATTCTACTTATCTAGCAATGTTACAATTAACTGAAAATATTACTTCAGTCTGCTCTTTACCGAAAGGAGCTCGCAATTGGAATTTTTCTTGATTTATCTAAAGCCTTTAACACCGTAAACCATCAAATCGTATTTGACAAGTTGTATCACTATGGTATCCGTGGTATTGCTTTAGACTGGGTAAAAAGTTACTTCCACAATAGAAAACAGTTTGCTCAGTTTAATGAGTCTTACTCTTCCTATCAAAATATTACCTGCGTGTTCCTCAAGGCTCGATCTTAGGTCCGCTGTTCTTTCTAATTTATATAAATGACCTATGTAACGTCACTAACTTATCAAAATTTTTGCTATTTGCAGATGACACAAATATTTTTATATCTCACAAAGACCCAAATTGTTTATTTGACTTGGCAAATACCGAGTTAATAAAAATTTCTACTTTGTTTAAAGCAAACAAGCTCTCATTGAACTTAACATTTTATGTTGTTGAAACACGTCAAAGAAAGAGCATATTAGATGGACCTTTGATCATTGAGGATAAGCAAATAGAGCAGGTGTCCCATATCATTTTTGGGTGTAATTTTAAATCAAAATTTATCTTGGAAACCACACATAAATTATTTAGCTTCCAAAATAGCTAAGTCAGCTGGTATTATATACAAGTCCAAATTCTACTTGCCCAGTAAATCTTTACTCTTACTCTATTATTCATTAGTCTGGGCATCTAGCTACATGTCATATGTATCAAATTTGAAAAGACTAATTATTTTACAAAAACGAATTGTACGTTCGACTGATAAGGCAGATTATCTTGCCTCAACCAATTTTAAAGAAATTAGAAACTTTGAAAGTAACAGAAATAAACTCTCTACAGAAAGGCATTTTTATGTTTTCGTACTGTAATCACTTGCTTCCCGCAAGTTTTAACGATTTATTTATTTCTGGCTCGCTAGTTTATATAGTCATCACACAAGATCTGCGCAAAATCTTCGTTCTCATTGTTGCCGAACGACGTTAAGACTATTGCCTATTACTTATCAAGGCCCTTTGTTGTGGAATTCTTTAGATGATAGTTTAACATATTTAAGCAGCCTATCAAAATTTAAGACGAGTTTTAAAGTAGTACTCTTACAGGCTTACTCTAGCGATTAGTGTTACACGGTCTGTACATCACTATATTTGTACACTTATTCTTATAATTAAAATTTTCTGTGCTTATTTATCTAAATAACCAAAATAACCAAACTTAAAATAGATGTCACCACATAATGCAAACTTTGTAAATATAGCCATATTTGTAAACTAGAGGAAGCCAAAACGTTATAAGCTCTTCGCTTCTAGTCTAGGCTTCCTTGTCACTATTATTAGTATATTTGAAACCGTAACCATCCAGGTCAGCTTACCCATGGTCACCCATGGTTATTCCTTTTTCGTTTTTACATGAACCTGGGTTGGCTCCTTTTTTTTCCAACCCGGGTCAGCTTCGGCTCAACCTATAGTTTGGGAATGTTTTCCTGTCCAAGCAGAGCTCTGGTGGCAAGACATGTCGATAATTAATTCACTAAACAACATGGCAAACATCAACATGGCTATACTCTGTGATGTTGCGGCGAATTTAACTCAGTGACGAGCAAGAAAAATCCCACGGGATCACGCCAAAAACGTCCAATACGCATGCGAAGTAAACAAAAATCTGATCACGGGCTCTAAAAATATGTTATCATGTATTTGTATCAGGCCACATATATATACATACGAACAGCCATGTACTAATTAACCGCCCGCGTGTTGCGAAGTTCGTTGAGAAGTTCCAAAGTTCGTTCGCAACTTTATAACTACGTAAACAAGGTTGCCAAATTATCCAATTAAACCGCGAAGCTCATTTTGATTGGATAATTGGCAACCTTAGCTTGTTATATGTTTTTAAATTGGTTGCGCAAGTACTGAAAGAAAGTGGACTTGAGACACAGTTCCAAAAGGATGTAGACTTGATCAACAAAGAGGTCAGTGCGTTCATGATTTAGTATGCATGGTATCGTTAGCTCTGACCGTTATTATCCTTAATTGTTAGCTGACTCTTCGGTCAAGAATCCAGATTCTATTATGTAATATAATTTATTTTAGAATAAACGTAAGTACGTAACTATACACCATTGTGTTCTTACGTCATTCTGGTTGTTTGGTTGTTTCACAGAATAATAAATTGGATGAGGCTGAGCATGATATTAACAATTATTAAACATTGAACAAGGTCTGGATAATTCTTGATATCATGCGTAAGCCAAATCTAATAGTTGTTTTATTATACATTCAAAATAGTTACACTAATTAAGATGCAAGGAAAGTTTGTCAGTAAAAAGGACTCATCCGATTATTCTTTCAAAACGGACTATATTAAAGATTTTGCTATTTTGTAATTTTCGCGCGCTTTGTCGTAGTTGTCGTCATCAGCATCCAATAACTTTAATCGGCTTCGACAACGGACAACGGCAAAATAATTGACAAGGGAAATTATCGAAAAAGAAGAACTTTAGAATCATGGCACACTGCAAAAACAATCAAAGCTGACAACAATTCAAAGCCATTACCAGAAGAATACGCTATTTTACTTCAAAAATGACACCGAAAATCGAAATCGAAAGAAACAACTCGTTTTCACTTATTCAATCGTTCGTAGACAAGCCGAATGAAGATGGACGAAGCACAGAAACAGAAAGCAGATATAGACGCCATATTTACTAGATCACATTACCCTGTTACTTACTTCGTTGCTACATCGGCAAACATCGGCACAGCTTCGCTTATATTGGGTCTATCATTCGCTCCGAACGTTTCGCGCGCCGATGAATCTGATAGAAGCAACCTATTACGTCACAAAAGTGCGAATATCCAGCCAGGCTGTCAGTCAGATAGGTTTTTACGGGTACATAACGTCTACCTTGCTATAGCAACGTAGACGCAAAAATAGTTTGAAAACATGGCTATTTAGATTTGTCCATTTGATAGCCGGCGATCTGTACTATAGTTATAACTTACATACTTGTATTGTGTCACATCCACGTTTATAATCTATATAGAACTTAATGTGCCGGAAAGCCCTTGTGATTGTGAATTACCTGTTGTACTGCATTGCCTATCAGACTATATGATGAGACTCAGCGTTGTTTGAAAGGAAATATATATTTGCATTTGTTTCGCTCTCAGCTCAACTCAAAGTCATTTTGTCCTCAACTCAGAGGCGTTTAGCCCCGACAGTTACAGACAAAACAGTTTATCGTTACAGAATATGGAAAGGCTATCCTGATCTATTTACTCTAAAATGCATCGTTGCTGATTATGCATCGAAATAGTATACTGCGTATGCTATAAAGCAGTCTAACCAAGCGATCAAATCAAAAACTAAACGGCTCTCAGTAAATGCTCCTGCCATGATTATAACACATTTTTTGCTTCATAGATACTTAATATATCGATCTTTCCCCTGATTTTTTTATTGGTTTTAGGAATATTCAATACCCATTCCGCCACTGAGGCAAGCAACTTGCCTTTTGGTTCAAAACAACTTGTTTATTGAAGCAAACAACTACTGCACCAATTCAGGAAAATTACAACAAAATTGTAAATCACAATCAACACTTTGCCGTTAAAACTCAACATACTGTAAACTAAACATGTCATACTGTTGTATTAGAATGGCGGTAACAATTGAGTACTCAAATTGGTATGCAAAATAAATTTGTAAAAATTAAAGAGGATGCCTTTTGTCCAGAAATGTGTATGTGGAGTATGCTATATTGTGTATCTTGCATTATTACTCGCAATAGAAAATCAGACATTGAGGAAAATCCTGGACTCATTGTTTTCGAGATACTTGACCAAAGTCAAACAATCCGTGCCAGTTTTAGTCAAGGCAAACAATCTGTGTCAATTTTAGCTATGTTATTGACTGCGATAATACTTATTCAGATAAAAGATATAACCAGTGTCTAACATATTATGACAGTATTATTTGTGCATATATATATAGTAGCAAATTCTTACATGCTACACTATTGATATGTATTTTATCAAATTAAATTGGCCATTTCCTATTTTGGCATATTGCTAGCATGTGCTCTATTGTTACATTAATTACACCACCTGTGTCTTTGATGATTATCTTAACCAAAGGCCGATTCGCATGATTCCATTTTTCTCCTGGTGCATGTAATGTGGATTTACTTACGATAGTAGTGGGTTATGTGTTTGCAAATTCTTACAATTACTATAGTTGTTATCAAACCATATGCTTCACAAGGAAAGTTGTGAATAGCTCGTTTGCACATGACATTACCTACACCATCTTGGTTGATTTTTCGGTTGGCAAACACTGTTGCAATTGACACAATGCTGACTGTCACGTTTGTTTTAGCAAAGGTATTGCAAATTAACTGGAAATGAACCAAGATAGTGTCACGTGAATGTAAACAATGTATATCGCAAAGCCCTGGGTAGGAGGTTGTGTATACCATAGCCCTAAACGTAAATGCATGTACGCATTGCGTGCCTATTTTTGAAGTTGGAGTGATTTTAGCTAAGTAAATTGAGGAAAAAGTTTATGTAAATGAGGACGAATCTGTATGCGATTTACAGATATTGATTAAACATGCATTTCTTTTGAATTTTCCTCTTGAATTTTTAATGAATTTGATGTTTATTATTAGTTTACCCGTCGAAGATTGGAGACCGGCAATCGAAAGCTCGTGAGAAATATAATTTATTGGTCAAGAACGTTTGCTTATCAATTAGTTAAAAATAATTCGCATAATTCTCATTACCGTTTCCAGGGAAGAAGAGCTTCCACTGTCTTGTGTGTGTCTACCTTGTAGTGTTTGCTCCTAAAAATGAATAAAAATATTCATAAAGCTGCAATATCTTATTTTATTGATGTGCCAAGTTACTGTAACGACGGATATTATGATCTATATCGTGAATGAACTATCTAGCTTAGTTACCTAAATATATAGTAAGGTTGGATATACAAAAAAAGCGGCAATGCGCTTTCGGCACTGTGGGAAGACATTACGTCGGACCTGCAAGTTTTGGCGGGAAAATTTTTGAGTTGATTTGAATGAAAATAAAAGAGAACTTCGCAATACACGGCGGTAAAGTAATATGAAATCAACAGTAAATGAATATAGATCACTAAATACACGTTTATAAAACTGGTCTGGGGTAAAAAAGGAAAAACTAAAATTAAAAGATTCAAAATAATCAATCCGTACCTCGCCGTTTACCGTGCTATCTAGAAAAGAAATATCTAGAGAAGAGGAAATGTATTTAAAGCTTAATCAAATTTGGTACAAGATAAAACAGGCAAATAAGACATTCGGGAAGGAGCTAGGGAGTAGACATTCACCGTAGGTTTTCACCTTTCAAGGAACATGAAATTCAAAATAAATTAATAAATAAATAAACAAACACACAAACAAACAAACAAACAAACAAACAAACAAACAAACAAACAAACAAACAAATAAAATAAAATAAAATAACTAAACAACTAAACAACTAAACAACTAAACAACTAAACAACTAAACAACTAAACAACTAATCAACTAAACAACTAAACAACTAAACAACTAAATTGATAAATTGATAAATTGATAAATTGATATATTGAAGGCTGAGAAATACAAAAAATCGAAGTTTGTTCTATTATGCTGAAATTTAGGCTCAGTAACTCTAACGTAAACGTACGTATATAAGTCAATAGTAAAACTATCACCAGCAAACAACACACTTTACTACTGTACTTAGTTGACAGGGACTGTGGACCCCACGCAGTTATAGGAAATGATATTACTCACACGTTACAGAAGATAAAGCAGTTAAATGAGTCGGCATGGATAATCAAAATGGTATTACATGTAAATTAGTGTTTCTGAAATTCTAAAAGTTCGTATTTAAACAGGTTTTTCATCTTGCATGGTATAAAACTACCGAATTAGAAAAAAGAGTTTGTTAAGATGTTTTTTTTTAAAGATATTTCTTGTGTTTTAGTTGTGTGAATGTCTTGTCAAACTTTCCTTGTTTCGAGGGCAAATTGAGTAATGTATCATTGTTGTACTTTATTAAAGGCAAGGGCAAAACCGAAGTCAGTGCCAGCTAATCTGGTCAGTAAGTACTCAGTTTTGACACACGAAAGAAAAGTATTAATATAATTCGTTAAAAGTATTCAGCTAGTTATTTATTCTTATAACAAAATAAAACATGTGTAAGTTTTAATATAAGGTAAGTTAGTTAAACGATTATTTTGCTAACGTGAAGGTTATTTTTTACAAGTGTTGGACCGAGGAAGCCAAAAGATTGACGTCATTTTTAGTCATTATTAAAAGCTTATTGACCGAGCGGGAGGTCTTTACGGCAAAATGATCCTGCTCGCGGTCTTTTAGTGCAGACCAAGCGATGAAGTCGAAGGTGCGAGGTTTGTGCGAAAACCCAAGGGTGGGGTAATTTTGCCGTAAAGACCGACCAATTAGCGAGGTTTTTATTGTATGGCCCAGGTTTTTGTATCTGCGCAGCAGATATATTGCCATTTGTATCTGCGCAGCAGATATATTGCTATCGTGCGTGAAAGTTTGTTAGGTTTGTTAACAATGACGTAATGCTTATGCGAGCAAAAGCAAGATGGCGTCGGCGAAGGAGTGGAGTATGTTTACTTGATGTAGCGATACTTTCTATCGTTTCTTTAGCCTTCGAAGCATATGTTTTAACATGGCGAGAAAAAGCAAGATGGCGTCGGCGAAGGAGTGGAGTATGTTTACTTGATGTAGCGATATTTTCTATCGTTTCTTTAGCCTTCGAAGCATATGTTTTAACATTTTTAATGATAAGACTTTCAGAGGCACTCAGGCACACTGTCTGTAATAACTGTATCACAGAATATTATATAATCATCTGAATATTATTATCTATATGGATTTCTGGCACAACACAATTATATTTTATGGATCTGATGGTGTGCTTTATATGGACATAATCTGGATTTGATGCTGTAATGTGTATACTTGACACATTATATTGTGATGAATTGTACTGAAGCTGTTATGAACATGTACATGTATGTTCTATAAAGTATGAACTTATACATGAAACTGAAGTTGGATTGTACCCATGTCGACTCTCAACCCTTGTCAAGGTTTTTTTTACGGATGGTTGGCTGCCAATTTATGACCCATGGCATTCTGCTACTACATTTTGGCACCAAGTTCATTGTTCTTCCAACTCTGGCAATTTAACTACTACTGCAGTGAAATAAAGTGCTTCGTAAGCAGCAAAATGTTTGGAATCAAAGCCCTGGAAACTGTTTGATGAATGTGGACAGTTTTGTTCCTGTCGCAATATACCTAGGACTTGACTGAGAAATGAGAATATTCACATGTGTTTAACATACTTCATCATATGGACTATAAAAAGATTGTGAACCTACTGTAACATGTATTAGTGATGACTTTACAAATTAAAAAAAAACATGTTACAGCTACTGAAATAACTTTTACAAGATGCCTTTATATCTGCTAGAATGCTCTTTCATTTGGTCATACCACTGTCAATTGTCAAACATCAAGCATTTCCTCACTGAGCAATACTTCTTAATAAATTATAATTTATGTATATAAAGTTACATATGATTTCTAAATATAACTAATCTTAAAACTGGTTGAAATATTTGTATATTGTCTGCATGAAGTAGGTACGGTCATATAGTTCAATATAGCTCCTCTCCTCTCCGCAGAGGTTTCTGCTGAGTGAAGGAGAGAGGTACAGTGGAATCATCCATATAATTCTTCAAATGCTACAAGCATGCGCAGATACATGTACGCATAGCGTACCTATTTTTTAGTTTTATTTGAATGTTGGGAGTACAAGCAGCGAAGACCGAAGGCGAAGTAATCGACTTTCAATGAAAGCTGTTAGTTGTAAGCAACAAAAATACTTTCAGTCACCGTAAACACTGTCGTACTTAATTTTTTAGCGGTAAATTCATTTTCACAATATTTGAACACTATTTTAGCTTGTCTTGCTTAATTTTCTGATTTTGTTTTTCAACCAGTCTTTACCGGTTTTTATAAAATAAGGTGTCCTCTACGCACGCTCTGATTGGCTGGGCCCCGCGGTGCATTTATAAGAGGACGAAGATCATGAATGGCGTGGAGTGGTGTAGGATGGCGTCAGCTGGCGGGAAAACCTGCGGACTTTCAAAACTATTTCCCACTTTTAGTTTGTTTTACTGTTTTTTCTTCATATTTTATAAAAAACAAATAAAACATACCGCTCCTGTGCAAATATGTACTCTTATAGAGGTACATTTGACCTCATTTGAACACGAATGAACCTCTACTCAACTCCTTTCGTGTTGAAATGACGTCAAACGAACCTTTTGTGACGTGCGCATGGGCCCAGAGTTCTCAAACTTCCACAAGGGTAGCGAGCGTTGCATTATCGCTAATAGATACCCACGGCAACTTATATATATATATATATATGCGATGTGGAAACTATTTCGTTTCATTCGTGTCTGTATACCCCGATAGAGAACGGCCACTCATTTATGTAAATAGTACATTATATATATATATATATATATGGATAGGGTTAGTCCATATATATATTGTGGAATATCGTGCATACAATATAGTATTGGTACAGTACCTATATTGCTATCATCAACAGAGTTGCCTAGAGCTACTACGTCAAAACATTCAGGTACTTCAAGTCCATGATTGGCCATATCCTAATAAGAAATGATATCTCATAACATAGTCATCTATAGTAAGAATATTGCAAAGTTTGCATAAAGTGAGATAGCAAATTATGGATTTATTTTGCATTTCTCTTTGCTATTTTCTAATCAGATTAATTTAACGTAGACTTTGCAATATAATCATTGTACAAGAAGCAGTAATTTGATTACTTATAAAGAAAATTACTTTACTTGTTAAATATGATATTTAACAGCACTACTAGTTATAATTATAAAAGTTGCCCTTTCAAAGGCACAACTAGGAATTTTTGAGAGCAGGGTCTCTTTAATGGCGTTTCCACGCATTCTGACAGCACTTTTGAGCTATATTATTTGCAATGTTACATATTCATAAATATTAGTGCAAATTAAGAGATTGTCTTTAGGAAAAGGGCAGGGGTCACGACCCGCCAACCAATCCCCCTCTTAGTTGCACCCCTGTTTTTTTTTAAACAAGCAACTTTAACACTATCAAATATGGTAAAACAAAATCTGTACATACATCGTAGCACTGCTGTAAAATTGCCCAGGTGTTTTCATCAAGAATCTCGTACATCCGGGAATTTGGACGATCTTGTTTAGTTCTCGTTTCATCAAGTATTGCTCTTGGCTTTCCTCTTGATTTGGACGTAAGCCCTTTATTTAGAGTATCTTTCATATTGTTCAATTTAGGGTTTTCATCTAAGTTTGTGTTCTTTACATCCTTGCGCCATTTATAATAAAGATGTGCAACCTCATCCCAATTCGTGAATTGAATTCTTTGGCCTTTTGGTAAAATTTTGACTAACCCTGGATGGTTACGATACAGATAACAGACAAACCCAGAATAGATCCCTTTGGGCACTAAAAGTTAAGAAATATACTGCAAGTTGCTGATGACATTCTGGGCCAAAAACAAATTGTAATCTACATATGTCTAACTTTAAGTTAGTTATGTAATATTTCATAAACGAGTGGGAGTGTTTTATCAGGTGTTACAAACATGAGATGTTTTACCAGGAAGTTATAAACACGAGAGGACGATGAAAATCACGAGGCCGTTAACCGAGTAATTTTCATTGTTCTTGAGTGTTTGTAAAACATGCGAGAATAATGAAAATCAAGAGGCTGCAGACCGAGTGATTTTTATTGTTTTCGAATATTTGTAATCCCTGGTGAAACACGATACACAAGTTCATAAAATAGCTTTCCAATCGTCTACTATAGTCGAATTTGGTTCATATTATATTAGACAATGATCGATGTATATAAAGGGCTGTTCATATGAGGTGAGCTAGCTCGGTTACCGTGTTGATTTTAAGTCACGAAAATATTTTTATGATGGTAATAAAGAATTAGAATACTTTGTGTGCTATATTTACAGAAAAACGAAGCCAATTCTGCTTTGTTATATCATTCTGCATGTCTCATGTTGAATTTATAATTAAGAAATGTGGTAATAAACGTTCTTTTGTTTAACTCATGAATTATTAATGCCTTTGAGAAATAACTTTAAATTATTGTAATACAATAATTGTAGCAGTGAAAAGTATATTTTATAATTTGTTTTTAGAAAGATTCCGCTTGCAACCAACTATAATTTTACTGATGGGGAGGCTTGACCTTTACAGCCAATGTAGAATGTGCACAGCCTGATTTTTTAGAGCTATAAATTTAAAAAATGCCGCTCTTTCCGCTCCCCTATTCTCATAAAAACTCGACTATGGTTAAATATGATACGTTAGAGATCAATAAAGGTAGTCAAGGCATTGTTTTGCATTAATTGTTTTGCATTAATTTTTTTGCATTACAGAGGTTTTTCAAATTAATTTTTTTATTATTTGCAAGTTTTCATGAGAAGGATATTCGAATACACCTTTTAAAAATATTTTGAAAAAAACCTACAGAAAACTATTAAAAAACACGGATTTCTTCCAGGCTGCCATCTCAAATTTACAAAATGCCTTGTTCTACACATAATGATAATACACATAAGTCATTACAACCAATCGCAGTTGAACTATAAACTTAAATAAGCTAAAATTTGTGCTTAGAGATTGTTTTCTGCTATTTAGTCATAATAAATAGCTAAAAATTAACGATAATGAAATCTTTGTTATCATGGCAACCACAAAAATTCGTATTTCTCGTTTTGTTCACATTTGTGAAGAAATAACGAAATTTCACAGAGTTGTTTACCCAGTACTATTCAACCAAACTGGCTGTTGCTAGTTAAACATGCTTAATAAGGCACTATTTTAATAATACAATAAAATACCCAAAATGCATTGCTGGGACAATTTCTAGGACATAAAAAGATTAATTTATATGATTTCGAAGCTTTTTATTCAGTTATTCCGCTTTTTCAAAAACGTAAAAAATGACCTTTAAACGTGGATTAGTATGCATCAAGGGCAAAGCATGTTGCCTATACAATTCGACGAAAAGTCACTAAATTCGGTGTTATTATCTTTAACCAATGAGAATTTCCCTTCCAAAATATGCATGCATCACAAGCCCATATATAACAACAATTAAGTACCATTGTACCAAAATAAAAATGACATCACACAGAACACTTCTGAAATTTCTAATATTTTAAATAAACATTTTCAACTATTGGCCAAAAACTAGCTTCCAGTCTATTTAATTCTACAAAACATTTTAGTGACTATTTAACTACAAGCCATTATGCACACCCTTTCTCTTTTAATCCAGTTACCTCATCTGAAGTTGCATGAATCTGAAATAACGTCAATGCCTATCAACAAAGCACACGGACTGTATCCATGTCCTACTCGTATACTAAAATGTGCAAAGCAAATTATATCAAAACCCTAGTAATGAATTATCAAAACCCTAATAATGAATATTAACCGAAATAATGAATTTTGCTATTCTGGGTGGATTTCCAAGTGAGGTTCTCGTCACTGATTAAGCCTCCCAAGTATTTGATACATTCTTTGTATTCAATAGGAATTAACTCATTTGAACTATTATCAAACATTTTTATGTTGATTGGATAATCAAGGTCAACATTCTATCATACTATTGATGAATTATCACACATCTCCCGGTGCCACAGAGAGTTACCTATTAACTATCAACAATCCAGTAAAAAATCAGTGCTTGGTATTCTCCTAACGAGTGTAGTAAATAACATGCCTAAATATTAAGCCTTTATATTTTGAATCACTGTCAGAAGTTCGTCTGCAAAGGAAGGAAAGCACATTCTGAAATCTAAACCGAAAATTATCAGTGAAATGATGAATTTATTATATGCAAAAGCAGTTCCGTTATTTGAATTATGATTGGTCAGTGCTAGTCTGGAAGGCGTGCTGTAGGGAAATCCCCTACTCAGCTCACACATTGGAAGTAAAATTGGTTAGTGGGTTTCTGAAGGATGCCAAAGAAGAGCTTTGACCATGGGCAGACTGATCATGTGCTAAGATGTCAACACAATTTATAGTTTCTACGAGAAATTTAACATGCTTAAATTATATTAATGACATATACTGAAATAGACAAACAGCGACACTCACTAAAATGCTTGCTCCCGTAGTTTCCTTTACTCTGCCTCTGATTTCATTCTTTCATTCGTTCGTGCAGAATGCAGTGATTAAAATTCTTTAAAAGGGCTGTATCACACCATTTTTTGGTAAATTGCCTTGCATTCAAATCCTGAGCTGCAAACGGCTTCAAAATTAAAATCGTCCATTGATTCATGGATCAATAGTGAAATACGAGTTACCTAACAGCAGCTAAGCAGAGTTCTGAACATTTAACATCAAGTACCCGCACAGATTGAGCTAAACTTGGTTATAGAAATCAAGATGTCGATTTGCAATCCCTTTCAATCTCACTCACTTTTAACCATCCGTCCTTCTGTGCAGGTTTCTAGCATCTCTTTTTTGTTTTTATATCTTTTATATCTTCCTCTCCCCATGGTTGCAGTTCTTAAGTTGGAAGTTACCTATATGATTTAATGACTAGACGCCTCCACTTCGGAATAACCTTGTACAGAAACACAAATACAAGCTAGAATGCCTGATATTAAGTAAAGTTTTTTTATGTGAAGCCATGGCCAGAAGTTTAAATTGTATATAGGTGCTTGTCCGCCTTTCAAATTAAAGAACGTTGCAATTTTATATATGGACAATACCGGAAATTGACTCCAATCTGAAAGTGAAACTGATTCTGACCATTCAATATATAGAAATCATGAAAGAACATAGGCTATACAAAAGCATGGATTTACAATTATCTTGGCCATAAAAGCTTTCAAATGATTAGTCTTATTCTTTATTATTATTATAAAGCCTAAAACACAAAACTTACCATTTTCCATCGGCTCATCCATAGTGAATCCTGTAGCTATATTTGCTCAAATGCAACAAATGCTTAATAAGATTATTCCAAACCAATGATGCCTTCCGAACAACTCCCGTCGATGTTATGATGATTCAATTTGAAGAACTCTGGACTAGATTTGACTATTTGAGATATTCCAAATGACCACTTGGCTAACAAGTACACAACCAACGATCCAGTCAAAAATTGTGCTTGGTATTCTTCTATCGAGTGTAGTATATATCATGCCTAAATATCGAGCCTTCTTTTATGAATTATTGTCAGGAGGTTCAACCTTCAAGGTCATCTGCTAAGAAAGCTAATCGCATTCCGAACATCTGGGTTCCACAGAACTTCATTACCTGTAACCTGAATGCCAGGCTTTTATTTATACGTTCCCGTTCCGTGATTTTATAAATAAAAAAATGTTATAAATCAAATATGATTGGTCCGCGTTAGTCTAGAAGGCGGGGTTCTGGAGGGAAATCCCCGGCCTACCATAGTTTCAGAAAAACATCCGGTTCGTACGTTGGAAGTAAAACTGATTGGCGGGTTTCTGAAGGATGCCCATTTATAGTAGTTATGCCCACAGCAGCCCGATCATGTGTTAGGTCAGCCGCATATACTGTAATAAACCGTTGTTGATGTCAACACAATTTATAGCTTCTACGAGATATTTAATAAATGGGTTATATTAATGACATACTGAAATAGGCAATGACACTCGCTTTATTTGCTCCCGTAGTTCCTTTACTCTGCTTCTGATTTCGTTCATTCATTCGTTCGTGCAGAATGCAGTGATTAAAATTCTTTAAAAGAGCTGTATCACGCGATGTTTAGGCGAATTGCCTTACATTCAAATTCTGAGCTGCAAACCACTTCAAAATTAAAATTGTACATTATTTCATGGGTCAATTATGAAATTTGAGTTACCTAACAGCAGCTAAACAGAGTTCTGAACATTTAAGACCAAGCGCTCGCACTAATTGTGCTAAACTTGGTTACAGTTGTACCAAACAGAAATCAAGATCGATGTCCATTTGCAATCCCTATCAATCTCGCTTTATCTTGTCCATGCGTACTGCAGGTTTCTAGCATCTCTTTTGTGTTTTTATATCTTTTAAAATCGTTATCACTTATCAGTGTGAAATTTTATAATGACTAGAAATCTTTTTTATGGAAATACAAATACAAGCTGGAATGCCTTCTTAATGTGAAGCCAAAAGTCTCCAATCTGAAAGTGTGAAAGTGATTCTGACCATTCAATAGATAATAGCTCGCCCAGTCGCCCGCTCTATATGCATTTTTAACACAACAACCCTCCCCCCCCCCCCCCCCCCCCCCCCGAAAACATCCCAGAAAATTAATTAGCAAAGTTCATCTGTTGTCATGTATTGACAGACCGGAAGGCGAAAGAACATGCATAGTCTATATTAAAAAAAACCCGAGATGAACTAAATGACAAATTCTCATTCAAAAACAGATATAAATAGTGGCCAAGAAAAGATACAACGCCAACGACAAGATATTATATTGATTTTCATTTTCAAGATTTCTTTCGTTTTAACTCAGCTAAAATGGTAAACAAGAATCTCCTCGCTCATATCACCATAGCCTGCGTGCAGACTCTACTCGTTCCTATTAAACTGTTTGAATATGATTCCTCATGTTCCAAATATAATGTTGAACCTCAAAGAAAAACATCATCTTCAAACAGAAAAAACCCGTAGGTAACAGCCTGAAAACTATAGGTATAAGAGAGGAAAAACTAACCAGGGAAGAACTATAATGCAAAGTTTCACTTGAACCATGGACAAACGCGTGAGAAAATGTATATTATTTGACAAGATTTTTGCTGTTTTAACTGAGTTTAATACTGAGAAGGTTTGGGATATATACCGATTCTAATCAGCTAAAGAAAGCTAGTAAGTTAAATACGAATCACTGCTTACCGATAAACTTTCTTTTGGCTCTTCTCAGATGCTGCAAACACAGCCATGCGGGCTACGGCGTTTGGTTTCCATGGTTTTCTCGTTCGCTTCTTAGCAAAAAGCAATCAATTCTCTTCAAAATGTGAAAAGCTGTTTGTGTTGATGTTCCTTTCAATTCACTGTTGTCTCTCGAGCCAAGATATATTAGTGCATAAGTCTTTTGCTGGTTTTGAACAGACACACGAAGAAACAACTTTTTGTTTTTTTCAGTCACATTTGGCGGCATCTTTTCCGATCTTTATCGCAATTTTTCATGCTTGGTTCATCCCACTGCAACATCTCTTCTTAGCTTTCCTTTTTTGGTCATGTGTAAACCAATATTTCTGACAAAGATTTTGTTTCGCTTGAGCCGCGAAAGTTGGCGATTTGATGTATATATATATATATATATATACATATAAACATCTCGCAGAATTTCTTTCCCCTTCGCGTGTAATTTCGCGTGTAAGTGGACTCCATGCACGTCGAGATTAGCACCCTCACCCGGGCCACAGAATAAGGATTGACCAGAAGTCCAACTCGCGGGAAAAAGTGTCCCATTATTTTTATGCGCATGCGCCAGTCGGCCATTTTGAAAGTAAGTGCCCCCGGAAAATTAGCCTTCTCGTCCTTGCGACCCTCGGGCTCCTGTAGTTAACTACTCTTGGCCGTCTTGTGACATTTTAATTAACTTCATATTGTTACCTATGTATATAAATAATATTTAGTTAAGTAAATAAGTAATTTACTTTAGAAAACGATTCTTTGGAGATGAAATTCTTTGACCACGGGGTTATTAAAACTTCAGTACGCAGATACTACGGGTAAAAGTCCGTGGCAAAAAAGTCCTGCACTCACAAAGCTGGAGTTTATACAATTCTTGATTATGCCGATACATTTGTTTATAGAAGAAGACGGTTAAAATTTTCGGAACTAAGCATTGTTGAAATACATCGGGTACGTATGTTCGGTATATAGTTCAAATCATATAGTGTTACCTGTAACTTTTTAAAATGTTCAAAATGTTCTCACCGTTGACCATAAAAGTTTTAATATTTTTTCATATGTTGAAAAGGTATGATCACTATTTGCACCAAATCAACTTCAACTAGAAATCTGCGAACTTTTCCACTCCTTTTACATTTGAATTAGTTTTTGTTTAAGAAATATCTGAGGTTCATACCAGAAGTCTTTCTGGCTGAGGTTATAGCAGACACCAAAACAGCAAAATGTAAAACAAACTTAAGAAATTCATCCATTTCAGACGGTCCAGACCAAAATAATGTTTTTTATTTTTTAAAATACTTCCCAGCGAGAAAATTAAAAGTTCTGACATGAATGGCACTTCACAGTATCCTATCTTTAATATGTTGTTCAGAGCTGTGCGTTTATAGTATTTAAAAATAATATCCACATTCTATAACACTTGTGAGGAGTCAACTTCCCATCATAATTCTTATTTTACGAACAATGGTGTGCATATTTTGAACATTTAAAAAAGTTACAGGTAACGCTAAAGTTTGAACTATACACCGAATGAAAGCTTATAAAATTTGTAACAATACATACGTACTCGATGTACTTCAACAATGCGTAGTTCCGAAATTTTTAGCCATCTTTTTCTATAAACAAATGTGTCGGCATAATCGAGAAATGTAAAACCCGGCATTGTGAGTGCAGGACTTTTTTTTGCCACGGACTTTTACCCGTAGTATCTGCGTACTGAA
Organism: Paragorgia papillata; assembly: GCA_035771165.1. Classification (NCBI taxonomy): domain Eukaryota; kingdom Metazoa; phylum Cnidaria; class Anthozoa; order Scleralcyonacea; family Coralliidae; genus Paragorgia; species Paragorgia papillata. Next base: position 604,806 of record JAWNZC010000241.1, on the reverse strand, counting down.
GTTTAATAACCTTGTGGTCAAATAATTTTATCTCCAAAGAACCGTTTTCTAAAGTAAATTACTTATTTACTTAACTAAATATTATTTATATATATAGATAACAATATAAATTTAATTAAAAGGTCACAAGAAGGCCAAGAGTAATTGAATACAGGAGTCCGAGGGTCGCAAGGACGAGAGGGCTAATTTCCCGGGGGCACTTACTTTTAAAATGGCGCCGGGATCGCAGGCCGACATTTCGCGAGGACGCTTACATCAAAGGTGCCGACACTGAGTCGGACTTCTGGTTAATCCTTATTCTGTGCCCGGGCTCCGGGCCTTCGGCCCTACGCCCGGGCTCGGGGATAATACTGTACATATATATAGTAAACACCACTGTGTTTAGTGTTTACATTCTGATTTAATTTTTTTTTTCATTCATTAAAGCATAGTAAGTTTCTTTGTTTTAAGTTTTAAACATAGTCAAAGATATTTTTTAAGAACCGGGCGCTGTCGCTTCTCAAGTCGGCGTTCACATACCTGACAAATTTGCACGACGACGTGTATGAGATTGCGTTGCATGGGTGACTACAATTGCCAGAATGCTTTGCCAGTATTCTAGCTGGGCTTCCGCTAAAAGGGATGTCTCAGAAGGACCCGTCCAGACCTTTCACGGCTTTTCCAAAATATGTCGTCAAATTTATTTTTTCCAAATTTGTCGTCAACACCCTAACACAACATGAACTCTAACCCTAATCAGAAATTTTGTTTACCACCTAGCTTTTTGGAAAAACATATTTGTCGACATATTTTGGAAAAGCTGCGAAAGGACTGGACGGGTCCCTTTGAGTCATCCGTTTTAGGCGTAACCCAAGAATACTATAGCGAAGTATTCTGGTAATTGTAGTCACCCAACGCCATCTCACGTCATCGTGCAAATGGCAGATTGCTCGATTAATGCGAAATTACGAAGCTTGCGTGCTGTCTCTTTTAAATTAGTTCCAAATTCCAACGGGCTTGTTCCATCCCCCACATGACCTTGACTTCTGAATATTTATCGGCCGATTTTTAACAATTTTTATCGATCGTTCATTATCGTTATTTGTTTGATAATCGTAAAAATTGTGGCCCAGTTGCTAAAGATGTGAGCTTTTACATGAAAATGGCACACTTGTTATGGTATACAGCGATGTTGATAAAAATCGGCCGACTAAAATCGTAGCATGTGCACCAGGCTTTAGCGTTTGGGGGCAAAATTGCCCTCAGATGCTACAACTGACCAATCACAATAAGGCAGAGGTCAGGGTCACGTGGGGGGTGAGACATAAATGGCTGGTAATAAACGGGATATGTGTTTCACCAAAGTAAAAAAAAGTTCAACTTCACTCAAATAGAATTGGCTTAAGTTTGACGATTAGGTTTATACGCATTGCATTGTGGTCGGTAAAGACATTTTTGACCACATTGCACGCAATGCAAGTTTTTAAACAGTGTAATTTTTTTTGACAATCAACTACAATTTAATTAACAATTAGAAGTAATGTATGTATGTAGTACTAGATGTATATGTATGCCGCATAGTCCCTATAATTATATTGTCTGGAGACGCGGCGAACATCAAGGCGGTTAACAATGAGCTACAATTTAGGTTGAGGGTGGCAAATAAGGTGCACAATCTTTTGTTTTACGTTCATTAATATTTATAAAGCAACGCTGCGCTATTGGTTGATTGCTTCATTATACCAAAAATACAATGTGTTCAGCAAGCGTGAAGGTGAAATAAGGTGCACAAAGACTTTGGAACAAAGACTTTGGCCGCGTTTCCAGCCAATTTATTTCTATGGACTATGATGTATGTATGTATAATTATGTAATATATATGTTTTTAACTCTTCATACTGTAGGTTATAAATGAAGTGCTGGGTCTACTTTCTACCACACCGGCAGTCAAGCACATAACCATAGATTTTGAGAAAGTTTTGTGGTCTGCTTTATGCCAAGTTTTCCCAGCAGCAAAGATTATGGGCTGTGTTTTTCACTGGATACAAGCTGTTTGGAGAAAGGTTAGTTATTGTGGTCTGTGGTGTTTTATGGCCTATCTTTTCAAAAATTATTTGTAACATCACTGAATGATCTGATAAAATGTTCCATAAATTGGATAGAAAGGAGAATATTGCACTCGTTGCATGTTCGACAAGCAAAGTATTTTGAAAAGTGCAATATCATCCTTTATGGGATATGATATAGCTACTGTAGAAGAAAAAGTTTCATTTTTCACAACTAACTGCACTCCTGGACAAAATTGTTGGGATACTTTGCCGTTTTTGACGATTTTCACTTGGTGTCCCAAGGACTTTTGTCCAGGATTGTCTGCTCTAGTGAACCCTTCCCCATTGAGGGGGAAGAGAGACGGGCGCCCTTTTATTAAACTAATGCTACAAAGCTAAAAAGCTGTACTTTACTGAAAATTTGAAAATGCGTTATTTTCAGACAATCCTGGAGAAAATTGTCGGGACACTTTGCCGTTTTTGACGATTTTCACTTGGTGTCACACTCAAATTTCAAACCACTTACCTCTGACCTTTCATTAAAAATTTAAGTTGTGTAAATGTCAATGCATGTCTTTAATTTGTCTTGTTATCCCATGATCCCACAGATTCAAGAACTTGGACTTCATGCTGCCTACCAGGCGGACAATGGCACATACACCTACTTGCGTAAAGTTATGGCCCTATGTTCGTCTGGTTAAAAGCCCAATCCACTTCAGCTACTTTGCAGAGGTTAATGGATTATGTTTCAGAAACTTGGATTTACAGTAGTACATGCACTATCGTATGTTAGAGCTCTATCAAACTGGAGTGTCTTCATGAAAGCAGGGCGAAAAAATAACGATGTTGAAGGATGGCGCAACAGCCTGAATCGTCGCGCTTCTGGAAGATGTCAGATGCCGTTCTATCTCCTTATCGGCTTCTCCACAGGGAAGCAAAATTAATTGCCCTTCACGTGAGACCTGTTTCTGAACTAAAACATAAACGTATCCAGAGGAAGAAGTACGAAAGATGCAGGCGAGGGTATTCACCTACTGGGAGGAATACAAGTATACAACAATAAACAGAAATCAACAGCCCAACTTCTGAAGGCATGCTCACATTTAAATGGACCTGTTGTAGTATAACTCTATGTGGAAAATTCTGTATATAACTTGTAGAAAATATATTACAGCATTAAACATATATTACAGTTTGAAAAAATATGTTTGAAGAAATTTCTATCTGTTGTGTTTGTTGGTGAAAACAAGCCTCCATCTTGTCTTGGTGCATCACCAAGCGGTGTCCTGATGATCAATTTCAGTACTTCCACTTTGCCACTGAATTTCCTTTTTTCCCCTTATTTTGACAAAAATTTCTTTCTAAAATATCAAAATTTCCTCCAAATTTCCTTTGCAGAATTCAGCCAAACTAAGTTCTTGAACACTCAGCAAGAATTAATTGTTCGGGGTACTGAACTTCTTTAGTTTGTAATTTCGTTAGCCCGTGTAGAGCATTGAACTCTAAGTAAACTGGAACGCTATATAACTCCATAAGTCAGGCCCTATGATTGGATGAAGCCAAAAATCTTTAAATGTTAGTTTTTCCGAGTTTTGAGCTGAAATACTTAACGCTAAACGTTGGGCTGTATATGAAACTGAAGCTATTGAAAAATACTATTTGGTATATAGAAACTTCAAGAGTTTAGCTAAAAGGGAATAATTAAAAAATATAAAAACAACTGCCATTTTGTTTGCCGAACGTTACAAAATGGCAGTTACTTTTCTACTGTTTAATTATTTCGCTTTTAGCTAAACTCTTGAAGTTTCTATTCCAAATAGCATTTTTTAATAGCTTCAGTTTCATATATAGCCCAACGTTCAGTGTTAAGTATTTCAGCTCAAAACTCAGAAAAACTACAACAAGTTTCTTAGTGTTATTTCCCAGCGAAATATGGTCCAACATTTACTACATTTTAAAAAGTTTAAAATAACGAGGAAACTTATACTATACATCAAATTGAAGCCAATGCTATTTCTAAAAACATACGTATAAAACAATGTATTCCAATCCGTTGTTTTGGAGTAATTTGTTATCGTCCCAAACAAAATATATGGCAGGATGAAAATTAAGTAAGTTGAAGCACGGGAGCTACCTGCAAAGGGACTGGCACTGGCTTCAAAATCCCTCCCCCCCCCCTGAGTTATCGTTCCAGTCTTCTTATAGTTCAATGGTATAGAGCCCGCTTGCAGGCACTGAACCTGTGCTCCAAATCTCAGGAAAAACGACTTCGAGATAACATTGAGATGGGGGCGAAACGACTGTGGTATAAGTTTGAGTTTGGGGCGAAACGACTTTGAGTTGGGGGCAAAAGGACTGGGGGCGAATCGCAACGAAGCAAACTATGGCCTTTCTTTGTAGAGTTTTAATCGTTGACGAAAGTATATTAGTATAAAAGCTTCTGCCGATAACGCCGCTGTTAGTCGTCGCTATAGTCTTCGATGGAAAATATGGACTCAAATCAATACGGTCCTCATTGTGTATCCGAGTTATTCAGCGATAGAACATGCAAATGGCCTTTCCTTTGCGGAGTTTGTTGATGAAACTTTAAAACTGTTAGTTATTAAAATCTTCTCGTCCTGTCCACAACGGTGAAACTTGGTAGCGAGATCAATCGTATAGCTTGACTGCCGAAGAGGATCAAAATTTGCGATTTCTGATTCGTTGAGCTCCCGGCGGACCTATGCAAAGACAGTACTGTTTGTTAATTTTTTGTGTTCGCAAGGGTGCTCACGGAGCTTAACCAATCAGAAATTGCAAATTTTGAACCTCTTCAGCAATCAAGCTATACAGTTAATCCCGCTCATAACCAAACGTTGTCGATAAGAAAATATTTTATGCCAATTACAGTTTTAAAGATTCAACGACAAACTTAATAAACGGCTGTCGAGATTTAAAGGAACGAAATACCGACGTATAGAAGAAAATCCTTCATCGAAGGAAAACGTCAGATTATTAAACGACGTTTTAAATTATTGAAATAAAGTATTGCCGTTTCCAGCGGCGCCATTCAATTCTTCACTGATCAGAATAAAAGCTTGAGTAAAAGGACTACTCTGGAGATATATCCACAACTGAAAAACTGCCCGAGTGTAGACCGATCGAACGTCCGTGACCATGAATGATTCGTTATTTCGATTTTAATATTACGACTAAAAATCAACAAAAGTAGCAAGCCTAGACAGTTATCTCCGCGATTATTGTTACTCCATTATATTGTTACTTTTAAGTCAAACAAGGATGAAGCTCTTAACTGTACAATGCCATCAATACACCATAAACTCTTCTCAACTCTCATTAAAATTAGAAATTTTTCTTATCCAACGCGCCGTAAGTTTAGGTAGCACTCGACTTCTGAACTCAAAGCTAAACCAACATGCTGCGAATTATCTTCTCTTTTGGAGTTATCATTCAAGATCAAATTTAACTCCATTACTAAGAGTAATTTTTAACTCCATCAGAGTAGGAGTTAAATTTAACTCAATTATGCAGGAGTTAAAACTACTCTTGGAGTAGAATAATGTGGGCCAAAAGAACTCCACTAATCCTACTCTAATGTTGGAGTTATTTTTACTCCATTGATGGAGTTAAAATAACTCGACGAATTTTAATGAAGGTCACGACATCACGATTATGTTGGCGTTCTCAGGGGAAGGGCGAGTTTCCGCGGTTAATTTTTATTTTATTTTTTTATTGAAAAACTATGACCGCATGCAAAAGAAATTTACTACAAAAAAATATTAACTAAATAGAAAAATAAAATGAGAAAAAAATTTAATGGTAAAATAAAATGAGAAAAAAATTAAAAAATAGAAAAATAAAATAAGTCACAACATTTCGTGCATTTATTTCAAATACTCAAAAAGTTACAAAACTTTAAATTCGCCATGGACACTTTCCACCCCACCCCCGTCTACATAGGGTTAAAGTGTTAAAAGAGATAGTTTATTAACCTTTTAACAGGCAAGTTTCTGCACGAGGTACCCAGTTGACTAGTATAATCGTCTGGCGTTAGCCAAAGTAAATTTAAAATATATAAGTAGGGACAAAAATGTCCGATTCCATGTTAAAGGGTTAAAAGAGTCTGACTTTTACGTGATCAATGAGCCTCTTCGCTTGTAAAAAATAGAAAACCATTCTTTTAATTGCAGACATGGAATATTCATAGTCATGGCTTTTTCAAGTCACTTTAATGAAGTCCGAATCCAGCGTGATAACTTAAACTCCCTCACTTCTTTAAGTACAAACATAGAATATTTAAAGTCAATGCTTCTTTTAATTACAAGTCACTTTCAAAAAGTCTGACACCTGCATGCGTGTTCACTGAAGCCCTTTCACTTTACAATTGACCAACATTGCCGGTAATCTAAAAAATAATCGATTGTGAGTTGTTAGTTATTGTTGATTACTGTTGCAGCATTTCTATGAATTAAGGGAAAGCTATAAATCGAACTACATATTAATTTACAAAAAAATGTTTGCGCCTTGATTACAGAAAAGAATGAAGTGAATATACACAAAATGTGTACGTGCTCAGAAATGTCGTTCATTTCGTACGAATTTTGCAAAGAACTGACCAAAGAATCATGTAAGATGAATGCGCGTGACGAGATCTGTTTAACTATTATTACTGACATGATTCTATATTCTTAATTTTATTAATTAAAGGATGAGTGTCCAGCTATTAAATGCATTGCGCGCTCACAAGTCACAACCTTGCTCGCGGCCATTTTTAAGTAATCCCTCGATATCTGAGCAACCCTTGCGGTAAATTACTCAATTTATGTTTTTCGTGAGAGCAAAGATGATTTAGTAAGTAGTTATTGTCATATTTTTTATTACACTCAGAGGGCCGTGGAGTTGTATTTCGAGACCGAAGTATTCGTCGATCGGCGTTTCTTACAAAACCAAACGAAGGACAGACAAGAGATCGTAACTAAACGTAGACACTTAATTAGATGCCATTTAATAAGAGCTAGCTAGACTCAAAGTTTTGTCATTTCAGTAAGACGCATTCATATACTGCTGTTAGTTGTTTACAAGAGGATCACCTGTTGGATTGCATCTTCGATTAGGATTTGTTTTGATTATGCGCTCTTGTTCTCTGGCGTTTAATTTTCAAATGCAATACTGCAATTTATCGCAGTGTTTTGTTTGTAGTTGTAGGCTCCTTTCCCTTCGAATAGGCTACAGTAACACAAGAGTGAAGACCATCTAAATATTTTTGAGTTCTCAGACAAAGACAAATGTCAATTTCACGCGGAGCGTCAAAAGTATTAATATATTTATCTTCGACACGTGTAGTTTCCTAGGAAAGCCTATAAGATCCTTTTATTCCCTATATTATCCCTATGATATGAGCAGACGAACAGAAATACGTCAGAAACGTGGAGCATGTATACAGCATACAGAAGTGTTATCACTGTTATGCACAGTCTGTAAAGTGCGAAATATGTACTTGAGAGGCCGTTGTAATCAAAGCCGTTGCGAATAGAACACGCTGACAGATTCGTGGAGTGTCGTTTATAAATATTTTCCACAAATTCTTAGTCAGACATCGCTAGCGCTAGAAATCCATTCAAACGACTTTTAGAAGCTTATAATATCATGAGAAACTTAATTTATTTTCCCGTATGAAACTGAAAACACAAGCGCGCAATACATTAGCTGGACACTCATCCTTTAACTTTTCAAGGTTTTTTCTTTTTGTTACAATTAGTATAGTTTTATAGTTAAAAAGTGTTTGTTTTTTTCTCAGAATTTTGATTGGTCCGAACAGCCTAACGCAATGTACATCATCTTTAAAAAATAGGTACGCAGCGCGTACATGTGTCTACTGCATGGCTGATAACTTCAAAATTCCTTGACTCCAAGTAACACAATACGCATGAAAGACAAAGAGAACACACACTGCTAATTATATACATTTTATTAGTAAGAAAACAAACAAGAAATGGCCAATTTTTACAGCCATTGGCATGGTTTACATGCAGTAACAATACTTAAGTTCCAGTAATTAAAACTTTACTGTTTTAAGAGTAACTGTAAATGTGCTTATATGTAAAATGTTTTCCTCAATACCTCCAAAATTACTATCAATACCTGCTTCATAGTAAAAATCAGTAGTCTATTATAAGTAATTTTTCACTCACCCAGGTATTAATACAGTATATAGTTGTATAGATATCTAATTATAGTTCACCTTGTTTGATATATAATCCATATTGCACATTTGTACACAGGGTTGTGTTAAGTTTATTACAATTAATAATATACTGACTTGAACTTATCTCCCCTTATCAACACATGTCTAAGATGGTGTTTAGACAGAGGCCAACCACCCCAGGTAGCTGGCTAGCCCACTTTGCTGAGATGATTTTCATTCATGTTTACATAAGAAAGGCTAGCTCGCCTAGCTGGGCTGGCTTTAGACTTGCTCCAAGTCTACCTCTTGTTCTTTCGAGACAGGCGGGCACGGGAAGAAAAGCGGGCGAGCGAAAACCCGCGGGGGTAGGAAAAAGGAGGGAGAGGCAGACTTGTTTCCCTTGCAGCGCGCCAAATTCACCGGTTGAGTTTTCAACCGGAGGCGTGGCCTATTGCTCATTCGGAAATAATCGACATCACGTGAAGGTCAGTGTGAACTACACAGTAACACAGAGTGATCAAGCCCGAAAATGAGATCAATAAATAAGGATGCTATTATTTACGGAGCCAATAAATGTGGTTATAGAACGATAAGAGATCAGCAGAGGCAAGTTGCCGAGGCATATCGTTCCGGACGCGATGTATTTATGTCTGGCCCTACGGTCTGGTAAAAGCTTTACCTTTGAAATTTCCCCTTACGCCTTCGATTTCATGTCAAGCGAATCAGACACAGTTGTGAAAGAAGCCCGATCGGTCTGTCTTGTGATAGTTCCACTATATATGGCGAAACATCTATAGGCGAGAATGAACTTTCGTTGGGGTACTTTCTTTGTCCTCCATGCAAGCGCGTGAAAAACTGAAAACACAGTGAAATCGACAGCGTACATCACTGATATCTGCCGCACACTTGTCAATCAATTTTCGCGCCGAATATATAATAGGATTCGAATTTCTTCAAGGGAAACAAGTCTGTCTCTGCCTCCCTCCTTTTTCCTCCGCCCGCGGGTTTTCGCTCGCCCGCTTTTCTTCCCGTGGCCGCCTGTCTCGAAACAACAAGAGGCAGACTTGGAGCAAGTCTAGGCTGGCTTTTGCTTGTTGTGCTAATTGCATAATTTATCAGTTATGGCAAGAGACAAAATTCCATTGTTTTAAATATGAACTGTACATGAACAAAAAGAACTTGTGAATTGTTAATATGTCAAAAAAAGCTGATGGAAATAAATATTGTGTGCACAGTCAGCACAGAGCTTTTAATGCCATCCTGGGTGGGGAAAATCCAGCCCGGGTAACCGAGATCCTGGTCACACAAAGTGAGATCTCAACTAGGTGGGCAGGCTCAGCTGTCGTATAAACACAAGATAAACATTAAGAAGAAATAATAGCATAAGCGAGATCTTGCAATTGGCAAAGTGGGCTAGCCCAGGGTACCCTGGCTGGATCACCTCCATTAAACACCCCCTAATAAGTAAAAATAACCCTGTGTTTTATGTTACAGGCAAACGTCTATTTACTAATTAAATGCTTTTACAAATTAGTTGTTGATCTTTAGTAGTCATAGTTGATCTAAACTTTCAAAGTCCATAAATTAAATGATTGCCACAGCAAAAGACTCAAATATGTCATGTTGGCTTAAAAATGCTTTTGTAAAATTTTAATTCAAAGTTCATTGTCATTATAATTATATTTATTATAATTATATTAGGTTTCAACGTTTAGGCACAGAGTAAATCCACAGTAAACATAACAGAATAATTAAAACGCAAATAGCAATTATTTCAGAATTTATATTCGATAACACGAAGCTTCTCTTGTTTTCAAGACGCTTATATGTAAGGCAAATCTAGATCTATAAAGCTCCGTAGAGACACTCACAATAGCTTGTTTCTGATTTGTGCGCGGTCTGACCAAAGTGTATTTTAAGTGTTGGCCAGTGCAAATACAATGAATATAGTGCCTGACCGAACTGGTCAGTGTGAACGCAATAGCACCAATAAATAAAGACATTCATGCAAAACAACATCAGCATCGCATTCCAGAATTCAGTTTTCATGCAACAAGCCATTTCTCTCTGTTTGAGAAAATTAATATGTGAACCCAATCTTGATCGGTATTTTTCAATAGTTACACCCATATTTGCAGTTTATTGTTTCTGTTTGTATATAAAGTTTGAAGTATACAATGTTGTGACTAATATAACAGTAGTCATGCAAGGTGGTTTTTGTGACTACTATAGCAATAGCCAATAGTATATCGAACACAATCACTCGTATTTCAATGATTTCATAAGCACAATGGTTTTGTGTGTTTTCAACAAGTTTTTTTTAGCGTGAACCTACTACTATCATTACGATTACACGCGAGAACCTGACAGAAATGTGGTCAGTGCAAACACAATGGTTCTTGTGAGAATAAACCTCACAATACAGCACGTTGTCACCTGAAAGAAACGATAAAAAGCTTTTGTTAACATTAATAAAATACGTGTGCCACTAATTCGATGAGAAACCACGATAAAAGGAAGAAACGAAAAAGATCATGATACTTGTTCATTGACAGTTGCCAACTGTTTTTGAATATTCACCAGACTATCCGTGCTAAGTAAACACGCTTTATCTGTAGGGTAATGAACGAATATAAATTCAACAAATGAATATATGTGTTAAAGGTTATGTCAACTTACTTTGAATGTCGGAAGACATTCAATCCAAGATATATTCTCGTCCACAAACTGCACAGATCGATAGCTATGGACGCGAATATCATGTGGTGCTTTCCTTACACATCCGCCAAATCTTCTGATAAACGTCGTGTCACGTGACGGCATCACAGCGCTCATGGCCAGCATAGTCTCTCGTAACGTATGATGATAGTTCTATGATGTATTGCATCATACGCGTGTATGTTTTACTATTTCCCAACCCCCCACCCCAACCCCGAACCACAACCCCCCAGAAACCAGAAACCTAACCACAACCCCCCGGTGGCCCTAAACCTAACGACAACCCCCCGGAAAAATGTCCCGCCTCTAAGACCCCGACCACAACACCCCACACTGCTTTTTGTGTTATATGTTTACGTATGATGCAATACATCATAGAACTATATTTGGTTGTATGTCATATATCATCATACGTAATGAGAGACTATATTTGGCATGGCATGGCGTGCTCGCAGTGGACACAAAAATTAAATTACATTTCAAAATAAATTTTCCAAAATTTTTAATAAATAAATTGAAAAAATAAGAATGCCATTCCTAAAAAAACAAAGTATTAATAAAATATGATGTTCAACACTTTAAAGGTAAGAAATTTTCGTTTATGCACATTTTTATTTTATTTTATACTTTATCTACTGACCGATAGCGTGAACTTTATCATAACTGTTAATTTTGAAAAATATTAAATTTTAATATATTTATAGGGGCTTCAAGTGCCTATTTCATCCTCTTGCGACAGAAAAAGGAATTAATAAACTGTCATTAATAAATTGGTATTTATTGTGACAGGAAATGCTCAATTTAAGCCACATATCTGTTAACATTTATAAAACTTTGATGTTTTATTAATCAAATAAATTGTTCTCCTTTGCCGCTTGTGACTGATGTTGAAAATTCAATAAAATTTTACATGAAATATTCATTTGGTGACTTGGTTAGCATTAAAAAGCCATTTCTATCATGCAAGAGCTTGCCATACACAGCTGCATGTACGTCAGCGGCTTATCACAGTCTCGAAAGAGCACTTGAGGGAGATGTTTTATCATAAAAAAACACCTTCTGTTGTTAGGGAATAAAATAGGTTTTCGTCTTTTCGATGGCCCCCAGTTTCCTGCACCTGTTATATATATCAACGCATTTACTGCTGAACTCTGTATAGAGAGGTTGTGTAGCCTATAATTAATGTAAAGGGAAGACAATATATACGCAAGAAGAAAGTAAATCCCCGACCAAAGAAGAAAGTTATTTTGTCACTTAATTATAAGTAAAAAGAAACGGTAAGCAAAATATATATTGTTTTAAATTTGGCAGTTATCGAAGATAAAAATAACTAATACAGTCCTTATATCCACATAGATAATGCAAGATCAGTAATCTAGCTAGAAAAGAGAGACGATTTTATCCGAGATTCTGGTGGCTATATATTAAACACTGACTTACTGTGTATTAATATAAAGCACTTTTAGATTACACACTGCAAGATAGGCAAGCGCGTGACTCGGGATCCGGGTTGCTGCCCACCGAGCCAGTTCACGCGGTTATAATAAGTGGCATGAAAATGTACCGAAAATGAAATCGTTTCATCTAGACTGACCGGGAACAGGCTGAAAAACTGGTTAACTCTTGCCGACACAAATTCGTGACGTTTACTTGACCATGTGAACAAAGAAGGATGAAAGGAAACATAATAGAACATGCAACGAACGTTGTTTCCGCGCGTTTTGTGTTGTAGGGAAAACTACTTCTTCGTGAAGACGCGTTTCCGCGTGTTAACCGCTATATATATAAGACAATTAGACTTGCCACAAGTCGACCACCACACCACAGTAAGGGTATCTACATATTTTTTTGTTTTGCTTGGAGACTTTATAATAGTGCCTCGCACAGTATTCGTGCACTGTAAAGTCGTATAAACAGAAGATTCAATGTTTTTCTTAGTATACGTAAAATTGAAATAGCCTTATTCCTTAGTTAATCGCGTCGACTGGGCCACGTTCTGTTCATAAATTGGTATTCTATTTTAAAATTGTTAATAATTTTGTGCCTAATTATTTCAAAGAGCTATTATTTCAGGTGTTTGAGCGAACTCATTATTCCTTGAGATCGTATTCTGAGTTCACAGCGTTTTAAAAAATTTCTTTTTTCCATCTGCTACTAAATTGTAGAATGATATTGATACTTCTGCACGCAGTCTTGAGTCAGTTGTTTCTTTTAAAAAAGCTTAAAGAACTATCTTTTTGAAGCCAGATGGATGGCTTTCATCCAGCCAGATGGCTGGCAAAGTCTGAATTAATTGCAGATAAGGCTTTTTTTGTTTGAATCTTCACAACTTTCAGAGGATGAAAATATTCAAATTTTTTACTGTGTTTCCAAATACGTGAGCCTTGATTTCGTTTGTCATCCATTTTATAATTTAATTTAAATTCGTGAAATTGCTTCGTTGCCACTTGTTTCTTTGTAGCTCAACGTTTTCCGTTCGTGAGTTACAAATTTCTCGTCCTATGCGCAGTGGTCATAAATATGTCCAGGGGCGGATCTAGGATTGTTGAAAGGGGGGTGTCCTAGGGCGAAGCCGAGCTTTCTAGGGGGTTCCCCCGGAAATTTTTGAGTTTTTGGGTCTCTGAAATGGCATTTCCAGCAATTTGAGAGCCATTTGAGGGCACGTTTGAGCACTCCGCAGTATGGAAAAAAGGTTGTATTTTTGGGTTACATGTACTTACAGTATAAAATATTTATGTAAACACCGTTTAAAAAAAACAAATGAAAACTGCAACTTCACGGTCAACTAGAGCTGTTAGACCTGCAATAATTATATTTAGCGTCTTTTAATAATTTTTTCTAGACCAAAGAGGGGGTGGCTAGCCACCCAATCCACCACCCCTAAATCCGCCCCTGATGTCTAAACAAACAGTTTCAGTTTGTAATTTACGTGTTTGTCGCTATATGTTTTGTTTGTGCGATAAATTCTCAACAATTATTTCAACAACTAATTGAGTATTTTCCTTCATTACGATAGAAACAGATATGACCACAAACCTTACAGGAAATTCAACCCAAGATGAAGCGTACGCGTTCATCTATGGTGTATATGACATAGTTCAGATTACCTTGGCCGGCCTTTCTTTTGCTCTTAATGCCATGTTTCTCGTCGTTCTAACAACAAACATAAATCTCGTAAGGCAAAGACGGATTACCTATCATGTTGGAAACCTGGCGCTAGCTGACACACTAAACGGTTTAGGTCGGCTTTCATTTTATTCAGCATTAATGACCCAAACAGATTCGTTAATACTCTTTGTGCTATTCGACAAGATAAGTATGGTTGGATATTTGATGTCATTTTCTGCAGTATTTTTCATGGCCATTGAAAGAGTTGTAGTGATAAGAAATCCTTTTACATGGCGTGACATATTGCCTGTTAAGAGAGTTCTCTTACTCATGTTTGGGGCTTGGATCATAGCAGTTTTATTTGTCGCGCTCTCGTTTTTGTCCAAAACAAAACATACACTGATGTGTATGTTTCGTGCCTATTTCTTCCAAACAAAATATGCACTGTTGAAGTTATATGCATTAGTGTGGAGCATTTGTGCTCTAGTCATTGCTACCTTAACAGTACTAGTTAATATCCACATCATCAAGAAACTTCAACAAGAAAAGCATAAGGCAGCCATAATTTCAAGCAACCAGGAAAAGTCCAAACGTCTTACGCACAAGGCAAGTGTACTTGTGTTATTGTTGACCGTAATAATGATAATCACGTGTCTTCCGGCCTTAACGTGCAAAATTATATTTTTTTCATTGTGGGAACTTGATATTCCCTTTCCATCAAAATTGTTGACGACTTATAGTTATTTGCTAATAGCGGAAAGCTTAAACTTTCTCGTCAACCCAATTATCTACATATGGAAGGTCAGAGTATATCAACAGGCTTTCTGCCGTACTTTTAAAATTAACAAGTAAAAATTGCATCCAAAAACTATAGATTTACAATGATGTATAGTCTCTTTTAATTTCGAGACATTAAACATTCAGTGAGAAGCCAAATCAAGTTCGAAGATTGGAAGTCAATAAATATGAGAAAAATAAAGCTTATTTCTTAATTTCTTATATGTATATATATGTATCTTAATTTCTTATATGTATATATGTATATATATATATATATGTAATATATATATTTATATATAATAGTAATAAAGCTACGGGTCCCTTGAGCATACCCATCTCTATTCTTAAACTATTAAAGCTTGTTATTTCTAAGCCTTTAGAGATATTATTTAATTTTTCATTTAATACTGGTATTGTTCCTGAAAATTTTAAATTAACAAGAGTAGTAAGAATAATGCAAGTTTTAAAAAATGGAGCACGGTCAAGCATGGGCAATCATCGTCCTATTTCACTTCTCTCTGTCTTCTGAAAAATATTAGAGAATCTCAAAAAGAGAAATATCCTTTACTCGAAGCAATTTGGATTTCGTGAACAACATTCTACAGAACACGCTGTTCTGAAGATCATTGATAAATACAGAATTCTATTGAAAATCGTGATTATTCTTGTAGAATATTTTTAGACTTTAGCAAGCTTTTGATACAGTTAATCATAAAATTTTAGTTAGGAAATAAGAATATTATGGAATCAGAGGGTTAACCAATGATTGATTTGTCTCGTATATCTTACTGATAGAAAGCAAGTAACTTCATTTGGCAATACTACATCGAATGAACAACACATTTCCTGTGGGGTCCCGCAAGGGTCAGTGTTGGACCTGTTATTATTTTTGTTATAGATTAATAATTTTGGTAACAGCTCTAGTGTACTAGATTCTCACTTGTTTGCAGATGATTCAAATTTGTTCTATGCAAATAGAAGTTTACATGACCTTGAATCTGTTTTGAATGACGAATTGCAAAATGTTCAATTCATACTTGGTTGTGCTCCAATAAGCTATCATTAAATATAAAAGAATGTAATTTTGTAATTTTTCACCCTGTTCAACAGAAAGTGAATGTTAATTGATGGTAAACAATTAAATGAAAGCAAAAATTGTGTAAGATATATACTTAGGTATCTATATTGATACAAATCCTAATTGTAAAATTCAAGTCAATCAAATCAAAAAGAAAATTAACCGAAGTATTGGTATCTTATGTAAAATTCACTATTATTTGTATATCCGTTTTTAATTTACGGATTAATTAGATGGGGTAATATATATCAGACCATTCTAAATCCACTTTATTTATTACAAAAGCGAGCATTGAGAATTATAGCTTTTTCGAAGTTTGATTACCGTTCCAGTCCTCTCTTACAGACTAAAATTATTATAATTTTTTGATCTTGTTTTTCTTTATACAGCAACATTTATGCATAAATCCACTACGAATCTGCTGCCAGCTGCATTTGATCAGTTTTTTATTCGAGTTAATGAAACCCATAAATAAAATACAAGATTTTCAAGCAAAATTTTCTATTCAATTCCAAGTAAGAACTAATTATGGAATCTATAATATACGATTCCAAGGTGCAAAGATATGGAACGATGTTGATGAAAAAATCTCTTTCTCCCACAACATTAAAAAAAAAAAGAATTGATTTTATTGAAAAATATTAATTGTACTACAAGTACTCGAATGATGCTGTGTTTGCTCTTCTAATTCTAGCTACAATCCCCCCCTGTATTTCTGGTATTTATGACTATGTTACATTATTACGTACAATGCTCTGTGTCTTGAACTATATGTTTTCGTCTGCTTTTTAGTTTATTTTGTACTATACTGTAATTATATTCACTTAAATGGTTCTTTTTTTATTAATGTAAAATTGCTTCTGCTGCTTGACTTTTAGCTTCTATATTTATTACAGGTAGCATGTACTCTATTGTAGTTTAATTTAACATTCTATGTACTTTTTCTTTATGTAGGTGTTAATTTGGGGTGCAAATAGCGTATTATTATTATTATTATTATTATTATTATTATTATTATTATTATTATTATTATTATTATTATCATTATTATTATTATTATTATTATTATTATTATCGACATCGAGCAGAGCAGAACGTGTTTTGCACATGTCTAAAGTTTAATCGAAATATTCTTACTTGATTTACAATCTACGAATTTCGGATCATCAATATTAATTATGATCCGTTCAAGTTTTATTTGTCTACTTTTGTCCTGTGTTATATGTTCATTTTGTGGAAAAGATTTTGTGTCCCTTGGTCGCCATCAATGGCGTTGTAAAGACAAGATTAATGATCGTAATTCAAATGCTCATTCTAACCATCATACATCACATGGAATAAATGCGGAACCCGTCATCAGTTCGCCAACTACAGCTGTTATTAAAAAGTCGGGAACCAAGTGTTGTTGCGGAAAGGTTTGCAAAGGAGCTCGAGGTATGAAGATGCATCAACGTAGTTGTCGGGTCATCTTGGGGCTAAATCACGAGCTACTAGAGAATATATTTGAACAGGAAGAAAGCAACGACTATGATGGAGACCTAGATGACATTGGCAGCACCTCAATCTACAATACTAATCAAGATGACGAATATCCTGAGTTAAAAAAAGGTATAAATCTTCCTAAAACCAATTCAGAATGGCTAACGGCCAACGAAGATTTCAAATTTTCATTAATGTCTAATCCACCAATCAAAAGTAACGATTTAAATACATCAATTAAAGTACTAAATGGCACAATCTACAACTACTTTGCTGAAAACTTTGGCCTTGTGGAATGTCTGTCGGATAATTTTCTCAATAATAAATACAAGAATCACAGCATAAAGAACTTGAAGAAAGCACTGAAACTACTTAAATCATCAAAGTCTGATCTTGCCGAAATTAAATATGTCTCTCGTCTCGTGCGTAATAAGCTCAAATCTAACCCAACTAATGACAACGTTTCTAATAATACCGACGATTCGTTTAACCACGACAAATACTTTGAACGTAATTTCTGGGGATATGTGAAGAAAATTATTAATTGCAACGAATCGATTCTCCCTACCTTCAATATGGACGATTGTTTAAAGTATTTTAAGACAGTTTTGACCAAGATCAACCCAAACAAAATATTTCAAATTCCAAGTTGGATTCCAATGTTACCCGATCCCATTATCGAATTTAACCTTGAACCTCCAACTTATCAACAAATAACAAACATTATTCGTAAAATGAAAACATCTGGCTCACCATGTCCTCTTGATCAAATCTCCATTATATGTTTTAAACGTTGTCCATACCTCCGAACATATTTAACCGAACTAATTGAAGCCGTCTGGCTTTCCGGAACTGTTCCTGATGAATGGAAGAAAGCTTGCACCATATTAATCCACAAGAAAAACGATACTAATCTTCCCGAAAACTTCCGTCCAATAACTCTTCAATCCGTACCACTGAAAGTATTCACTTCAAGTCTCCGTAATGCAATGTTCTCCTACCTACTCGCCAATGGCTTTACCGAACACGGAATTCAAAAAGGCTTCACCCCTCATGTATCGGGATCATTTGAACACACAGCACAAATGGCTTATATAATCAATCAAGCACGAATAAGACAGCGATCTCTCGTTATAACCCTCCTTGATCTCAAAAACGCGTTTGGTGAAGTACATCATAATCTAATCCAATCTGTTCTTGGCTATCATCACATGCCTGAACATATTCAACTCATGATTAAAAGTCTCTACACGAACTTTAAAACATCAATCATCACATCTGATTTTAACACCCCATTTATAGAAGTAGGTCGTGGAGTTTTACAGGGAGATTGCCTCAGTCCATTGCTATTTAACCTATGCTTCAATACTTTTATCCAGCATATAAAATCTGAGAAATATCAACAGTTTGGTTTTTCATATAAACTTCTCAACCCAGTTCATTGGTTCCAATTCGCCGACGACGCAGCTGTAATCACCGGCCAAGAATCTGAAAATCAAAACCTACTAAACCGTTTTACAATTTGGTGTCAATGGTCGGACATGATTATTCGAATAGATAAATGTAGCACCTTTGCCATAAAAAAAGCTCTCACCAAATCAGTTCAATACATCCCTAAGTTAATTATTGACAAAACTCTTATTCCGGCTGTTGAAATTGGAAAATCATTCTGCTATTTAGGACGGTACTTTGATTACGAAATGACAAATAATGAACATAAATCGAAATTAGTCTCCCAACTAACTGACCTCATGAAAGAAATAGATCTGAAGCCGTTACATCCGAAAAACAAGATTCTCCTATACAGTCGTTACGTTCTTTCAAAACTCTCATGGCATGTCACTATAGCAACAATTCAAAAGACCTGGATTTCTGAAAACCTGGATTCAATTTTCAAACAATATATTCGAAAATGGCTTGAGATACCTATTTCTGGATCACTTAGCAACATTTACCTAACCAGTAACAAATTTGGTCTTAATATCATCCCCCCATCAACTAAATTCATACAGTGTCAAACAATCATCCGCAGTGTTTTGAAATCATCTCCTAATGAATCAATAACCCACCTATGGAAATCGTCGTCTAACCATACTAACATTCAATATGATCAATATACATCGACAAAAGAAGTAATTAAGTCATTCCGTGAAATTCAAGAAGAAAAATTGGAAAATCAGTTAAAATGTCAAGGTTCATTCTTCTCCAGCATTTCAAAATTCTCTCTACCCCAAGTAAATTCGATTTGGCCAACCTGTCAATCCAAACTCCCCAAAAATATTTTCAACTTCACCATTCGTTACATAAACAATTCGCTACCAACCCGTAAAAATCTTCAAAAGTGGGGACTCTCGTCGTCTTCTGAATGCTCATTCTGCCTTAAACCTGAATCTTTGTTGCACGTTGTTGCTGGCTGCAGTTCCTATCTTGATCGATTTACTTGGAGACACGACTCAATCCTAAATTTTATTGCTAATAACCTCCCATCAGAATATATTCAAACCATTTATGCTGACTTGCCATCATTCTCTAATCCCTCTATTATTACTGGTGATGACTATCGTCCTGATCTACTAATTTTGACCAAAGACAATTTTCTGTATGTACTCGAACTAACCGTCGGATATGAGACTAACCTAAGAAAAAATATACAGCGCAAACACTCAAAATATAAAGAGATGATCATAGAACAAAAGAAAAAATTCCAGTCGGTAAAGTTTGTAAATCTCTCAATCAGTGCACTCGGTGTTTTTGAAAAAGAATCTTCGGTTTTTATAGAAATGTTGGATCGTTTGAACTCAGACAAGGCTCATGTTAAATATATCATTAGGAAAATCATTAATATTGCAATAAGGACGACATACTACGTTTTCTGTTCTAGAAACAAGGATTGGACGAATCCAGATTTAATGAACTTCTAATATCTTACTTTTTATATCATATATTTATGTAATTGTGTAGTGTAATATATAACCATTATAGTATATCAAGTAGCCAATTGTAAATTACCTTTAACAGTGAGATTTGCAGTTGTAAGTATATAAAAAATTCAATAAAGTTTTCATTATTATAATTATTATTATGTATTTTGTTGACGTAACAAAGAATGGAATAACCCGAAACTAATGACATTCTAAGATTTTTATTCTCATGTAGCATCAGTTCAAATAGTCAGTGGTAAACTACCTGTAAAAGCGAGGTTTATCATTGTAATTTCTACGTTTAATGATCAATAAATAAAGTTTACATTATTATTATTATTAAGAGTTCATAAGTTATATTTATTGTTATACTTGGGTGGAGTGGGCAAACTCGGGTGGAGTGGGCAAACTCAGCCAAAAACATCAACTGTATTACTATTATAATAATTTTAATAGGCATGTAATTGCTGCCTCCCCTCAGAGAGGCAGTCCTGAGGCAGGCCTCGTGCCCAGTCTTTTTTCCGAGCTATGCACGATCGTAAATTGCGGCTGTCAACTGGGATCTAATCCGGGTTGACCTGGATTAGCTATGCATGCGTAGAACGAATATCTTGCGTGAAACGTCGATACACGCGAGACCAAGCGAGGCTGGCGCGAGATGAATCAGGAGGGAAGGAGATTTGTGGTACATGTGGATCCAATGGATCCATTGAAGAGGATACTAGGGATATTGTAGGATATCAAGCATTTGCCGACTTTAAATCAAATATGGCGAATATGGCGGAAAAATTAGACGAAGAACAAGGTGCGATCTAGTATCGTAAACTTCTATGTTAAATGACTAATATCTGTTGTTTGTTGACCGTTTACTACCCCCAAAAGAAGTCGGGTTGTTTTTTTTGGAAGATGTGTGTACCCAATTGACCTTTGAAATGGATTTTAAAGTTCGAATCAGTCGTGGAAAGTGTACTTGACGACCGAGGAAGTGAAGAGTTGACATAAAACAAACCCAATCAACTATGGAGGATGAATAAATATCTCAACTATTGATTTTTTCTCTGTCTTGATTTTGTTTTTGGCTATATATGGACAGTTCACTTGTTCTTGTTTTGCGTGTGTGCTGTGTTTAGAATTTGGTAAATTTAATTTCATCAAGCTGCTCGGCCGACATGTACAACTCACTTGAGCCAGCACGCACGTGGCCTGCGAACTGCCCCATGAAAGTGGCCAATTTTCTGTGTGATTCTCGATCGTGTATAGCCGACCAGATCTCGATTTGTTAAATTTTGCGTTTGTTTAATTCTTTGTTTGTCTGTCGGCATGTGCGCATGTTACGCTACCTTCGATACTTCGGTGGTTCAGCTTCTCGAAGTTCTTCCTCGACAGAAAATTCACGGTAAGAACAAATACATCATGTCTTTACTTTCTCGTGGAAGTATTCATCAAGGCCATGAAGGTTTCAGTGGCCAGTCTCGAGGAAAGCAGCGCTCTTTCATGAGTTTAACAGTGCTAACAGCACAAACTATTCCAGTTATCGAGTGAAATTCCGAGTAAAATTCGACAACAATCGACAATGTCTAAAGCTGGATTTCCACTTGGCGAAAAATGTCGCGGGAAGCGAATTTTCTTTTGTCTCGTAAGCTCTCAGGTGGAACTAATTAGCCAAGGCAAAAGCAAAAGGTCGCTTCGAACGAAAAATATCGCCTAGTGGAAAACAACCTTTAATTTAGACAATGTTGAAGCACAAAGAAACAACATGTACTTGAATGCTTTTAACAATATATGATCTCATTCCTCGTGAGGGATTTCTGTCGCTGAACAATTGCAACTTACCAACTGTTGTCAACCTCTGATCAACACACTTATGAACTGTCTTACAATTTCAGCGAGGAGAGTTTATCTTGTCGAGGTAAGATATCAGTTTCTATTACTGACAGCTGTGTTTCTTGGTGGGAGATTTCACGGTTGTTTTCTTCTGTTTTTAGGTGTACATTGGTGTGGGTTCATGATCAACATTCCGATCAGACGCTACTATCTGCGTGTGTGTGTTTTGACTTATACAAATTCTGCAAAATAATCTGATGGGTTCAATGGTACATTGCTGTAAAATTTTATTAAAGCTCTAGATTTTAAGCACTTGGAATTGCATTGACAGTTTTGCCACAGCATTAGAGCAATAGGCATGATTATTTAATATTTGTATATTATAAATCATGTGTGCATCCTGTCAAAACCCTTGCCATATCATGTCAAGCGATAAGTTATACTAACTTGTAGTTCTCAAGTTTATAATTTAAATATGTGGAAGAAATGTGTACATACTCTGTCTATTGTAATTAATATTACATTTTTGGACTTTCTGACCTCCTTCGCAAGCAACTCTGTGGGCTCTTATGGTGAAGACGTGAGAAAAACCTGGGTGGAGTGGGCAAACTTGGGTGGAATGGGCAATCTCGTGTGGAGTGAGCAATCTTGGGTGGAGTGGGCAAAGTGGTGTCACATTAGCCACAATGTGCACAGAGTTGCCTGTGGAGTAGGCTAAAGGTTGTTGTCCCATTTGAAGCAGCACTTCACTTGCGATAGTAACTTCTAGTATAAATCATATGTTGACTTATTTCATTAATAGTTAATCCAGTAATAAGAGACAACTCATCGGCATAATCATTAGTAATAGGAGATGGCATGAGTGGGTTATTGTGAGAGTCGAAGAGAGAGCACACGCCAGTGTATGTTATACATGTATTGTGATTAATAAAAGAAGTGAGTTCTACGGTAATCTTCTGTGTTTTGGGTTTACACTACAGGCATTTGGAAGAAAATCAAAGACATTACAGTAAATAGTATCTTGAACAGTGCCGCGCCATTCCGCCGGCGTGTATTTCATTGCAATAAATATTTACATAACTCATAACTTACGTGTAAACTTGCCAGAAAACGCAACATTTGTCATCAAAACAATCTTTGCTCCAAAGTCTTTGCTACAAGGAAATTATAATACCAAAACCGATGATGCGCGGCATGGCCCCCAAAAAACATGTCATCATGTCGCCAAAAATTAACGAATCCGTCTGCATTCCTTAGCCTTTAAAATTGACACCGTGAAATCCTGCAATATTATGATTGGTCCATTTGCTACTTTTGAATTCTCTAGCCGAAAAAGTTTAGGAATGCACTGGATTCGTCAATGTTTTGGGCAGAAATCATGACGTGTTTTTTTATGGGGCCATGCCACGCATCATCGGTTCGGTTTTGGTAATGTATAATTTCGTAAACAACAAAGAACTGTTAGGACTGATAGGCTTACATCATAAATTCTTCATTTTAGTCCGCAAAATACACCACAATTATTATAATAGCGTACCGTAGAGCTGCTATTAATAGCTCAAAAAGCGAACAAACAAAGCAAAATTGGCTTTCAAATTATTGCAAATGAGCCATTATCTATTGTTCGGACTGCAAGAATTATGGGTAAAAGCGGACAAACATGAATCCTGACGTCCAGGGCGCTTACATACGGTGCGGTGTAACGCGCTCATCACGATCGGAAATTGCGGCTGTCGACTGGGACCTAATCCAGGCTGACCTGGATTAGCTACGCATGCGTAGAACGAATGTCTCGCGTGTAAACATCATCAATACACGCGAGACCAAGCGAGGCTGGTGCGAGATGAATCAGGAGGGAAGGAGCGTTGTGGTACATGTGGGTTCATACGATAAAATTAGGAATATAAAGGACAATAATGGAACGATTGAAGAGGATACTAGGGATATTGTAGGATATCAAGCATTTGTTGACTTGAAATCAAATATATGGCGAAAAAATTAGACGAAGAACAAGGTGCGATCTAGTATCGTAAACTTCCATGTTAAATTACTAAAATCTGTACCAACAAACAACATGTTGTTTGTTGGCCGTGTACTACTCCCAAAAGAAGTCGGGTAGTTATTTTTTTGGCAGATGTGTGTACCCAATTGACCTTTAAAATGGATTTTAAAGTTCGAATCAGTCGTGGAAAGTATACTTGACGACCGAGGAAGTGAAGAGTTGACATAAAACAAACCCAATCAACTATGGAGGATGAATAAATATCTCAACTATTGATTTTTTCTCTGTCTTGATTTTGTTTTTGGCTATATATGGACAGTTCACTTGTTCTTGTTTTGCGTGTGTGCTGTGTTTAGAATCTGGTAAATTTAATTTCATCAAGCTGCTCGGCCGACATGTACAACTCACTTGAGGCAGCACGCACGTGGCCTGCGAACTGCCCCATGAAAGTGGCCAATTTTCTGTGTGATTCTCGATCGTGTATAGCCGACCAGATCTCGATTTGTTAAATTTTGCGTTTGTTTAATTCTTTGTTTGTCTGTCGGCATGTGCGCATGTTACGCTACCTTCGATACTTCGGTGGTTCAGCTTCTCGAAGTTCCGCTTCCTCGACAGAAAATTCACGGTAAGAACAAATACATCATGTCTTTACTTTCTCGTGGAAGTATTCATCAAGGCCATGAAGGTTTCAGTGGCCAGTCTCGAGGAAAGCAGCGCTCTTTCATGAGTTTAACAGTGCTAACAGCACAAACTATTCCAGTTATCGAGTGAAATTCCGAGTGAAATTCGACAACCATCGACAATGTCTAAAGCTGGATTTCTACTTGGCGAAAAATGTCGCGGGAAGCGAATTTTCTTTTGTCTCGTAAGCTCTCAGGTGGAACTAATTAGCCAAGGCAAAAGCAAAAGGTCGCTTCGAACGAAAAATATCGCCTAGTGGAAAACAACCTTTAATTTAGACAATGTTGAAGCACAAAGAGACAACATGTACTTGAATGCTTTTAACAATATATGATCTCATTCCTCGTGAGGGATTTCTGTCGCTGAACAACTTACCAACTGTTGTCAACCTCTGATCAACACACTTATGAACTGTCTTACAATTTCAGCGAGGAGAGTTTATCTTGTCGAGGTAAGATATCAGTTTCTATTACTGACAGCTGTGTTTCTTGGTGGGAGATTTCACGGTTGTTTTCTTCTGTTTTTAGGTGTACATTGGTGTGGGTTCATGATCAACATTCCGATCAGACGCTACTATCTGCGTGTGTGTGTTTTGACTTATACAAATTCTGCAAAATAATCTGATGGGTTCAATGGTACATTGCTGTAAAATGTTATTAAAGCTCTAGATTTTAAGCACTTGGAATTGCATTGACAGTTTTGCCACAGCATTAGAGCAATAGGCATGATTATTTAATATTTGTATATTATAAATCATGTGTGCATCCTGTCAAAACCCTTGCCATATCATGTCAAGCGATAAGTTATACTAACTTGTAGTTCTCAAGTTTATAATTTAAACATGTGGAAGAAATGTGTACATACTCTGTCTATTGTAATTAATATTACATTTTTGGACTTTCTGACCTCCTTCGCAAGCAACTCTGTGGGCTCTTATGGTGAAGACGTGAGAAAAACCTGGGTGGAGTGGGCAAACTTGGGTGGAATGGGCAATCTCGTGTGGAGTGAGCAATCTTGGGTGGAGTGGGCAAAGTGGTGTCACATTAGCCACAATGTGCACAGAGTTGCCTGTAGAGTAGGCTAAAGGTTGTTGTCCCACTTGAAGCAGCACTTCACTTGCGATAGTAACTTCTAGTATAAATCATATGTTGACTTATTTCATTAATAGTTAATCCAGTAATAAGAGACAACTCATCGGCATAATCATTAGTAATAGGAGATGGCATGAGTGGGTTATTGTGAGAGTCGAAGAGAGAGCACACGCCAGTGTATGTTATACATGTATTGTGATTAATAAAAGAAGTGAGTTCTACGGTAATCTTCTGTGTTTTGGGTTTACACTACAGGCATTTGGAAGAAAATCAAAGACATTACAGTAAATAGTATCTTGAACAGTGCCGCGCCATTCCGCCGGCGTGTATTTCATTGCAATAAATATTTACATAACTCATAACTTACGTGTAAACTTGGCAGAAAACGCAACATTTGTCATCAAAACAATCTTTGCTCCAAAGTCTTTGCTACAAGGAAATTATAATACCAAAACCGATGATGCGCGGCATGGCCCCCCAAAAACATGTCATCATGTCGCCAAAAATTAACGAATCCGTCTGCATTCCTTAGCCTTTAAAATTGACACCGTGAAATCCTGCAATATTATGATTGGTCCATTTGCTACTTTTGAATTCTCTAGCCGAAAAAGTTTAGGAATGCACTGGATTCGTCAATGTTTTGGGCAGAAATCATGACGTGTTTTTTTATGGGGCCATGCCACGCATCATCGGTTCGGTTTTGGTAATGTATAATTTCGTAAACAACAAAGAACTGTTAGGACTGATAGGCTTACATCATAAATTCTTCATTTTAGTCCGCAAAATACACCACAATTATTATAATAGCGTGCCGTAGAGCTGCTATTAATAGCTCAAAAAGCGAACAAACAAAGCAAAATTGGCTTTCAAATTATTGCAAATGAGCCATTATCTATTGTTCGGACTGCAAGAATTATGGGTAAAAGCGGACAAACATGAATCCTGACGTCCAGGGCGCTTACATACGGTGCGGTGCAACGCGCTCATCACGATCAGAAATTGCGGCTGTCGACTGGGACCTAATCCAGGTTGACCTGGATTAGCTACGCATGCGTAGAACGAATATCTCGCGTGTAAACATCATTACAGTACACGCGAGACCAAGCGAGGCTGGTGCGAGATGAATCAGGAGGGAAGGAGCGTTGTGGTACATGTGGGTTCATACGATAAAATTAGGAATATAAAGGACAATAATGGAACGATTGAAGAGGATACTAGGGATATTGTAGAATATCAAGCATTTGTTGACTTGAAATCAAATATATGGCGAAAAAATTAGACGAAGAACAAGGTGCGATCTAGTATCGTAAACTTCCATGTTAAATTACTAAAATCTGTTGTTTGTTGGCCGTTTACTACTCCCAAAAGAAGTCGGGTAGTTATTTTTTTGGCAGATGTGTGTACCCAATTGACCTTTAAAATGGATTTTAAAGTTCGAATCAGTCGTGGAAAGTATACTTGACGACTGACGAAGTGACGAGTTGACATAAAACAAACCCAATCCACTATGGAGGGTGAATAAAGATCTCGACTATCTGTCATCAGATAACTTTTATTGATTTTTTCTTTGTTTTGATTTTGTTTTTGGCTATATGTGGACAGTTCACTTGTTATTGTTTTGCGGTGTGTGTGTGTGTTTAGAATTTAGTAAATTTCATCAAGCTCGGCCGACAACTCACTTGAGCCAGGTGCACGTGGCCTGCGAACTGCCCCATGAAAGTGTCCGATTTTCTATGCGATTTCCGATCGTGATCGCGCTGATCGATGTGTGATGCACAAAAGGACTGGCACGAGCGTGCTTTTGAGCAAAAGTTGACCAAAAGTGGATTTTTGGGCACTGTCATATTGTCGCTGGTTTTTTTTAATATGTAATTTTGGAGGAACCTTTTGCAATGCACCGACGAAGTATTTATTCGTTTAATGTATGAATACTTGTTTGGCGTAAATATTAAGTTGTACTACAAAGGAGTTATTATGGATAATGACTCGATTTTTTGATGACTTCTATTGAGGGAAAATTTCATTACAAAATTTGGGCATGTTAACAAGTCGTCCACGCCGAAAAATTCAGGTATGTTAAAGATTATAATTGTGTGGTTATATCTTAAAGTTTCATAAAAATCGGAGTTGATTATTTGGTGATATAGCAATCGGATGTTTGGTATTTTTATGGGCTAACTCTTGCCTGTTTAGTTCCTCAACTGCTGCAAGAGAGAAGTTTCTTAGTAATTATATTAATAACGTTATCGGGTTTTTGAAGCATTGGATTAGAATAACTGTAAGTGTAAACAAATTTTACTCTCCGATCAATCAGTGTCGGATTAACCTTCCCAGGGCCGGGTGCAAAAATATTTTAGGGCCCGTCAGTCGGTCAAAAAATGATCATGAGAGCCATCCTCAGAGTACGGTGAACTGAAAGCGTAGGTTGCCTCAGGCGCCACTCCCCTCCCGCTTTCAAACAGAAGGGGGCAAGTGGCTGAGATTGCGTGTGATTTTCTCAGGCTAGTTCGGACTTTCAAAGAGAAACTGCATAATTTTCCTATTCACTCATTTTGGGCCGGTCAAAATCTGGGGCCGGGGGCAAATGCCCCTTTGCCCCATAGGTAATCCGCCACTGCGATCAATTTTATCAAAATACGACTTGCTGGGACAAGGGCGCTCTAAAACACGGGCGGGGAAACGGCAATGGGAGCCCTGATCGATCTATGTGTGATGCGGGTACGCCCCGCATATATCACTGTTGAGCTTCGATTCAATTTCATTTTCGAAAGAAGAGAAACCATGAGCGAAGGAAACTGAGACGGCTGAAAGAAGATGCTAACGACAAAAGAATCTTTACCGATAGAAAGCTCCGCAAGAAAAATCACAGTAATGATGAGAAGAAAATAGGATTCACTATTGGCTATTGCATGTTATGGCTGATCCAGATACCTCAAGACGAAGTCGAAGACTCTACCTGTGGTCTGTGAAAGTCGAACCTCCATTTGAATATATGCTGCCAAGTATATGTGTGGTTTCCAGCTTTTTTAAGCCGTAATCTTGCTGTATTTGCACTATATATAAATGTTATTTTAATGATCTATATACCCATACATACTAGTTATAGTCTGGAATGGATCTCCTGCAAACTTTAGAAGCTACAAAAAACAACTGAATAGTTCAAACCTCAAGCGGCCGTGATTATCAACTGTACTGTAGTCTGTAAAATAATGGACTTGATCAGATTTGTTTAAAACGGAGACAGAAGTATATGGTAAGAGATACTACAATATTCTTTTTAGTATGTCCCTTAAAAAAATATCTAACTGTATAATCGTACGTTGGTCTCTTGTGCTGTAGATTTGACCATGATTTGAAATTGAGTACTGTCTTCGGCATTCGACAACTGTAACACAATTTTCAGATAGAGTATGATAGAATTTTGTGTGCAAAATGCAATCATTGTAGTTACCAGTTTCTCGTACAAAATATATAATGTTAATCTGCATGCCGTAAGAGTGTTTTTTAGTGTTTTTTTTTAAAGTGTTATGATATCATCTATGCATTACCAGAAATTTGGGACATTTTGCGGCCACGTTCGTAGCCAGTGGCTACTCCCATGATAATAATATACAGTAAATATTGTGCGAAAATGCAAACGGTGCTAAGAACAAAGATCGCCTCTGCTTTCAAAGTAAACAAACATGGCTGCAGGCTGCTCGAAAGAGAAGAGACCTCCATGGCTTCGTCGTTTGTCCTTCTCGCAGCTCAACTCCACGTTTAGACATAACGGCCTCCTGCTGATAGACGAAATCGGAGTTGCGACTGTGCATACAATCTGAGTCGGGATAAAACGTAGTTCGTTTATAACATGAGGCTGAAGCAGCCGCAGTAAACATAACATTTCTGATTTCAGAAACCTTTTAATGCTTACGTATTCTATAAGGATAAAATTTGCTTCTCAATTATCCTTGACAATAATCCTAAACGTAGTGTCTAAAAATAATGAACTCAAAACATGAAAAATAGTCCCAGCCTATGTTATCTTCCCGTTATGCTTTAATAGACACGATGTAATTTGCATAGGGGCCCAAATTGAAAAGGAAACTAATTTGCATGTGGGCCTAAATAAAACTACGATTTGGTGTATTGCTCAAACACACTGTAAAACCAAGAAAGTTTAAAGGCTTTGGGAACCGCAATGTTGTTAGATACGGAGATATTTACGAGTTATATTAGCAGTTCGAACATTGCTAAATACATAGCAAGCTCCGCACTTTGCATCGTTCGCAAGGAAAGTGGTGTATTTGGCAGATTTGTATCGCATGTTTAGCAGGATTACTATGGCTTACATAACAGAATGAGTCAAATAAGCAGCGTAAATAAATCGATGTTGGGAACCGGCTGTGTATTTCGGTAAGCGAACATTTTTTGTTATAACGTTTCCTTACTTAACTCTTAACAGGAATCGAGCTCCGCAACCGAGAAGTCTATGTCCCTAGTAGGATAAATTTTAAAATTTACGATTTTACTGTATTATTCCTTATACGATTTGGCCGTCATGTTTAATGGCCTATATGCGCCCGCGCCACGCCATCTTGTCCCAAATTTCTGGTAATAGACAAAATATGCTGAACTGCATATTAAGATTGTTTACTCTGGATAACACAAAGCCTAAAACGTTCTTGATTTTTATTGTTTATTTTAAATGCTTTCCGCTGAAGTTTGGGCAAACCTGTTAGAGTCTTCTGCCGGTTAACGTCTATAGTATTTCTGTGCACATAAAATTTGGCAAACAAAGAATACTAATCTTGTTTTTACCGTCGTAAACTATGAGCTTGAGTCGCTGATTGATGCAGACTTGTAGTAAACTTTGCAATTTTTATTGACATCATTTGGTTGAAATTTTTATTTAACATTATTGGAAACAGGGTTTTAGCATTGTGTATATATATGTTAATTCATGTGATTGCTCTTTGAAAGAAGCATGGGGTTTTAAACTTGAAAGCGTTAACAGTTTTTTTACTTTTTAGTTTCACGTATTAAAGCTATAGTCATGAGTGGCGAGAATGGAAGAGAAATTTTTCAAAAATGGGTTGGTGAAATGTCAGTTTTACAAAAAAAGCACAAAAAAGCACGTTCGTTGACTATGTCAGTTCGAAAGCCCATTTAATTGTCTTTACGTTGGTGTATTCAAATTCACTTTTGTCAACCGATTTGCGGAGAAACGATGATTTTAACGGCGTGCGCTCTTCAAAAATTGTAAATTTTTAGGAATTTTTTCAACTCTCACGATAAACAATTGTGATTTTATTAATCTAGAATAAATCCTTGACAATATATAATTAAAACAAATTTAATCTGAAAGAGTTACTTGTTCTTTATTTGTGTTTCTAATGGCAGTAATAAGTTTCTTTCCTTTTCAAAAGGAGGAATTTATCTCGGGTACTCTTTATCTTTTTGGTCGCCATTCAAATTGTGTTTTTGTTGATTTTCAAAGCCCAAGCGCGCTCGTGCCAATCCTTTGATGCATCACTCATAGCTCGCCAAATTATATGCGCGTTTCCCTGCCCGTGTTTTAGAGCGCCCTGCTGGGACGGATGCCGAGCGCATTATGTGACAAAATTTCGTCCACACCTTGCAATTTTGTCATCAGTTAGCCAATATTTAAACTACTTGTTAGGTTTCATTGAAAAAATGCAAATTTGAGTTGATTATTTCTGTACTGTATTCAATTGGAAAGATGACCTACCATCTAAAAGTCAATGCAAGATGTTCTTCTATCGAACATGGCCGAATGACAACGTGCACAAACAAAGATTTCCAAATACTTCTTGCGTCATTTCTCTTGCGAAAGCAACGGTTCATATTTTTCAGCGACATATTTGTTCATATTTCAAACGGTTCATATTTTTCAGCGACATATTTGTTCATATTTCAGCAACGACTCCAAATTTTTGGGAGTAACACCAGAGGATATTTATCCACGTCGACCTTTTCTAAACTCAACTCAGAGACTTCCACATCAAGCGTATTTGCTTCTTATGACCCGCCATACTTTTGTTTTGGATTTTCCGTGACTTAGTGTTTGTCGCTATGGTCATGAAGTCCTCTTTTCTCTCGAGCGTATTTTGGTGACGTCACAGAACAGGGACAAGCGAGAGGACTAGCGGAAAATTTTCATCTTCATCTATCATGAATCCTGCTGGAGCTCGGATTCTTTAATCTTTATGAACGAGGGCACTTAAACAAACTTCTTCTTGAGAGCAGACAGCAAACGAGTAGGTTTCTTTGTTTTACATTAAAGTAGTGTTCGGCGTAGGAAGTGATTGTGTTGAAACACATTTATACAAATCGAAATATGCTGATTTTAACGTTTCGGGAGTAGATCAACCTTGCTATATGATGTTATAAAGAATTGTGCAGACCGACGTGAGTGTTATCTGCCTTGGTTTTCCGCCAAACGGCCGTTTGGTGCCTGTAAAATTCGGGGCCAGTTTTGGGGCCAAGCAAAACATTTTTTTCCTGACCTGATTGTCAGGCCTTTATTTGTTCCGCCTACCGCTAAACCCGGCAGCGCGGGCAGAGGTGATAATGGAAATGAGGCGAGGAAAATGAAGGTGCTTACTTTGTGTTTCGCGCACGAATTTGTTATTCTTTGACCCTGACCCTGAAAACACCCTAATCCTAACCCTGATCCCAATCCTAACCCTAATCCTAACCCTGATACCAACCCCAATCCTTACCCTAATCTTAACTTCAATCCTAACGCTAACCCTAACACTAATGCATATTCGTGCGCGAAACACAAAGTAATAACCAAAATAAAGGCCTGAGAAAACTCTTTACAAAACTGTGGGGACTCCGTCCATCTCATGGACGGGAGCTCTGATTGGCTGACTAATTGAAGTAAGGACTTTGATTGGTTCATTCAGATAAACAACTTGCCCAAAGGTGCACCGTCAAGGTGTACACCGTGACAAGGTCATCGCCATTTTTCGAATGTGTTTATCGTGTACGTTTCTGTGACCAATTCATTTATTTAATCATTTATTATGCCGGAAAATCAAACCATAGAAAGATTTTTCGAAACCGCTTTGTTAAATTTATTGACACATTTCGGTTATGAGTCTTTGAAACCAGAACAAATGACGTGCATGCGAAAGCTCGCTGTTGACAGCCAAGATGTCTTTGCTATTTTGCCCAATAGTTTTGGTAAAAGTCTGATATATCAGATATTGCCATTTGTGTTCTTCACTTCAATATGTCACGGTGAGGAATTACGTTGTAACAGGTGGAGACCTTGCGAAAAGCAGTCTACTTGGGTCATCCGTTCGATTATCAGGGACGATGGCTACTGAAGGCGAAGCCGATGCGAAAGTCCAAATTGTTTATGGCAGTGCTGAACAATGGTTGTCAGAAATTAAAGTGGACTCGTAAGTTACAAAACGGGAATCTCTGAGCAGCGGTTAGTCTTAGTTGTGGATGACTGAGTTTATACAGTTGAGACGTGTTTATAATTATGTATCAATATATTAAATGGCCTACCTGGATTCTAAAATTTAAATTTTAAAACTGTATAAAATAATTCCCAAACTATTGCGTTTGTTTTTAATATAAAACATCAATATCCTTTTCTGCAACGTTCTAGCCTGTGCTACAAAATTATATATTTTATTACTGATTTAGTCGAAACTATATTAAGGCGGCTATCAAATCGTGTTTATCTTTTATTATGGTGGAATTTTGAATCAATATATATGTGTTCTCTCAAATTGTCAAATTTCTCGGTTTCTTATCGTATTTTCCAATTCTTCGACTTCTTCTCTAGATCGGGTCTAGATACCATGGACAAACGCCTTCAATTCGAGCTCAGCTCGTGTATTTATTGCAAGTCTACCTAGACTACTGTGGACTAAAACCAGACGAGAAAGACTATATATTTCTGTGGGATGAAATCAAAACATACGCTTTGTTCTTTTGACAACTCATATCAATCATATCTCGTTAATTTTTAAAAATAACAAAGTGGGCGGAAGACGGTTTTAATAAGAGTTTCCCAGGCCTTTATTTTTCTCGCCTTCTCGCTCGCCCGCACCTCTGCCCGCGCTGCCGGGTTTAGCGGAAGGCGAGAACAAATAAAGGCCTGACATTCAGGTTATTTTATTCCAGGCCTCTCACAATTTCGGTCTGCCGCTCGACGTTAAAAAGAGAGGCCTGGAAACCAGGCTGAGCGCGCCCATTGCCATTTCACAGGTCGACGACCTCATTCCAAAATTAAGGATTATCTTTAATTGTCAATTCGCCTAGAATTAAGGCTAGTCCTAAATTTTAAATGAAAAGTCATCCCCCATACCCCAACCCCGAACTACAACCCCCCGGAAACCCTAAACCTAACCACAACCCTCCGGAAAATACCCTGCCTCTCATACCCCGACCACAACACCCCTCTAGGATTTTTAGCTTTATGTGTTCATGATCAAGTTTAACATCCCGCTTGTGGGACAGATAAATTAAGGCCATGTCTTAATTTGAGCCCTATTTTACAATTAAGATATATACTTAATTTTGGTAATAGATCGTGTTGCATTTCACCGCCCTATAAGCGCCCTGCTGACGTCATCACGACGGAGTGCTATTTGGATTTAAAAATTTTGTGGCATGCCTAACATGACGTACTGTACCTGCTCCAGATATTTTCCGCTGGTACAAAAACACTGAATTGCGGAAGAAAGCCACATTATGGAGTACCAACTATGCATTCTTTGTTTTTTCCTATTTCTCTTGTTTATACTATTCATAACGTTTTTGAACGTTATTGGTTGTTGGAATATTGTTATTGAACTGGTTGTTTTAGTCTTCTACGCAATTTGCTACACGCTTGAAGCCCTTGTTCGGTGGTTTGTACCTCGAAGGCGCAAAAAGATCGATAGCCTGACTGCTGTTGTCACTGGAGCTGGTCACGGAATTGGAAAAATCATTGCTACTGGTCTCGCAAAGAAAGGTCAGATTTTATACCAAATTTTGTTCTTTCTTGGCTTTTTTACATTTTTAGAATATTAATTATCGAATGCATAATTAATGAATTCATTAAATCATTAATTATGCATTCGATAATTAATATTCTAAAAATGTAAAAAAGCCAAGAAAGAACAAAATTTGGTTGAATTGATGAATGAGTGAATTAATTAATTAGTTAATTGAATGAATAATTAATTAATCGTCATACTTTCACTTTTCTGTCAGTATTGAAACGTTGACATTGTAAAACTTTATTTTCTGCATTTTCCCCTTTGGCAAATTCCCCACCCTGGGGAAAGTTGCACTAACTCTCCTTTTATCTGTTGCTGAACGATTTACAGTATAAACAAGACGCCAGCTCAGGTGTTCACTCAGGTTACTGATTTCTGAAAGGTTAACAAGGCTATAGCCCCATTTACACTACGCTCAATTTTTGGTACAGCTTGGATAAAAATGGTACCTGTACCAATTTTACCTGTGCTCTGACTACCTATTTACAAGGTCTGAGCATGGATAGAATTGGTACGGGTAACAATTTAACCGTGCCATACCAAAAATCAAGCGTAGTGTAAATGGGCCTTATATCAGATTCAGCAGATTCAAGCAATCATTTTGATATAGAATTTATTTAAATTCGGACAAACCGAAAATATTTAAACATGTTTTGAAACACATGTTTCAAATGTATTACAACACGGACACCTACATGATATCTAGACATGCAAACAGTCTTATTTGCTCTATCCGGTGCTTATTATTACACTTGCATTTTGTAGTAGTTGGACTAAAGCAGCAAGGCCAGGGCCAACCTGCTTCGAAATAGCTCATCATCTTTTGTGTAGGTCTACCCTGATCGGTGTGTGCAGTTGTAAACTACATATTGTAAAGCATATTTATAACGAAAACAATTGTCAGCTGTGTTTACACTGATCAACTATAACTTGGTCAATATATTATAAAAACTGAATATTCCAACACCATTCTAGCATAGCTGTAGAGTATGTGGGGGGGGGGGGGGGGGGGGGCTGAGGGCCGCAGAAATTTTGCAGCAACTGACTCATCAATCACCATTCACCAATTATAGGTTACTGGTTAGGATAAAGTAACTGTATTACTGCCTCATTCCTGTCAGCCTAAAGCTGCACCCATGTACACATAAGACAACCCACTGAACCCAGTAAACATTTACAACATCGAAAAATTGTTGAAATGTGTTGTATTTTAACTAGTTTTTATGACATTTCATGACCTTCAGTGTTCTTAAAAATCATCCCTCAGAATGCAGGAAATGGCATTTCTGAGACTCTAAATTTCAAAAATTTCCAGGGGGGCCATGCCCCCAGATCCCCTAGAAGAGTCCCTTTTTGTGAACACCCCCACGGGAAAATTCTTAAAGGCACTGTTCAACCCGGACAAAAACAAAACTCTACGCCTATGCATTCCAGATCAACATTCAAAAACACTTCATCAAAAGGTAACACTATTCAAAAGGAAGAACTCACAAATTCAACCACATGCCTACAATGGCTACATTACACGACTCACAGTTTCACAAAGGCTGTCGAGAAGTATTGTGCAATAATTGCAATATCGACTGCCAAAACCTACATTCATTAATATTCTTTCTTACATCAAGAAGTTTTATCAGGTATAAAACCACAGACATGGTAGTGATTTCCTTTGTGTTTTCCTCATGAATTATTAATGAGTTTTTGAAGTAATTATTAATATTTTGGTATTTTAATTGTTTAATAGTTTTAATGTCGAGGACCACAAGTTTATTAGCTTTGTAGCTATTTGGTGTTCACCCTCTTTTAAATAAAGACTTTACTTACTTACTTACTTACTTACTTACTTACTTACTTACTTACTTACTTACTTACTTACTTACTTACTTACTTACTTACTTACTTACTTACTTACTTACTTACTTACTTACTTACTTACTTACTTACTTACTTACTTATCTTACTTATCTTACTTACTTACAGTACTTACTTACTTACTTACTTACTTACTAACTAACTAACTAACTAACTAACTAACTAACTAACTAACTAACTAACTAACTAACTAACTAACTAACTAACTAACTAACTAACTAACTAACTAACTAACTAACTAACTAACTAACTAATGAATTATTAATGAGTTTTTGAAGTAATTATTAATATTTTCATTGATATTTTAATCGTTTAATAGTTTTAATGTCGAGGACCACAAGTTTATTAGCTTTGTAGCTATTTGGTGTTTACCCTCTTTTAAATAAAGACTTTACTTACTTACTTACTTACTTACTTACTTACTTACTTACTTACTTACTTACTTACTTACTTACTTACTTACTTACTTACTTACTTACTTACTTACTTACTTACTTACTTACTTACTTACTTACTTACTTACTTACTTA